>CM060929.1:766180880-767443803 GCA_030765085.1 Allium cepa
AGCAATCGAAATACAAGTAACTCAAAGGATGTTGGAATCACCATCCTCTAAGGATCCGTTAAACTATCTACTATGTAGTAGTGTACGCTAAATAGATAATGTCTATCAGTAATATAAGGTATCAAATAGTGTTAAGGCGTTACCATTATCCCCCTTAACACATTTTATAAATGTCATAGTCTATAAAGCACCGTAAACTCCACCGTAAACTGGTGGGATATCAGGGAGTACTCCATAGGTATAACACAAAACAAATTCGTGGTGGTCGCGCATATAAGGATACAAGTATGACAAGGCACATGAGGCAATACCCAAGGTAGTGAAACTACCGTTCGCCTGATCCGGACTGGTGAGAACGCATCGCCACAGCGATCGCAACACCGCGAAACAACACTCCTGAAAAGTACGAGGGTGCACCAATCGACAACAAGTAATGAGTAGTAGTTACGAAGAAGTGTGTTCGCTCGAGGTGGCTAACCCCGTTTGGCCCGGCACGGCTCCTGAATTTAGTCATTTCCAATTTGACACAAGTGTCAAGGCTTTCCATTATCGTTCTCTTTCTTCAGTCATCACGTACATCATTCCAACCACTTCATTCTGGATCATCACTCCGCGTATAGTTATTAAAGTGGTTTTCGGTTTAGATAGAGAGCATATCCATAACCGATTCTGGTTTCTTTAATAACTTTCGTAATTATTACACCGATTGGTCGTTTAATATAATTCATACCAAATCAATTTCAATTTTAATTTCAATTCGTAAATCAACATTTCATTTGTCTTCTAAATCAATTTCTAAAATTTACGTTCAAAACTTCCAAATTACCATTTCAAAATTTTATAATTCGATTTCAACTTTTATTTTAACAATTCAAATATTGATTCAAGTTCGTATATAAGTTTCATTCCGAAATCATTTAAAAGATTTTAAATTTTCATTCAAATCAAATTTAATTTATTTATCGATTTCATTCAATATTCGCTAAGTAAATTTTATCCTTCAAGCAACTACTATTTAAATTCCAATTCATTAAATCAATTACTCACATTCAACTTCATTATATCAAAACTTCAAATTGAAATAAATTAAATCCGTCCAATCAATTCTTTAAATTACAAGTCTTACGTTAATTTCAATAAATCCCATTCATTTCAATAAATCACATTTTTATTTCTTGTTAAAGAAATTCAATTTTCACTTATTTATTGACTTCGTTACAAATTTCAAACTCAATTAATAAAGAACTAAATTTCACAAAATCGAGAAGTTTCAAATTATACTTATTAACTTACTTAAATAATTCTTCAAACTTTATAAATAAAGAAACCCCATTTCATTTATTAACGAAGATCAAATTCACTTAATCAAAAGTTCGATTTTCTGTTATCAAAGAATTCAAATTTTATTCAATTATCAAACAATTCAATCTTATTCAGTTATTTAATAATTTCAATCTTAATTATTAATAATTTCAAAACTTAATAATTACAAACTTGATTATCAATTCAAACAGAATTATTAAATCATTTCCACTTAATTATGAATTCAAACTTAATCATCAAATCATTTCAACTTAGTTATAAATTCAACTTAATAATTTCAAACTTGATTATAATTTCAACTTAATTATAGTTTCAAATTTAATTATTAAATGGTTTCAAACTTAATAATTTCAACACTCAATTACTACTATTTCCAAATTATTTATTTATAATTCCAAATTTAATTATTAAATAATTAAATTTCAAACAACGTTCTTTCATCAATTACTACGTTAATATTTGTTTCAGATTTCAATCTTTACATTTTCCTTTCAAAAATTCTAATTCCAACTTCATCTCAAAACTTATTCTTTATTCGAATAAAATTATTATTTATTTTTTACATCAAATTATTGACCAATCGGATTTTTTTTCTTAATTCTCTATCCCAAGTCAAGTTCATTTGGGTATTTATCATTTCAACCCGATTCCAATTCAATTCACAAAACAAAGCATAGCAAAGGGGACTTCCAGTGTGATAACAGGGATGGTGTCAAAGTAAATAAACAAGCAATAACACAATCAATAACAATCCAATAATTAATTCAAATAATCCCGAAATAATCGCATTAATTCGCATGGTTATTTGTGCGAATTAATATAATTATCTCTAGAATCTACACTATCATTTCATGTAGATTAATGATTATTACATTTCGGTTTTGCCACTTGTCGTCCAATTTCAATTTCAATTCTACACAATTTATTCAATATACGTTCAAGGTTCAAAGTGTAATTTATCAAATTCTACGAGTCAATTAACTTAACAATTTCAAGGGGTCATATTATTCAAATTAACTAATCAAATTCAACACATATGTCGATTCAAAATTTATAACTATCCTATGTCAAATTCAATTGCATACTATTCATCACTTTTACATTTCAATTTAACATCCAATATAAACAACAAACAATCAATCAATTTCAACCAAACTGTATTATCATCGCATAGTAATTAACAGATAATGGTGTCATATGTCATAGGTGAACAGATACATGTAATAACAGTGTACATAACTAACAACAGGTATATTTCAATTGTTGTTTCAAATGAAATCAAATTTAATAAATAAAGAATATTAATCGTGAGTGATTGCACACCTTTCGAGGCTAGAGAGATGAATAGACAACGAAGTTGAGTCCCGGATCGTAAGCACGACTTTCGGAATAACTAGATTGGCACGAATCGACTAGCAAAGCTGTTAAATATGAATCGTCGAAATCAAATCAGAATAGGAGCGATGAAAGTAAATGGTATCAGTGAACATATATCCAAAACTATATTCCAAAATTAAACACATAAAATATATAATAAAAAAATCAATTCTAAACATATATTTTTAAATCGATATTTAATTTAACACAGATAAAATTCCATAGATATGCATTTCTGACGCCATCTTACAATTAAATCACGTATATTTAAATTCAAACATATTTTCATTTATTTATTATTATTATTATTATTTTATTAACAACAATATCCAAAATCATCTTTCTTAAATACAACATTTAAAAGAAATCAAATCAAAACATTCAACATAGCAATAATTACAAAACATGTCCTGCGTCAAAGTTTAACAATATAATTCTATGTGCTACCGAGATCGAAATCGTCTGAAATTTGGTATGAATAAAGATCAAAACTTGTATTTCAAACTGCAAAAGAATCACTTGATTTGGACAAGAGACGGGAAAAGTTACGATGCCACGAACATAGACTCAGGCCATGTTGCGACTGTCAAATGTTCAGGTCTGAAAACCCCTCTGGGTCTGACTTTCAGGTAAGAAACAGAGGACTGAACCACCTCGTATGAAGCTAAAATTTTATATACAAAAAGTGGAAAACTTTATCGTTTAACAAAAAGGGAATCACTGTATTCCGACGTAAGATGGAAGAGATACGATGCGTCAAACATGAACACAGGTCGTGTTTGCAGCAGTGTAAAATAATTCCAAGTACAAAAGAACAGCTGCCTAGGTCAAACTTCTAGATCCTCGACCACTAATCAAACGATGTCGGATTTTGCTGAAATTTAACATGCATAAACTAGGTAACTTCGACTCTTTTTTAAAAATAGAATCAATCCATTCCGATAAAACATGAGTGAGATATGATATCGTGAACATGAAGTCTAACTGCTGTTCAGAAAAAAATAAAAATAAACAAATATAAACTTATATATAAACTATCAAAATTGGAAATCTTGTATAAGTTAACATATATGTAACTAGGATATATAAACACACATATATATGTAATATGTATCAAAACTTAGAATATAATACTTAAACCGACCTCATACATATAAACATAATCATAAAGAAGTTATTCACAATATACTGTGAACACAAAACAATATATACATTTCTTACGCTAATTATAGTTTACTGACCAAACTTAGTGGCTTTACCAAAAGCACCCGCATGTATACTTTTATAAAAAAAATGTCAGTATACTTATGCACTTTAAAAACAAAATATATACGTATACTATTATTTACAATATATAAACCATTATACTTCAGTTCCAAAATGAAAAGTCATAACATGTATAAACAACTATATACAAAATTCAAATATACATACTATAAACTTAAATGTGCAAACCCTTTACATATATATAAAGTATGTATATGAAACTGATTGTCATATGCTTATGAAATGAATAGACTTATGCAACAACAGGTTAATATAGCAATTTTTAATATTATATATTGTACACTTATTGTATATAACCATAATCATGTATATTTTTGAACTTACATCTATATATAAAAGACAGGCCGCAACCTCTGACTAAATGCAACGGATCAACCACTACGAAGCCACGATGGTGAGGGGATGAAAGAGACAGGTTTCCAAGGCCAGAAAATAAGAGAGGCAGTGATGGTTTTTCGGCCACTCAAGCAAGGGCGGGGCGAGGTTTAAAGGCGAAGGGCGGTGTGACAGCTAGGTGCTGCAATGGTGGCGGATGCGGGTTTTGTTGCCGTGGTCGGTGAGGAACTGTGGTGGGAAGGTCGAAGTAGTGGAAACGTGGTAGTTCTTGGCTGTTGGAAAGCTTGAATCTCGACAATAAGGAAATGAGGTCAGGTTAGAGCAGACAGTGCTCGGCTATATGGGCGAGGTGATGGCGTGCCACAGCGGCACGGCCGTGGGCTTCACTGTGGGAAGCAAGTTCCAGTTGGCAACACAAGAAAATGGAAGGGGAAGGAGTTGTTTGGTTTATTTCTTTCCTTTTTTGTTTTTTTTTGTTTGACAATGTAGATCAGTGAGAAATTATAAAAGAAGAAGTAAAGAAAACGTACTGAATATGTACGTAGTGGGAATAGGAAAGAAGATCAAAAGTTGGATTCTAAGCAAAATTAATGGCCAGTGACCATTGGGTTGTTCGTAGGAAATGAAAAGATATTGAAATTATTTAAATGCTATTGACTGATGGAACAACTAGTTGTCAGCCAAAAACTAAACAAAAGCTCAAGCAACCAAACGCAACGGCTAACCGTTACCGATTTCATGGCGTACCGAAGTTCAAAAACAAAATGAATATACCACTGAAATCGGCACGCCAAAACGATCAAAAACCGTATACAAATATCAGAGATTCAATTGAATTTATAAACATTCGAAATTTTTATACTAAAGGAAAATGCATGAAAAACACAGAAAAATAAGATTGACGGAGCCAAAGATGTCCGAATTTAGAAAAACGACAAACTGACAACTTGCTCAAAAGATGATTTAGAATTTTTCTATATAAAAATATTTTGGTTTTGAAAACCTTTATTTTCATCGCTTTTTAACTGATTCAATTGAGGTAAATTTACGCGCAAAATAAACTTTCATATTTTCGGACGAAAATTTACCAGTTGCTATGTTTAACTAGACGCATTTCAAATATCAAATTTATATTTCAAAATTTTACTGTTTAAAACTTCACAAAATTTCAGTTAAAAATTGTTACTAAAACCGGTTAAATCTGCGGGTCGTTACATTCTTCCCTACTCAAAACTTTTCGTCCTCGAAAAGGGAGGAAGTAGAAGAATAGAAACAACCAAAGGAAAATAGACTGAGAAACATAATAAACAATTAGTTTAGACCATATAAATTTCATTTTATATAAAATTATATTCAACAATTTGTTTATAAATTCACGGTTTCCATTAAATTGATTTGATTTCACGTTTGTTAATGTTAGGTACAAAAGGTTTCTTTCAAACGAAATTCGATTTAAATTCAACTAATTCAAGATACTATCTTATGTTGATTTAATTCAATTTATTAACTTTCAAAACAAATTTTCTCCTATTGAGCACACCTATTTTTATTTAACTTATTATTCTATTTATCTCCATAAACATTTTATAATTAAACTTTAAGTGAATAACATTGGTTATACGCGCTCACATTTTATTTTATAAAGACAATTTATATTGTATATTATCCAATTTCCTTAAATTAGCAATTTCAAAGATCGTAAATTTGAATAGTCTTTTATCATAATCCTACTTTATTTGACAAATTTAATTCTTCTTTATTCCAAGTTATTATTAAATTTATCCCACTTAATATATCTTATCACGTATATATTAAGTATATTTACATTTATAATACTACTCAAATTTCTTTGTATTAAAAAAAATCCTTTAACATCATTTTATACTATATAATATTCAATTACATAGTCAACTTTTGAAAATTTAGGTAAGTTATATTTAATGCAATTGAATATTATCCAAATAAAATTTTACAATTCGCTTATTTCAAGTTAAGTATTTAGTCAAAGCTTTTGGTTTCATTGAAAATCATCTTTGAATCATAATTTTAAGAATCTATTTCCGATCAATTAAAAACCATTTCAAAGATAATAATTACGTATATACTATATATATCAAGTCAAATTAAATTTAAAATTACATACCTATATATATAAATCAAATCATACTTAAGAAATTTAAATCGATTTAATTTCCAAACAAACTATGGCAAAGCTACGAATTAGTCTCTCCACTTCGAAACTCGAAAATGAATGTCGATGATGCGGCCGCCATCACTGAAATTATTTTCCAGCGACAAAAGAGAAGAGCTCAAATTTAATCATTTAAAATTCTTTGAAAACCATTTCTATTCGAAAATATTTTAAATAATATACATTTTAAACTTTAAAACCATAGTTTGAAATTTATCGTAAATTAAATTCTCAAATTCTATTTTAAATTCACTTCAAATTCCAATCAAATTATACCCAAATTTACAAATTCATTTATTCATATTATGAAATAGTCAATGGTTTATAAAACAGTAAATGAAAATTAAATATTATCATTTCAAAGAACAAATTCATTAACAATTTAATTTTAGAAAAATTTAGACTTATATATAATATAATCATACAAAACTATTTTATTTATCAAATTTGAAAATAGTATTATGTCAGTTTGCTCTGTTCAAGTGTTTTGGAAATTCTATCGATAGCGTTGATCAGACGAATCGATCGAAAATCCAAATCAACATCAACAACTCAAAGAACACAATGTATATCAAAACATTTTGAACATTAATTTACAAATACACTTCTTGCTCGACGATACAAGGATAGATTTCAAAATAGTATATAGATTCAAATTTGATGGAAATCAAATCAAAGAGAATTTTGATTCGATAATAAGTTCGAAACAGAAAATAAGATGACTTAAATAACGAATATAGGAAGATGGATAAATTTATATAAATTATGGGTGACCTTAACCGGATCGACCGTAACTTCCAGAATAAGATCGATGCTGAATTCCGAGGTAAATCAACATTCGATCTCAAGAAATAGAATTCAGATATAGCAAGGAATAGATAGCATCGTATACCGGGGATACAGAAATCTCCGTTAAATCGATGTCTATTATAAAGGAGTTTCACCCATTTACAAATCATTCGAAGTTTGGCGAGACCGCCGGTTCATTATAGATATCATTCGAAGTGGAGTTTATGGGATACTCCAAAATTGAAAGGAGACGAATAGTGAGGGACATGAATGAATTTCAGAACCGAGTGAACGTTCCAAAAATTCAAAGGAATTGAGTCAAAAGGAAGAGATTGAAACTCGAGTGGGAGTGATTCTGCAAATACATTTACCCTATATGCTAAGTTTTGCCCACTGATACCAACTGTAACGTCCCGCTATTTTGGACTATTCGCATCCGCACATGTCGGACTTGAATAATTCAAAATACCGAATTGTTAATTTAAATTTGGCAAAACTCAGATATACATTAAATAAATAATCACAGAATCACAGACACAGAGTAATAATATGGAGAGGAAATAAAAGAGATAGTAGTTCATGAAGCTACTATATAAATATATAAGATACATCAGAGTTTACAACAGAAGAGAAATACGATACATCATGTACAAATCAGAATACATCACTGGAATCATCGAATACTGGAAGCAGAATAGATGGCTGGATCTTCAAGCAAAGCTCCAACTCCAAAGGTGAGCCTCGAATACTGGTACACTCAGTCTGACCCGAGCATAAAGTAAAACACAAAACACTCGAATCAGGATTAATATTCTTATATCAATAAATCCAACTCAAGTGGAATAGCAATCGAAATACAAGTAACTCAAAGGATGTTGGAATCACCATCCTCTAAGGATCCGTTAAACTATCTACTATGTAGTAGTGTACGCTAAATAGATAATGTCTATCAGTAATATAAGGGATCAAAATAGTGTTAAGGCGTTACCATTATCCCCCTTAACACATTTTATAAATGTCATAGTCTATACAGCACTGTAAACTCCATCGTAAACTGGTGGGATATCAGGGAGTACTCCATAGGTATAACACCAAACAAATTCGTAGTGGTCGCGTATATATGGATACAAGTATGACAAGACACATGAGGCAATACCCAAGGTAGTGAAACTACCGTTCGCCTGATCCGGACTGGTGAGAACGCATCGCCGCAGCGATCGCAACACCGCGAAACAACACTCCTGAAAAGTACGAGGGTGCACCAATCAACAACAAGTAATGAGTGGTAGTTACGAAGAAGTGTGTTCGCTCGAGGTGGCTAACCCCATTTGGCCCGGCACGGCTCCTGATTTTAGTCATTTCCAATTTGACACAAGTGTCAAAGCTTTCTATTATCGTTCTCTTTCTTCAGTCATCAAGTACATCATTCCAACCACTTCATTCTGGATCATCACTCCACGTATAGTTATTAAAGTGGTTTTCGGTTTAGATAGAGAGTATATCCATAACCGATTCCGGTTTCTTTAATAACTTTCGTAACTAGTGTGTGGCCCGTGCTACGCATAAGGGCAGTGTTGGTACTCAAATTGGTAGTAAAAGTTATTTTAGAATATTATGTGTTAACGTAAAGGTATTTTATATAGGAGAGGAATGTAGATTTGTAGGATATTTTGATGTATATGTGTAATTGTAATATACATACAAACATACAGACATGTATTTATATATCAAATGAAAAGTGTGCTTAAGCACTAAAGGCTTGTACAATGCTAAATTTTATGGAAAAGCGGTAGAGTTAGGCGATGAGTGCTTAAGCATGCATAATTGGTGCTTTTATGTGGGGGGCTTAAATTTTATCCATGAATAAGTATGGTTGGGTAGAAAGATATTTTATTTAAAATAGGAAGAAGTTGGGTTATAGCCAAAAAGCTATATTCGTTAACAATCATATTATATCTTATGGGTTGATGGATGGAGATTAGTTTTATGCTTTAAAATATAAGTATATTTTCAGACAAATGAGATATTTTTTCTACTCAGCTTGAGCATACTTAATGTAACGAATAATAACAATGATATCTAGTTGTTGCAATGTATGAATTCATAGGTTAAACATTACTTCTTTGTGATCGGTTTGTGAAGACAAAGATGATGTAGTTAATATACTCTATTTAAATACGATTATATTGATATGAATAATTTATGCTAAGAAATTAAGCAGCGGTTAGGTGATGAATAAGCGGTAGTTAAGTGACATTAAGTGAAGTGAAACTTATATCTCCTCACTAATAAGCGGTAGTTAAGTGACATTAAGTGAAGTGAAACTTATATCTCCTCACTTACCACTTTTTTTTTGTGTGTGAAAGTGAGTGCTTGATGACACCACAATTTGGATGCAACCAAATTGCATGTCAATTTCACTCATAAGTTTATGTTTAATTAATGGAAAGAGCAGAGAGAGAGTCCTTTCTTTGTATGATGTGAAGTTGTTCAATTTTTTTCTCATTCTTTGTTCTTTATGTTAATTATACATTGAGAATCGTTGTATTTTTTTTGTGTACATTTGTTATACAAACATATACCGAACATATAACTTCAGATCCTAAGCAAAATTAGTATAACCAATATAGAAATTCGATGTAAACATAATCCTCCCAAAAATTATGAAACCAGGAATCATTGACATAATTTTTAATAAGTACTATATGGATATATTGATGATTCCGCCTCTAGCAATTTATTTTTTGTCGAGTACATGTGTGGGATCTGTTCTACATGGAACATAAAACAACATGTAGCAAATGGAAAATGACAAACAGTAGGGTAGTTGTAATATTTTTAATAATAGTATATGGTCAGAATATGAATAGTAGTACATGTGTACCTACAATAAAGGTATAGGTGTAAATAATTTTGAATGATTATTATATCAACGACAAAGAACTGTGCAATGATGATAAGTATGAATTTTGATATTTGATTCCACTACGTTGCCTAAAGTGGAAGATGAAGTTTATTTAATCGTTGAGTGAACAACTAAGTATGTTACGGTCCTTCAATGTGAAAAATGTAGTATTGCCATCTTTGTTTATTCCCAGTATGCAGCCTAAAGTGCAACCTGAAGAATGAAGCATGAAGCAAACAACCAAGTATTTTACTGCCCTTCAATATAAAAATGCATTAACGTCATATAAAATATTGAGTAATACGAAGATAACACATAGAAATAAATGACACAAACTACCGTAATTTGATCCTAGAACCCACAAGAAACACATTCTCCATAGCTATAATCATGTAGTTGTGGAAATTATTAAAAATTATAACTTGTGATACTTCGAAATAGAAAAAAAAATAAACCACTTATTTGTGGGACCCGGATCTGTCTCAACTGCACAGTAGTTGAAAATAGTTCAAGTCACTTCAGTCCCTTTGTTTGTCGTTGCACTTCATTTTAAAAGTGTCAGTCATAGTAGTTTGCTCTGTGCTTTTATTTTCTCCAAAATTGCTTCAGTTTTGGTTGTTTTTGAGGATGGTCGTCCTCGTGATGGTTTTAAATAGCTCTCGTGCAGCGATCAAAGCTTCTACAACATGTATACTTCAGCAATATGTGCTTAAAACATGTTAGGTATAATATCAAATATAGTTAGTGCGCTGTAGTTGGTAAACTGAGAGGTGAAAAAGGTAGGTGTTGACTAAACAATTTGTATAAATAGAATCCAAAATGAATGACAGAGTGAGTACCAGTTAATGAGATAATTCAACCAAATGTCTAGTAACATGTACACTAGTTTAAACCAAAAATGAAGTATGATAATAAGCAGCAAGTGCTATATCAACATTCAGTTGGAGTCAGCCCAATAAAGTAATAACCGAACGGAAAATGTATCAACAATAATATGAAAACTGAAGGGACTAATTAATTTGAAAATTAATTTAATATTGAAATCTGCTTTAATGGTTGTACTGAAATCATGCACCTGCTATTAAATTGATACTACTCTTCTCAGATACGGACCAGCAGCTCACTCCACACATCCTGAATCTCGCATCTCGCATTCCTTGCTTAACTTTTATTAAACTTTTAGTTCACTTCAGCTCACAACTGTAATGTGTATTTGCAGTTGTAAGCAGGATCGGCCGGCTGTTGCCACATTTTGCATCCATCAGCCCATACTGATTCGACTGCCCATGGTTGCTTACCTCAGTCCCTAAGTGAATATCTGTTCTGTCTAAGTTCTACATGGAATGCCTTTAACTATCCAGATGTCATTGTCCTTCCATTACCCTTTATTTGCAGTACTATTTTCATCATGTGAGATAGTTGATAACTTCTACATAGAGAAGTTTGTGAATGTATTAGTTGTAAATTTAAGCAATGGTGGAATGAAATGCGTTGGTTGGTCGGAAGACCAAAATAGCCATCAAATGCAAAAGGAGAAAATAGTGAAAAAAACATTCGCTTTTACCATCACGCCTTAACAATGAAACTCTCTTTTTCTGTACGTCTACCCTTCTTTAAGTCAACAATATAACATGTTTCTTTTCCTTCTAGCAACCAAAGAAAAAAGTGTAGTCAGTTATTGCAAACAGGTCAGGAAGGTTGACGTGGAAAACAGTGATATCCAATACTAATACAAACAACACAATACGGGCCGGATTTGAAAAGAAAAACATTTACAGTAGCAACATGCAGGAATAGTCAGAAACACATTGTCACTATAGTAACAACATCCAAGTACAATCATAAGGATTATTAATAGCAGTAACAACAAATTGAATGCAAATCAATACATATATCCACTTTCAATATTTCAAAAAAAGGCAGTTAAACTATGTGTATAATATCTTTTTTTAATCACATAATAAAAATAATTGATCCCAAATTAACATAGGTAAGCACAAATTAGGTAAATAAATTTTTGTTTTAACAATGATTTTGTTAAAAAAAATCATTGGTACAAATTAATAAAAATAAGGAATACGAAACTGATTACTGGTGCACATATTATCATACGGAAGAAGTATTCAACATATCCTTGTACTTTAAAGAAGAGTTGGAAATGTAAAAAATTTACAGGGTAAAATTGTAAGTCTTTTGCATATCAGTTCCACTGGACAAATTACGGGTCGTCAAAAATAAAGTGAAGACATATTACGTGTGTTATCATTATATTATTATCTGTTAAAGAAACAATCTAAAGTTTCCTTTTCTCGTTAGCAGTAATACGATCATTAACCAAACAACAAAAGAAATTATGATAAAATATCTTCCCTAAAGTGCATGTAACTAAATTTCAACCCCCCTAATATCTTAATTAATAACAACCCCCCCCCCCCCAATATCTTAATTAACAACAACCACCTTAGTGGATCTAAGAGTCAAACATTAGTAACCCTTACATAATAAGAACAATAATGGTTGGAGTCATAGAAAGTTTAAGAATTTGAGAAATTTACCTCACAAAGGGTTATTCTATCAATCTATACATAACGATATGGATCCAACTTAATTAGGCAAGCACTTTACTCATTACAAAGGGGAAACAATTTGAAATGGATTAGTCATATTACATAAGAAATTAACAGTTTGAGATGTACAATTGGTTTCTACGGCATGTCCCGTCTCTATTATATTTTATGGAGCAAAAAAAACGGCGTATAAAATGTCCAAAGCTGACAACTGGGAATTTAAAAATGAAACTAAACTTATATTAGCTAATCTACCGAGTTAACATTTCCAACAACATATGCACCATCAACATCCAATAATCTGTTAACTTGTAAAGTACAACAGAAAGAATTATGGGGAAACCTTATGACTTAATTTTGCATTTTTACAAACAGCCATACACAGCAAATAGATAACAAACTAACCACATTATCCCACTTCAGCCTGTAATATCTTACCAAGATAGAACTTTGATAACTATATGTGCCTTACATCACTAAATCTTCATATAAATGTTTTAGATAATAAAAATGACGACAACGATAATAGTAGTAACAATATAGTTTTTAAAACGACTTTAGTTGTAAACAGTAAATGGAGATGTGGTAAGGTTCATGACAGCAATTCAAACTAAATTAGACTAAATCAACTTTATATCATGACTTAAGTATATGTAAGCTGATTTATAATTTTATTTCTAAAATTAGTACATGTAAAGTACTAAGAAAGCAATATGTTTCTTTCTTACTTATTTTGCACTTATAAGCATATTAACGTGGCCTATATCCGGTAAGTAAAAAAATACTTTTAATCTATTTATTTTCACAAACATGGCTATTTCCTGTTGATTAATTTTTGCAAACATGGAAATTTCCAATGTGCAATTTTAAATAACATTGATAATATATTATCCATGTCGTGACATAAAATTCTTCGACAACAATAGTGAAAATAATGTACAATATGTTATATTACCAATTTATTTTCATTAAGTTGCAGTTGTACAATGAAATAATGTACTTTCATGCAATGGCTAGAGGAAACTGCAATGGAATTAAAAAACTCACGACCTTAAAGGAAAATTGATGCAGCTTACCTTAAACTTCAAAAAGAGCAAATAATAATTCCTTACTAAAGATCCTCACTTTAACTGCATTACTTAATTCCCTACCGCACCAACCTCTTTTATTTATAAAACTTTTTAGTGCTTCATTAACACGAAATCAATTTTCTCAACAGCATATAACAAAGATTTGAAATTGAAACTAATTTTTAGACCTGGATTAAATGAAGAAAAGTAGGCCACTGAATTTCATTGTAAATATTCCTCCACAAATCAAACTTTGCTCGCACCCCTAATTTGGTTCGGCAACCCTCTGAGCCATCATTTTCCTCAATTTAATTGTGAGACTCTACCATTACACAGTCTAACAAATCACAGTTGTTTCGCCTATATAAATAATGAATATAAAATAAGACTACGTTACAGATACGTAATACAAAGAGAAAAGAAGAGTTAAAATACATACAGTATTCAAGTACTATTGTGTATTCGAATATGTAGTCAACACCCCAATTGAATCTCTGTTACATTAACATAAAAAGAAAAATGAGATTATAACTACAAAACCAACCAGAAGCATGTTAAAAAAAAGAATGCAACATATTTCATCTTAAGAATTATGAGTAAAATCAAAAAATATTAATTGTCGAAATCAGGTTTTCGGAATCATTTTATGTTTTCAATAGGATAGTAATTTGGAGACAGAAAACATGAAAAATGCAATGTATAAGAAAAATAGACACACATAAAATTCTTGGTAGTAGATATTAAAAAATACTGTTGGTTGGTTATGCCAATCATAATGCACAGTTCATTCAGAAACAGCTATGAAATAACTGAGTGAATGATGTCCAGTAGAATTATAAAAGTATTAATCAACTAAAATTAACAAAATTACTTATATCAAGATAAATTTTAGGAACACGTTGGAAGTTGATTTGGGGCTAGCATAAAATTTGTAACGCACCATGTTAGTTTTTATTTTTCCTGACTCGGTTTACCTTCCAAATTGTCGTATCGTTGAAAATACCACCAACACTGCAAATAATTATGCAAAAATTTTCGAAAGATGTGACCATGAAGTAGTATAAACTATTTAGCTACTCCTGCATTATATAATGTGTACACATGGACATGCCGAATTACTTAAGATAGATTCATAGAAAACTAATGTCCCAATACCTGCTTCAACTCACCATTGAAAACAAATGTCCTGTTCACATTAGAAAACTAATGTATCATACAAAAACACATCGACTATTGAAACAAAGTAAAGATTTAGAAGATAGATCAAAGTCTGTTAACATTTTAATCACTATTTATGCATTTTATATATCCAAATACAAAGGACTGTCAAATTATGACCCGTTATTATATGAATAATAATTAAATTGAAATTGAAAGTTTAACATAAAAAGCATTGTTCTGTACCGTGTTAAATTTCTACACATAATAAGTTGATAAATTTCACAGTTATGGGATGCTCGCCATACAGTGTAACACACATCAACAAATAATCGAAAACAGCAGATGTGGAAAAATGGGTTATTCTATTTACATTATTTCCCTAGCAGATCGTACAAAGAAGGGCTCGAGAGCATCTCTTTTTGATTTGAAGTTCAAGTTTATTTATGTAAATCTGCAGTTTAAGTTGGAAAATTAAGTTTGAAATGTCAAAAATTGGTTATTTACCCACCAAATACCATTAAACTTGAGAAATGACTATAGTAACTTACTGAAAATCAATAAAGTATGCATTTCAGAGGAATAAATCATATTCTGGTAGAATTCTATTTTTACACCATTATCGATATGACTAAACATGTAGATAATAGAAATAAAAGATAAAGAGGCTAAATTTTTGTACATCTGCCCAACATTTTTATTCCCGAAATGTCTAATTCCCAACTAAATCAAAGTCGAAAATAAAACAGAACCCATACATTTTGTTGAAGAACTTACCTTTCGTGGTTGGGATTTCTGTTGACATCCATATGAACTGCTACCCAAGCTATTATAATATAATCATTTCCCTGGTTATTTCTCAGTTCAGTTGATAATGTTTTCCTTCGTATTACAGAATGAAGAACACATTTTTCATCTTTCCTTTGTTGGTGTTACCGTAACAATTTACGATTTTCTCAATTCCATATAGTAAGAGTTGGTAAACTTCTAGTTAAGTAAAAAAAATTGAATTATTCTGCTTCATACCAAACTTGTATTATAAATCGGAGAAGTTCCCCATAATTGAATTTTGGCAATCAATTTCGACCGATTACTGGAGAAAATTAAAAACCATACAATTTAGATATTACCTTCTACACACAACAATATTGCAGTAAGAAAGATTAAGACTGTCATCACATCTATGCTTGGGACAGTAAATAACACCATATCGCCAACTGAACTACAATCAGTAAACCAATACAGTGGAAGTAAATAAGTTCGGACGAATAGGTAAGCAATTGTTATGAAATATAATCATTCAAAAACAGTTATAACCCATATCTTAGCAACTGCGTTGGGCTGTATAGGAATCCGTAATCAAAGTAATAACTATGAACAAACTACTAACCTATTTCCAGTTAACTCCCCCAGTCGACTACGGGATTTAATCAACCGCAGAGGATATCCGTTGTGGACAGGTTTGGTGAAGTGGAGTTGGTCGGAGAATAAAGGTGGAAGGGACAAAACCTAACTGCATAACATTCACAGATCATAGTCATTGGATTTAAACCTCCGACAACACGTATTCATAGGTACGGAATTGCGAACAGTGAAACAGAGTTAGAGAAGGCAAAATAACTAACCTTGGAATCCCTAATTTTTAAAAACATCTGTGACGACGGTGGGGTTACAACATCGATGCCTGCAAGTACGTCGACAATTTGAACATAAGAGTAGTGGAAAATTACTCAATTTCAATTGGGTGGTGACAATGGTTTTTGAGGATGGTGGAGTTTTTCTAAAAGGGTGGGAGAGCAGTTGAATGCAATTAGAGAATACGGGTTTAGTGGAGTTAAAAACTGGAAAAGGGGATGATGACGGATGAAAGAGCGTAGCTAGGAATAGAAGACAGGTGTCGCTAGATAAACTGTTCGGTTTCTCCTTTCCTATATAAGTAATAGATTATTACACCGATTGGTCGTTTAATATAATTCATACCAAATCAATTTCAATTTTAATTTCAATTCGTAAATCAACATTTCGTTTGTCTTCTAAATCAATTTCTAAAATTTACGTTCAAAACTTCCAAATTACCATTTCAAAATCTTATAATTCGATTTCAACTTTTATTTTAACAATTCAAATATTGATTCAAGTTCGTATATAAGTTTCATTCCGAATTCATTTAAAAGATTTTAAATTTTCATTCAAATCAAATTTAATTTATTTATCGATTTCATTCAATATTCGCTAAGTAAATTTTATCCTTCAAACAACTACTATTTAAATTCCAATTCATTAAATCAATTACTCACGTTCAACTTCATTATATCAAAACTTCAAATTGAAATAAATTAAATCCGTCAAATCAATTCTTTAAATTACAAGTCTTACGTTAATTTCAATAAATCCCATTCATTTCAATAAATCACATTTTTATTTCTTGTTAAAGAAATTCAATTTTCACTTATTTATTGACTTCGTTACAAATTTCAAACTCAATTAATAAAGAACTAAATTTTACAAAATCGAGAAGTTTCAAATTATACTTATTAACTTACTTAAATAATTCTTCAAACTTTATAAATAAAGAAACCCCATTTCATTTATTAACGAAGATCAAATTCATTTAATCAAAAGTTCGATTTTCTCTTATCAAAGAATTCAAATTTTATTCAATTATCAAACAATTCAATCTTATTCAGTTATTTAATAATTTCAATCTTAATTATTAATAGTTTCAAAACTTAATAATTACAAACTTGATTATCAATTCAAACAGAATTATTAAATCATTTCCACTTAATTATGAATTCAAACTTAATCATCAAATCATTTCAACTTAGTTATAAATTCAACTTAATAATTTCAAACTTGATTATAATTTCAACTTAATTATAGTTTCAAATTTAATTATTAAATGGTTTCAAACTTAATAATTTCAACACTCAATTACTACTATTTCCAAATTATTTATTTATAATTCCAAATTTAATTATTAAATAATTAAATTTCAAACAACGTTCTTTCATCAATTACTACGTTAATATTTGTTTCAGATTTCAATCTTTACATTTTCCTTTCAAAAATTCTAATTCCAACTTCATCTCAAAACTTATTCTTTATTCGAATAAAATCATTATTTATTTTTACATCAAATTATTGACCAATCGGATTTTTTTTCTTAATTCTCTATCCTAAGTCAAGTTCATTTGGGTATTTATCATTTCAACCCGATTCCAATTCAATTCACAAAACAAAGCATAGCAAAGGGGACTTGCAGTGTGATAACAGGGATTGTGTCAAAGTAAATAAACAAGCAATAACACAATCAATAACAATCCAATAATTAATTCAAATAATCCCGAAATGATCGCATTAATTCGCATGGTTATTTGTGCGAATTAATATAATTATCTCTAGAATCTACACTATCATTTCATGTAGATTAAAGATTATTACATTTCGGTTTTTCCACTTGTCGTCCAATTTCAATTTCAATTCTACACAATTTATTCAATATACGTTCAAGGTTCAAAGTGTAATTTATCAAATTCTACGAGTCAATTAACTTAACAATTTCAAGGGGTCATATTATTCAAATTAACTAATCAAATTCAACACATATGTCGATTCAAAATTTATAACTATCCTACGTCAAATTCAATTGCATACTATTCATCACTTTTACATTTCAATTTAACATCCAATATAAACAACAAACAATCAATCAATTTCAACCAAACTATATTATGATCGCATAATAATTAACAGATGATGGTGTCAGATGTCATAGGTGAACAAATACATGTAATAACAGTGTACATAACTAACAACAGATATATTTCAATTGTTGTTTCAAATGAAATCAAATTTAATAAATAAATAATGTTAATCGCGAGTGATTGCTCACCTTTCGAGGCTAGAGAGATGAATAGACAACAAAGTTGAGTCCCGGATCGTAAGCACGAGTTTCGGAATAACTAGATTGGCACGAATCGACTAGCAAAGCTGTTAAATATGAATCGTCGAAATCAAATCAGAATAGGAGCGATGAAAGTAAATGGTATCAGTGAACATATATCCAAAACTATATTCCAAAATTAAACAAATAAAATATATAATAAAAAAAATCAATTCTAAACATATATTTTTAAATCGATATTTAATTTAACACAGATAAAATTCCATAGATATGCATTTCTGACGCCATCTTACAATTAAATCACGTATATTTAAATTCAAACATATTTTCATTTATTTATTATTATTATTATTTTATTAACAACAATATCCAAAATCATCTTTCTTAAATACAACATTTAAAAGAAATCAAATCAAAACATTCAACATAGCAATAATTACAAAATATGTCCTGCGTCAAAGTTTAACAATATAATTCTATGTGCTACCGAGATCGAAATGGTCTGAAATTTGGTATGAATAAAGATCAAAACTTGTATTTCAAACTGCAAAAGAATCACTTGATTTGGACAAGAGACGAGAAAAGTTACGATGTCACGAACATAGACTCAGGCCATGTTGCGACTGTCAAATGTTCAGGTCTGAAAACCCCTCTGGGTCTGACTTTCAGGTAAGAAACAGATGATTGAACCACCTCGTATGAAGCTAAAATTTTATATACAGAAAGTAGAAAACTTTATCTTTTAACTAAAAGAGAATCACTGTATTCCGACGTAAGACGGAAGAGATACGATGCGTCAAACATGAACACAGGTCGTGTTTGCAGCAGTGTAAAATAATTCCAAGTACAAAAGAACAGCTGCCTCGGTCAAACTTCTAGATCCTCGACCACTAATCAAACGATGTCGGATTTTGCTGAAATTTGACATGCATAAACTAGGCAACTTCGACTCTTTTTTAAAAATAGAATCAACCCATTCCGATAAAACATGAGTGAGATATGATATCGTGAACATGAAGTCTAACTGCTGTTCAGAAAAAAATAAAAATAAACAAATATAAACTTATAAACTATCAGAATTGGAAATCTTGTATAAGTTAACATATATGTAACTAGGATATATAAACACATATATATATAATATGTATCAAAACTTAGAATATAATACTTAAACCGACCTCATACATATAAACATAATCATAAAGAAGTTATTCACAATATACTGTGAACACAAAACAATATATACATTTCTTACGCTAATTATAGTTTACTGACCAAACTTAGTAGCTTTACCAAAAGCTCCCGCATGTATACTTTTATAAAAAAAAATGTCAGTATACTTATGCACTTTAAAAACAAAATATATAGGTATACTATTATTTATAATATATAAACCATTATACTTCAGTTCCAAAATGAAAAGTCATAACATGTATAAACAACTGTATACAAAAGACAAATATACATACTATAAACTTAAATGTGCAAACCCTTTACATATATATAAAGTATGTATATGAAACTGATTGTCATATGCTTATGAAATGAATAGACTTATGCAACAACAGGTTAATATAACAATGTTTAATATTATATATTGTACACTTACTGTATATAACCATAATCATGTATATTTTTGAACTTACATCTATATATAAAAGACAGGCCGCAACCTCTGACTAAATGCAACGGATCAACCACTACGAAGCCATGACGGTGAGGGGATGAAAGAGACAGGTTTCCAAGGCTAGAAAATAAGAGAGGCAGTGATGGTTTTTCGGCCACACAAACAAGGGCGGGGCGAGGTTTAAAGGCGAAGGGCGGTGTGATGGCTAGGTGCTGCAATGGTGGCGGATGCGGGTTTTGTTGCCGTGGTCGGTGAGTAACTGTGGTGGGAAGGTCGAAGTAGTGGAAACGTGGTAGTTCTTGGCTGTTGGAAAGCTTGAATCTCGGCAATAAGGAAATGAGGTCGGGTTAGAGCAGACAGTGCTCGGCTGTATGGGCGAGGTGATGGCGTGCCACAGCGGCACGGCCGTGGGCTTCACTGTGGGAAGCAAGTTCCAGTTGGCAACACAAGAAAATGGAAGGGGAAGGAGTTGTTTGGTTTATTTCTTTCCTTTTTTGTTTTTTTTTTGTTTGACAATGTAGATCAGTGAGAAATTATAAAAGAAGAAGTAAAGAAAACGTACTGAATATGTACGTAGTGGGAATAGGAAAGAAGATCAAAAGTTGGATTCTAAGCAAAATTAATGGCCAGTGACCATTGGGTTGTTCGTAGGAAATGAAAAGATATTGAAATTATTTAAATGCTATTGCCTGATGGAACAACTAGTTGTCAGCCAAAAACAAAACAAAAGCTCAAGCAACCAAACGCAACGGCTAACCGTTACCGATTTCATGGCGTACCGAAGTTCAAAAACAAAATGAATATACCACTGAAATCGGCACGCCAAAACGATCAAAAACTGTATACAAATATCAGAGATTCAATTGAATTTATAAACATTCGAAATTTTTATACTAAAGGAAAATGCATGAAAAACACAGAAAAATAAGATCGACGGAGCCAAAGATGTCCGAATTTGGAAAAACGACAAACTGACAACTTGCTCAAAAGATGATTTAGAATTTTTTATTTTCATCGCTTTTTAACTGATTCAATTGAGGTAAATTTACGCGCGAAATAAACTTTCATATTTTCCGACGAAAATTTGCCAGTTGCTATGTTTAACTAGACGCATTTCAAATATCAAATTTATATTACAAAATTTTACTGTTTAAAACTTCACAAAATTTCAGTTAAAAATTGTTACTAAAACCGGTTAAATTTGCGGGTCATTACATGAACTAAAAAGCAAAATTGAATTAAAAGCTATTATAGAAATTTTTGTAAGTGCTATAATTTTTGAATTTAACTAAGTTTATTTGAAATTTAAGTAAACCCTATTACAACATTTTAAAATGTTGTTTTTTGTTAAATTGAACTGTTTTGAATGTATCTTTCCGTAGCGTTTTCTAAATGCCATGAAAAGTGAATTTTCACTGTTTTGATAAACTTAAGTGAATAAGTGAACTTTAGAAGTTGAAAATTTTGAAAATTTAATAATTTAATTATTGAACATAATAACTTCATTTTAATGATTAAAAATGATTTTTTTTTGAATATAAACTGTTTTGAAATGTGAATTGAAATGGTATTTTAAATTGAATAAAATGAATAATGATTTGAAATGAATGAGGTTTTGAAAAGAGATGATATTTTGATATGTTAAATGATTGAAATGTGGTTTGAAAAGATATGATATTTTGATATATTAAAATGATTTGAAAATGGAGTTTTGAAAGATATGACATTTTGATATTAAAATAATTTGAAAGGAAGTGCTGAAAGATAATATATTTTGAACGAAGTTTTGAAAGGTTATGATATTTTGATATATTAAAATGATTTGAAAGGAAGTTTTGAAAGGATATGATAATTTAATATATTGAAATGGTTAGAAATGACTTGATATTTATTTTGATAAATATTTGAATTGAAAGATATGGTATGATGATATATTGAAATGGTTTGAAAATGATTTAATCTATATTTTGATAAATATTTGGGTTGAAATGATATTTCATTTTGAAGTATAAGATATTGTTTTAAAAGTTATAACTACGGGTTATAATAACGATTGGTTGTTAAAGAGACCGGGATCGGATATTGTCTTATAGCCGGCCAATACCGAAAACCACTTTAACAACTGTGTACTCGGTGGAGATTCCAGAATGAAGTAGGATGGTGGCGACGTTATCGAGGTATATTACGTGGACCCAACTCCCGTGAGTTGGCATAAATGACTAAAACAGAAGCTATACCGGGCTACACAAAGGGTCGTACCCTTTCATCCAGCATGCTCCATCGGAAACCATTCAATTACTTTTGTGATTCGATACATGGCGCCACTTTGATTCGAGGGTATTGTTCGAGGTGGGCGGAAGCTGCTGGCTTGCAATTACCTCCGGTCCGGGAGTGCAAACGGTGTATCCACCCTGGCATTGCCTCGTGTGCCGTGTCATCTCCTTATATCGAGCCCACTACGATTTTGGTTTTAAAGATCCGACCGCGTTAAGGTTCACCATCCCCTTAATGCTATTTTCTATATGATTATACTTTACTGATTAGACACTACTGTATATAGCGCAATATACTACATAGTAAATAGTTTAACGGATCCTTAGAGGATGGGCGGTCTCAAGCATCTTCTAAGTTACTTATACCTTTACTATAGTTCACTTGTGTTGGTTTACATTGTATAAGTATGTATGTCCTGACTCGAGTGTTTGTATTTTTTTATTTACACTCGGGTCAGCCTGAGTTATTCACAGATTTGGATTTCCACTTTCTGGAGATTGAAATCGCTGGAGATTATCTACTTGTCAAGTTTTATCTTTTGCAGTCTGTTGTTCTTTTCTGTTCTTGTATCAGTAGACTTCTATGTAGTGAGACTTCCTTTGTACTTTGTTCTTCTATTGTATTTTATGCAACTCTGATAAATTTATATAGTAGCTTCATGATCTACTATCTCTTTTAATTCGGCTGCATTATTAAGTACTCTGTGTCTATGATCTATGATTATTATTTACTGTATATTTTGAGATTTGCCAAATTTTTATTTACAACGCGGTATTTTGAGAAATTCAATTCCGGCATGAGTGTCTACCTATACACTTATAATAGATGCGAATGGTTGAAAATATCAGGTCGTTACAGTTGGTATCAGAGCTTTGGTAGCTCTAGGCAAAACTCAACATATGGGGTAAATGTATTTACAGAATCACTTTCATTCGAGTTGTAATCTCTTCCTTTTTGACTCAATTCCATTGAATTTTGGAACATTCCCTACGGTTCCAAAATTCATTCGTATCCCTCACTATTCATCTTCTTTTGACTCCGGAGTATTCCATAACTCCGCTTCGGATGATCTCTTTAGTGAGTCGGCGGTCACGCCAATTCAAATTGAATTGTAAAAGGGTGAAACTCCTCTACAATTAGCATCGATTCACCAGATATTTATATCTATCCTTGGTTTAGATGCTAATATCTTTTGTTATTCCAAACTTTAACTCTTGAGATCGAATGTAGATTTACACTTAAAATCCACATCGATCTTATTATTTAAGTCACAGTTAGCCCAGTTAAGGTTGCCCGCGATTTATTTAAGCTTATCCACCTCCCTACTCTGTTATTTAATCATCTTGTCTTTTGTTTTCAATCTATTCTTCCAAACATTTTGAATTGTACTTGTATATCTATGTTTTGTTTTATATATTGTGTTGTTTGAGTTGTTGATGTCAATTTGGATTTCCTATCGATTCATCTGATCAACGCTATCGATAGGATTTCTAAAACACATTGACAGAACAAACTGACACAATATTATTTTAAAATTTGGTTAGTGAAATAAAATTTTGATATATAAGTATATTTATGGAACTTAATAAATTGATTTAAAATTGATTATTTGAAATGATAATACTTAATTTATCATTTATAGTTCTATAAATGAATTTATAGATAGTTGTTTATAAATTGATTTGGGAACTGAAATGAATTTTGAACAAGAAATTTGAGAATTTAATTTCCGATGGTTTCAAACCTTGTGTTTAAAGTTTTAAAAGGTTATATTATTTAAAGTATTTTTGAAATAGAAATTTGTTTCCAAAGAATTTTAAGTTTAAAATTAGTGCTCTTCTCTTTGTTGCTGGAAAATAACTTCGGTGATGACTACAGCATCATCGACGTTCATGTTCGAGTTTTGAAGTGAAGAGACTGTTCTGTAGTCTTGCTACAGCTTTGTTTTGGGAATCTAATTTGGTTTGAATTTTCTAAAATATGACTTGATTTATAATATATAATATAGATATATGATTTAAAAATTTGATTCGATAAGTTATGTACATATTATTTATCATTAAATGGTTTGAAGAAATCGGAAATTTAATTCTTAAATTCAATTATAAAAAGAAAATCAAAATTTTGGATGAATATTCAAGGATGAAATGATTTAATTAGAAAGTTTTATTTGTATAATGCAATTGCGTTCAAATATAACTTACCTTAATTTTTCAAAAGTTAACAATGTAATTGGATAATATACAATATAAAAGATTTAATAAATAAAATTTGAGTAGTTATAATAAATGTTATACACTTAAATTTTAATTATAAAATGATTAACAGAGGTAAATATAATAAAGGGTAATTGAATAACTTACAATAAAAAATACTAAAAGAACTAAGAATAAAACAAAGCAGTTATAATAAGTGTAAGTATTTTTAACATAAGTAATAAATATATTGAAAGGAATCAATTTAATTTTAATTAGGAATAAAGAAGAATTAAATGTATTAAGTACATTAGGAGTATAATAAATGATTATTTTTCAAACCCTTTGGTTTTAAAAATTGTTAATTTAAGATGATTGGATAATAAGATAATGGAATTTGAGATAGTTAAGATTTATTTAACTTGTGTACAGATTTATTCTCTATTTAAGTTGAAATTTCCGTGCTTTCAAATTTATTTCCTTATTTGGTTTTCCAAACTATCTTTCGGTTGTCCTTATCATCCTTATCTTGCTATAGATTGTTATAGGCATCTTTCTATAATCTTTAATAGATCTTTGGTAATCATTTTGAATCCACCTTTTCGTGCTTGTGTTCTTAATTTTGGAGAATCTTGGAAAGATCATCTCCACCTTGTAAAACTTACCTATAACAATAGCCATCATGTATAATTTCAATCTCCTTGTCATCTTGTCCTAATCTTGTTTCACTCTACCTTTTTCTATGTTTTCCCGTACCTTATTCCTTTTCGGGGATGAAAAGTTTTGAGTGGGGGAGAGGGTAATGTGACGACCCGGAAATTTTAATGAATTAAATTGGAATAATTAATTGATTTTAAAATATTTAAAAGTTAATTTTAACTTGAATTCAGGATATCAATATTTACTTGATAATTAAATCATTGAATTATATCGTTTAAATATTGATTTTAATAATTGAAGATTGGGTAAACCGCTGAATTTGGAGTTTAAGCGAGATAAAATAATTTGAAGGCTTATAAAATATATAATAATGATACTGAATATAGTAAAGGTGTTAAAATCGAATTTGGAAGTGTTTTGTTCCGTTTTGAAAATATATCGTTTAAATTGATATTTTAAAAAAGCCTTCCGAGGCACAGTCTCGGAATTCGACGAAACCTGTTCCATTGGATCCGTATAGTTAGTTATTATCGGATTTCAATTTCGTAGCAATCCGTGTTGTCGTTTGACCCTGGCAACTCAAAACGCTTAGAATTATTCTAATCAATTTAATTTAAAATGATCATTTATTTCCGTAACTCGCGCTTATGATCAAATTAGCTTCCAAATCACGTTCCATTATGTTCGAAACGCGGGTAAAACCTTATAATCGCCTTGCGGCATTCCTTAAGTAGAGTTCCAAGTTTTATAATATAATAGAATTTAAAGTACATTGGTGAGAGATATTTTATAAGTACAAAGCGTACTCGAGAAGCCTTACACCATCATATATCTCACTTCCATCTCCCTCGTTATTTTGAGAAGCAGATCGAGCAAACAAAAAAAAATCGAAATTCCATGGTGACCGAGTGAAGGAAGCTTTGTCGTTCTTTTTTCCCTTTTTTTTTAAAACATTCAGATCAACAGAACCCTTCATTTTCTTTTCCCTAAATTTCGTTTCTCTCCTCCAAATTCAAATCGCGACCGAAAATAAAAAAAATATAGAGAAGAAGTAAAGCCGTGTGGAGTTTAATCTTAGCAGTGTGGATTCAAGCTCGAGCCGTGCGTGGGGTTCACTGGTGGAGGCGCGCGCTCGCACGAAGTCGGGGTCGCATTCGATGTTAGCGATGGCCGATGGGTGTGCTATAGCCAAGGCAGAGGTGATGGCCGATGGGTGTATCTAGTCGGCTAGAAGGAGACGACCTCGATTGGGAGAGCGATGGCTTGAATCTAGGGAGCGAGCTAGGGTTCGTTCTGGTATTGGGAAACGCGACCGTGTGGATGTGGCAGGCTTCGGCGATGACTAGGGTTTCGGGGAGGCATCATCTTCATTGCTCGATTGATCTGCGTTAGAGGTAATTTACTCTATTATAATAATAATGAATATAGATAATATAATTTTGTATATGAATGCATTTTAATTTATGTATATACAGGAAGTTGAAAACAAATGTAATAATAAGCATAAGTAGACATACTCACATTTTAAACTTGCTGATCTATTTTAAAAATAAATTATTAAGGTGGTCAATTTGTTCTATTAGCATAATTAATTTACTTAGTTTCTAAAACTAATTTATTAAATGAAAATTGGGTTAAATAAAAAAAATTATTTGTTCATTAAATTTAATTCAGCAAATGGGAATTATTTGTTCGATCTATTCGAATGTTAACAAAATGAATCCAATGCTTATACAAGGTTTAAAATCCGGAAGGGAACAAGTCGAGATTGGATCAGATTTGCATATTCAAGATCGAAGGTGAGTAAATCTCACTCAGTTGGATTTTTTTTGTTTTGTTTAGATTTTAGATAGTTTGGTTGAATGATTAAATTGATTGGATGTGCACTGATGATGATATGACTTTGGTTTTGGTTAGTTTTTGTGTTAATTGTTGGTTAACATGAAGTACTCGGGTTTTTAAATGGTTTTAAACTTGAATCGTAAATAAGGAAATGGTAAGTTTAAAATCAGTAAAGGTTTAATGATTGGTGGTTCATTAAATAGGTAGGAAAATTTAAATGAATAATTAATTAATTAAATTAATTAATGACTTGGTTTAATTAATTTAAGTTTAAAATAATTAAAATGATCGTAGTCATGTAATGCAATTAATAAAATATGATTGCCTTGCGTAATTAATCGAGAGATAAATTAAGAAAATTAAATTAAGGAGAATTAATGAAGTAAATAAAGGGTAGATGGTCTCAGGTGGAGATAAATCAAGTATGATTAATACTGTGGTTTAATTAATATAATTAATTTAGATTAAGATAAATTGAAACATAATCGGAAATCAATAGTTTAGATAATTAATGTTGTAATCAAAGATTGATTAATTAAGATTGATTAATCCATAATAAGTGTCTTGTGGGAAATGAATCAATATAAATAACTAAGGATTAATGTAATTGATATAGTTAATTAATTTGGGAAGTAATTAAGATTTCTTATTAATTTCGGTTAAAAAGAATTAATATCGTGAAATAAATTAAAGATAATTAATCGAGGGTGATTAATTAAGATGAATGGATATGGAAGGGTTGATTAATTAATTGGTTTGGAATTAATTATTGAGTGAATCTAAGCAATTGAGTTTTGGAATTCAATTTAAGTGAATTGAATTGATTTGTGTGATTTAGCTTTGCTATGAATGATTGGTTGGTATTGGATGTTTTGGATGAGTTAATATCTCTGAGATGAAATGTTATGTATTTTAATATCTTAGGTTAGGTTAACATGAGTTTCGAAGAGACCGAGGTCGGGTATTGGAAAATACCCGAATCCACTTCGAATTTTTATAAATTGATTTGTGAAGTCAATAGGTAGGAATGAAATGATTTAAGTGAATTGGATCAATTTATCTAAGTTTGGTACTTAGAAAGATTATATGTGAAATAAGTGTTGTCTATAGCAAATTGTGAATCGGTTAAATTGATATAAGTTACCCCGGGTTTATATAAGTTGATTTCTTTGATATTCCATATTAGTTGGGTTTACTTACGCTGGTTTCCAGCCTGACCCAGGTGTTACCTTTATGTAATGCTCGGGTCAGACCGGGTATTACAGATTTTCAGGTAGGTACGTTTTGGAGCTCAGAAGACGTGCTGGATGGCAGGGACGTATAGAATATTTCCGCTGTATTTATATTATTATTAATCTGAGACATGATAAGTGTATATATTCAGTGACTGAAGGTACGTGAAACTCTGATGTATATTAAATGTAATCGACAGATATGGTATTCTTTTGTAAACAGTTATTATTTATTATTATATTTTATCCGCTGCGAATGTGAGGTGTTGATGTTTCTGATCTTCTTCTTCTATCTCTTTCTTCTTTTTCATAACTATCTGGAATTTTCGGTTCATTACATTTGGTATGAGAGCGAGGTTAAGCGAGAACCTTGGCTCTGGTGGGAACTACTAATTTAATAGAGTCTGTAGTACTCTAGAATGAGTTGAGTGTGTGTGTGTGTCTATATATATATATATATATATATATATATATATATATATATATATGATGCAGCACGATCTATAGAAATTCAGAAGTTAGACCATTCGCAAGATAAGTCATGCACGAGTCAAGAAATTTCGGTTTTAACCCGTAAGTCGTGCACGAGTCAACTGAGGGAATCATGTGAGATGGGTATACGAGTTAAGAGCCAGCATTCAAGTCGTTTACGACTCAGGAGGGAAAAATTAAGTCGTCTCCGACTTAAGGAACCATGTGGGAAAAGAATCCGACCTAACCTGTTTTTAAGTCGAGTCCGACCTAAAGAAGTACGACCTATGATTCTTGAAGGGATGAGTCGTTCACGGGTTAGTGGAAACATGAGTCGTTTCCGACTTAACAAAGCTTGGAGGGATGAGCTACGGTTTAACAAGAAAGAAGTGAAGGTATTGCAGTTGAGTCGTCAACGACTCAATGACCCATCCATAAGTCGTTTATGACTTAGCATGAAGAAGGAGAAGGTTCCAACTGGTGAAGCGATGAGTCGTAAGTCGTGACATGATGTTGTAAACTGTTTGTCGTTGAGTCGTATAAGTCATGAGTCGTATGAACTGTGTTGTGTTTGAGTCGTTTGCATTATGCTGAGTCGTAGGGAGTTGAGTCGCTTGCGTTGAGTCGGTGCCGACCTAGGAGTTGTACAGTTTTGTGTTGTGAGGTAGTGAGTCGTGAGTCGTGCCTTGCTTGAGTCGGTTGCGTATGAAGTGTTGTAACTGAAGTATGTAGCGTCTGTTGAGTCGGCCACGACTTAGTTGAGTCGGGAGGTATGAGTCGGTCACGACTTATGGGCTGAGTTGTAAACTACTATAAATAGGCGTGTGTTGTACATTTTGAGGTTGTTGATTTTTGAATAAATTCTCTTTGTTAGCTTTGTGCTTTCATACCAATTGGTAGTTGAGTGTAATCTCCTATCTCCTCTTTCGGTTAATCGAGTGCGCTCGATTCAACGATCGTAGAAGCCGATTCACGGAATCTAGTGCGCTAGATCAACATGCGAAGAATCGTAGATCTTTGAACACGGTATAGTGCGCTATCAACGTGTTTGAGATAGCTAGAGTTCGGTATCTTTGGATCAACGAACTTGGGCATTTTGGTATCTTCAACTCACCGATTGCTACATTTCATCGATTGAAGTTTTGTTTGATTAATCCGCTGCGTCATTATTTGGTATCAGAGCCATACTTAGCCAATCATAGCTAAGTTGATTCTTGGAGCCAAGTTTTTGAAGTTTTTGAAGTTTGAAGGAGTTCATTGTGTTCTTGTTGAATTTGTAACAACATTAGAGTGTTTGATTCATTTCATTTTGGATCGAGGAGTTGGATATTGTTTGGATTTTGTCTTGGAGTTTTGCGCGCCAAGATTTAAAGTGTGGAACCGTGTAAAACCATTGCCGAGCTAAAGCCTTGAAGGGTTGTAGTAAGGTCGAGCCGTGAATTGTTGAGCCGATCTAAGTATTGCCGAGTTAAGTTCAAGGCCGAGCCTTGTGAAAGTGTTGTTTGTGAAAGCTTTGGAGTTTTGTGTTTGAATTGTTGAAGTTTGAGAAGTTTTTCAATTATGCCACCAAGGAGAGCTAATCGTCATCAAAACGTTGAAGCTTTGTATCGTAGAGAAGAAGCCGAGCTTATGGAACAACGTATTAATGAAAAATTTGATGAAGGCATTGGTAAATTGGAGAGATTGATGAATGATTTGAATCAAAGGAGGAGATCACCAAACTCGAACCATGGAGGAAACCGAGTTTCGCCATCGGTTACGGAAGCGAGGAGGGTATCGCCACATTCTTGTAGAGATAGAAGAGAAACATCAATTTCATCACGAAGAGATCATCATGACTATGCACATGAAGAGAGGAGAAGTCAACGTGAAATTGACAATGAAGCATATAGAGATGAAGAGAGACATAGTCAAAGAAGCATGCATGAACGAAGGGATGATAATGGTCGAGATCGATGTCGGCGTACTTTTGATTTTGTTGAAGAAGGTGATAGAGCTAGTATTCATTATCGAGATCGGGATCAAGTTCGAAATTCTTATCGGGATATTGAAGATGATCGACGTTGGGAATCGGGAATGAAAATGGAAATTCCAGAATTTAAAGGAGGGATGGTTGTTGAAGAGTTCTTAGATTGGATTTCTAATGTTGAAGAGATCTTTGATTTCAAGGAGGTTCCTGAGCATAGAAGGGTGAAGTTGGTTGCTACTAGGTTGAGGGGGAGAGCTTTGGCGTGGTGGCAGCAAACTAAACTAACCAGGGAGAGAATGGGGAAGTCAAAGATAGAATCGTGGGATAAGATGAAGAAGTTGATGAGATCTACTTTCTTACCTTACAACTACCAATCACTTATGTACCAGAGGTTGCAGAATCTGAGGCAAGGAACAAAGTCTGTTAGTGATTATGCTGATGAATTTTACCAACTCATTGCCAGGAATGATATTATGGAGACAGAAGAACAACTAACTGTTAGATTCATTGGGGGATTGAGAATGCAGATCCAGGATATGGTTAATATGTTTGATCCTAGATCAGTTGCAGAAGCACATCAGAAAGCGTTGGCTTGGGAGAAACAAGGAAGGCGTGGAGGTGGTGTGTTTACTAATTCCAATAATCAAGCAAGGGGTGTTGGTGGAAATTCTAATGTTCCTAAACCTGTTTCAAAGCCAGTGGTGAAGGAGGCTGAGAAGGCGAAGGTTAGCAGTGGTTCAAATGTTATAATTGTCAGGAGTTGGGTCACAAAAGCAATGAATGTCTGAAGCCGAAGAAGAGAACCATGGTTGCAGAAGTTGAGGAGGATGATGGTGAGGAGGCAGAATGTTCAAATACACCTTATGTTGAGGAGGAAGAAGAATTGTTTGGAGATGAAGGTTGTAATCTTATGATGAGGAGGTCATGTCTTACACCAAAGCAAGAGGAGGATTGTAGTTGGTTGAGAAGCAATATTTTTCAGTCGACATGCACTATTCTGGGAAAAGTTTGCAAGTTCGTTATTGATGCTGGGAGTTGTGATAATATTATTTCTACAGAAGCAGTAAGGAAGTTGAACTTGAAAACTGAGAAGCGTCCTAAACCGTACAAGTTAGCATGGTTAAGGAAGGGTGGTGAAGTGAAGGTGTGTCGAAGAGCTTGTGTTAATTTTTCTATTGGGAAGAAGTACAAAGATGAAATTTGGTGTGATGTTGTAGACATGGACGTGTGTCATCTGTTGTTGGGCAGACCATGGCAGTTTGATAGAGCGGTTCAACATGACGGTCGTGCCAATAGTTACAGTTTCATGTTCGAGGGTACTAAAATCACTTTGGTTCCTAAGAAGCAACAACAAAAGGAGAGCAAGCTAGAAGAGATTGAGGAATTGAAAACTCTGTTGACTTTGAAGGAGTTTGTCAAGGAAGTCGAAGAAGAACCAGAAGTGTTTTTGTTGATTGGGAGAGAGAGTAGTGAAGAAGTTGAAATTCCAGAAGCAGTAAAGCCAATTTTGAAAGAATTCGAAGATGTATTTCCAGAGGAGTTGCCTAAGGAGTTACCGCCACTTAGAGACATTCAACATCAAATTGATCTTGTTCCGGGAGCAGTGTTACCACATCGACCACATTACCGAATGAGTCCGAAGGAACATGAGGAGTTACGAAGGCAGGTGGAAGAGTTGTTGGAACAGGGACATGTTCAGGAAAGCTTGAGTCCTTGTGCCGTGCCAGCATTGTTAGTACCAAAGAAGGACGGAACATGGAGGATGTGTACAGATAGTAGAGCTTTGAATAAGATCACTGTCCGATATAGATTTCCTATGCCAAGGTTGGATGATTTGTTAGATCAATTGAGTGGGGCAACTATATTTTCAAAGATTGATTTGAAGAGTGGTTATCATCAAATTCGAATCAGACCTGGAGATGAATGGAAGACAGCTTTTAAGACGAGAGAAGGGTTATACGAATGGTTGGTTATGCCATTTGGTTTGTCAAATGCACCTAGTACATTCATGCGGGTGATGAATCAAATCTTTAGACCATTCATTGGGAAGTTCGTCGTGGTTTATTTCGATGATATTCTGATATATAGCAGGAGTGTGGAGGAGCATGTTCTACATTTGAGGGAAGTGTTGATTATTCTTCGTGAAGAACAATTTTATGCTGCTACGAAGAAATGTGTGTTTATGACGCACAGTGTTTTATTTCTGGGTTATGTTGTTTCAGGAGAAGGTATTCAAGTGGATCAGAGTAAAGTTGAAGCAGTCAGGAATTGGCCACAGCCAAAGACAATTACAGAAGTGAGAAGTTTTCATGGGTTAGCATCATTCTACCGAAGATTCATACCACACTTCAGTAGCGTGATGGCTCCAGTTACTGATTGCATGAAGGGGAAACAGTTTGTATGGTCAGAAGAAGCGGGAGTTGCTTTTGAGAAGATCAAGGAATTGTTGACGTCTGCACCAATTCTTGTTCTACCTAATTTTCAGTTATTGTTTGAATTGCATACTGATGCTTCGAAGGTTGGTATTGGAGGAGTTCTGAGTCAGAATGGGAAACCAGTTGCTTATTTCAGCGAAAAGTTGTCAGGGGCAAAGATGAGATACAGTACATATGACGTTGAATTCTATGCTGTTGTACAAGCTGTTAAGCATTGGAGAAATTATCTATTTCAGAAGGAATTTGTTCTTTATACAGATCATGAAGCATTGAAACATTTACAGGGGCAGGATAAGATTTCTGCAAGACATGCATCATGGATTGCATATTTACAGCAGTTTACTTTTGTCGTTAAGCACAAATCAGGGGTGACAAATCGGGTAGCTGATGCTTTGAGTAGGAGGAGTCATTTATTAACGACAATGAAAGTTGAAGTGACGGGGTTTGAATTACTGCCAGAGATGATTAATGAAGATCCTTACTTTGTGAAATATGTTGAAAAAGTGAAGGATGGGAGTACCGATGAATTTATGTTGATTGATGGATTTCTGTTTAAGGGGAATCGTTTATGTATACCAGACTGTAGCTTGAGATTGAAAATTGTCAAGGAGTTACACGAGGAAGGGCATGTGGGCCGTGATCGTACTTTGCAGTTGATTTCACAGTCTTACTTTTGGCCATCGATGAGAAAAGAGGTTGAAAGATTCGTGGAGAGATGCCATATTTGCCAGGTGTCAAAGGGAACAGCGACGAATGCAGGGTTGTATATGCCGTTGCCTGTACCGTCTAAGCCATGGGTTGATATTAGCATGGATTTCGTTTTGGGTTTGCCTAGAACTCAAAGGGGAAATGATTCGATATTTGTTGTGGTGGACAGATTTTCAAAAATAGCACATTTTGTTGCTTGCAAGAAGACGACAGATGCTGTTCGTGTTGCGCAATTATTTTTCAAGGAGATTTATCGACTTCATGGATTGCCAGAGTCTATTGTTTCGGATAGAGATACTCGTTTTCTGAGTCACTTTTGGTTGAGTTTGTGGAAGATGGTGGGAACGAAGCTGAAATTTAGTAGTGCTTATCATCCACAAACTGATGGACAGACAGAAGTTGTTAACAGGTCATTGGGAAATTTGTTGCGTTGTCTTGTACAGGATAATTTGAGAAGTTGGGACATGAAGTTATGCCAAGCTGAATTTGCACATAATAATGCAGTGAATCGTAGCACGGGATTAAATCCGTTTCAGATTGTTTATTCAAATTTACCCAGGGGACCGTTGGATTTGGCAGTAGTACCACAGTCGAAGGGAACAGTTAAACGAGCTGTTGATTTTGTTGATGAGCTGACTGAATGTCATAAAATCGTTCAGGAACGATTAGAGAAATCGAATGAGAAGTATAAGAAGTCTGCAAATTTGAAACGTCGAAATGTTGAATTTAAGGAAGGTGATTTGGTCTATGCTGTATTGACAAAGGATCGTTTTCCGGCAGGTGCTTACAACAAGTTGAAGGCGCGAAAAATTGGTCCAATTGAAATTGTGAAAAAATTTAATGAAAATGCTTATAAGTTGAAGCTCCCAGAAGATGTATACACTTCTGACGTATTCAATGTTAAACATCTTGTGCCATATTATGGAGATAAACATTTTGATGAGAAAGAATTTATAAATTCGAGGACGAATTTTTCTCAACCAGGGGAGGATGATGCAGCACGATCTATAGAAATTCAGAAGTTAGACCATTCGCAAGATAAGTCATGCACGAGTCAAGAAATTTCGGTTTTAACCCGTAAGTCGTGCACGAGTCAACTGAGGGAATCATGTGAGATGGGTATACGAGTTAAGAGCCAGCATTCAAGTCGTTTACGACTCAGGAGGGAAAAATTAAGTCGTCTCCGACTTAAGGAACCATGTGGGAAAAGAATCCGACCTAACCTGTTTTTAAGTCGAGTCCGACCTAAAGAAGTACGACCTATGATTCTTGAAGGGATGAGTCGTTCACGGGTTAGTGGAAACATGAGTCGTTTCCGACTTAACAAAGCTTGGAGGGATGAGCTACGGTTTAACAAGAAAGAAGGGAAGGTATTGCAGTTGAGTCGTCAACGACTCAATGACCCATCCATAAGTCGTTTACGACTTAGCATGAAGAAGGAGAAGGTTCCAACTGGTGAAGCCATGAGTCGTAAGTCGTGACATGATGTTGTAAACTGTTTGTCGTTGAGTCGTATAAGTCATGAGTCGTATGAACTGTGTTGTGTTTGAGTCGTTTGCATTATGCTGAGTCGTAGGGAGTTGAGTCGCTTGCGTTGAGTCGGTGCCGACCTAGGAGTTGTACAGTTTTGTGTTGTGAGGTAGTGAGTCGTGAGTCGTGCCTTGCTTGAGTCGGTTGCGTATGAAGTGTTGTAACTGAAGTATGTAGCGTCTGTTGAGTCGGCCACGACTTAGTTGAGTCGGGAGGTATGAGTCGGTCACGACTTATGGGCTGAGTTGTAAACTACTATAAATAGGCGTGTGTTGTACATTTTGAGGTTGTTGATTTTTGAATAAAATTCTCTTTGTTAGCTTTGTGCTTTCATACCAATTGGTAGTTGAGTGTAATCTCCTATCTCCTCTTTCGGTTAATCGAGTGCGCTCGATTCAACGATCGTAGAAGCCGATTCACAGAATCTAGTGCGCTAGATCAACGTGCGAAGAATCGTAGATCTTTGAACACGGTATAGTGCGCTATCAATGTGTTTGAGATAGCTAGAGTTCGGTATCTTTGGATCAACGAACTTGGGCATTTTGGTATCTTCAACTCACCGATTGCTACATTTCATCGATTGAAGTTTTGTTTGATTAATCCGCTGCGTCAATATATATATATATATATATGAGCGCGTACTTGTTATTTTCTTATCTAAAGATTTTAAATGATTTTATATAAAAATATATTTTAATATATTAAGTAGTATTCCCTTCTAATGAATATTAAGGTGGATGGTTGTTAAATTATTGAAACTAAGATAAGAAGTAATATAAAATACGACTAAATTGAAACTTATAATCAAAGTTGAAGAATAAACTTATATAACAAAATAGAATTTGAAATATAGATTGTAAATGAAATTTATAAGTTAAAATAAACTTCATAAATAAATGAGGTTATAATTTGAAATAGAATTCCGAAGAATATTTGAAAATAAAGTAAGAATAAAATTTCAGAGTAATGTTTAAATATGAATTGGGTAAGTTGGGAATTTGGAATTTTGGGAAAATGTAAAATTCCTTTGGATTTGAAAGTGGTTCCCAAATGTTTTGGAGAAATAATAGCATTATTTCAAAAATATTTTTGTGTTGAATTTGAAATCTGGGAGATTTGAAATCAAAAATATTTGGAAATGTTTTTAGAGAGATAAAAGCACTGAACTCTTTTGGTCACTGGAAAGTAACGTCGGTGATGACTACAGCATTATCGATGTTCATTTTCGAGTTTCTAGAAGAGAAATTGCTACCAAATTGTTTTAAATTGGAATTGTTTGTGAACTGGGTTTGGTTTTGAAGTTCAAAGGGATAAATAAATTTGCCAAAGAATTTTGTATATAGTTGAATTCTAAGGTGATATTGAAATTTTGAAAATTTGTTTAAATTCTGGAATCTTGATCAAATGTTTATGGAATAATAAAAATATATTGGCTAAATAAAATGTATAATTCCGAGTTAAAAGCAAAATGTGAATGTAATTTATCATAAATAGAAAATGTAAAATTGAAATTTATAATTAAAGTTGTAAAAGTTTAAAGATCAAATGGAATTTTGAGAATTGGACTCAGAAATTTGGTTTAAAGAGTTAAACCAATCTTTGAGAATTTAACTCGAATTTCTATAATTCGAGATAGTTAAATTCAAGATTTAATTGAATTAGTTTAAAATATAATTTGGTTTGAAGTAATTGGATTGGTGATTGAAGATGTATAAGTTTAAAAATTTTAAATGGAAAATTAGATTGGATTAAATTGAAGTGATTTGGAATTCTGAAATTAAATCGATAATAATTCAGATCGATTGGAGTGGTATGAAATTATAATTAAAATTGAACAGGAGTTAAAATCAACTGGAATTTGATTTCAATTGGGGAAGGAATCAAGATTGATTCAACTTGAATTGGGGATTAATCAAGTCCAATGGAATTTGGAGTTATTTGAATTGGAATTGGGTCAATCTAAATGAAGATTTAAATTGAATTGTTGGGAAGTGAACAGTTGGCTCTTGACAATTTTCAATATAAATTGTTTTTAATATAAACTTATTTTCTAAGCTATTAAATATATACAACCTTTCTTTCTTAAAGTCAAATTATTTTATATACTTGTTTTACGATTATTTTTGGGGTTATTTGACCATTTTTTTTCAACTATTAACTAAACTAATTACTATTTTTCAACTATTTCACAATTAATTTCTATTTTACAACTATTTTGCAATTATCTACAAATTTTGAAACTATTCAACTATTTCTTAACTATTTTACAGTTAATTACCTATTTTATAGCTATTTTACAAATTAATAATTATTTTTCCACTACTTATTTATTTTTAGAATTTCAAGCTATTTTCTAAATATAAACTGGTTGGAGTTCAAACTGTTATTAATTTAAATACACAACTGAGATAAGAAGTGAAGTATGAAAGTGGTTTTATACAAGTTTGAAATGATCCAAAGTTTTAAAAATTATATATATTATTGAATATATATATATATATATAAAGGATCCTATGGGGATTTTGGAAAAGGTTTTAGGAACCTTTGGATTTGGAAAGGCTTTTGATTTTTGGGTAAAATCAATATTGGATTTGGAAAGCCTAGTTTGAGAATTATCGATTTTGGGATAATCGACTTTGTGAAAAGGAGATTTTTATGAGATCATACTAGGTGTATGATTTGGAAGATACTATATGTGTATAGTATAAAATATTTTGATGATGGCTCTAGGGAAAAAGGCGCTTCCTTGAAATGAACTTCTCAGCAGTGCCACCGGGTGGTGCTGCCTTGAGCCCCAAGGGGGGGTTTCTAAAGTTGATCTTATGAGGAGTCCGGACAAAACTAGTTCCTAAGGATTATGAGTTGAGTATACCATAGCAAAAGTCATGTGTGCCGCTGAGAGCCAACAGTCTGCATTTGATTTTATATCGGTAGACTGCGATCTATGGTATAACATAGCGAAAGTCGTGTGTGCCGTTGAGAGCCAACAGTCTGCGGTTGATTTTATATCGGCACACTGCGACCTATGTAGAAGTGGAGAAGTTTCATTTCGTCAGCGAAAATCAGAGGCCGCGGAGAGCCTGCAGCTATATAGACTTTTGCTGTGACGGCAACGTAACACTGGATGTAACTGTGATCTGTTGTGTGGGATCCATGGCGTAATCGAGAGGCCGCGGAGAGCCTGCAGTTACATGGACTTTTGCTGTGACAGCAACGTAGCCCTGGTATGTAACTGTGACCATGGATGGGGGTGATGATTTCCAGAGCATCCTCAGCAAAGATATTTCCTCTATTTTTTTTAAAAAAAAAAACCGTTTTCTATATTTCAATAAAATTATTTTCCAAGTTTTCACTTGGTGTTGAAAACGAGTTTACCAAGTACTTATAGATTTTCAGTTCTACGCCTGATCAACGTATGACTGAATTTCTGTGAGAACGAGGATGGACTGGTTGAGACATCGAGTTATAAAGGGGATTTTTATAAAGAGTTATTTTAATAGTATGATGTGAATTTAAAAGCATTTCTAAAATTTTTAAATAAAGATATTGGAATTTTGGAAAATAAGAAACCCAAACTGGAATTATAAAATAAAATTTGAAACTCGGGAAATTTAAGAAGTGATTCTTTGTCATTAAAATCGAATATTAATTTAGAAGTTGAAAGTAAGCTAATTGGCTAAATAAATATTTGATTGAATATGTTAGTAAAATTTAACTTTGGTGAATAAATGGATTGTAAATGAATAATGGAGTTTGGAAATGAATTAGAATTGTAAATAGAATTCGAGTTAGATTTGATAATGAATTAAATAAGAGGAGATGTTGTAAAATAAGAATCAAATAGAGATGGATTGAAAAGAAAAGTGATGGGTTGAACTGCAAATAAAATGCAAGTGATTTGAATAATATTTAACGTAATTTGCAAGTAAATTTGATATAATGGAAGTGTTGTCGAATGAAATGAAAGTGGATTATAATAGAAATGGTTTGGGTTGCAAACAAAACCTAGGTGAGTAGAGATAATTGAGAATGGCTTTGTATTAATAAAATAAATTTGAAAATGAATTAAGTAAGTAAGTTAAAAATTTTAAATGGGTTAATTAAATTAAATAATAAATGAATGAAGCCTGATTAATAAAAAAATTAAATCAAAGTTGAGATTTGAATTGGATTATCAGACTGAACTTAAGTTCGGTGGCATATTAATTTGAAGTACAAATGAGTTAAGTATGTGTTGCATATTATATTGATAAATTAAGAAAGTAAACTAAAATTAAAATTTAAGTGGAGGAGCTAATTGAATTTAAATGAATTTGATTAAATGAGAGTCAAATAAAGGTAAACTTAAGTTTGATGTTGGAATAAATTAAAGTAAATTAATTTAAGCTTAAAATTTTGGAAACTTGGCTTCGAATAAGGATGAAAGCCCATTAATGAAAGCTTGGATTGAGTTAATTTTGGAATGGCTAGTAGTATACAAGAATGGAATGTGGCGAATTAAATAAATGGGTGTGGATAAATTAAAATGGATTGGAATTAAATAAAATTGAGTTGGAATCAATTTTAATTGGTTATAAAACTTAAGTAATTACTGATTCACATGGATATTATTAAATTGCGTAGAAATGATTGTCGTTTAACGTAAACGAGATTTAATTAAATTCTATGAATTAGTGAAAGCAAATATAATTGATTTTTGAATCAATTGTTATGAATACGAGTTTGTTTTGCTTAAAAATGAATTGAGTGCAAGTAATTGCATTGTAAACCCTTAAATTGAATGAAATGGCATATGAATTGGTTGAAAGCAATTGAATTAGCTTTAAGATTATATAAATAGCTTATGGGAAGCGTTTTTGTGTTTGTTGCTTATGATATACATGTGTTTAGTTATTGAATATAAATGAAATGCTAATAGATTTGATTTATATGGCACTTACATATTTAAATTGAGTAAGTACAGGTACCTGAAGGCCGTTTGGTTGGATTTGGATGCACTAATTGCTAAAATAAATAAGCTGCATGCTTAAAACGCTAAATAAGGTACGCCTACGCAATAAAAAAATAGGAAGTATGAACTGTTTTTGCTTTGTCCTACTGTGTGGGTCGATGTATACATATTTATATCTCTTGTCGAATTGCAAAAGCTCCTCCGTATAAAGGAGACTCTGCCAAAAATTTTCCAAAATTTTGGGAGTTAGAAAATTTTTGAGAATTTTTGAGAAAATTTTTGTTAAGCAATTAAACGATTTTAAGTATGAAACTGAAATAGATTAGTAAATGGAACTAATAAGACTCAGTTAAATGGAAAATAAAATTTAATATTCAAAATTGAAATAAGTTGAATTCATATTAAAACGGGAAAAATGAATTTGAAGAGAAGTAAATATGAGAACCTATATAAGAGAATGTATAAAATGATTTGTAAAGTTACGATTGAATATGGTTGCTAAACAAGATATGCAGGTATTAAAAAGGGAAAAGAAAATTGGATTTGATTCCAAAAGATAAATGTGAATGGCCCGACAAAAAGGTATGTATTTTTTTTATGAATGGAATTGGATTGGGTTTTTGATGTAGACACTTGGCTTTTGTTTTCTTTTGGAATTTGGAAGCCCGTAGAGGCCTTTTGTAGTAGTACCGAGCTAGCCGCGCAAAAGAGACGCTGGCAAAAAATTTCGGAAATTTAGAGAGTTGGAAAATTTTGAGAAACTTTTGTTAATTCAAGATTTGGTTTTTTAAATTGAAATTTAAAGAAGTGAGAAAAGGGTATTGCGTGAAAGCTATCGAAGAATTTGGGGAAGTTGGTTAAGGATAGTTGGTCTTTAATAAAAGTTAGTTGATAAGATGTTGAATTTTGGGTTTTGGAAAAAGTAAGCGGGTATTGGTCCATTCGCCCTAACTAGTAATTTCGGGGACGAAATTCTTTTAAGGGGGGAGGAATGTGACGACCCTGAAATTTTAATGAATTAAATTGGAATAATTAATTGATCTTAAAATATTTAAAAGTTAATTTTAACTTGAATTCAGGATATCAATATTTACTTGATAATTAAATCATTGAATTATATCGTTTAAATATTGATTTTAATAATTGAAGATTGGGTCAACCGCTGAATTTGGAGTTTAAGCCAGATAAAATAATTTGAAGGCTTATAAAATTTATAATAATGATACTGAATATAGTAAAGGTGTTAAATCGAATTTGAAAGTGTTTTGTTCCATTTTGAAAATATACCGTTTAAATTGATATTTAAAAATAGCCTTCCGAGGCACACTCTCAGAATTCAACGAAACCTGTTCCATTGGATCCGTAATAGTTAGTTAGTATCGGATTTCAATTTTCGTAGTAACCTGAGTTGTCATTTGACCCTGGCAACTCAAAACGCTTAGAATTATTCTAATCAGTTTAATTTAAAATTATCGTTTATTTCCGTAACTCGCGCTTATGATCAAATTAGCTTTCAAATCACATTCCATTGTGTTCGAAACGCGGGTAAAACCTTATAACCGCGTTGCGGCATTCCTTAAGTAGAGTTCCAAGTTTCATAGTATAATAGAATTTAAAGTACATTGGTGAGAGATATTTTATAAGTACAAAGCGTACTCGAGAAGCCTTACACCATCATATATCTCACTTACATCTCCCTCGTTATTTTGAGTAGCAGATCGAGCAAAAAAAAAAAATCGAAATTCCATGGTGACCGAGTGAAGGAAGCTTTGTCGTTCTTTTTTCCCTTTTTTTAAAACTTTCAGATCAACAGAACCCTTCATTTTCTTTTCCCTAAATTTCGTTTCTCTCCTCCAAATTCAAATCGCGACCGAAAATAAAAAAATATATAGGGAAGAAGTAAAGCCGTGTGGAGTTTAATCTTAGCAGTGTGGATTCAAGCTCGAGCCATGCGTGGGGTTCACTGGTGGAGGCGCGCGCTCGCACGAAATCGGGGTCACGTTCGATGTTGGCGATGGCCGATGGGTGTGCCGTAGCCAAGGCAGAGGTGATGGCCGATGGGTGTATCTAGTCGCCTGGAAGGAGACGATCTCGATTTGGAGAGCGATGGCTTGAATCTAGGGAGCGAGCTGGGGTTCGTTCTGGTATTGGGAAACGCGACCGTGTGGATGTGGCAGGCTTCGGCGATGACTAGGGTTTCGGGGAGGCAGCATCTTCATTGCTTGATTGATCTGCGTTAGAGGTAATTTACTCTATTATAATAATAATGAATATAGATAAGGGGGAATTATTTGAAAGGACAAAAATTTGTATATTTTTTGCTTCAAGGACACGACCTCAATATTTTTACCAAAAGGACAAACATTCTTCCTAAAATTATTCATAAGGACAAACATTTTTCAAAATTATTCATAAGGACAACAAAACTGCTACCAAGATAAAACTGATACCTAAAAACTGCTACCGATAACTATAAACTGATACCTAAAAACTGCTATCAATAACTAAAAACTGATACCTACAGAAAGTTGTCCTTTAGGATAAAATATTGAAGGTCTTTCCTTGAGGATAAAAAGCTGTGAAATTTTGTCCTTGACAATAATTTCCTGTATAGATAATATAATTTTGTATATGAATGCATTTTAATTTATGTATATACAGGAAGCTGAAAACAAAAGTAATAATAAGCATAAGTAGACATACTCACATTTTAAACTTGCTGATCTATTTTAAAAATAAATTATTAAGGTGGTCAATTTGTTCTATTAGCATAATTAATTTACTTAGTTTCTAAAACTAATTTATTAAATGAAAATTGGGTTAAATAAAAGAAATTATTTATTAATTAAATTTAATTCAGCAAATGGGAATTATTTGTTCGATCTATTCGAATGTTAACAAAATGAATCCAATGCTTATACAAGTTTTAAAATCCGGAAGGGAACAAGTCGAGATTGGATCAGATTTGCATATTCAAGATCGAAGGTGAGTAAATCTCACTCAGTTGGATTTTTTTGTTTTGTTTAGATTTTAGATAGTTTGGTTGAATGATTAAATTGATTGGATGTGCACTGATGATGATATGACTTTGTTTTTGGTTAGTTATTGTGTTAATTGTGGGTTAACATGAAGTACTCGGGTTTTTAAATGGTTTTAAACTTGAATAAGGAAATGGTAAGTTTAAAATCAGTAAAGGTTTAATGATTGGTGGTTCAGTAAATAGGTAGGAAAATTTAAATGAATAATTAATTAATTAAATTAATTAATGACTTGGGTTAATTAATTTAAGTTTAAAATAATTAGAATGATCATTTGGTGTTTAATAAAGTAGATATGTAATGCAGTTAATAAAATATGATTGCCTTGCGTAATTGATCGAGAGATAAATTAAGAAAATTAAATTTAGGAGAATTAATGAATAAAGGGTAGATAGTTTCTGGTGAAGATAAATCAAGTATGATTAGTACTGTGGTTTAATTAATATAATTAATTTAGATTAAGATAAATTGAAACATAATCGGAAATCAATAGTTTAGATAATTAATGTTGTAATCAAAGATTGATTAATTAAGATTGATTAATCCATAATAAGTGTCTTGTGGGAAATGAATCAATATAAATAATTAAGGATTAATGTAATTAATATAGTTAATTAATTTGGGAAGTAATTAAGATTTCTTATTGATTTCGGTTAAAAAGAATTAATATCGTGAAATAAATTAAAGATAATTACTTGAATATAAATTGAAAGATAATTACTCGAGGGTGATTAATTAAGATGAATGGATATGGAAGAGTTGATTAATTAATTGGTTTGGAATTAGTTATTGAATGAATCTAAGCAATTGAGTTTTGGAATTCAATTTAAATGAACTGAATTGATTTGTGTGATTTAGCTTTGCTATGAATGATTGGTTGGTATTAGATGTTTTGGATGAGTTAATATCTTTGAGATGAAATGTTATGTATTTTAATATCTTAGGTTAGGTTAACATGAGTCTCGAAGAGACCGGGGTCGGGTATTGGAAAATACCCGAATCCACTTCGAATTTTTATAAATTGATTTGTGAAGTCAATAGGTAGGAATGAAACGATTTAAGTGAATTGGATCAATTTATCTAAGTTTGGTACTTAGAAAGATTATATGTGAAATAAGTGTTGTCTATAGCAAATTGTGAATCGGTTAAATTGATATAAGTTACCCCGGGTTTATATAAGTTGATTTCTTTGATATTCCATATTAGTTGGGTTTACTCACGCTGGTTTCCAGCCTGACCCGGGTGTTACCTTTATGTAATGCTCGGGTCAGACCGGGTATTACAGATTTTCAGGTAGGTACGTTTTGGAGCTCAGAAGACGAGCTGGATGGCCGGGGCGTATAGAATATTTCCGCTGTATTTATATTATTATTAGTCTGAAACATGATAAGTGTATATATTCAGTGACTGAAGGTATGTGAAACTCTAATGTATATTAAATGTAATCAACAGATTTTTTTGTAAACAGTTATTATTTATTATTATATTTTATCCGCTGCGAATGTGATGTGTTGATCTTTCTGATCTTCTTCTTCTCTCTTTCTTCTTTTTCATAACTATCTGGAATTTTCGGGTTAGAAAATTTCGTGTCATTACAGGTAACAACCCTGTATTTTGTGATTTATTTTTTTTCTTGTATATTTTAATTATTTTAATTGAAATTTTGATTTAAAAACTTATTTTATTTATTTTGAATGATAAACTTTAGTTTGATATGAATCATGACTAAAAAGAATATTTTCCAAAAAGTGAATTTTTAGTCAAAATAGTCAAACTTTGACTTTTAATTTAAATTTTTAAAAGTTTGAAATTTTAAATTTTATCTTTTATTATGAAAGTACATAAAATTTTAAGAATACTGATTTTTGTTTCGTTGGAAACGGATTTAAATTGTGAAAGTTATGTATATTTCAATATTGAGTGTAATTTGTTTACTCTGCAATTTTGTTATTTTAAATAGTATAAATTTTATTTTTCTTTATCATATTTTATTATAATATGTATTGATATGTTATTTTATGTATGTTTTTGTCTTTTAATATTTTGAAGTGAGGTAGGAATTTTTCTAGAGCTAGTAGTATTTTTCTTGTAATTTCCATGCCCTGTTTTCAATTTTTGAACATTTTCTTTAGTTCTTTTCTATTTTTCTCCAATTTAGTTATTTATTTGTAACAACCCGCATATTTAACGATTTTATATTTAAATGTTTGATTTAAATATAGCGTCGTTATTCGGATTTTGGGGTCCGAAATGTTACTTTCTGCAAATGGCCGAATAGGAGCTCGAAACCATTTCCATTGAGTCCAAAATGGCGTTTGCGATCTTTTTGAGTATGATCTTTGATATGTTTGGAGTTTGTGAAATTTTGGCTACTTTTCCTATTGGGTTTGGGGTTGGGTTCAGCCCACTAGCTCACTTAACCCCTAGCTCAACCCTTCTCTTCATTTCATCTTCATTTCATTTTATTTCTCAAACTAAAAACTGAAATGGGGGAAAGGAAAGAGAAATAGAAATTAGCAAGCCCTAGTTTCTCCTTTGTAACTTGATTCTTGCTCCAAAATCAAAGAGAATCCATTGGTAAGTTCATCTCCACCTTCTCCGTCTTTTCTCCTCTTCAATTTCAGTAATTTCCTAACCCTAACTTAGGAAATACTTGCTTTTGATTCTAGATTGAAGCTTGTAGTGTTGAAGTGGAGTGTAGTTGGTTGATCCCTTGCAATTGTGCTTCTTCATCTTCTTTGTTTTGTGTAAAAAGGTGAGTTTTGAACTCACATCTACTTCTCTTGATTTCATTGATGTTAGGTATGAATTCCTAACACCTTGTTCATATGCACTTGCAATTGGTTTGGGTTGAATTGGGGAATATTCCAATTTTTAGTGTTTTGGGTTCAAATCTTTGAAATCCTAACTTTGATGTTTTAATCATGTTTTGGTGATGCATCGAGGAACATATAGGGTCAGGTTGTCGATTGGCATAAGCCCTTAGAGCCAATGTTCGTCCGATTGCATTTTGGGAGAGTTTGCTCTTCATTTGAATAAGGCTGAAAAACAGCCCAGGCATGATTCAGTCGACTGAAAACTCTGCACAGTCGACTGAACCTGAAACCCGAGAGTTTCCAGGCATGATTCAGTCGACTGAAAAACTCTGCACAGTCGACTGAACCTGGAAACAGAAAGTTTCCTAAACCTGGAAAATTTTCCAGGTATAGGGTCAGTCGACTGAAAACTCTGTTCAGTCGACTGAACCTGCTGTTTCAGCCCACTTTGCCTTTTGGGATTGAATTTTCAATTTGAATCGATTCGTGATGATCCTATGTATGATTATCAATTGTTTTGACTTTGATGGTTCCTTTTAATTTTAATCCACGGGTTTTTATAAAATAATCTATTGAATCGCATTTAAAAGTTCGTTTCTCTAATTTATAAATTCTATTTAAAACATACACACTTTCACACTTCGAACGAAGTGGAAGGGTGATTAAATGGTTGGGCAAAACACGGACCATGAATCTGTGCGCTTATCTTTTTGATTAATCCTCGACCTATTCGATTGATTGTTTTGACCTTCGGGTTTGGTTTATCGATGATATGAGTTAACTTTGTACTGCTTTGAGTGTGAAAGGAACTGACGGATAGTAAACCGTTTAGTGCGAACGAGTGGTTATGGGACATACGTTAACACTTTTCGGATTCCTTTTCGAGAGTTGTGACACATTCCGCCAGTTAGCGGTGTCCAGTACTGGGTCTTCGACCTTCACCACTACGGTTTGTTGCCTCTGGGATAGTGTCTTCGGACTGTCTCCCTAGGTTTGTTTCCTTCGGGTATGTTGCCTTCGGGTGTGTGCCTTCGGGTTTGTTGCCCTATATAGTTTCGCTCTTATGTTGGCCTTATGTGCCGCATGGGTGATACTTGGGTTTGGAGTCTTCGGGCTCATGGATCCTTGTTTGTACAGTACTGAGCTCGAGCAAATTTTATGATGTTTCATTGATATGTATATTCCCTTGGTATCGCCCTTCGGTATTGGTCTTTTTGAGCCGCATGGAGTATAGCATTTACCTTGTGGAGCTTGTATACCTTATTGGTATTTGTTTTTTGCCTATTGGCTTGTTTTGGGATATTGTATCCTTTGTTTCTATATGTTGCCGATGATATGAGGCTTGTTCTATATGATTCATCTCTTGTTGATGATTGTGTTATCTCCCCTAGAGATATTTATTATACTGTATGACCTTGCAGGTTTATTAGTGTTCAGTTTATCTAACTGATTTGTTATCTAGACTGACCCGTGTATTTTATACTCGGGTCAGACCGAGATGTTTCAGGTTAGGTGCTTTTGGGGACTTAGCCTATTTTGCTTCCGCATGGACTATTCGCTAGCTTCATTTTGTTATAGCGTCTTTTGTAGTCCTTATCTGTTATAACTCTAATTTATACTCTTTCGTCTCGTCTGTATATGTTGGTCTCCTGTACCACTTGACATGTATTATTTTGTATACTCTGTGGTGTATCTGTGTATGTGTATATTATGATCGACTGTTCTGTGGTGTATATTACATTTGAGTTGTTATATTTTCTTCTGATAGATCCTATAGCCATTGTAGTTTTGCTTTAAATATTTATTGAATAGGTCGAATTTTAATGTGTTTCTACTTTTCGACATATTTAGTGAATAGTTAAGGCAAGATTGCACATGGTCGCTTCCATTATACTCTATTGTCCACGTTAGCCGACAGTATTATCTATGTAATACTCTTTGTTAACGAGGCTCTCGGAGTGGGGCGTCACATTATTTCATTTTAGAAATGATAAATAAATTATTTTATTTCAAAATTTTCTTTAGAATATTTTTAAAACGAAGTAGATATTTTTCTAAAGTCATTGATGTTTTAATTGTAATTTTGGAACCATTCAATTTTTAAGCAATTTCCTAAATTCTTTTTATATTTTCTTTAAATTTAAATATATATTTTTATTTTATTTCAATTTGTTTCGGTTTTTAGATGTACTTGCTGAGGTTTATTTTGTTTTACTTGATTTAAAAGAAAAGAAAGTATGGAAGGTTTTAAAAGCTAAGAAACGTAAAGTCGTTTCACCGTTTCTTTTACCGTTTCTTTTTCAATCAATACACAATTTATTTTGGCCATACCTTTCTCTATACTTTTCAGCTGCATTCTCTCATCTTTTTCACGTATTTTCAAAGCTTCTCAACCCTAAAAAAACCATGGCCTCCATCTTGCAAAAAATTTGGTAAAATATTCTTCTCTTCTCTTGTTTTTTAGTTTTTCTATGTGATTTTTCAACTTGTTCTCTACTTCATGGCTCCACTCCTCCTCAACCAGATCTAGGCTGACCTCCACCTCCTCCTTCTCTGATCAAACACCCCTCTAGTCTATCACCAACTCTAGGCCGAGCACCCCTATGGCATGCATCAGCACAAAAACCCAAAAATCCATCACCTACGTGCAAGCCTAGACCTAGTTTTGCATCATCACCTTTACCCACCGCTTGCCGCCACTTCCTCCACCACCACCACCTCTGACCTGACCTCCACCCTATGCCACATCACCCAACACCTTCTGGACACCTGGCCGTGCCCATAGGACCTAGGGCCGAACCTATTTGTAGCTTTGAAATGATGTAGATTGCCTTGTAGTAGTGATTGTTGCATCTGTACTTCATAACCCTTCCACCCAACATACGCCGGCCCATATGGAACCCAAACCAGACCACTTTCCACCCCTAGGCCGATCTTAACCACTTCCTAACTGAAATATATGAGGTTGAGAGAAAGTGCAAAGAAATTGGCATTGTTTTGGGCTTTGAATTCTTATGTTGTTTGATGTTAATTCGTGTTGTAACTTATATTGTTTGTATTGTTTTGTTTCATGTATTCAAGGCAATTAATCTTGTCTCTCCCACACCCATATCATCATCATGGATGAGAAAACGAATCTCTTAGTCGAGCTTTTGAATGGTTGTAGCAAGGTCAAGTTATCTTGTCTTTGTTGCCTTTCAATTTCAATTTATTTCAATATATTTTGGTTGAATATTCATTAGTTATATTGTCTTATTTTGGGGTTGTTTACAAGATGGTATCTTAGCTATTTCTCTCCACTCAAATCAAAGGTCGTGACTTCTACATCCGTTGTGTCATTCTAATTGATATCTCCAGCAAAAAAAAGGTGAGTATTTCTCACCAGACATTATGTACTTATATAAGTAGTAAATTGACACCCTATGAATCTGTAGAACTATACTAACATGTTATAACTGCTTATATTATTATCATATGATGTTCACACCTATTATTACACCGGTTATATCATATGTTACTGTTATTTCATCCTATTCTGTATATTTTATCAGTTTATCACACTGCAAGTTCCCTGTAAATTAGAAATCACTATGGGTTGAAATGATACATACCCGAATGGACTTTAGAATAAGGGAAAATTGTTATTGGCTGAAATGATAGGCCTGAATGATTTTCAATTTATTTCATTTACTTGGGACTGCGGGTTTGAAATGATAAAACCCGAATTTTCTTTGTAAATTACGGGTTGAAATGATATATTACCCGTATCACTTTTCCTAGTGTAGAAAATTATATACAGACCCGTAGTTAATATATGTTTTCTAAAAATTTTATAATTATTTTAGATATGTAAATATTAAAATTTTTGATTTAAATCTAATTAATAAGGGTTTTTGTAAAATATTATTGATTTTCTGAATAATTGTAAGTAAAATGAATTAATGAAAAGTTAGAAAATTTTGAACGTAAGTTATTTTGGAAAATTTGATTTAATTATAATTGGAAATTAAATTGAACATGAAATTATGATTTTAAGATAATTTGAATTTAAATGAATTTAAAGTGATTTTATATCGTATTAGTGATTTTAATAAAGTTGAGATGTGAAATGAATGAATACTTTAAGTTGAAATTTTGAAATAGAACTAAATTGAAAATTTATGAAATTGACTTAAAAGTGAACTTTTAGTTAAGTAAATAAAAATAAAACTAAGTTATATTTGATAATTTGAACTTAAGTGTTAAGTTTAAATTTAATGCAATGAATTTAAAATTGAACATTGCAATTTAATAAGTGAATTATTATTAAATCTTGATTTTTGAATGGAAATTTAACTTTATAAAATCATGAACTTGAGGAAAATTAAATGATGTTTATAAATGTGAAAATGAATGATTTTATGAGTTAAAAATGTTTTAAATAAAAAAATATAATTGGTTGAGAAATTATATTGAATATTTGAAGTTAACTGACTGCATTTTTGAAATGCTATTAATTACAATGTAAATGATATTACAACATTTGTAAATGCTGTAGTTGATGATAATGAACTAAAAAGCTAAATTGAATTAAAAGCTATTATAGCAATTTTTGTAAGTGCTATAATTTTTGAATTTAACTAAGTTTATTTGAAATTTAAGTAAACCCTATTACAACATTTTAAAATGTTGTCTTTTGTTAAATTGTACTGTTTTGAATGTATCTTTCCGTAGCGTTTTCTATATGCCACGAAAAGTGAATTTTCACTGTTTTGATAAACTTAAATGAATGAAAGAACTTTGGAAGTTGAAAATTTTGGAACTTTAATAATTTAATCATTGAACATAATAACTTCATTTTAATGATTAAAAATGATTTTTTTTTGAATATAAACTGTTTTGAAATGTGAATTGAAATGGTATTTTAAATTGAATAAAATGAATAATGATTTGAAATGAATGTGGTTTTGTAAAGAGATGATATTTTGATATATTAAATGATTGAAATGTGGTTTGAAAAGATATGATATTTTGATATATTAAAATGATTTGAAAATGGAGTTTTGAAAGATATGACATTTTGATATTAAAATAAATTGAAAGGAAGAGCTGAAAGATAAGATATTTTGAACGAAGTTTTGAAAGGTTATGATATTTTGATATATTAAAATGTTTTGAAAGGAAGTTTTGAAAGTAAATGATAATTTAATATATTGAAATGGTTAGAAATGACTTGGTATTTATTTTGATAAGTATTTGAATTGAAAGATATGGTATGATGATATATTGAAATGGTTTGGAAATGATTTAATCAATATTTTGGTAAAGATTTGGGTTGAAATGATATTTATTTTGAAGTATAAGATATTGTTTTAAAAGTTATAACTATGGGTTATAATAAGATTGGTTGTTAAAGAGACCGGGATCAGATATTGTCTTATAGCCGGCCAATACCGAAAATCACTTTAACAACTGTGTACGCGGTGGTGGTTCCAGAATGAAGTAGGATGGTGGCGACGTTCTCGAGGTATATTACGTGGACCCAACTCCCGCGAGTTGGCATAAATGACTAAAACAGGAGCTATACCGGGCTACACAAAGGGTCGTACCCTTTCATCGAGCATGCTCCGTCGGAAACCATTTTATTACTTTTGTGATTCGATACGTGGCGCCACTTTGATTCGGTGGTATTGTTCGAGGTGGGCGGAAGCTGCTGGCTTGCCGTTACCACCGGTCCGGGAGTGCAAATGGTGTATCCACCCTGGCATTGCCTCGCGTGCCGTGTTATCTCCTTATATCGAGCCCACTACGATTTTGGTTTTAAAGATCCGACCGCGTTAAGGTTCACCATCCCCTTAACGCTATTTTCTTTATGATTATACTTTACTGATTAGACACTACTGTATATCGCGCAATATACTACATAGTAAATAGTTTAACGGATCCTTAGAGGATGGGCGGTCCCAAGAATCTTCTAAGTTACTTGTACCTTTACTACAGTTCACTTGAGTTGGTTTGCATTGTATAATTATGTGTGTCCTGACTCGAGTGTTTGTATTTTTTTGTTTACGCTCGGGTCAGCCTGAGTTATTCGCAGATTTGGATTTCCACTTTCTGGAGATTGAAATCGCTGGAGATTATCTACCTGTCAAGTTTTATCTTTTGCAGTCTGTTATTCTTTTCAGTTCTTGTATCAGTAGACTTCTATGTAGTGAGACTTCCTTTGTACTTTGTTCTTCTGTTGTATTTTATGTAACTCTGATAAATTTATATAGTAGCTTCATGAACTACTATCTCTTTTAATTCCGCTGCATTATTAAGTACTCTGTGTCTGTGATTTGTGATTATTGTTTACTGTATATTCTGAAATTTGCCAAATTTTTATTTACAACGCGGTATTTTAAGCAATTCAATTCCGGCATGTGTGTCTACCTATACACTTATAATAGATGCGAATGGTTGAAAATACCTGGTTGTTACATTTTAAATTTTGAAATTTTAACCATGGGAAGTATTTAATTTATAGTTTAACTGATTCTTAAAGGATGGGCGATCCCAAGCATCCTTTAAGTTGTTGTGAATTTCTACTACAGTTCACTTGAGTTGGTTTACATTATATAAGTATATATTGTCCTGACTCGAGTGTTTCGTGTTTTACTTTACGCTCGGGTCAGCCTGAGTATTCACAGCTTTGGATTCTCTTTCTAGAGCTGGTCTTTGTTGGAATTTCTGCTTATCTACATTTATATCTACTTTCTGTTTCAGCTGTTCTAGTTTATCTCACGCATTAGTGAACTTCTACGTATTTGGGATTTCTATTATGTTGTTTTCAGAATGTATTATGTATTTGATTTGAGACTCTGCCATAGTAGCTTCATGAACTTCTATGTATTTTATATTCCGCTGCGAGTTATTCTGATATTTCTATGTCTGTGATTCTGTGATTGTATTTAATTTGCTCCAAATTTATTTACAATGCGGTATTTTGAGCAATTCAAGTCCGGCATGTGTGGATGCGAATGGCTGAAAATATCAGGTTGTTACAATATCGCAAATATATATGATTTTGTGATCGTTGTTGGTTGAGGATCCTTGGATAAAGGTTGTTTACAACCGGGGGATGGCATACTCGTGTCAGTAGTTACCTACTTTTGCAGAGGTAACCCGGCCTTTCGTTGGCAGAGATCCAGTTAGGTTCTCGGGGCGTCCCGCCGGAGGCATACCCATATGGCAATAGGAAGTTCCTTGGCCTGACCATTTGTTGGAAATCCAAAGAAACATACGTGCCATGTATGGTTTGAGTTGTATAATCTGCCATGGAATGTGGCGGTAACCTGCTATTGAACATGGTAGCTATAGTAGGCATACGATAATGGTCGTATGTTGGCTAAGATTTATATCATACTTTCGAAATGTTTTTCTGCACTTTGCACTTGTAGTAATAATATCAAAGAAATTCAGGTATCAAGCATATTTAACTATCATAAGGAGAAATCTTTTCCAATTCTGCGTTGGTATTGTGTGTGTGGTGGGAGGCCTTATGGTAGTTATATTTTCTAAAAGCATTGCGGATCTATTTTAAAATATTTGTTTGTTTATTTTTTTAAAGATAAACTGTTTTAAGTTCTCACACCAGTCCCATGTCTGACCTGGAGTTTATTGTTCCCTTTCTAAACTCTGGGTGCCCATCATTTTCCATACGGGCAGCCTAGAGTCAGGTTATCCGGATATTCTGGAATTCAGGAGGTGCTGGGGAGTTCAAGAGGCGAGCTGGATGGCGAAATGTATCACTTGTATATGATATTATCTTTTCCCCTCTGTATCCAATTGTAAGGAAAAGTTCATATAATTGTCCATTTGTGTTGTGTTGTACGTTGACTCTGATGATGTAATGTACAAAATGTACAATTCTTTTGATTTGAAGATTATTCATTTATCTATTATACGTTCCGCTGCGATTGTGAGATTCTGATATTGTTTCTGTTGCTTCTTTCTTTCTTTCTTTCTTTCTTTCTTTCTTCTTCTACCTCTTCTTCTTTAACCCTAACAATTCGGTTTTCCAGCCTTCGATTGCTCGGCAGTTGATACAGTGGACGTATCAATGTCGATTTTCGAAAGTCGAAGAATCGGGTCCTGACAAATTGTAGGCAAATATAATGAATTGTAATATAAGGCTATATAAGTAATATTGAGTGGATATTTCAAGAATAAATAATAATGAATTTAAATCAAGATCTGTATGAAACTGTTAGGTTTAGTTTGAAATGTTGAAGCCTTGAAATACGGGACTTAAATAGTTAAATTGAGATTCCGATCTGTATTTGAAATTGATAAAATTTGAATTTGCTCTTTAGAAGACTAAATTGAATGGAAATTGAAATTTGAGATTTAATTTAATATGAATAGGAAAGTCGAGTTGATTTTTGAAGTGATCGGTGAAACTTGAGGAAATTATAAATACATTACTTTATAAAATTTTCAAAATCTATATATATCTATTTTTATATTGAAGTGAAAATGATATTTTTGTTTTGAAATATAAATTAATTTGAAAGGATCACGGTGTTATAATGTATATTTCTACCTTGTAGACAGTTCTGTAGATCCTTAGGGGATGGTTATCCCAAGCATCCTTTAAGTTACTTGTATTTCAGTTGATATTTCACTTGAGTTGGATTTATAGATGTAAGAATGTTAATCCTGACTCGAGTGTTTTTGTGTTTTGCTTTAAGCTCGGGTGAGACTGAGTGATACAGCATTTGAGACTCACCTTCGAAGTTGGAGCTTTGCTTGAAGATCCAGCTATCTATCCTTTCAGTCATCCAGTTGATTGGTTCAGAGAAGTCACCTGCTCGTACTGGAGACTTCATTGCATCTGAGATTTTCTGTTGTATTTTATTTCTAACTCTGATGTTTATATAGTATCTACTATTCATTTATTTCACTGCGTATTATTGTACTACTCTGTATCCGTGATTCTGTGATTGATTTATTTACTGTATATGTTAAGTTTGCCAAATTCAAATTAACAATCAGATATGTTGAGCAATTCAAGTCTGACTTGTGCGGATGCGAATGGTTGAAAATAGCGGGTCGTTACAGCTTGGGTTCACGGCAAAGACATGATGTGGCATCTTTTTTTAGTAAGGGTAAGCTTTATTTTGTTTTAAATTTAATTTTTTTTTCAAACAAGTTAACTCGAATAACTTTCACATACGGACTCAAATTTACGCGCGGTTTTCTCTGCTCGGTTCGTATTGGAATTCCGAAGATTTTGACGCTGATTTGGACGAATTCTGAGATTGTCAAATTTTTAGGTTTAAATTGAATTTAAATTCAATTTAAATTCAAAAGGTGAGTGTTTTAACCCACTCACTAAATTTTCTTATATTTGTTAAATTGATATATTATATGATTTAAAATTTATTTATGGTTGTTTGGCATATTTTTAATCATCAACTCAGTTAATTTCATTTATTTAAATTAAATTGCTATTAAATTTATTCATTGCATTTAAACTGCCAGTTAAATTGTTAATTAATTTTTCATTGCATATAAACTGCCAGTTAAACAGTTATTTAACTTATTATTGAATATAAACTGGTATTAATACCTGTTATTGATTATCCGTTCTATATTGATGCTATTGTTTGAATTTGATGATAATTGTGATAAATGGTTGATGGTTGATATTGGATGAATGGATGCTGTATTTTATATTGTTATAAACTGCAAGTTATTATGCATTCTCATTTCATTCGGGATTGCGGTTAGAAATGATATATAATCGTAAATTTTTATTTTGAAATTACGGAGTGAAATGATAAATATCAGTATCACTTGACCATAGAATAGAAAATTTTATACAGACACCGTGGTCTATATATAAAAGTATTTTTAAATGATTTCTATGGTTTTGGAAAGGAATATACGGTTTATTGAATACTAATTTTGATGTTATATAAATATTATTTTATATATATAGTTAAATTCTTGAATTTAAGCTATGTATAAAATTGTTTAATAAAGACGAGTTTAAAAATGGAGTTTGATGGTTTATGTTATATGGGCAAGTACCTATTTAAGATATTATATATATAGAGTTTTAAATGACTTAAATGAAATTTAAGTTGGAAAATAAATATGAAATTTGTTTAAATTTAATTATTTAAGAATTGTACTGGAATAAAATTTGATTTGAAAATTTAATAAAAATTGAGATTTTAAAGGGTATGATTCTTATAACTTGATTTGGTTTAAAGTGATTTAAATTAATATAAAGTTGAGATAAATGAATATATCAAGTTAAATAAAATTTAAAGAATATCGAGTTGTATGAAGTTAAAAGTTTTACTTAAATTTTTTTGGATTTATTAAGTAAACGTTTCAAATCTAAATAATAGTAATTGAATTTGACATAAGGAATTATCACAGAAATTGTTTTGAAATGGTGGAATATTTAAAGCTTTGAAATATATGAATTGAAATGGTTTATTGAGAGGTTCAAATCGGTATTTGGGATTTGTTTGAAAGATTAAAGAAGATATTTTTATCATATAAAGTAATTTAATATGTAAACCATTGAAGTATATTAAGTTATGTTTCAAAGCTATAGATTTCAAGGTATATATATTTGAAAGTGCTATGATTTCTTGAAAAAGGAATATTTAAAATAAAATGATATCACATTGATTTGGATCTTAAAATAAAAATGATATCGTATTTATATGGTTTTGAAATGAATATTTTATTCCGGTTTTGAAGTATAATTATTTTAAAATGACCTCGGTGTTATAATAACGTTTGGTTGTTAAAGAGCCCGGGATCGGAAGTTGTCATACTCTCTCCCAACCCCGAAAACCACTTTAACAACCGTGTACGCGGTGGAGATTCCAAAATGAAGTCGTATGGTGGCGGCTTTTCCTTTGCGGTAAATACGTGGACCCGATTGTGATGTCCCGGAAATTTGGGAAATATTTATTTAATAATTTCCATTAATAATTATTTTAAAATGTGAAATTTTGATTTAATAATCTAATTCAAACAGAAATTTTCTTTTGAAAACTAATAATTATGTAGTTTGACAGATGATATTCTTTTAAAAATTTATAATAATGATAATTTAATAATTGGGAATCTTATTCTTTTCAAAATTAAAAATATTTAAATGATAAAATTATCTTTCTGAGCTTATTTAAAGGACATTTTATTTATAATGTATATATGTGTATACATTGTAAATAGGAGTTTTGATTTAAATTTAAAGTTAAATTCAATAAAAAAATATTTTCAAATTTATATATATATATATAGATGTATAACTTGTGAATTGGTTAATTTGATTTTAAATTAGTATATAAACTTTTCAAAAAGTTTGATTTAAAAATCTATCCTATATTTTCAAAAGAAATTTAAGTAAATATTTAGTTTATTTATAAATATAATAGTTTAAATTGTATTTTATAATAAAAGTTTATTTTTTTTATTTTAAAAATTGTTTTCTTTTGAAATAGACTTAGTTCTTATATATATTAAAGATCAATATTTTAGTTTAGAACTTTGAAAATAAGGGGTAATTCAACATTCTTTTTCTTTTTAAATTTCTCTTTTGAAAATTTAGTTTTAAAAATATTATTTCAAAATATTCAAATAAACATTTAAATGTGTAATTGTGTAAAGGAATTTATATGCAATCATTTAAAGGCTAAATGTTGTAAAACATTTAAGAACATGTTAATTTAAATAGGAAATTGTTTTAGAAATGAATTTAAATACATTATGAACATGTGTTAAGCTTTTAACTAATAAGAAGACACTTGTAATTTATCCACATCATAATGTAACAAGTGGCAATTTTTTTTTAAAAAAACATTTTAGTGAAAATATAGATAAGAAACTTAGCAAATTCATTTAGTTCAAACAATTATCTTCAAATGGGAAATCTGAAATCAGATTTTAGAAGAAAATTGAAAATCAAATTCAACATAAAAATCTGCAAAACCCAAATACAATCAAAAATCTGCAAACAAATAAAGGCAGATCTGCAATTTTACTTAATAAATCTGTTTGAAGATCAAACTCTTACTCAAGCAAATGAAGATGGGGTCAGCAGCAGTTTTGAGAACAACTTCAACTAGAAAATGCAGTTTTAAGGTCAACTTCAACTAGCAATTGCAAAACACAGATTCAACTAGAAATCAACAGTTCAATAAGCAATGCAAATCAGTTCCAGGAATAATGAATTTGCATCTCAGTTTGTCTTCTGCTTCTTCATTAAAATGTGAGTAAATTTCTATTTTTAAAGACAGATTTTTTTAAAATCAAAACTAAACAATGTTCCATTACTTAAGTCTGATTCAAACTGTCTTCCAAAAAAAAATCAAAACTGCCATGAATTAAACTGCTGTGAATATTCCTGCTCTGTTTCAAAAAAATTAAAGTGTTATAAAAATATAGATTTATCTGATGCATGTGTATTGATAGAAATAATCATGTTTGTATGATTTTATTGTAATAGATATCCTGTGTATATATACATAAACATATATATATATATATGTGTGTGTGTGTGTGTGTGTGTGTTTACAGGCATCTGATTTCCTATTTCTGGTTTTGAAACTAAAATTTTAAATAGAAAAAAAACATTTACCTCTTGATTTGATTCACTATATGAGTTGTTATGTAAATGAGGGATGTTTGTTTAGTATAGATTAAGTTTATAAATCATAATTAAGAAAAAATTTAAAATCTGTTTCACTGTAACTGTATAGACAGTTAGTATTCAATAAGTAAATATCAAACATCTTAACTTATTAAAACAAGTTTATAATTTGAATGCAAGTATGAAATTATGATTTCTAAAACAAAAATCACAATTTTTAGTTAATTATTGTGTGAGCATTACTGGGTGGAACAAATTAGGGGTTTTTTGGTTTATCTGGTGATCTAGTGGTATTGAGATGTTGTGGTTCTTCCTGAAGGTGGAGGAGAGGTGAGTGGTCACTGGAAAATTATTGATTGATTTTTCTAATGGTTGTGGCGACCGTGGTTGGCCATTTCAGGTTTCTAACCCTAGTTTGCTGATGGATTGAGTTTTGTATCTTCTTGATTGCTATGATGCACCGAGTGTTACCAAACTTTGGGGATTTGCAGAGGGGACGTAGATGAAGGTATGGCCGGAGTTGCAGGTGATCAGGTGGTCGGAGGAGAGGCTGCGCATTGATGATAGGTTTTGGGAATGTTGTTGGGTGATGTTTCCAGGTTGGCTTGTTCAACTCGAATTTGATTTTGAGCTGATATAGGGATTTTTTGTGGTCGTGATCAGGTGAGGGGTTAGTCGGCGACTTGGTGAAGAGTGTTAGGGTGGCTGGAGATCGCCAGAGTGCCGATGCATATGCACCGTGCATATTTAAGTTCAGATGAACTATTTTGGTCTGTGCAGGGGGATATGTCTCGGGTTTTACTCGAGTAGATCGAGTAGTTTACTCGAAGTAATTAGGCTGTGAACTCGAAGCATTTTTATGGGTGTATCGGGTAAGTGATGTTTCAGGTTTATAAACCTGACAGCATGCAGTTTTTAAAATATGAATGAAATTCAAAATTTATAAGGCAGGGATTTAAACAAGGGTTTAAATTCAAGTTTAAGTTTGATGAATTTTTGAATTCAAAGTTTTTAAAATGGAAATTTTAAATTTTAAGCAAGGTTTAAATTAAGTTTTAAAATCAAGTTTAAATAGAGTTTCAAGATGTCTATGGGTTCAGATTTTTGAATTTAAACAGTTTTATAAATTTTAAAATATTGAACAAGTTTAAATGTTTTAAAATAGATTTTAAAAATGAGTTTGTTTTCAAATAGTTTTAAACTTGATAAAATTCTTTTCTTTAATATTTGAATAAAAATTATGAAGTGTTTAACTTTAATTTGAAAGTTAAAATAATAAATTTATTTTTAGGCTTGTTTTCTTTTAATAAAATTAAGTAAAATTTGTTTTAAAACTTTTCTTATATAAGTATCTTATATAAGTAATGATGGTTTTTCACTTTTATTTTAAGGTTTATAAATTTATTTAAATTTGGATAAATGTTTAAATAGTTAAACATTTTAAATCTTAAATTTTAAAATGGAATTTGAATTTAATTTAGAAGTGTATTGTTTTAAATACATTTGAATGTTAATGAAGTCATTAATAATGTGAATGAATTATTTTAGAAATAATTAAAGATAATTAAGAATTTACTTGTTTATTTGATATAAAAAATAATTATATTAATTACTAATTAGAGATGATTAATGATAATTAATCTAAGATAAATTTCTTAAGTAAGTAATTAAAGAAAATGTGTTAATTAATAACGATAATTATCTAAGGATTATTTAATAATTAACTAATATGATTAATTTTGATAATTAATTAGATTAATTAATTGATGATAATCAATTGTAAAATGGTTAAGTATAATTACTAGATAAGATTAATTAAGGGAATAATTACTTATTGTAATTAATTATGATAATGTGGATTGTTTAAAATAATTAATTTAGTTTAATTAATTTACGACAATCATTTGATGATGTAATAAGAGTAATTACGTAATGTAATTAATGGAGCATGATTACTTAGAGAAGTAATAAATGATAATTACTGGAATGTGATTTGTGAAGATGATTTTTAATAAAGTAATTTGGGTAATTACTTTTGTAATTAATCAAGGGATTAATTAATGAAGACAATTAATTATAGGATAATTAATTTGTTATGAGTAATTAAGGGTAGTTATTTACTGGATTTAATATTAATCAAGGGTGATTAATAATTGTATTTTAAATTTAGATTAATCACTTAATGTAATTACTTTTAATAAGTAATTTATTTAAATATAAATTAGAGATCATTAATTAATATAATTAATGATGTAATTAAGAATTGTTTAATTACAGAATATTTAATAGTTAAGTGATTAATTAATGTAATTAATTAAGGATAAATGTAATTAATTATAGTTAATTAATAAATAAAGTAATTAAATGTTAATTACTTATGACTAAGGTTAATTAATTTGTAAAATTAATTAAAGATTAGTTACTTATTGTAATTAGAGATTGATTAATCAAAGGTGTTTAATCAAGTGGAATACTTAGAGAATGATTAATTAACTAGGTTAGTTAATTAATGGGTATGTAAGCAGGATTTATAGATGAGTAATTAATTTAATTTAATTTAAATTAATCTGAGATAGAAGTAATTAATTTAATTCATTTTAAATTAATTATAGATGTTGGTTAATAAATCTTTGCTTATGGATGATATTGATATTTCATTGGATGGTTGTGATCTCAGTAATGAGATGAGTAGTATCTATATGATATGGATGCTTAGTTAAAGTATGATAATATGGATTATCTGTTTGTGTTGATTATCTGTTTGAGATGATGATACAGATTATCTGTTTATGACGAGAATGTGATTATCTATTGTGATATGTGGATTATCTATCTATGTGTATATAGAATATGATGAATTGAATTAATTGTTCAAACTAAATTTCACTTGAACATTAAGATGGCATTTGGATTTCGATGAGACCGGGAACGGGTTTCCAAATTTGGAATTCCAAAAACCGCATCATTCCAAATTAAACATTAGGTCGTGAATCTAAAGTGAAGAGTGAAGGCTCAAGGTGTAAAAACTATTCGTCAGTATAACTCTGAGTGTGATTCCGTGATGAGTTTGACGGAATAGTACTTTCAGGTTCGAGATGGTGATTCAGAGTGCAAGAGCTATGGTCGTTGACTTTGACGGTGATTCAAAAATATGTGCAACGAGATAGTTCCTTCGGTTTCATTCGATCCCGGAAAGAACTTGTATGGATTGAATGCTTTTAGAACATCGTCAAGTGGACGATGAGCATTCTAAGATTGATGTGTCCTGTAATGGTAATCGTAGCCTCAAGCCTCATCAACCGGGAATGGCTAAAACAGGGGAGGTGCAGCAAGGCTAAGTGGGTCATGCCCAAGTAGGACGAGATTTACCCCTGTCTAGAGGTCCCTTTTTATTTCGGTTATATGGCAGTTGGCGACGGCCAATCTGCGGGGTGGTCTGGTTCGGGACTGTCCAGTAAGGGATGGTTCTGGCTTTGTGTTGCAGGGGATTGGGAGTGATCCTCAGTATGGTGATCTAGGCCACGTACTGTGACGGGCGGTACCCCGGTAGCCCTGCCATTGATGGATACCCATTCTTCCTACGAGAACCTGCAGTTTTGATTGTATTACCCACTTTGGTGGCTAGTAGCTGGAATTTAATCATGTAACAATTTCGGCTATTTCTTATTTACTTGAAAACCCTAGACACTATTATAATATCACTGGATTTCCTATCAAATGTTTTGGTTAGCGTAAGGTAAATTTTTTCCATGTTTATGTGTAGGAAGTCTTACGTGATACCTTTTGTTTTTAAAAGATTTTCTAAAGTTAAACAACTTTAAACCTGTTTACTCACACTAGACCCATGTCTGACCCTAGTGTTTATTTTTTGTTTTATTAAAATCTTGGGTACTCATATTATGTATGAGGAGTCAAGTGATTCAGGATTGCTTTGACGAGTTTTGGAGGAGAAATGGAGCAGGTGGCTTCAGCGTGTAGATGTATATAGTGGTTTCGCTGTGTTTGAGTTGTATCTGTTTTCTCTGATGTACTTGAATTGTGATTGCTAGACAGATGTTTATAACTGTCTAGTTTGTGTTGTATTATTTGTATAAATCGGATGTATATGATACTATGTAATGTTTTATTTGATGTAATATAATTTATTCGTTCCGTTGTGAGATTGTGATGTTATTTGTTCCTTTATTTTCTATCTTTTCTCTTTTCTATCCCTTTCTTTCTTCTTAATGATGCATCTTTCTATGGAATGAAAGGTAGGTCGTTACATTGTGGTATCGGAGCGCTAGGTTGAGCGAATACCTAGGCTCTGAGTGGTGTCCTTCTTGAGAGAGCGTATTCGTAATTTTGAATATATATATATATATATATATATATATATATGTATATATTTGATTGGGTTACCTGTTCGGGTTTTCTAATATAAGTTCTAGAGGTAGATAGGGTAGTAGTGTGTGTAACACAACTACCAATGGTTGGAGTCCAAGTGTTTGAGGTTGGAAGTGATCTGCTAGGGCAGCATTGGGCATCTTGAGTAGTTTTGCAGTTTGGTGTGAAGGATTTCACCAATCTCTGAAGGAAATCTTTTCATGGTTCAAAGTTCATCTTTGGAATATAGGCTTGATTTCACTCGTGCAAATGGATTTTTCTTGAGCTTGGATCAGTTGGGAGTGTTGAAGCAGTGATGGTATCTTGGCAAACTTAGGAAGAAGTTCTGTCTGTATTAGAGTTTGAGACTCAATTTGGCAGAATATTTGTGCTTGGTTTGAGAGTGAGTTTCCTGAGGGATATCTATCTACTGAAGGCTCTATTGTGGAAGTGGCTGATGTAGCTTTGTGATTCGATAAGATTTTGGATAAGAAAGTTATTGGCAACAGTAGCGGTAGAGTGGCCTGTTTCTTCGATGGTTCAGAAATCTCTGTGATCTTTTGTCAGTAGGCTGGGAAGATGGTGAAGCTTGTCCATTTCTTCTGGAAGCTCAGCTGGGTGTGAAGTTTGTGGTTGAAGGTGGACCACTAGTTTCTTCTTTGATTAGAAGGCTTTAGCTATTCTGATTGTTGAAGAGAGAACGGTTTCTTAGAATATTAACTGAGTGGAATCGCAAAAGTGACTTGCGATGGTTTGGAAGTTCTCTTAGTAATGTTTGTTTGGATTAAAGCATCTCTAAAGGATGTTAGAGTTATCGAAGTGGTTTGATATTTTCCGAATATCCTCGGAGGAATTAAGATTTGCGTCCGCATCGAAAGATTGAGATCTGTTTCGACTTGGTTCTTGGAGCTTTATCCGGTGGTTCAGCTTAGTAGGAGGGCTCTTTGAGAGAGAGATCTGTTTAAGCTGGCAGGATTGATCGGATCTAGTTTTCTGGTTGAATTTTTGCTGTGGTATTTATGACCGAATCGGATAGTTCACTGAGATTTTATGGAATTTGATGTCCATGTTTCCAGAGTGGATTGATTAAGTTTGTACTTGTGTTCATCAACAGCATTCTCAAATCAGAGTTGAGCAGTGGAAGCATAATGGCAGCTATTCCAGAATAGAAGCAACACCCGATTCATTGGGAATTTGTGTTTTGTCGGGGATCAGAGGATTTCTAAAGGAGTAGCATGTTTGAAGTCTTCTGATATTTTTGTAGTAGAGTTTGTGTGGTGGATTTTGATGGATCTTGAGAGAACCATTTTGTTGAATAGGATCTGGAGATCGTTTATTTCTTTGTCCAGATTTGTTCCGTGAGGCATCTGCGAAGATTGGATTGATCTAAAAGGTTGAAGGCAGCCCAGGATCGACAGGAGAGATTTGTGGATAAGAGTATTGGATCTTTCCGTTTTCTCTTAAGGGTTAAATGTTTGGTTTACAAGATTGAATTTTCAGTTGGGATGGGTGGAATTCATTACGTTTTTCACGTATCTCTGAGGGAATACGTGTATGGTTTATCACTGGTTTCAGAATCAGTAGTTCTGGGAGATTTGGAAGTTAATCAGGACTTGTCTATGGTCCAGCATCCTGTTTAGATTTGTAGATCTAGATACATAGGAGCTCTAGATCTGAGGGGTATAGCAAGTTTATATTCTGTAGAGCGAATGTCCCTGTGTTTGTACCTGGGAATCTCTAGGGAATCCTATCTAGAATTTTGTCTAGATAGTTTGAATTGTTTGTTTGAATTGGTTTCCATGATTGCTAGTATTTGGTTGATAGCATATGTTTGCTATTTTTAAAATTAAAATTTGTATGGGATTATTAAATTACCTTTGCTTTTAAATTTCGGGGAAGAAATTCTTTTAAGGGGGAGGAATGTGATATCCTAGAAATTTGGACAATATTTATTTAATAATTTCCATTAATAATTATTTTAAAATGTGAATGTTGATATAATAATCTAATTCAAACAGAAATTTTCTTTTCAATACTAATAATTATTTAGTTTGACAAATGATATTCTTTTCAAAATTTATAATAATGGTAATTTAATAATTTGGAATCTTATTCTTTTCAAAGTTAAAAATATTTAAATGATAAAATTATCTTTCTGAGCTTATTTAAAGGATATTTTATTTATAATGTATATATGTGCATACATTGTAAATAGGAGTTTTGATTTTAATTTTAATTTAAATTCAATAAAAAAATATTTTCAAATTTATATATATATATATATATATATATATATCTATGTATGTATGTATGTATGTATAACTTGTGAATTGGTTAATTTGATTTTAAATTAGTATAGAAACTTTTCAAAAAGTTTGATTTAAAAATCTATCTTATATTTTCAAAAGAAATTTAAGTAAATATCTTTTTTGTTTATAAATATGATAGTTTAAATTGTATTTTATAATAAAAGTTTATTTTGTTTTATTTTAGAAATTGTTTTCTTTTGAAATAGACTTAGTTCTTATAAATATTAAAGATCAATATTTTAGCTTAGAACTTTGAAAATAAGGGATAATTCAACATTCTTTTTCTTTTTATATTTTCTCTTTTGAAAATTTAGTTTTAAAAATATTATTTCAAAATGTTCAAATAAACATTTAAATGTGTAATTGTGTAAAGGAATTTATATGTAATCATTTAAGGGTTAAATGTAATAAAACATTTTTAAACATCTTAAATTAAATAAGAAATTGTTTTAGAAATGAATTTAAATACATTCATAATTTAGGAAATTTATTTTTATGTTATAATAAACATGTGTTAAGCTTTTAACTAATAAGACGACACTTGTAATTTATCTACATCATAATGTAACAAGTGGCAATGATTTTTATTTTTATTATTAAAAACATTTTAGTGAAAATATAGACAAGAAACTTAGCAAATTCATTTAGTTTAAACAATTATCTTCAAATAGGAAATCTGAAGTCAGATTTTAGAAGAAAATTGAAAAACAAATTCAACATAAAAATCTGCAAGACCCAAATACAATCAAAAATCGACAAACAAATAAAAGCAGATCTGCAATTTTATTTAAGAAATCTGTTTGAAGATCAACTCTTACTCAAGTAAATGAAGATGGGTCAGCTGCAGTTTTGAAAACAACTTCAACTAGCAAATGCAGTTTTATGGTCAACTTCAACTAGCAATTGCAAAACACAAATTCGACTAGAAATCAACAGTTCAACAAGCAATGCAAATCAGTTCCAGGAATAATGAATTAGCATCTCAGTTTGTCTTCTTCTTCTTCATTAAAATGTAAGTAAATTCTATTTTTAAAGATAGTTTTTTTAGAATAAAAAAAACAAAGTTCCATTACTCAAATCTCTGATTCAAACTGTCTTCCAATAAAAAATCAAATTAAACTACTATGAATATTCCGGCTCTGTTTAGAAAAAAAAAAAACTTTTTTAAAAATGTAGATTTATCTGATGCATGTGTATTGATAGAAATAATCATGTTTGTATGATTTTATTGTGATAGATATCCTGTGTATATATACATAAACATATATATGTGTGTGTGTGTGTGTGTGTGTGTGTGTGTGTGTGTTTAAAGGCATCTGATTTCCTATTTCTGGTTTTAAAACTAAAATTTAAATAGAAAAAAAAATGTTTACTTCTTGATTTGATTCTCTGTGTTATGTAAACGAGGGATGTTTGTTTAGTGTAGATTAAGTTTATAAATCATAATTAAGAAAAAATTTAAATTCTGTTTCACTGTAAACTGTATGGACAGTTAGTATTCAATAAGTAAATATCAAACATCTTAAATTATTAAAACAAGTTTATAATTTGAATGCAAGTATGAAATTATGATTTCTAAAACAAAAATCACAATTTTTAGTTAATTATTGTGTGAGTATTACTGGGTGGAACAAATTAGGGTTTTTGGGTTTATCTGGTGATCTAGTGGTATTGAGATGTTGTGGTTCTTCCTGAAGGTGGAGTAGAGGTGAGTGGCCACTGGAAAATTACTGATTGCTTTCTCTAATGGCTGTGGTGACCGTGGTTGGCCATTCAAGTTTCTAAAGCTAGTTTGCTGATGGATTGAGTTTTGTATCTTCTTGATTGCTATGATGCACCGAGTGTTGCCAGGCTTTAGGGATTTGCAGAGGGGACGTAGATGAAGGGATGGCCGGAGTTGTAGATGATCAGGTGGTCGGAGGAGAGGCTGGCCGTTGATGACAGGTTTTGGGAATGTTGCTGGGTGTTGTTTCCTGGTTGGCTTGTTCAACTCGAATTTGATTTCTAGCTACTATGGGAATTTTTGGCGGTCGTGATCTGGTAAGGGGTTGATCGGCGACTTGGTGAAGAGTGTTAGGGTGGCTGGAGATCACCAGAGTGCCGGTGCATATGCACTGTGCATATTTAAGCTCAGATGAACTATTTTGGTCTGTGCAGGGGGATATGTCTCGGGTTTTACTCGAGTAGATCGAGTAGTTTACTCGAAGTAATTAGGTTGTGAGCTCGAAGCATTTGTTTGGGTGTATCGAGTAAGTGATGTTTCAGGTTTATAAACCTGACAGCATGTAGTTTTTAAAATCTGAATGAAATTCAAAATTTACAAGGCAAGGATTTAAACAGGGGTCTAAATTCAGGTTTAAGTTTGATGAATTTTTGAATTCAAAGTTTTTAAAATGGAAATTTTAAATTTTAAGCAAGGTTTAAATTAAGTTTTAAAATCAAGTTTAAATAGAGTTTGAAGATTTCTATGAGTTCAGATTTTTGAATTTAAACAGTTTTGTAAATTTTAAAATATTGAAGAAGTTTAAATGTTTTAAAAATGAGTTTGTTTTCAAATAGTTTTAAACTTGATAAAATTCTTTTCTTTAATATTTGAATAAAAAAATATGAAGTGTTTAAATTTAATTTGAAAGTTAAAATAATAAATTTATATTTAGGCTTGTTTTCTTTTAATAAAATTAAGTAAAATTTATTTTAAAACTTTTCTTATATAAGTATCTTATATAAGTAATGATGGTTTTTCACTTTTATTTTAAGGTTTATAAATTTATTTAAATTTGGATAAATGTTTAAATAGTTAAGCATTTTAAATCTTAAATTTTAAAATGGAATTTGAATTTAATTTAGAAGTGTATTGTTTTAAATACATTTGAATGTTAATGAAGTCATTAATAAAGTGAATGAATTATTTTAGAAATAATTAAAGATAATTATGAATTTACTTATTTATTTGATATAAAAAAATAATTTAGATTAATTAGTAATTAGAGATGATTAATGATAATTAATCTAAGATAAATTTCTTAAGTAAGTAATTAAAGAAAATTTGTTAATTAATAATGATAATTATCTAAGGATTATTTAATAATAAATTAATATGATTAATTTTAATAATTAATTAGATTAATTAATTGAAGATAATCAATTGTAAAATGGTTAAGTATAATTACTAGATAAGAGTAATTAAGGGAATAATACTTATTGTAAATAATTATGATAATGTGGTTTGTTTAAAATAATTAATTTAGTTTAATTAATTTAAGATAATTATTTGATGATTTAATATGAGTAATTACGTAATGTAATTAATGGAGCATGATTACTTAGAGAAGTAATAAATAGTAATTACTGGAATGTGATTTGTGAAGATGATTTTTGATAAAGTAATTTGGGTAATTACTTTTGTAATTAATCAAGGGATTAATTAATGAAGATAATTAATTATGGGATAATTAATTTGTTATGAGTAATAAAGGGTAGTTAATTACTGGATTTAATATTAATCAAGGGTGATTAATAATTGTATTTTAAATTTAGATTAATCACTAAATGTAATTAATTTTAATAAGTAATTTATTTAAATATAAATTTGAGGGCATTAATTAATATAATTAATGATGTAATTAAGAATTGTTTAATTACGGAATAATTAATAATTAAGTGATTAATTAATGTAATTAATTAAGGATAAATGTAATTAATTATAGTAAATTAATAAATGATGTAATTAAATGTTAATTACTTATGATTAAGGTTAATTAATTTGTAAAATTACTTAAAGACTAGTTACTTATTGTAATTAGAGATTGATTAATCAAAGGTGTTTAATCAAGTTGAATACTTAGAGAATGATTAATTAACTAGGCTAGTTAATTAATGGATATGTAAGCAAGATTTATAGATGGGTAATTAATTAGAGATAGAAGTAATTAATTTAATTCATTTTAAATTAATTATAGATGATGGTTAATAAATATTTGCTTATGGATGATATTGATATTTCATTGGATAGTTGTGATCTCAGTAATGAGATGAGTAGTATCTATATGATATGGATGCTTAGTTAAAGTATGATAATATGGATTATCTGTTTGTGATGATTATTTGTTGAGATGATGATATAGATTATCTGTTTATGATGAGAATGTGATTATATATTCTGATATGTGGATTATCTATCTCTGTGTATATAGATAATGATGAATTAAATTAATTGTTCAAACTAAATTTCACTTGGACATTAAGATGGCGTTTGGATTTCGATGAGACCGCGATCTGGTTTCCAAATTTGGAATTCCGAAAACCACATCGATCCAAATTAAACGTTAGCTCGTGAGTCTCAAGTGAAGAGTGAAGACTCGAGGTGTAAGAACTATTCGTCAGTATAACTCTGAGGGTGATTCCGTGATGAGTTTGATGGAATAGTACTTTCAGGTTCGAGATGGTGATTCAGAGTGCAAGGGCTATGGTCGTTGACTCTGAGGGTGATTCTAAAATGAGTGCAATGAGATAGTGCCTTCGGTTTCGTTCGATCCCGGAACGAACTTATATGGATTGAATGCTTTCAGAACATTGTCAGGTAGACGATGAGCATTCTAAGATTGATGTGTCCTATAAAGGTAATCGTAGCCTCAATCCTCATCAATCAGAAATGGCTAAAACAAGGGAGGTGAAGCAAGGCTAAGTGGGTCATGTCCAAGTAGGACGAGATTTACCCCTGTCTAGAGGTCCCTTTTTATTTCGGTTTTGTGGCAGTTGACGACAGCCAATCTGCGGGGTGGTCTTGTTCGGGACTGTCCAGTAAGGGATGGTTCCGGCTTTGTGTTGCAGGGGATTGAGAGTGATCCTCGGTACGGTGATCTAGGCCACGTACTGTGATGGGCGGTACCCCGGTAGCCCGGCCATTGATAGAAACTCATTCTTCCTACGAGACCCTACGGTTTTGATTGTATTACCCGCTTTGGTGGCTAGTAGCTGGAATTTAATCATGTAACAATTTCGACTATTTCTTATTTACTTGAAAACCCTAGACACTATTATAATATCACTGGATTTCCTATCAAATGTTTTGGTTAGCGTAAGGTAAAAACTTTTCCATGTTTATGTGGGGGAAGTCTTACGTGATACCTTTTGTTTTTAAAAGATTTTCTAAAGTTAAACAACTTTAAACCCGTTTACTCACACCAGACCCATGTCTGACCCGAGTGTTTATTTTCTGTTTTATTAAACTCTTGGGTACTCATATTATGTATGAGCAGTCAAGTGATTCAGGATTGCTTTGACGAGTTCTGGAGGAGAAATGGAGCAGGAGGCTTCAGCGTGTAGATATATATATAGTGGTTCCGCTGTGTTTGAGTTGTATCTATTTTCTCTCATGTACTTGAATTGTAATTGCTAGACAGATGTTTATAACTGTCTAGTTTGTTTTGTATTAGTTGTATAACTATGATGTATATGGTACAATGTAATGTTTTATGTGATATAATATAATTTATTCGTTCCGCTATGAGATTCTGATGTTGTTTGTTCCTTTCTTTTCTATCTTTCCTCTTTTCTATCCCTTCTCTTTTCTATCCCTTTCGTTTTTCTTAATGATGCATCTTTCTATGGAATGAAAGGCGGGTCGTTACACCGACTCCCGTGAGTTGGCATAAGGTGGCTAAAACAGGAGCGATTCTCGGGCCATTGAGGTAGCACCTTTGATCGGACACATCCCTTCTATTTTATACTTTGACTTTTGGATTGATTCGGTGTCCACTTTTGATTTTCATTTTGGGGGTGTGGCTCGAGGTGGGCAGTAGCTGCGCGCTACGCGTTACCACCAGCCCGGATGCATAATTGGTATATCTACCCTGGCATTGCCTAGTTGTGCCGTGTCACCTACCCTATCGCGCCTTGTATGAGTTTGGTTTTCTCCCGTAGCCCGTGTGGTATCCTCTGGCGGCTTCCCGATCAGGAGGGACTATGATATTGGATGGACTACTGGGACTATTATGTATTAAGATGGAAAATGTAAAGCCTAGTGCTATTTAAAAGTAAGTTTATTTTACAATAGACATTATTATAATAGCGTAATATTACTACATATTAAATATTTTAACGGATCCTTAGGTGATGTGAATCTCGAGCATCTCTTAAGTTACTGCACCTATATTTATTCCTCTTGATTTGACTTACATAAGATCTTTTAGTTCTGACTCGAGTGTTTTGTTTTTTCAATTCGCTCGAGTCAGTCCGAGCATTTCAAGAATCGAGGACTTTATTTCTGGAGGACGAAGACAAAGATTTCATCATCATCATCATCATCATCATCATCATCATTATTATTGTATACTATATTGTTCCACTACATTGTATTCCGCTGCATTGATTATTATTCATTGGTATTTGCAACTCTGATATGTATTGTATAAATATAATCAAATGTTTATAAAACAGCTTCATGAACTGTATATTTGATTATTATATTTTATCGTTTCGCTGCAAGATTCTATTTTTTTCTTTCCCTGTTTTTTTTATTTACCTCATAACAATCCGCCCTTTTGTACGGTTTAAGTCTGACGTGTGTGGTTTATCGTCGATTTAAAGCATGCAGAAAGGCGGGATGTTACATAAGGTATCTGAGCTTTGGTTTAGCGATAAACCTTAGCTTTGTGGGGTCTTACTCTTTATTAATAGGGTAGAAATACCCTATGGGAGTCGTAGAGTGTATATATACGAGAGAGCGTATTTGTTAGTGTTATAAAAGGTTTTGATATTGTGTTAGTTTGATCCGTTTTTTGCGTATAAATTCTGGTTGGTGCATGGGATGATATGACATCAATAGGGATTTCCAAACACTTAATAGGACAGACCGACACAATATTTGTTTTAATATAGGTGAATGAAATAATTTTGCCTATTATATTTTCTATATATAAAATAATGTTTTGTAAAAGTTATATTTGGTTGTAATGTATTGGTTGTTAGGTAATGAAATTTATAAATAATAGTTGAAATGAGATTGAAAATAAAATAAATCAAATTGGAAATTTTAGAACTTAAGTTCCGGAGTTTTGAAAAAATTTCTTTCAAATGATTTTGGAATATAATAATAATATTTTAGAAGTATTTTCTGATATAAATATTTCCATATAATTTGAAAGAAATGTTTTGAAAGAAATTTGGAAAAGAAATAAGTTCTGTACTCCCCTCTCAGTCGTTGGAAAATAATTTCGGTGATGGCGACCGCATCATAGACATTCATTTTCGAGTTTCGAAGTAGGAAGGCTACTGTAGTAGTTTTGCTGCAGATTTATTTTGATAAATAAATATAAATTTTAAATTGGTTTAAATATAATGGGTTATATAAGTTTTAAGTAGAAACACTTATCTATTATTTTAAAATGATTTGAAATTTAACATAGTATTTTGTTCTTAAGTTTCTGTTAATTAATATTTCAATTAGTGTAGTGAAATGGAATTTAACTAATAATTAAAACCTCTAAATAAAATAAGAAATTTAATGCTAGGTTATGAATGAAATTAAAGGTAATTTGAAACTGTAACCTATGAAGCAAAGAATAGTATTATTGAACTAGTTAACTAAAAGAAATAGAAATAAACTTGTGTAACTTTCTATTACATCCTTAAAAACATATATATAACTTACCAATTAAAAAAAGTTAAAATGATATAAGAAATTGTAATAGAATATTATACAAGTAAAAATTTGAAGTAATGGAAGCGTTCAATGAATTTCTTTAGTAAATAAGAATTTGATGTTATAGGGGTTACGAACTTAAGTTATAATTGAAATGTACTAGAATAAAATATGATAGAAAGCAAGTATTGTAAGTAAGCAATTAGAAACTTAAGTAAATGAATACAAATGCTAAGCCATTGAATAGAACATGAATCCTACTGACAAATGAAAGGTAAGCAGTGTAAATAAATGAAATTGAGAAAATATGTGAATGTAATACAAATAAAAGAAAACTATTTGACATGAATATACAAAAATGAAATTTTGCAAGAAATAATGTAAATTTAAAGATAAATCAAACAACAAATGTATGAAATGAAATAAATAATAAATAAATTTGATTTGTTGTTCGGAATTGTTGTTGTTTTGGTTTATGGTTGTCTAGGTAAGGATACTTTAATATTATTTGGATGTATGAATATCTATTTAGTTTCACCTAAGATTTTTGAGTGAAGGGTGCGCATAGTAGTTTATTTTTCATTCTGTACAATTTGAAGTTTTGAACCCGAACAACTATTTGTTTGTTTGATATGAAGGAATGTTTGATTCGTGTTGATTTTTATGTGATGGTTGTATGCTTTGTTGCAAGTGGCTGTAGGTTGTATTTGTAACATCCCGCCTTTTCGCACGCTTTAAATCGACACACGAGCTAATTCAAACCATGCAGAAGGGTGGATTGTTACGGGGTAAATAAGAGAAACAAGAAAGAAATAAATAAAAGAATCTCACGGCCGAAGGATAAAATATAATACTCAAATATACAGTTCATGAAGCTGTTTACAAAATATTTAATTATACTTATACAACATTTATCAGAGTTACACATATCATAGAATAATAATTATGCAGTGGAATTACATGGTGTAGTGGAATAATATAGTAGATACTAGTACTACAAATCTTCGGCTCCGTCCTCCAGAATAAAATCTTCAAATCTTGAAACGCTCGGACTGACCCGAGCGAATTGAAAAACAAAACACTCGAGTCAGAACTAAAAGATCTTATGTAAGTTAAATCAACAGGAATAAATATGAGTGCAGTAACTTAAAAGATGCTCGGGATTAACATCTCTTAAGGATCCGTTAAACTATTTAATATGTAGTATATTTCGCTATTATAATAGTGTCTAATTGTAAAATAAACTCACTTTTTTCTTAGCATTAAAGGGTTACCCATATAGCCCTTAACACGTAATAGTCCCAGTAGTCCATCCAAATCATAGTCCCTCCTGATCGGGAAGCCACCAGAGGATACCACATGGGCTACGGGAGAAAACCAATGTAACAACCCGCAAATTTATCGAGTTTGTATTTAAATATTTGATTTAAATAGTAACTCGTTAATCGGATTTTGGTCCGAAAAGCTACTTTTTGCAAACGGTCAAATTAGGACTCGAGACCACTTCCATTGAGTTCGAAATTTCGTTTACAACTTTTTAAGTATAAACATCGATAGGTTTGGAGTTAGTGAAATTTCACTAACTTTTCCCGCTTTGGACTTTGGGTTAGTTTAGCCTATTAAGCCCAAGTTCCAACCCTCTTCTCCTCACTCTTCATAAATTTCCTAACTAATCAAGCTTTGGCATTAATGGTGGAGGTAATGGGAAATTAAAATTCCAAAACTCAAATTCAATTGCAATCCATCTTTCTACTCCAAATTCAAGAAGAAGACATTGGATTAAAGCTTCTTGTGCTTAGATAGAAGAAGGATTGATTCTTGCTTGCTTAAAACTTCATTTTCATTGATATTTGGTGCAAAGGTGAGATTTTTACCTCACAATTCTAGCCTATAAATATATTGGACTGTTGGGAATGATTCCTTATCATTTTTGCATGCATGTTAGCATTTGGTTTGGATTGGATTGGTGAAAAACTCCAATTTTTAGCGTTTTGTTGAATTTTCTGCACTTAAGTCGTTCTGGCCATTTTTGAGCCGTTCGGAGTTAAGTCGTTCGTCCATAGGTCGTGAGTCGTTCACGAGTTAACCCTAGGTCGTTCTGGCCATTTTTTAGCTCGTTCGGAGTTAAGTCGTTCATCCATAGGCCGTGAGTCGTTTACGAGCTAACCCTTAAGTCGTGCAACCTTTAAGTCGTGCAGCCCTTCAGTCACGCAACTCTTAAGTCGGTTACGAGTTATCCCGTTAGGTCGTATGACCCTTGAGTCGTTAGGTCGTATGACCCTTGAGTCGTTAGGTCGTTTGGCCCTTGAGTCGTTAGGTCGTTTGGCCATAGCTCGTTAGGTCGTATGACCCTTGAGCCGTTAGGTCGTATGACCCTTGAGTCGTTAGGTCGTTAGACCCTTGAGTCGTTAGGTCGTTAGACCTCATTTTGTCTTCACTAGGTCGTACCGTTTTGGTCGGGGCGCTGCCCCCTGGACCCCCGCGACCTGACCGGGCAGGTCGAACCCCGTAAGCGGTGGCGTTGCCCCCGCACCCCCACCTTGGGGGGTTGCCACCCCCCCTGGACCCCCCCCTCCTTAGGGGATCTTATCTGAAAAACATTGAGCTGATTTCCTTGGATTTTATTCACATCTCCGTATGCGATTTTTGTGACTGATTGTTTCTACAATTGCTTCTGTGTTTTGTCACTTTAAAATATAAAGGTTTCAATACTAGTAGTAAATATCAAAACTCTTTTAACAAACAATTTCAACTCTATTTTTAATAACAAAGCTCTTTTCTTAAACCGTTTTCCAATCTATTAGTATATACAAGCCTTTACCTCACTCGGATGAGAAATCTAATTAAACGACTTAGTAAAACAAGTGGTATGAAACGCTTGCGTTCACTTCGTCGGTTAATTCTTGGACTTGTTCGATTGAACCTCTTGTGACAATTTTATTAGTGAAGATTTACAGTTTGTTCGTAAATATTTAAGTTAAGCAAGTGGTTATGGGACATGAAGCTAAACTTCTATATTTACTAGCTTAGTGTAATTGACACTTCTCGTTGATCTTGATGATCGCTTTATGAATTAGACTAGCAATTGCGCGATGTCTCTTTCATTGCAAGGTTAGACTAGACACCACTTGTGTGATTCCATTCACACATACCTTTCTGCTTTTTGGTTAGTCTTGACCTCAATCTGTGTGATTCCATTCACACATGCGGGGTAGCTCCCCATGGTCTTCGGACCGTCATGTGATAGGCCTCTTTCCCTTTTTATGATTTCTGGATTTCTCGTGTTGATTTCTGGAATTTATGTCATTGACTTGTTATGAGTACAAGTTTAGGGTATGATGCCCTCTTCGAATCTTTGAGAAGATTCTTGTGATATTGATTATCTCTTATTGATTGATCTTCTGTTGATCATTATTTACATACTTATAGTGGTATGTCATTATGGATGTTTATGTTTATGCCATATCTTTTATGTTATATCATGTCATCTGATATTTATAGCTAGACTGATCCGTTTATTATTTTCTTAAATAATACTCGGGTCAGACCGAGATGTTACAGGTGCTTCTGCTTGACTCCTTCCCAGGGATTCATCACTCTGACTTTTGGCTAACTGTTTAGATTAGCAGTTTTTGTTGTATACACTTGAGATATAGACTCATAGTTGTATTCTTTTGTATAGCACGTGTTGCTATTCTTTTGTATTATCGTGGATCTTAATGACCACTACTCTGATGTACACTTTCATGTGTTAGTTATATATTCATATCTTCTTCCGCCTTTGTGATATGGATATCTGTGACTGATTTGTGATATGATTATTTCTATGTTTGTTTCCGAAGATTATTTATAGCCACCGTGTGATAAGCAATTACATGGATGGTCGCTCCTCAACAGCCTTATTCTCCGTGCTAGTTGACAGCACTACTCCGGAGTGTTCTTGGCTAGCGTGGGTATAAAGGTGGGGCGTCACAACCAAACTCGTACAAGGCGCGATAGGGTAGGTGACACGGCACAACTAGGCAATGCCAAGGTAGATATACCAATTACGCTACCAGGTCGGTGGTAACACGTAGCCTCAGCTACCACCCACCTCGAGCCACACCCCCAAATCAAAGAAATCAAAAGTGGCCACCGAATAAAACCAAAGTCAGAGTAAAATATCGTAGGGATGTGTCCGATCAAAGGTGCTACCTCAATTAACCCATTGATCGCTCCTGTTTTAGCCACCTTATTCCAACTCATGGGAGTTGGGTCCATGTATTTACCTCAAAGAAAACGCCGCCGCCATCCTACTTCATTCTGGAATCTCCACCGCGTACACGGTTGTTAAAGTGGTTTTTGGAGTTGGTATAGAGTATGACAACTTCCGATCCCGGTCTCTTTAACAACCAATCGTTATTATAACACCGCGGTCTTTTCAAAATAGTTTATACTTTAAACCAGAATATAATATCCATTTCAAAACCATATAATTACGATATCATTTCCATTTTAACACCCAAATCAATAGGATATCATTTTTTATTTCAAATATATCTTTTTCAAAAAATCATAGTATTTTAAAAAATATATACCTTAAACTAGCTTCGAAACAAAATTTTCTAATACTTAAATAGTTTAAATGTTAGCCGCTTATATAATAAAATATCTTTTAAATTTCACAAATAAATTCCAAATATAGTTTTAACTTCCCAGGTAAACCATTTAAATTTCCATATATTTCAAAGCATAAATTTCCCACCATTTCAAAACTTATTCTTTGATAATCTCATATGCATCAATTCCAACTACTATTAATTAGATTTTGGAAACGTTAGTAAATAAATCAAATATCGTTTTAGTACCACCTTTAGGCTTCAAATAACTGGATACTCTTCTAATTAAATTAACTTGGTAATATTCAATTTAATAAATTTGATAATCATTTTAAACCTCTAAATAAAAATCAGGTTATAAACTCATACCCTTTTAAATCTAAATTTATTTACATTCCAAATCCAATTTATTCAAGAACAGTTCTTAAATAATTCAATTCAACCCAAATTTAATCTTTATCTTCCAACTTAAATTTAATTTGAGTCATTATAAATTCTATGTATATAATATCATAAATAGGTTCTTACCCATATAGTATAAACCATCAAACTCCATTATTAACTCATTTTATTAAATAATTTTATACATAGCTTGAATTCAAGAATTTAACTATATATATATATATATATGTAAATAATATTTATATAACACCAAAATTTGTATTTAATAAACCGTATATTTCTTTCCAAAAACTATAGAAAACCACTTCAAAATATTTCTATATGTAGACCGCGGTGCCTGTATATAATTTTCTATCCTATGGTCAAGTGATACATATATTTATCATTTCAATCCGCAATTTAAAAATAAAAATGCTGTTGTATATCATTTCAAACCGCAATCCCGAATGAGATAAAATGCATAATAACTTGCAGTTTATAACAATATACAATACAACGTCCATTCATCCAATATCATCCATCAACCATTTATCAAAATCATCATCAAATTCAAACAATACATCAATATATAACAGGTAATAAACACCAGGCATTTACTGGCAGTTTATTATGCAAATAAAATTAACTGATAATTTAACTGGCAGTTTATATGCACAATAAAATTAACTAATAATTTAACTATCTGTTTATATGCAATAATAAATTTAATTAAAAATTTCACTGGCAATTTATGTGCAATAATGAATTAAATAACAATTTAATTAAATAAATGTGATTTAAATGAGAAGATGAATAAAAATATGCCAAACAGTCATAAAAAAATTTCTACTCATATCATAAATCAATTTAACAAACATAAGAAATTTTAGAAATCGTGAGTGGGTTAAAACACTCGCTTTTTTTTGAATTTAAATTGAATTCGAATCCAATTTAAACCCAAAATTCAAACGATCTCAAAATTCGTCCAAACCTACACCAAAGAGTCCGGAATTTAATTATGATCCCAACACAAGAAACCGTGTGAAATTCTGATATCGTATGTGGAAGTTACATTGATTTGAACATCTAAATTCCAAAATAAAAAAAATAAACAAACCCCTACTTAACGTCCACTGTAACCAACATCACAGAACCGAAACCCTACGCGCGCTTTCATCTACAGGTCACGACAATTCGAAGCCGCCGCCGCAACCCTTTGCCCAATTTTTACGGTCGCCACGTGCCCCTAGACCACGATCAGGTCGCGCCAACGTCACCCTCTCCCCGAGACGCGTCCCCTCAGGCCGACCGGCCTCCTCTGGCTTCCAAGCCATGCTCGCCGCTGCCCCTATAGGTCAGAAAATTCTGACCAATTTGCTCGACTTTAAGGCCAACCAACCGCATGGATGCGAGCTGCTCGCCAACCCCTACAAGCCTACGCCCTCCGGTCGTCGCCACGGCGAAGATCAACCGCTAAAATGAAACCACCCAATGAACGGCTGGAACTTCCTCAATTTTTACTGACCAAACGACAATTCAAAATGAAAAACAAGCACACCAGTGAATTTCGCTAGTCGAGAGCTTTAACATATATATTTTTTAATTTTTCTGAGGACTTTGGAATTTATGCTTTGGATTGATTTGAAATTGGATCTGTAATTTGTTTGTCTGCCATTGAGGAGGAGAGAGTTGAGATGAAGATATAGGTACATACAAATGACAAAATAGAGGGCTAGGGTTTATAATTGGATATTTATAGAGAAGGTTGGAAAAGAATGGATCGGATCAAATAGATGTACGCGTTGGACGATATATGGCCCGAAAAGCCCATTTCGACTCCGGAACGAAATTGGGTTAACCTACATATCAAAATAGATGTTTTAAAATATTTTAAACACAAGGGAAAAGGTTCCAAGTCCAAATTCCATCGTATGAAGAAGTTATGTTAAGAACAATATTTTCAAATTGATTTCAATTGATTTTAATTAAATTGATTTCAAGGCGTTTCAAGCCCATACGATCAAACGACAAGTCCGATCTATACGAAACTTGAAATCCTACAATAATACACCAATACGGATCCGATGAAACTGGCTTCGTCAAAATCCGAGTCAGTGGCCAAAATGGCTATATTTCCATTAATTAAATAAATTAAAATTAATTAATTAAATAAACTTTTACATTTCAGTTCCAAAATTTACAAATCTTTACCCTTAAAATTTTCTTAATCAAATACACTAATTTAAACAAGTTTAGATGTCAATTTAAAGATGATAAATCATAAATTTTAGCGCGAATTCAAATTCTATTATATTCATCAATTATAAATTAACTTTTCAAAAATTCCATTGAATTCACTATTCATCCTTATTATCAAATTCATTATAGTCAAATGGATGAAATTAACAATTGGTTCAAAGCTATTACATAAATATTTCCCAAATTCAACTTAATTTTTTAAATTAACGTAATAATTAGATATTTGATTTCATTCATTTGCAATTAATCTTATTATTATAAATTAAATAAATTAACTCACTATTTAAAATTCAGTTTCTATAATTCATAAATTTTATCATCTTGTATCACTTATTTATTTAAAATTCTTTAAAAACAATTCCCATCTCAAATTTAAAGTAAATTAATTCACCAATTATAGTATTTATTTCAATTTCTTAAAATAATCACTTTATTATAAATTGAATCAAATTTATTTCAATAAGTTTCCGATTAAACGGATTTAGATTCAATTCCAACCACTAAATTGAATCTATTATAACTCTATACCACAATTAAGACTTGTCTCCCATTTCATTCCATTAATATATTCAAATTTCATCTTCCTCCTTTCAATTAGCGTAATAAATTAAATTTCATTTATAATAAATTCATTTACCAATTAATTTGGTAATTTTTAATAATTGCTCTTATACGTTCGTTACTTATCAATCTAGATTAAAATTGCATATATAACGCTAATTTTATTCCATTGCATTAATGTGCGCCTATATACATTTTAATTTGAATGAATATTAAGTTTTTAAATATGTACCTCTACAAATTGAACACATAAATTAAGGTTTTTAAATAATTTACATTCTATTAAATTCACAACATTTAATTTACATTCTATTAATTTCTTTACATACTTTACGTATTAATTCCTCAGTTAACATAATTTGAACTTATTTCCCAATCCACCAATTACTACTTAAAATAAATTTACGCTTTTATTAATTTACATTCACACTTCCGTTACTATATTAATAATTATTAACGTAATGTTTATTATCAAAAACAACATTATAATTACTTAACATTTAAATGAATTTTATTTCCAAAAAATTCATTGACCAATAAATTAGGTAGTTTATAATAATTGTTATCCTACCCTTAAATTTATTTTCAACTAACATACTACCTAATTGCATTCACTTATGTTCTATCCAAACATACATTTAGATTTTATTTCCATAAATTAATAAATATTTACATCCATTTATTAACAATCTACTTCCATTTATACAGTTGCAATTCATTTTAGTTATTATTTCATTAATACTATTTCCAATTTTTTATTTCAGTATTAATTACACATTCATATTTAATTAACAAATTTTAATGTTTTCCACTATTTCTATTTGCACTCCATTATAACCTAAATAGTCGTTTCAGTCACATTTGAATTGCATTAAATTGGTTATCCTTCAACTGCCATTTACATTACTACCTTAATTCACATACAGTTACAGTTTTATCAATATATTAATATATAAGTAATGTAAATTCTTGTCTTTAATTCCTTATTTTAAATTTTATCCAAGTGCAGCAATTAACACTATTTCTTTATTGAGATTTCACTTAAATTTTCAACAATTAGGTATAATAACCGTTCCATAATTCATTATTAATAATTATCTCAATATACATTATAAATTTTTTATTCCTTTCTAACTTAATTTCGAAAATCTAATTAATTTAACGACTTTTATTTATCAAAATTTACGGGTCTTTACACTCTCCCCCACTCAAAACTATTCGTCCCCGAAAAGGAAAAGAAGGGAAAAGAAGAATTAAGAAATCAATATATCTTATTTAAAATATTAATTTTATACACAACTAAATTTACAAAATTATCTACTTTGAATAAAATATACAAACTGACAATCATTATATCTTTTTATACTAAAATCAATAAAGTTTGGAAAAAAATTTCAAAAATTTTCTAAGTCCAAAATTTACGAAAAATTTCGGCAGAGTCTCCTTTATACGGAGTGGCTCGGGAGAAAATATAATATCAAATATAACAAAATATAACATATAATATCAAAAATATTATATCCCAACAAGGGAAAATATATAAAATAGCGCTATAAAACCGAAATCTGAGAACGTACCTATTAGTCGGACAATTAACGTTTAATTGTGAAACCAAAAGCAGTGGTCATTGCTTCCATAACCTATATTCCACTTATATAATCCAAAAGAGTTAACAGTTATATAAATGAAATATCTAAAACAGATCCGAATAACAACAACTTCAACATACCAACCATTATACAAAATCAACATAAATCAATCAGTCATTCATATTAAACAAAACAAATAGTGGTTTGGGTTCAAAACTTTAAATTGTACAGAATGAAATATAAACTATCAAGTGCACCATTTACTCAAAAGTCTTAGATGAAACTAAATAGGTTATTTATACATCCAAACAAATTTAGAGTATCTTTGCCCAAACAACTATAAGTCAGGCAAACAACCATTCCACACAATAGATTAATTTCATTTTTTATTAATTTCATTCATATAATAATTTATCTTTTAATTTTCATTTTTCCCTTTTACAGTTTCATTTTTTTTTTCATTTCTTACAAGATCTCATTTCACTAATTCATAACATGAAATTTCCTCTTATTATATTACATTCATTTATTCACTGCTTAAGTTCATGTTCTTGGGTTTATAATCTTTTATTTATATTACTTATCTTTCTATTATTTTTTATTAGAAGCAATTTCAATTTGACCTAAGTTTATACCACTAGAATAACAAATTCTTATTTATTTAAAATTTCATCAATTACTTGCATAATATCCATTATAATTTCTTTTAACATTCTAACTTTTTATAGTTGGTAAGTTATATACATGCTTTTAAGGATGTAACAGAAGTTACACAAGTTAATCTCTATTTTCTTTAAAATTATTAAATGTTCAATAATATTATTCTTTGTTTCATAGATTACAGTTTCAACTTACCTTTAATTTCATTCATAGCCTAGCATTAAATTACTTATTTTAAATCAAAGGTTCTAATTATAAATTAGTTGCATTCGACTATAATAATTGAAATTATTAACTTAAGAATTAAATACCGGGTTTAATTTCAAATTATTTTAAAATAATAGATAAATATATACACTTACAACTTATATATCCATTTATATTTAAAACAACTCAAAATTTATATTTTTTTATCAAAATCATTCTGTAGTCGAACTGCTACAGTGGCCTTCCCACTTCGAAACTCGAAAATGAATATCGATGATGCGTGCACTCATCACCGAAATTATTTTCCAGGGACAAAGAGGGTAGTACATAAATTTTTCTTTTCAAAATTCCTTTTAAAACAATTCTTTCAATGTATATTGAAATATTTATATCAGAAAATACTTATAAACAATACTATTATATTCCAAAATTATTTGAAAGAAATTGTCAAAAATCCCGGAATTAAAGCTTTAAGTTTCCAATTTCATTTATCATATTTTCAATCTTATTTCGACTTATGCATTTTCATTTCATTCGGGATTGCGGTTTGAAATGATATATAACCGTAGCTTTTATTTTTAAATTGCGGATTGAAATGATAAATTTCAGTATCACTTGACCATATGACAGAAATTTTATACAGACATCGTCGGTCTATATATATAAATATTTGGAAAATGATTTCTATGGTTTGGATAGGATACGGTTCAATAAATATCAAATTTTTATTTATATAAATATTAGTTTATATATACATATATAGTTAAATTTTTGAATTTAAGCTTTGTATAAATTTGTTAAATAAAATAAATAATTTGAATAATGGAGTTTGATTATTTTATATTATATGCTTAAGTACGTGTTAAGATATTGAATATGTATATATAGAGTTTTAGTGATTTAAAACAATTAAGATCGGAAGTTAAATTGGAAATCTATTTGGAATTGAGTATTTTTAAGAATTAAACTCCATAAGTTGATGTAGAATTTATTAACTTGAAATGTTAAAAGGTACGATATTTATAACTAAATTTTTATTCGAAATGAATATTTCTAGTATAAATAAATTGGAGGAAATATTTAGTTATAAGTAATTTGAGTTTTATTTAAATGATTATTGTTTTATTATGCAAATATTTCAAACTAAATAACTACTCTTTTAATGGTCGAATAGAAATTTCCAACCTTAGTTTCTAATTGTTTAATACTCAAAGTTTGAAATATATTGAAACTGAAGTGGTTTATAGAAACTGAAAGTGAATTTAAAATTTCTGGATTTAGATTTAATTTAAAGGGAATAAAATTCTAAAGTCGTGGAAATTATTTACTTTATAAAGTAATTTTAAACTCAAGTGAATAGGCGCAAGGAAGAAGTTGTAAAAAAATTTAGTCTAAGGGACAACAAGTTTGCTTTTTAGCCCGAAGGACACTTTTTAGTTAAAACTGAAAATGATAGTTTCAACTATCATTCTGTGATTTACACTAAAAAGTGTCCTTCGGCCTAAAAGACAAACTTCTTGTCCCTGAAACTAAATTTTTTTCTAACTTTTTCCTTTAGCCTAAAATCCCCTTTTAAATTCAAACCATTTTATTTAATATACTGTTGAATATCCAAACAATTTAAGTTGAAAGCTATGGTTTTAAAGCTATGGATTTCCAAGTATTATGTTTTGAAGAGTTATAATTCAAATGTATGGTTTCGAGATATTATAAATTTTAAAGTGGAATGGTTTTAGAAAAAAGATATATTTGAAATGATATCATATTGATTTGGTTTTAAAGGAAAATGATATCGTATTTATATGGTTTTGAAAAGGGATATTATATTCTGGTTTTAAAGTATAAACTATTTTGAAAAAAAAAGAACGCGGTGTTATAATAATGTTTAGTTGTTGAAGAGACCGGGATCGGAAGTTGTCATACTCTTTGCCAACTCCAAAAACCACTTTAACAACCGTGTATGCGGTGGAGATTCTAGAATGTAGTAGGATGGCGGCGGCGTTTCCTTTAAGGTAAATACATGGGCTCAACTCCCGTGAGTTGGCATAATGTGGCTAAAATAGGAGAGATCGACGGGTTAATTGAGGTAGCACCTTTGATCGGACACATCCCTTCGATATTATACTTTGACTTTTGGATTGATTCGGTGGCCACTTTTGATTTTTTTATTTGGGGGTGTGGCTCGAGGTGGGCGGTAGCTGCGGCTACGCGTCACCACCGACCCGGAAGCGTAATTGGTATATCTACCCTAGCATTACCTAGTTGTGACGTGTCACCTACCCTAGCGCGCCTTGTACGAGTTTCTATTTGTGTCGCACCTATGGAGTATCCTCTGATAGCCTCCCGATCAGGAGGTATTACGGTACTGTATAGACTATTGGCATTATTTGTGTTACGGACTATGTGGGTAATCCCTTAACGCTATTTAAAAGTAAGTTTATTTTACAATTAGACACTATTATAATAGCGAAATATACTAAATAGTAAATAGTTTAACGGATCCCTAGGGGATGTGAATCCTGAGCATCTCTTAAGTTACTGCACTCATATTTATTTCTGTTAATTTAACTCTCATAAGATCTTTTAGTTCTGACTCAAATGTTTTGTCTTTTCGGTTCGCTCGGGTCAGTCCGAGCTTTTCAGGATCGAATACTTTATTTCTAGAGGACGAAGACACAGATTTCATTATTATTATTATTATATATTATATTGTTCCACTACACATTGTATTCCACTGCATTGTTATTTATTGGTATGTGAACTTTGATATTTATTGTATAAAGAAAAATCAAATGTTTTGTAAAACAGTTTTATGAACTGTATATTGATTATTATATTTTATCGTTCCGCTGCAAGATTCTGTTTTTTTTTCTTCTTCTTTGTTTTTTTATTTACCCCATAACAGTCCGTCCTTTTGTATGTTTTATGTCTGACACGTGTGGATTATCGTTGATTTAAAGCGTGCGAAAAGGCGGGACGTTACATCTGGTATCAGATATTTGGTTTAGTGATAAACCTTAGCTTTTTAGGGTTTGACTTTTTGTCAATAGGGTAGTAATACCCTATGGTAGTCGCCGAGTGTATATAGGAGAGAGCGTACTTGTTAGTGTTATAAAAGGGTTTTAATATTGTGTTAATCTGTTCCGTTTTGTATTTATAAATTCTGGTTGGTGCATGGGACGCTATGACATCAATATGGTTTTCTAAACACTTAATAGGACAGACCGACATAATATTTGTTTTTAATATAGGCGAATGAAATAATTTTTCCTATTATATTTTCTCTATATATGTATATATATATATATAATTTTATAAACGATAATATATTTTTGGTTGTATTATATTGGTTGTTAGGTAATGAAATTTATAAATAATAGTTGAAATAAGATTTAAAATAAATAAATAAAATTGGAAATTTAGAACTTAAGTTTCGGGGTTTTGAAATTTCTTTTGAATGATTTTGAAATATAATAATAATATTATTAAAAGAAGTATTTTTTGAAATAAGTATGTCAATATAATTTGAAAGAAATGTTTAAAAGAAAATTTGGAAAATAAATGAATTTTGTAATCCCCTCTCTATCGCTGGAAAATAATTTCGGTGATGAGTGCACGCATCATCGACATTCTTTTTGGAGTTTTGAAGTGGGAAGACCATTCTAGTAGTTTTACTGCAGATTCATTTTTTATAAACAAATGTAAATCTTGAATTGTTTTAAATATAATTGGATCTATAAGCTGTAAGTATATACATTTATCTATTATTTTAAAATGATTCGAAATTTAACCCGGTATTTAATTCTTAAGTTTTCGATTTATTAATAATTTCCGTTATTATAGTGAAATGGAATATAATTAATAATTGAGACCTCTAATTAAATTAAGCGATTTAATGATAATTTATTGACAGGATTAAATGAAGTTGAATTTGTATTTGATTAATCAAAAGATACAAATATGGAACATTTAATTAAATTAAAGGAATGAGAAAACTTGTATAACTTTCAATTACATTCTTTAAAGGCATATACATAACTTACCAAATACTAAAAGTTGAAATGTTTAATAAGAAATGTAATGGAAATTGTACAAATCAAAGTATGTAATGGAAGTGTTCAATAAACTGCTTTTATTTATAAGGATTGAATTTGTAATTGTTATAAACTTAAGTTATAAGGGAAAATCTTACTGTAATAAAATACGATAGAAGGTAAATATTGTAAGTAAGGAATTTTAAACTTAAGTAAATAAGTTGAAGTTATTTCTAAATAAATTGTAAGAAATAAATGTAAATTAAAAAGATAAACCATTATATGAATAAAAAGGAAATCAAACAACAAATGTTAAGAAATAGAATTGAAAAAAAATCTGCTTGATTTATTATTTGAAATTTGGTTTAGGGTTGTTTGGGGCAAAAATACTTTAAATTTGTTTGGGTGAATGAATAATCTATTTAGTTCCATCTAAGACTATTGAGTAAATGGTGCACTCTATAACTATTTTTCATTCAATACAATTTAAAGTTTTGAACCCAATCAACTATTTGTTTTGTTTGATATGAATGAATGATTAATTTGTGTTGATTTTTATGTGATGGGTGTATACCTGGTTGAAAGTGATTGTTGTATGTATTGATTGTTTGTTGGAGGTTGAAACAACCTTAAATATTTCATTCTATATAATTGCTAACTCTTATTAGATTATATAAGTAAAATACAGGTTATGGAAGCAATTGCTACTGCTTTTGGTTTCATAATTAAGCATAAATTGCCCGACAAATAGGTACGCTTTCGGATTACGGTTTTAAGCATTATTATTATTTTTCTCGAGTAGGGATATATATATTATTTTGAAATATATGTTGTATATTGTATTTTTGATATTATATTTTATTCGGAGCCTCCCCGTACAAAGGAGACTCTGCCGAAATTCTTCGGAAATTTTGGACATACAAATTTTTTTTTGAAAATGTTTTCCAAACTCTACTAATTTGAGTATAAAGGGATTTCATAGTTATAAATTGATATTTTACTTAAATTATTAAATTTTGTAAATTTATTTGGGTATACATCTAATATTTTATGTAAGATATATTGATTTCTTAATTTTCTTTTCCCTTCTTTTTCCTTTTCGGGGACGAAAAGTTTTGAGTGAGGAGAGTGTAACGACCTGTAAAAAAATTCGATGTTTAAAATGAATTAAATTAATAAGATTTTTATTTAAATAAAGAAAAAAAATAAGATTTTTATTTATATGGGAACGAATGTAGAAATTAGATGTATTAATTGTAATTAAAATTAACAATTTAAAATTTATATTGTAATTAATTGAAATAGTGTAAATTGGCATACTTGGTTTTAAGTTTAATATAAGAGAAAAATGAAGAATGTTGAATTAGTGATTTACCAATAAAAATATTAACTATAAGGGAATTCAAATTAATGTAATAATAGAAGGTGTAAATTTTTGCATTTGGGTATAAAATTAAAATATAAGTAAATAAAAGTAGGCATTAAATTTACCCATGGAATAATACGTTGATTAATAGTAACTGTATGAAAATTAGGTAGTAATGTAAATGGCAGTTGATGAATAACCAATTTAGTGCAATCCCAATTTAATTGCAACAATGGTAAGGTTGTAATTGATTGTAGTTAGAAATTTGAAATAAATTTCAATAAATATAACTAAATAGTAGTTGTATGAAGGATAAAACGTACTAGTATTATAAGAGTATATTGTCGATAAATGGTTTTTATAAATAAGTAATTAAATGTTACTTTAATAAATGTAATAACGGAAGTGTGAATGTACATATAAAATGAAAATTTATTCTAAGGTAGTAATTGGAGAATTGGGAATTTAAATCAAAAGTTGTATTAATTGAGAGATTAATACATAATAAATTACAATTTGATTGAAACGACTGTTTAGGTTATAATGGAGTGTAAATAGAAATATTTGATAATAAATTGAATATAAGAAAACAAAGGTAATGAGTGAATTAATTAATGAATTCATAATAATAAATAGTAATTAATGTATATATATTTGGCAATTAAATCAAATCCATTTATAGAAATCAATTTTAAATTAATTGGAAGGAAATCTATAATAAATGAATTTATTTGTAAGTGAATGAAATTTATTTCTATATTAATTGGAAATTGGAATAAGATGTAATTGTTAATGTAATAATAGTAAGCCAATAATAATTCTTTCCATAAATTGATAATTGATTCAATAATGTAATATTATCCATAATAGGGACATTTGATTGAATAATAGAATGGAAAGTCTATTAAATGGAATTATTGAAAATAAAATTCGTAATTTCTGAATTATTGAAATTGGCAGCAAGGATAGTAATTATTGTAATAATTAAAATGGGGGTCAATTAGGATTTAATGAACCTTAATGTATATTAATGAGAATTTAAGGCAATAGTCACCAGATATGAAGGGAATAGGACGAATTGAAACGTAGTTTATTTGTAAAACAATAAGTGATGTAATATAGGAATGAAACCAAAATATATAAGTTTAATTGAGACTTTAATTTCAAATAACGTGTGAAATTGATCAAAATATAGTAAATGGAAATATGATAGTCAATAAATAAAGGGTGGAATGATAGCACTAATGTAATGAACGTAAAACAAATATTAACTATGATTATAGAAAGGTTTAATAGAGAATGGAAGGATTGAAATCCGGTTTAAAGCAATGTATTGTAAGTAATTATAAATAACTGGATTTATTAAATTGAAATTAAATGAAATTAAACATCTAAATATTACGTTAATAGAGATTGAAATGAAATATAAGATTATTAAGATAATAGATTTTGAATCCAATATTAAATCCATCTATTTCAAATTTAAGGATGGAATAATCATTGATTTATTTAATTTAATAGAATCAATGGAAATTAATTTATAATTTTGAATATAATGAAATTGAAGATTTGACACTGCAATTGATAGATCAATCAACTTTAAATTGACATCTAAACTTGTTTAAAATTTTGTAGATGATTAAGAAATATAAAAGTGATAAAATTTTCAATTATAGAAATGAAATTAAAAATGGGATTCAATTGATTGATTTTTAATTTATTTAATTAATATAAAATAGTCATTTTGGCCACTGACTCGGATTTCGATGAAACTAGTTTCATCGGATCCGTATCGGTGAATTACTGTAGGATTTCAAGTTCTGTATCGATCGGACTTGTCGTTGGATCGTATAGGCTTAAAACGTCTTGAAATCAATTAAATTGAATTCAATTGAAATCATTTTGAAAATTATGATTTTAGCATAACTTCTTCTATGATGAAATTTGGACTTGAAACTTGTTCCATCGCGTTTAAAATATTTAAAAACGCCTATTTTGATATATGGGTTCACCTAATTTCATTCCGGAGTCGAAACGGCCTTTTTGGGCCACTTTGACGTTGGCATGTATATCCAACCTTATCCATTCATTCTAATTTCTGACCTACCTATATAAACCCTGTTATAAACCCTAGCCTACCTCTATTCTCATTTGTCTGTACGTATATCTCAATTCTCTCCTCCTCTATGGCAGACAAACAAATTCCAGATCCAATTTCAAATCAATCCAAAGCATAAATTTCAAAGTCCTCAGAAAAATTTGAAAAAAAATATGTTGAAGCTCTCGACTAGCATAGTTCACTGGTGTTGTTATTTTTTCGTTTTGGATTGTCGTTTGACCAGTAAAAAAAAAGGAATTTTCGGTCGGTCGTTGACGTTGATGAATTTTGATGGATCGAAAAATCGTTGGTACCATGGCGTAGAGGGGACCGAGTGCTGCTCATCGGAGATGTTGATTCGTCGAATCAACGGCTAGATCATCGTACAAAATTCAATTAGGGTTATTTGTTGGCGGTGGCCAGTGTGGTTTTCTTGCGTGTTCGTCGAGGCAGTGTAGGCAGTAGGTTGCGTGTAACGACCCAGAATTTTTATAAATTTAAATTTGAATATTTAATTAATTTTAAATATTTATAAGTGAATTTATAAGTCAAATAAATTTTTATTTGAATTTTTGGATTTAATTGGATAATTAAATTAATAATTTAGTATGTTAAATTATGGAAATAATTAAAAATCGAGTTAAATATGATAGAAAATGATTTGTAAAATTTTATTTAATCATACTAGAGTTAGAACGATATTTTAGAACTTTTAAAATCGAATTAAAAGTTAATTTGTGAAAATTGAATATTTTAATATTTAATAATCGACTGTAAAACAGTCAATTTTTGAACAGTCTCAGAATTGAACGAAACCAGTTCCATTGGATCCGTAATAGTTAGTTATTACCGGATTTCAATTTTCGTGTCAATCGGAGTTATCGTTTGATCGTGGCAGCTCGAAACGCATCGATTTATTTTTAATTTAAATTTGGCGAGTCAAAATAGCCATTTTTCAAAAAGTCTCGGATTTCGACGAAACCAGTTTCATCGGATCCGTAATGTGATATTATTGTAAGGTTTCAAATTTCAAGTCAATTGGATTTACGGTTTGTCCTGTACAAATTAAAACGCCTAGAAATCGATTTAAATCGGTTTAATTTAAATTGAGCGTTTATAGCCATAACTCGCACATACTTCCGAATTAGCTTCCGAAACCTGTTCCATTGTGTCCGGAACGTGGGATAAACCCTAGGTACGCTGGTTACGGCGTCTAAATCGGAGTTCGGAATTTCCGGGTGAATAGTGTCGAACGGTTCCTTATAAATAGCCCCTACCTCTTCATAAATTGATAAAAATATCAAAACCTAACCCTAATTCAACCCTAGCCGCCACTTTCTATTCTAAGGCCAGAAATGCTCCATCTTCATCACCAAAGATCTTCCAATCCGTCAACAATTAGAGGAAGTTGTCAACATGAAAGTTGGAGAGGGCGATGAGAGCTAGAGATTGAACGGTGGTGATCGGAAACGGAGCAACGTGGAGCAAGATATGTGGGGCCGTTCTCTACAGTTTTTGCACGCAAAACGAGGCTGTAGACATGGCCGAGCTCACTCTCCTTGAGGCCGAGCATAGCTTAGGTTAGGGGCTTCGACGTGGCGGAGTTGTGATCGAGTTTAGGCGAGTGATTGGAGTGCAAAATGAAACCCTAAATCACTAGGAATGGGTTGAGGAGTTCGGCCTCTATCCTGTAACTTGCGTGAGCTTGGGGAAGATGGGATGGAGGGCTGTGATTGCATGGTGAAGGATCCTAAGGCTTGGATTTGAAGTGGGTATAAAATATATTAGTTAATGTTGTAAAAGTTATTTAAATCGTGTACGATCTTATAAAATGCATATCTTTTTCATACGAGGTCGAAAAAATGCAAACTCAGTTGCGTTGGAATCGTATGGACGAGCACTACGCGATGGAGTTGGTTTGGAGTCGTTTGGAGTTAGTGAGAATTTTGGGTAAAATTAAACGCGCGTTTAATTTTATTCGAAATAAAAGCTAAAACGGAAATTAAAACCAAGGTGAGAATTTCTCACTCAATCGAATAGATTTCGATTTTATTTTAAATAGTTAGATTTAAAATATTTGAATGCATGTTTGAATGATGACTGTAAATTATTGATTGTTAAAATAGACATTATGCGCCGTTAGTAAGCGGATGTTATTTAATAAAAACATATACCGCGAATATTTCATAAACAGTGAAATTGGTATTATATATAATATCAATATATATATATTGGCATATGTATATATTGCAGTTGTTGATTTCCCGTATTTTTTGTTTAGCGGATGAGACCCTATTACGCCGTTATTAAGCGGATAATATTTATTAAGAACATGTACCGCGATAATTTCGTACTGGAGCGAAATTGGTATTGTGCTAATGTTTTTGGATGCAGGAAAACAGGTTGGAGGGATCCAACTGGATTCCTCAACAGTATTTATTTACTTTCAGATATTTTGATATTTGATGGATTATCATATTGATATATGATATCGTTGTTGTCGTGATTGACTATTTGGTGTGTAGCATCATTGGACCCAGATTTTGGGATTTTAAAATGTTTTTAAAGTGATTTTTGAAAAGATAAAATATCTTTGGAATTGATCCATTTCAAATAAATAAACGTTATAATTTTTAATGTTATAAAAATTATGATTTTTTAAGAAATATAGTTAAAAGCTGATTTTTGAAAATAAGGAATTAATGACTTTATAAAAGAGTTTAAATTGGGATTCTGAACTTGTTATAAAAAGTTAAATATAGGATTTATAAAATTTAATTATTTTATAAATCAGAATGGTGAAGTTTTTTTAAAGGAAATTAAAGACGTTTTAAAGGATAATATAGATTGATTTATATTAAAGGATTTACAAATGAATATTTGTAAATTAAAACGTTGGGATTATAAAATGAGATTTTATAAGTGTTTGAATGAATTGAAAATGAATTTCATTAAAGAATGAAATCAATAGAATTATAAATGGTGAAGTTGTAAACGAAATTTATAAACAGTAGATTTATAAATTTTATGAAGTTATTTGAAGAATAGATTGGGTTAAATAAATGAATCTTATAAGTTATAAGATTTATAATTATGAAACTCTAAGGAATGATTTTGTGAAATAATCGTTTATAAGTAGTTAACTTATAATATGAACTTTTAATCTAAAATTGAGTTATAAACTGGAATAGGTTAATAAAGGAATTTGTAAAAGGAAGTTTTTATATATATAAATAGAAATAGAGTTTATAAACGTTGTTTTATAAATTCGCAAACGACTTATTTTGATAAGTTAATTGTTATAACTTATAAATGGAGTTATATTCACGTTTTTAAACAGTGAATAATCCTTTAAAATAAAATGAATAGAAAGGATGAAATTTGTTAATGAAGTATATTCACGTTTTTGAATAGTGAATAATACGTTAAAGAAAATGTATTGAATGTGAATGTTTTAAACAGAATTAAAACGATCTAACGATGTTTTAAAATGTGTTGAGATTCGAAACCATAGATTTCAACATTTATTGTTGAAATAGACGTTTTCGAGAAATAAAAGGAAATGTGGACTATAACACTGTTGTTATAGTAAATGATTTCCGAAAGGAAATGTTTTGTATAGTATTGGGATTTATATATCTATTTTAATTTCGAATCCCTATACTAGTGATTTTGGGTTGTCGTAACGATGTTTTACGTAACATTCGTTTTGGCCCAAATAAATATGTTAAGTGAATGATTTCCTTAAAAAAAATGAAATATATACTTAATTCGATTTAAGTATATTGAATATTTTTCTAAGTGTTGAAAATAAAAGGAATTTGTGAATTACTTATGAATAAATAAGTATGGAAATGTTTTCCAATATGAAGTGAATAATTAGAATTTATCTTTTTCTGAAGATAAATTGAAATGGATTATTGAAATCGAATATGCATGAATATTTTGAAATATAAATTCATTATGGAATTTATATGTGAAAAATGGAATTTGTTGAAAATAAATGTTGATTTATTTTTAAAAGTGTTGAAATTATATATCTTGTAAAGATATTTTGGAAAATAAATAATTTGGAAAATTATTTGGAATCTGGTGATGTATGCATATCAATTGATAGTTCAATAACCGACTATCAGTATTTCCCTTTGAATGGGTATTTGATGTGAATTGTTTGAATTTGAATGCACACTTATTTTTGAATAAGCGCTCACTATTCGGGTTAACCGGGAAAGGACCATGGGGTCGTATAACTCACTCCGAATATGTGATACGTCGTTGTAAATCGCATTTGAAGATCGGTGTTGAAGACCGGTATTTGCGAGAGTGATAGGATGAACTATCGATTGACTCTGCACCGAGTAGCTACGGTATTGATTTCTCCATATGTGATGGTGAATCCGATCAGGATTGTGAATATCCGGATTGCAAGGACTTCTTTGTAAGTGCCTTCGGTTCTGTTCGATCCCGGAACAGACTTGTATGGATTGTATGCCTGACATTACAATTAGAGATATAAAGCCGATTTCATTCAAATATATTTCTGTTGGTGGCGGAGAATTTATTCTTTGCTTAACACCCTTCTTTGAGACGTACGAGCTCAAAGGTTATATAGTTGAAGTTATCAGCAATATATCCCATTTTGGTAATGTGACATGCTGAGTGATGCTGAAATGATCATTGTGTTGATTATTTGTGATAGGATCATTTATTTGATCGTCTATCTTAGTGATCATTGTGTTGATCATTTATTGACCCAAAGCATGGCTTTTGTATAAAGCATGTTTTTGTGGACGTGAATTCGTCGAGCCTCACATCCCGGAAATGGTCAAAACAGGAAAGATGCGGCAAGGTTATTAGGGGTTGCTGTAGCTCCCCTTAGGGTATGTACATTTCCTTCTGGATAGAGGTTGTATCATGGTATGGAGCCCAGATATTTAACCTATGTGGTTACTATGAGTTTATTACTTTGTGGTTGTTGGTTATCGGGATCCCGTGAAAAAGGTCGTTTACGATCGGGGAATGGCGTGCTCGTGTCAGTAGTTACCCAGTTAGGGGTAACCCGGCCTTGTGTTGGCAGAGTTCCGGTTTGGTTCTCGGGGATGTCTTTCCAGAGGCATTCTCATGTGGCAATGGGAAGTTCCTTGGCCTGACCATTTGTTGGAAATCCAATTCCCAATACGAAACTTGTACGGTATTAGTTGTAGAACCTGCTATTCACTTATGGTGGTCACCACTGTTTGGATAGTAGCTATAGTAGGCATAGTTCGAAATGTCTATGTCGGCTAAGATTTATATCTTTATTTTTGAAATGACTTTCCTACACTATGCACTAGTAATAATATCAAATGTTATCTTAAATGCGTATCAAGCATCTTTGACCATCATAAGGAGAAATCTCCTCCGATTCTGCGTTTGCATGTGTGTGTGTGCGGGAGGCCTTATGGTAGTCTCATTTTTTAAAAGCATTGCGAATTGATTTAAAAATATTCTTCTATTTTGATTTTAAAGTAAATAAACTGTTTTGAGTTCTCACACCAGTCACATGATTGACTCGGAGTTTATTGTTTTCCTTCCTAAACTCTGGGTGCCCACCAATTTCCACACGGGCAGTTAAGAGTTAGGTTTATCAGGATATTCTGGATATTCTGGAGTTGCTGGAGGCAAGCTGGATGGCATGGCGTATTACTAGTTTATATAGTATTTCTTTTCCGCTGCACTGTTTATTGTTGTATGTTGTTGTACACTCTGATGATATGATATGATGTAATGAAATATAATGTGATGTAATAACTGATATAGTTCTTTGTTTAAAGATTATTCATTTATTATTATATGTTGTTCCGCTGCGAAATGATGTGATTCTGTTGTTCTGTTTTCTTTCTGTTTTCTCCCATTTCAAAATATTCTACCTTCTTTTCCCTCTTCTCTCTTTTTTTTCTATCTTCCTCTCCCTTTATTTTCTGTTATCTTCTTCTACTTCTCTCTTTTTCCTTTCTTAAAATTCTTTTTAAAACCCATAACTTCTCGGTTTTCGGCCTTCGATATTCGGCAGTCGATAAAGTGAGTGTCGATGTTGAATTTTCGAAAGACGAAAATTTTCGGGGCGTTACATTGCGGCACTTCGCCTGGAGCTCGCGCAGGCCGTGGATGGCCACAGACGATCGAGCGGCATAGAATGAGATGAGGCGGCGCGTGTACGAGATCGTGTGCGTGCACGAGATTGAGGGCTTATAGGGTTTTGTGTGACGAATGTGACTTTTCGACGCACGAAAACCGACATCAATACGTCCACTGTATCAGCTATCCAGCAATCGAATGCCGAAAAACCGTACCGTTATGTTTAAAGAAGAAGAAAACGATAGAAGAAGAGAGAAAAAGATAGAACAGAACAGAAACAACAGAACAATATCAGAATCTCACAATCACAGCGGAACAACATATAATAGATAAATGAATAATCTTTAAACAAAGAACTATATCAGTTATTACAATACATCATATTACATTACATTACATCATTAGAGTGTACAACAAACAACAACAAACAGCGGAAAAGAAATACTATATACTAGTAAATACGCCATACCATCCAGCTTGCCTCCTACAACTCCTGAATTCCAGAATAACCTGATAAACCTTACTCTAGACTGCCCATGTAGAAATTGGTGGGCACCCAGAGTTTAGGAAGGAAAACAATAAACTCCGAGTCAGTCATGTGACTGGTGTGAGAAATTAAAACAGTTTATCTTTAAAACAAAGAACAGGATAATTTTAAAATAGATTCGCAATGCTTTTTGAAAATGTAACTACCATAAGACCTCCCACCACACACACAATGCAAACGCAGACTTGGAGGAGATTTCTTCTTATGTTAGTCAAAGATGCTTACTACGCAAAATCAAATCATTTTTGACATTATTATTAGTGCATAGTGTAGAAAACATTTTGAAAGCAGAACAAAAATCTTAGCCAGCTAAGGTACCATTATATTATGCCCACTATAGCTACCTCCTGAGGAAGCAGGTTATACAATTTGCAATCGTAAAGGGTTCGTATTATTTCTTTGGATTTCAACAAATGGTCAGGCCAAAGAACTTCCCATTGCCACATGGAAACGCCTCTGGAAAGATGCCCCGAGAACCTAACCGGATCTCTGCCAACACAAGGCCGGCTTACCCTTAACTGGGTAACTACTGACACGAATATGTCATTCCCCGATCGTAACCTATCTATATTCGAGGATCCTCGATTTCCAACAACCACAAAGCAATAAATTTGCAGCAACAACATAGGTTAAGTATCTGGGCTCCATACCCTGATACCACCTCTATCCAGAAGGAACGACATACACTAAAGGGGCGCTACCCCTAATAACCTTGCTGCATCCTTCCTGTTTTGACCATTTCCGAGGTGTGAGGTCCGACGAAGTCTCGTCCACAAAGCCACGCTTTATATAAAAGCTGTGATTTGATCATCAAATGCTCAACAGCACTTCGTATGCCACATTACCAATTTGAGAATGTATCACTAGTAACCATCAACTACATAACCTCTAAGGGTGTTAAGCTAAGAGAATAAATTCTCGGCCACCAACAAAAATATATTCGATAGAAACCATCTTTACATCTCAAATTGTAATGTCAGACACGCATCCATACAAGTCCGTTTCGGGATCGAACGGAACCGAAGGCACTTACAAAGAAGTCCTTGCAATCCGGATATTCACTAATCACGACCGGACTTCCCATCTCAAAGGGTAATAAATTTCTATATCGGGGATCATCCGATGCAGAAACATTCAACGGTAATCCTTCTGTTTTCTCAAATATCCGGTCTTCAACACCGGTCATCAAATGCAATCCATAACAACGTATCACATATTCAGAATGGGTTATACGACCCCAAGTTCCTTTCCCGGCTAACCCGAATAGTGAGCGCTTATTTAAAAATAAGTGTAGAATTCAAATTCAAGCAATTCACAACAAATACCTATTTAAAGGTAAATATAGATAGTCGGTTATTTAACTATCAATAGGCGTGTTCAACATCACCAAATTGCAAATAGTTTCCCAAATTATTTATTTTCTAAAAAATATCTTTACAAGATATAAATTTTCCACACTTCAACCATTTGAAAACAATTTTCAAATCACTTTTCACCTTTACTACTTTTGAAAACAAATTTCAAACATTTTCCTTACGTGGAAATACTTTCATTTCAACATGGTTCATTTAAACCAATTAAATAAATCCTTAACGATTTACTTTACATTTACGTTCCAAATCCGTAAATTAATTACCACAATTCAAAAATAAATCTACGTTCATTTTTAAACAAATTTCCCTTCCCTTTTATAAATTCCATAGTGAATTTACATTTCCAAAATATCTATGAATATACGATTTTCAAATCGACTCCTAATATTCATTTTCAATTTAACTTTAAAAGATAAAATCTCAAAATATTCTCTTCATATTGGAAAACACTTCCATACTTATTTAATAATAAGTAATTCACAAATTCATTTATTTTCAACACTTGGAAAATATTCAATATACTTAAATCGAAATTAAGTATATTTCATTCTTTAAGGAAAACATTCACTTAAACACATTTATTTGGGCCGAAACGAATGTTGCGTAAAACATCGTTACGACGACCCAAAATCACTAGTATAGGGATTCGAACTTAAAATAAATATATAAATCCCAATACTATATAAAACATTTCCTTTCGGAAATCATTTACTATAACAACAGTGTTATAGTCCACTATTTCCTTATTTCTCAAAAACTTCTATTTCAACAATGAATGTTGAAATCTATGGTTTTGATATTCAACACGTTTTAAAACATCGTTAAAACAATTAACTTCATTTTTTAAGGTCACTTTCCCAAAACATACCCATTTTACTTAATTAATATATTCTCTATCCAAAATCGTGAATATTACACCCGATCCAAACTCTTTACTATGACACATATTATACAAAAGATAATTCGCTATCCAAAATCGCGAATATATCCCCTTTAGTAAACTTCTATGTTTATTTCACCAAATTCAATTAATTTCGGATTTATAAACAACGTTTATAAATTCACATATATAAATATATATTCATTTCATAAAAACTTCAACTTATAAAAATCACTTTTATTTACCAATTTAATTTATAACTCAATTTTATACCAAAAATCTAATTTATAAGTTAATTACTTATAATCTTTTATTTTACGAAATCAATTTATTTTAAAATTTCACAATTTATAAATCTATAGATTTCATTCACTTATGAAATCCATTTTATACTTCATTTTAACACTTAATAAACTCGTTTTATAATGCCAATATTTTATATATATATATATATATATATTTTATTATAAATATCAATGTTAAAAATATTTTATATACATCCTTTATAATAATTCAAAAATCCAAATTTAAACTATTTTATAAGTCTATTTATTTTAGAAATCACCTTTTGGGTATATTTCACAGAAATCTTAATTTTTATAACATAAAAATTTATAACGTTTTAATTATTTAAAATGAATCAATTCAAAAATTTAATAAAACGTATACTTTGAAAAATCATTTTAAAAATCCTTTAAAAATCAAAATCGTTATTTTTAAACTTTAAAAATGGATCCGATGATGCAACAACACCAAATAGCCAAACACGGCATCCAAACATCATATATCGATATGATAATCAACAAATATCACAGTATCTGTAATCAAATAAATACTGGTGAGGAAACCAGTTGGTTCCCTCCAACCTGTTTCCCTGTATCCACAAACATTAGCACAATACCAATTCCGTTCCAGTACGGAATTATCGCAGTATATGGGATTTATAAATTATTATCCGCTTAATAGGTGGCGCAATAGGGTCTCATCCGCTATATAATGCGGGAAATCAACTCCAAGTACATATATAATACCAATTTCACTTTGCAGTGAAATTATCGCGGTATATGTTTTTAATAAATAACCTCCGCTTACTAACGGCGTATAATGTCTATTTAACAATCAACAGATAATAATTTCTCATTTAGGCATACAATCAATAATTTTAAATCTAACCATTTAAAATTTAAATCAAAACAATTCGATTGAGTGAGAAGTTCTCACCTCGATTTTAATTCAGTTTCCGCGTTTTATTTCGAATAATATTAAACGCGTGTTTAATTTTACCCGAAATTCAAACTATCTCCAAACGACTCCTGTAACAACCCACATATTTATCGAGTTTGTATTTAAATATTTTATTTAAATATTAACTCGTTAATCGGATTTTGGTCCGAAAAGCTACTTTTTGCAAACGGTCAAATTAGGACTCGAGACCACTTCCATTGAGTTCGAAATGGCGTTTACAACTTTTTTAAGTATAAACATCGATAAGTTTGGAGTTAGTGAAATTTCACTAACTTTTCCCGCTTTGGACTTTGGGTTAGTTTAGCCTATTAAGCCCAAGTTCCAACCCTCTTCTCCTCACTCTTCATAAATTTCCTAACTAATCAAGCTTTGGCATTAATGGTGGAGGGAATGGGAAATTAAAATTCCAAAACTCAAATTCAATTGCAATCCATTTTTCTACTCCAAATTCAAGAAGAAGACATTGGATTCAAGCTTCTTGTGCTTAGATAGAAGAAGGATTGATTCTTGCTTGCTTAAAACTTCATTTTCATTGATATTTGGTGCAAAGGTGAGATTTTTATCTCACAATTCTAGTCTATAACTATATTGGACTGTTGGGAATGATTCCCTATCACTTTAGCATGCACATTTTCATTTGGTTTGGATTGGATTGGCGAAAAACTCCAAATTTTAGTGTTTTTGGGGAGAAACCGCTGTTAGGTCGTTCTGGCCGTTTTTGGCATGTTCGGAGTTAGGTCGCTTCAGTTGGGTCGCTCGCGAGTCAACACTAGGTCGTATGACCCTTGAGTCGTTAGGTCGTATGACCCTTGAGTCGTTAGGTCGTATGACCCTTGAGTCGTTAGGTCGTTTGGCCATAGCTCGTTAGGTCGTATGACCCTTGAGCTCGTTAGGTCGTATGACCCTTGAGCCGTTAGGTCGTATGACCCTTGAGTCGTTAGGTCGTTAGACCCTTGAGTCGTTAGGTCGTTAGACCTCATTTTGTCTTCACTAGGTCGTACCGTTTTGGTCGGGGCGCCCCGCGACCTGACCGGGCAGGTCGAACCCCGTAAGCGGTGGCGTTGCCCCCGCACCCCCACCTTGGGGGGTTGCCACCCCCTCTGGACCCCCCCTCCGTAGGGGATCTTATCTGAAAAACATTCAACAGAACTTGCTTTGTTGAGATGCTGAGTTGACCATTCTTCGAGACAAACCATCTCTGGTTATCTCGGCCACGTTTGGTCGTTGGGGAACTTCCACTTTGATGCTTTTGAGCTGATTTCCTTGGATATTATTCACATCTCCGAATGTGATCTTTGTGATGATAGTTTCTACAATCTCTTCTGTGATTTGTCATTTTAAAAATATAAAGGTTTCAATACTAGTAGTAAATATCAAAACTCTTTCAACAAAATGATTTCAACTCTATTTTCCGTAACAAAGCTCTTTTCTTAAACCGTTTTCCAATCTATTAGTATATACAAACCTTTACCACACTCGGATGAGAAATCTAATTAAACGACTTAGTAAAACAAGTGGTATGAAATGCTTGCGTTCACTTCGTCGGTTAATTCTTGGACTTGTTCGATTGAACCACTTGTGACACATTTTATTAGTGAAGATTTACAGTTCGTTCGTAAATATTTAAGTTAAGCAAGTGGTTATGGGACATGAAGCTAAACTTCTATATTTACTAGCTTAGTGAAATTGACACTTCTCGTTGATCATGACGATCATTCTGATGATTTAGACTAGCAACTGTGCGATGTCTCTTGTTGCGAGGTTAGACTAGACACCACTTGTGTGATTCCACTCACACATACCTTTTGCTTTTTGGTTAGTCTGGATCTTAATCTGTGTGATTCCATTCACACATGTGGGGTAGCTCCCCTTGGTCTTCGGACCGTCATGTGATAGGCCTCTTTCTCTTTTCTATGATTTCTGGACTTCTTGCATTGATTTCTAGAATTTATGTCATTGACTTGTTATGAGTACAAGTTTGGGGTATGATGCCCTTTCCGAATCTTTGAGAAGATTCTTGTGATATTGATTATCTCTTATTGATTGATCTTCTGTTGATCATTATTTACACACTTATAGTGGTATGTCATTATGGATGTTTATGTTTATGCCATATCTTTTATGTTATATCATGTCATCTGATATTTATAGCTAGACTGATCCGTTTATTATTTTCTTAAATAATACTCGGGTCAGACCGAGATGTTACAGGTGCTTCTGCTTGACTTCCTCCCAGGGATTCATCACTCTGACTTTTGGCTAACTGTTTAGATTAGCAGTTTTTGTTGTATACACTTGAGATATAGACTCATAGTTGTATTCTTTTGTATAGCACGTGTTTCTATTCTTTTCTATTATCGTGGATCTTACTGACCACTACTCTGATGTACACTTTCATGTGTTAGTTATATATTCATATCTTCTTCCGCCTTTGTGATATGGATATCTGTGACTGATTTGTGATATGATTATTTCTATGTTTGTTTCCGAAGATTATTTATAGCCACCGTGTGATAAGCAATTACATGGATGGTCGCTCCTCAACAGCCTTATTCTCCGTGCTAGTTGACAGCACTACTCCGGAGTGTTCTTGGCTAGCGTGGGTATAGAGGTGGGGCGTCACAACTCCAAACTAGCTCCATTGCGTAGTGCTCGACAAAACGAAGCCAACGCAATTCGTTTTGCGTAATTCCGACCTCGTATGAACAAGATAAGATATTTTAAAGTTTGCACACATTATAATATAAATAATTTCAATTTCTATTTTCAATTTAACCTAAATTAGATCTCAGCCGCACATTGCAAGCCCTAGGAAATCAAGGCCGTTCCCTATCATCTTCTCCAATTAGTAAACCCTATGCAAAACCGAACCCAACCTAGCCGCCTCCAATCCCTACTGCACGCAACCAAAACGACGACCTATGCATCGATCAAGGACCATGGCTTCGAAGCACTTCACGACCACAACCTTCGGACAGATTTGCTTGAAGCTCGGTCAAGCTCCCTGCTCGAAAAATGCATGTAAACATAGTGCGAACGGAGGCGAACTGCTGCCACCTTGCGAGGTCGTAGTCGATCTCCCCCGTTGGATGTGAAGCTCTCTCCGCCCTCTACGACTTTCCAATTGAACGTTTCTTGAATTGATGCTTGGATTTGAAGAAATTATGGGATGAAAATAAGAATATTTCGGCCATTGATGTTAGTAGTGGAGGCTGCTAAGAAATTATGGTTTTCATTTGCTCTGGGGTGTTGAGGTTCCTTTTATAGAAATTTAACGAAAAACACTATTCACTTCAAATTTTTCGAACTCCAAATCTCGCATGGTGACCGACGTTTATAGGGTTTAACCCGCATTTCAGACACAATGGAATAGGTTTCGGAGGCTAATTCGATCATCTGTGCGAGTTATGGCAATAAACGATCAATTTAAATTAAACCGATTTAAACTAATTTCTACGCGTTTCGGCTTGCCCCGGACAAACGGTAAATCCGATTGACACGAAATTTGAAACCATACAATAATATCATATTACGGATCCCATGAAACTGGTTTTGTCAAAATCCGAGACTGTTTGAAAAATGGCTATTTTAACTCGTTAATTTAAATATTAAAATAATTTCGATGCGTTTCGAGCTGCCACGGTCAAACGAAAACTCTGATTGCTACGAAAATTGAAATCCGAGAATAACAAACTATTACGGATCCAATGGAACTAGTTTCGTCCAATTCTGAGACTGTTCGAAAATTGGCTATTTTTCAGTCGATAATTAAATATTAAAATATTCAATTTTCACAAATAAACTTTTAATTCAATTTTAAAAGTTCTATACATCTCTATAACTTCAATATGATTAAATAAAATTTTACAAATTATTTTCAATCATGTTAAACTCGATTTTCAATTATTTCTGTAATTTTAACTATTAAATAATCGATTTAATTATCAAATTAAATCCAAATATTCGAAAATAAATTATTCGACTTATAAATTTCCATTATTAATATTTAAATTCAATTAAATATTCAAATTTTAATTACCAAAAATTCTGGGTCGTTACATATTCCCCCCTTAAAAGAATTTCGTCCTCGAAATTATCAAGTAAGAAAAGTTAAAGAATCCATTAACTTTCCAAAACAAACCATTCAATTTAGATTTTTACAAATCTCTTAAGTGTTTAACTTTTCCAAAATTCTTAGTTAAACTTCTTACAAAATCTTTACTAAGTTTCCAAATCCAAACTTAGTTTTCAAAAATTTCCCAATTTTCTCAAAAATATTCTAACGCCTTAAATTTTCGAAAAAATTCGCCAGAGTCTCCTTTGCACGGCTCGATCCGAAAAAAAAAACAGTATATATATCCCAAATATACATCTCATCAAGTGATGAGGCATCCCTCAGGGAAAAAAGTGTAAAAGTACGATATTTAATCCGAGATATGTACCTTCTATTTTTATTAGCGAGCGTATATGGCTAATATAGCACGAAAGCGAGCTCCAAATGCGAAGCAAGCGCAATCCGCACCTACTAAACACTCAAAAAACCATGAGAAACATGTATATATATGAAAATAATATCAATATACATCATATAATAACATAACAACTACATGTGCCAATATAGCAAATGAAATCAAAAGCAATAAATGCAACTACCAAATCAATATAAATTTACTTTTCTTTAACATTTAATGAATTGGTTTTCCAATTGATTCATTAACATTGGATTTTACTAACATTTATTCATATCCAATTAGTATACATTCACTAATTTATATTCAAGTTGGTTCACTTTCAATCCAAATCAAATTAAATTCTATTCAAGTTCATTTTCTTCCAAGTTGGATTCAATTACTTTAGCTTCTAATTTCTCTAAATTCAATTTCATTAACACTTAATGAATTTATATACAATCAATTAATAACCATATAACAACCCAACCATAAACATCATAACCAAATTTCTAAATTTACATTCTATTTGGTTTAACGCTTTTAATTTCTATTGGTTGATATTAAATTGACTTGCATTCAATTTATTTAGTTAGCTTTTAATGAATTAATACTTACATTCATTATTCCATATCAATTTATTTACATTCAATTGATTAATATTTCATCCATTTATCAATTCAATTGCTAATTTCTTTAAAAATAAGGTTGAACTTCATTTATATAACTCATATTCAAATTCTTAATGACTTCACTTCATTAATTCACTTATTAATTTACTTTGACACCAAAATCAACTTTATTCAACTTTACTTAAGTTATATTCCATTTCAAACATCATTTGTTTAACTTAACTTAAATTTCCATTTCTCAATTACAGTCATTTTTCATTTGTTCATTTTATTAATATCAACATCACTTAATATGTTCAATAGTTGGTACATTTTAACGTTTCACATTATCTAGATAGAGTTTTCAGAATTCAATTACCCGGTTTTTACTCCAAAACCATTTTTGAAATTATAATCCACTCAAACCCTATTTCCTATGGAAGAAATCCATCACTTTAGAAACTCGAAAATGAATTCTAATGATGTGGCCATCATCATCAGGATTATTTTCCAACGATCGAAGTAAGTTCAGTGCTTCCTCACTTCCACAAATTCATTTTAAAACAATTCTCGTTCAAAAATATTTCCTGAAATAATATTCAATCTTTACCTTCAAAAACTTTGGAAAACATTTCAACTTTCCCAAGAGTTGTAAATCCCAAAACCCTTGTTTTCATTACATTTATAACACTTTTCAAAATTCCCAGGATTAAATTCTTGTTTTAATCAAATTTAGTTATTCTTCCTTTGGATAAATCATACTTATAGAATTTTATTTGGTTATAAACCTTTTCAAACTCTAAGTTCTTATATTTGATTATTTCATTAACAACCAATCATCCAAAGATATATAATATATTCAGAAAATTATTCCTCCTATATCAAAATATAATTTTCGGGCAAAATTATTTCATTTACCCAATGTAAAATGATACTATGTCGATTTGCCTCGTTTAAGAGTTTAGAAACCCCTATCGATTACGGTTGTACACCCCGCACTGACTAGAATTCAGAAACAGTTCAACGGATAAGCAAACACAATATGAAACAATTTATATTCACTAACAAATACGCGGTCGTATCTATTATTACACTCAAACTCATTCCAGAGTACTACCGACTCTATCTCTAATGAGTAATACCCAACAGAGCCATGGTTGTCGCTTAACCATTTGCTCTGATACCAAATGTGACGAATGTGACTTTTCGACGCACGAAAACCGACATCAATACGTCCCTTGTATCAACTATCGAGCAATCGAATGCCGGAAAACCGTACCGTTATGTTTAAAAAAGAAGAAAAAGATAGAAGAAGAGAGAAAAAGATAGAACAGAACAGAAACAACAGAACAATATCAGAATCTCACAATCGCAGCGGAACAACATATAATAGATAAATGAATAATCTTTAAACAAAGAACTATATCAGTTATTACAATACATCATATTACATTACATTACACCATCAGAGTGTACAACAACAAACAACAACAAACAGCGGAAAAGAAATACTATATACTAGTGAATACGCCATGCCATCCAGCTTGCCTCCTACAACTCTTGAATTCCATAATATCCTGATAAACCTGAGTCTAAACTGCCCGTGTGGAAATTGGTGGGCACCTAGAGTTTAGGAAGGAAAACAATAAACTCCAAGTCAATCATGTGACTGGTGTGAGAACTTAAAACAGGTTATCTTTAAAACAAAGAACGGGATAATTTTAAAATAGATTCGCAATGCTTTTTGACAATGTTACTACCATAAGACCTCCCACCACACACACAATGCAAACGCAGACTTAGAGGTGATTTCTTCTTATGTTAGTCAAAGATGCTTACCACGCAAAATCAAATCAGTTTTGACATTATTATTAGTGCATAGTGTAGAAAACATTTCGAAAGCAGAACAAAAATCTTAGCCAGCATAAGTACCATTATATTATGCCCACTATAGCTACCTTCTGAGGAAGCAGGTTATACAATTTGCAATCGTAAAGGGTTCGTATTATTTCTTTGGATTTCAACAAATGGTCAGGCCAAAGAACTTCCCATTGCCACATGGAAACGCCTCTGGAAAGATGCCCCGAGAACCTAACCGGATCTCTGCCAACACAAGGCCGGCTTACCCTTAACTGGGTAACTACTGACACGAATATGTCATTCCCCAATCGTAACCGATCTATATTCGAGGATCCTCGATTTCCAACAACCACAAAGCAATAAATTTGCAGCAACAACATAGGTTAAGTATCTGGGCTCTATACCCTGATACCACCTCTATCCAGAAGGAACGACATACACTAAAGGGGCGCTACCCCTAATAACCTTGCTGCATCCTTCCTGTTTTGACCATTTTCGGGGTGTGAGGTCCGACGAAGTCTCGTCCACAAAGCCATGCTTCATATAAAAGCTGTGCCTTGATCATCAAATGCTCAACAGCACTTCGTATGCCACATTACCAATTTGGGAATGTATCACTAGTAACCATCAACTACATAACCTCTAAGGGTGTAAAGCTAAGAGAATAAATTCACGGCCACCAACATAAATAAATTTGATAGAAACCAGCTTTACATCTCAAATTGTAATATCAGACACGCATCCATACAAGTCCGTTCCTGGATCGAACGGAACCGAAGGCAGTTACAAAGAAGCCCTTGCAATCCGGATATTCACTAATCACGACCGTACTTCCCATCACAAAGGGTAATAAATTTCTATATCGGGGATCAACCGATGTAGAAACATTCAACGGTAATCCTGCCGTTTTCTCAAATATCCGGTCTTCAACACCGGTCATCAAATGCAATCCATAACAACGTATCACATATTCAGAATGGGTTATACGACCCCAAGTTCCTTTCCCGGCTAACTCGAATAGTGAGCGCTTATTTAAAAATAATTGTAGAATTCAAATTCAAGCAATTCACAACAAATACCTATTTAAAGGTAAATATACATAGTCGGTTATTTAACTATCAATAGGCGTGTTCAACATCACCAAATTCCAAATAATTTCCCAAATTATTTATTTTCTAAAAAATATCTTTACAAGATATAAATTTTCCACACTTCAACCATTTGAAAACAATTTTCAAATCACTTTTCACCTTTACTACTTTTGAAAACAAATTTCAAACATTTTCCTTACGCGGAAATACTTTCATTTCAAAATGGTTCATTTAAACCAATTAAATAAATCCTTAACGATTTACTTTATATTTACGTTCCAAATCCGTAAATTAATTACCACACTTCAAAAATAAATCAGCGTTTATTTTTAAACAAATTTCCCTTCCCTTTTATAAATTCCATAGTGGATTTACATTTCGAAAATATCTATGAATATACGATTTTCAAATCGACTCCTAATATTCATTTTCAATTTATCTTCGAAAGATAAAATCTCAAAATATTCACTTCATATTGGAAAACACTTCCATACTTATTTAATAATAACTAATTCACAAATCCATTTATTTTCGACACTTGGAAATATTCAATATACTTAAATCGAAATTAAGTATATATTTCATTTTTAAGGAAAACATTCACTTTATTTGGGCCAAAACGAATGTTGCGTAAAACATCGTTACGACGATCCAAAATCACTAGTATAAGGATTCGAACTTAAAATAAATATATAAATCCCAATACTATATAAAACATTTCCTTTCGGAAATCATTTACTATAACAACAATGTTATAGTCCACTATTTCCTTATTTCTCGAAAACGTCTATTTCAACAATGAATGTTGAAATCTATGGTTTGGATATTTAACACGTTTTAAAACATCGTTAAAACAATTAACTTCATTTTTTAAGGTCACTTTCCCAAAACATACCCATTTTACTTAATTAATATATTCACTATCCAAAATTGTGAATATTACTCCCGATCCAAACTCTTTATTATGACACATATTATACAAAAGATAATTCGCTATCCAAAATCGCGAATATATCCCCTTTAATAAACTTCTATGTTTATTTCACCAAATTCAATTAATTTCGGATTTATAAACAACGTTTATAAATTCAATATAAATATATATTCATTTCATAAAAACTTCAACTTATAAAAATCACTTTTACTTACCAATTTAATTTATAACTCAATTTTATACCTAAAATCTAATTTATAAGTTAATTACTTATAATCTTTTATTTTACGAAATCTATTTATTTTAAAATTTCACAATTTATAAATCTATAGATTTCATTCACTTATGAAATCCATTTTATACTTCATTTTAACACTTAATAAACTCATATTATAACGCCAATATTATATATATATATATATATATATTATTATAAATATCAATGTTAAAAATCTTTTATATACATCCTTTATAATAATTCAAAAATCCAAATTTAAACTATTTTATAAATCTATTTATTTTAAAAATCACCTTTTGGTTGTATTTCACAAAAATCTTAATTTTTATAACATAAAAATTTATAGCGTTTTAATTATTTAAAATGAATCAATTCAAAAATTTAATAAAACGTATACTCTGAAAAATCATTTTAAAAATCCTTTAAAAATCAAAATCGTTATTTTTAAACTTTAAAAATGGATCCGATGATGCAACAGCACCAAATAGTCAAACACGACATCCAAACGTCATATATCGATACGATAATCAACAAACATCACAATATCTGTAATCAAATAAATACTGGTGAGGAATCCAGTTGGATCCCTCCAACCTGTTTTCCTGCATCCACAAACATTAGCACAATACCAATTCCATTCCAGTACGGAATTATCGCGGTATATGGGATTTATAAATTATTATCCGCTTAATAGGCGGCGCAATAGGGTCTCATCCGCCATATAATGCGGGAAATCAACTCCAAGTACATATATAATACCAATTTCACTTTGCAGTGAAATTATCGCAGTATATGTTTTTAATAAATAACCTCCGCTTACTAACGGCGTATAATGTCTATTTAACAATCATCAGATAATAATTTATCATTTAGGCATACAATCAATAATTTTAAATCTAACTATTTAAAATTTAAATCGAAACAATTCTATTGAGTGAGAAGTTCTCACCTCGATTTTAATTCAGTTTCCACGTTTTATTTCGAATAAAATTAAACGCGCGTTTAATTTTACCTGAAATTCAAACTATCTCCAAATGACTCCAAACGAGCTCCATTGCGTAGTGCTCGACAAAATGAAGCCAACGCAATTCGTTTCGCGTAATTCCGACCTCGTATGTACAAGATATGATATTTTAAAGTTTGCACACATTATAATATAAATAATTTCTATTTCTATTGTCAATTTAACCTAAATTAGATCTCAGCCGCACGTTGCAAGCCCTAGGATATCAAGGCCTTTCCCTATCATCTTCTCCAATCAGTAAACCCTACTCAAAGCCGTACCCAACCTAGCCGCCTCCAATCCCTACTGCACGAGACCAAAACGACGACCTATGCATCGATCAAGGACCATGGCTTCGAAGCCCTTCACGACCACAACCTTCGGCCAGATTTTCTTGAAGCTCGGTCGAGCTCCCTGCTCGAAAATGTAAACATTGTGCAAACAGAGGCGAACTGCTGCCACCTCGCGAGGTTGTAGTCGACCTCCACCGTTGGATGTGAAGCTCTCTCCGCCCTCTACGACTTTCCAGTTGACCGTTTCTTGAATTGATACTTGGATTTGAAGAAATTAAGGGATGAAGATAAGAAGATTTCGGCCATTGATGCTATTAGTGGCGGCTGCTAAGAAATTAGGGTTTTCATTTGCTTTGGGGTGTTGAGGTTCTTTTTATAAAAATTTAACGAAAAACACTATTCACTCCAAATTTTCCGAACTCCAAATCTCACGCGGTGACCGGAGTTTCTAGGGTTTAACCCGCGTTTAGGACACAATGGAATAGGTTTCGGAGGCTAATTCGATCATCTGTTCGAGTTACGACAATAAACGATCAATTTAAATTAAACCGATTTAAACTAATTTCTAGGCGTTTTGGCTTGTCCCGGACACGGTAAATCCGATTGACACGAAATTTGAAAACATACAATAATATCACATTACGGATCCGATGAAACTGGTTTCGTCGAAATCCGAGACTGTTTGAAAAATGGCTATTTTAACTCGTCTATTTAAATATTAAAACAATTTCGATGCGTTTCGAGCTGCCACGGTCAAACGAAAACTCCGATTGCGGCCAAAATTGAAATCCGATAATAACAAACTATTACGGATCCAATGGAACTAGTTTCGCTCAATTCTGAGACTGTTCGAAAATTGGCTATTTTTCAGTCGATAATTAAATATTAAAATATACAATTTTCACAAATAAACTTTTAATTCAATTTTAAAAGTTCTATAACATCTCTATAACTTCAATATGATTAAATAAAATTTTACAAATCATTTTCAATCATATAAAACTCGATTTTCAATTATTTCTGTAATTTCAACTATTAAATAATCGATTTAATTATCAAATTAAATCCAAATATTCGAAAATAAATTATTCAACTTATAAATTTCACTTATTAATATTTAAATTCAATTAAATATTCAAATTTTAATTAAAAAAATTATGGGTCGTTACATTTTGCATGTTCAGGGAAGGTGACGTGTTGCTTTCCTTCTTTTTTTTTTCAAGTAATTATCTGTTGTAATGCGTATAACTTTTGCATACGTGATCCAATTCATGCGCGAATTTTTTTGTTAGGATCATAATAAAATTTCGGACGTTTTGGCATTGGCTTGGATGGATTTGGGGACTGTTTAATTTTTTGGTTTAAATTCAATTTAAATTCAAAAGGTGAGTGTTTTAACCCACTCACAACTTCTAAAATTTCTTATGTTTGTTAAATTGAATTATGATATGAGTAGAAATTTATTTATGACTGTACGGCATACTTTTATTCATCATGTCAGCTAAATCGCACTTATTTAATTAAATTTTTATTTAATTATTCATTGCATATAAACTGCCAGTAAAATTTGTTTTTCTATTCATTTATTGCATATAAACTCCCAGTTAAACAGTTATTAAATTTATTGCTGAATATAAACTGTTAGTTAATACCTGTTATTTATTACCTGTTATATATTAATGTATTGTTTGAATTTGGATGATGATTTTGATAAATGGTTGATGGTTGATATTGGATGAATGGATGCTGCATTTTATATTGCTATAAACCGCAAGTTATTATGCATTTTCATTTCATTCGGGATTGCGGTTTGAAATGATATATAACCGTAATTTTTGTTTTTAAATCGCAGACTGAAATGATAAATATCTGTATCACTTGACCATAGGATAGAAAATTTTATACAGACACCGTCGGTCTATATATATAAATATTTTGAAAATGATTTCTATGGTTTGGATAGGATACGGTTAAATAAATATCAAATTTTTATTCATATAAATATTATTTTATATATACATATATAGTTAAATTTTTGAATTTAAGCTATGTATAAATTTGTTATATAAAATATAGGTTGAATTATGGAGTTTGATTATTTTATATTATATGGTTAACTACATGTTAAGATATTGAATATGTATATATAGAGTTCAATGATCTAAATCAATTAAGATCGGAAGTTAAAATGGAATCTATTTGGAATTGAGTTTTTTTAAGAATTAAACTCCATAAGTTGATATAGAATTTATTAACTTGAAATGTTAAAAGGTATGATATTTATAATTGAATTTTTAATCGAGATGAATTAAATGAATATTTCTAGTATAAACGAATGGAGGAAATATCTAGTTATAAGTAATTTGTTTTTTATTTAAATGATTATGGTTTTATTATGCAAATATTTCAAACTAAATAATAGGACTTTTAATGGTTGAATAGAAATTTCCAACCTAGTTTCTAATTGTTTAATACTCAAAGTTCGAAATATGTTGAAACTGAAGTGGTTTATTGAAAATTAAAGTGAATTTAAAATTTATGGATTTAGATTTAATTTAAAGAGAATAAAATTCTAAAGCCGTGGGAATTATTTACTTTATAAAGTAATTTTAAATTCAAACCATTTTATTTTATTTATTGTTGAATATCCAAACCATTTAAGTTCAAAGCTATGGTTTTAAAGCTATGGATTTCCAAGTATTATGTTTTGAAGAGTTATAATTCAAATGTATGGTTTCGAGATATTATAAATTTTAAAGTAGTATGGTTTTAGAAAAAGGATATATTTGAAATGATACATATTGATTTGGTTTTAAAAAACGAATATGATATCGTATTTATATGGTTTTGAAAAGGGATATTATATTCTGGTTTTAAAGTACAAACTATTTTGAAAAAAAAAAAGACCGCGGTGTTAAAATAACGTTTGGTTGTTGAAGAGACCGGGATCGGAAGTTGTCATACTCTCTGCCAACTCCGAAAACCACTTTAACAACCATGTACGCGGTGGAGATTCCAGAATGAAGTAGGATGGTGGCGGCATTTCTTTTAAGGTAAATACGTGGACCCAACTCCCGTGAGTTGGCATAAGGTGACTAAAATAGGAGCGATCGACGGGTTAATTGAGGTAGCGCCTTTGATCGGACACATCCCTTCGATATTATACTTTGACTTTTGGAATTATTTGGTGGCCACTTTTGATTTTTTTATTTGGGGGTGTGGCTCGAGGTGGGCGGTAGCTGCGGCTACGCGTTACCACCGACCCGGAAGCGTAATTGGTATATCTACCATGGCATTGCCTAGTTGTGCCGTGTCACCTACCCTAGCGCGCCTTGTACGAGTTACTATTTGTGTCGTACCTATGGAGTATCCTCTGGTAGCCTCCCGATCAGGAGGTATTACGTTACTATATAGACTACTGGCATTATTTGTGTAAAGGGTTATATGGGTAACCCCTTAACTCTATTTAGAAGTAAGTTTATTTTACAATTAGGCACTATTATAATAGCGAAATATACTACATAGTAAATAGTTTAACGGATCCTTAGGGGATGTGAATCCCAAGCATCTCTTAAGTTACTGCACTCATATTTATTTATGTTGATTTAACTCTCATAAGATCTTTAAGTTCCGACTCGAGTGTTTTGTCTTTTCAATTCGCTCAGGTCAGTCCAAGCTTTTCAAGATCGAAGACTTTATTTCTAGAGGACGAAGACAAAGATTTCATCATTATTATTATTATTATATATTATATTGTTCCACTACACACTGTATTCCGCTGCATTGTTATTTATTGGTATGTGAACTCTGATATTTATTGTATAAAGAAAAATCAAATGTTTTGTAAAACAGTTTTATGAATTGTATATCGATTATTATATTTTATCATTCCACTGCAAGATTCTGTTTTGTTTTTTTTCTTCTTCTCTGTTTTCTTATTTACCCCATAACAGTCCGTCCTTTTGTATGTTTTAATTCTGACGCGTGTGGATTATCGTCGATTTAAAGCGTGTTAAAAGGCGGGACGTTATGCTGAGGTTCAACTGGAATTTCTGGATAAACGACGAATCGGATTGGAAAATGAATTCCACCAGAAGATTACGCTCATTGAGAGCTTCAATAAATATTTTTTCCAGATTTTTCTAAGGATTTGAAATTTATGCTTTGGATTTGATTTGCAATTGGATCTGAAAATATAGAATTTTGTCTGCCATTGAGGAAGAGAGGAATAGAAGGAATTGGGTACAGACAAATGAGAATGAGGGGAATTAGGGTTTATAACGGGGTTTATATAGGTAGGTCAGAAATTTGAATGGATGGATAAGGTTGGATATACGCGTTAACGACAAAGTGGCCCAAAAAGCCCATTCTGACCTGGAATAAAATTGGGTAAACCCATATATCAAAATAGGTGTTTCAAAATATTTTAAACGTGATGGGAAAAGTTTTACGTCCAAATTCCATCGTATGAAGAAGTTATGCTAAAATCAATATTTTCCAAATTGATTTCAATTGATTTCAATTTATCGATTTCAAGGCATTTTGAGTCCGTACGATCAAACGACAAGTCCGATCGCTACGAAACTCGAAACCCTACAATAATTCACCGTTGCGGATCCGATGAAACTGGTTTTTTTGAAATCCGAGTCAGTTGCCAAAATGGCTATTTTCCATTAATTAAATAAATTAATAATTAATTAATTAAATCCAATTTTAAATTTCATTCTTAAAATTGACAAATTTAATCACTTTTATATTTCTCAATCAATTTCAATGTTTTAAACAAATTAAAAGTCAACTAAAAGTTGATTATCTTGTCGATTTCAGTATTTTCCTCAGTTCCATTCAAATTTAGAAATTATAAATTTAATTTCCAAAATTTCTATTAAATTAAATTAACAAATCATTTTTTCCATTCATTATTGTCAAATAGATGTATTTAACATTGGATTTAAAACTATTACATTAATTTTTCTCATGTTATCTCTATTTCAAATAACGAAAAATTTAATGTTTAATTCTACCTATTTGCAATAGCCTCAATTATTTAAATTTATTCCAATAAATTAACTTGATTTACTTCAATCCTTTTTATCTAACCATTTATTATTCGATAAACAAAGATAACCTTTTTTACCCTTTATTACATTAGTAAGTTCAAATATCCATCATTCCTTTGTATTAACTACCCTATTTCCATTTTATTACATTTCTACCAATATTCACGCTAATTGCAATTAACATTCTATATAAATTCATTCACTTAGGTTTATACTTTCCATTATATAGATTACTACATTATGAATGAATTTACACTTCTAATTATTTCATTATTACATTTCCGTTACAAACTTAATTAAAACATTAAAGATTTCCTAATTTGATTTATAAGACCAATTAAATATAACAATCGTTGCCATTAACTTTATAATATAATTAAATTTATTAATTTCACTAATTATAATGATTACTTGCGTAATACTGAATTCTTCCAATTACCATTTATTATACTAATTCATTTATTTATACAACACCTATTACTTTCATTCAAAAAAATCAATAAATCTTGACTTACAATCTTTACCTCAACCAATAGTCATATTATAAATGGAATTGTCAATATTTTCAAAAATTACTTAAATTAACGTTAACGTAAAAAATTGTATATATTTATTGCAATTAATTACGAGTTATAATTTAATATACTTGTCTAAATGGTTAACTTACAATACTCGTTACCCTTTAACGTTTATTTCACTCATAAGCTATTATTAACAACCTAATCTTGAAATTTAATTTAGACCAAATTCAATGCATTACATGAATGGGTAAATGATTAAAGTTTTACAATATTGCCCCTTTTTCTTTACTTCTATTAATGGCTATGTTTCAAATGTGAAATCTTATTAATTACACATATAAATTAAGCTTTTAAACCAAACCTTAGTTCCATTCCTTTTTTTCCCAATTTATTACTTATGAAAAATTTCACGTTTCTATTTATATATTACATACCTACCTTCCGTCCTTGCATTAACTTACATTCGGTTACAAATAAATCAATATATTATTTCACCCATAAATACAACAATAGAATTTATTCTTACTATATTCCATTTATATCTAAGTCATAATATTTGAATTTTAATTAAATTGTAACGTTCACTCAAGTTCATCAAATATTAACTTACATTAACACGTTTGCTTAATTTACAATCAGATACCGTTAACAATGTTTTATTCCATTAATCAATTTAATACTTTCCTTTATTTCTCATGTAAAATTACATCGGGTATAATCTTTTCACTACTTTCATTCATTAGAATTCTATTCAAATTTCAATTTCTTGATAACTCATTTATTATAAATTTTCATACCATTATATTAGGTTCCAATAAATAGGATTTATTCAATTCAACCTTTTTTAATTAAGTCTATTTTAATCAATATAATATTTCATAGGTTAATTCTTAACATTTACTTCATTACAAAGTATAACAATTTTATTTCTTTACAAATTTAATTAATGAAATTCATGGGTCGTTACACTCTCCCCCACTCAAAAAATTTCGTCCTCGAAAAGGAAAAAGAAGAATTATAAATCAATATATATTATTCAAAACATTATATTCATAACAAATAAGTTTACAGAATTGGATAATTTAAATAAAATATATAGATTTATGAACAATTAAATATTTTTATATTCAAATTTATAAAGTTTGGAAAAACATTTCAAAATATTTTCTAAGTTCAAAATTTACGGAAAATTTCGGCAGAGTCTCCTTTGTACGGAGAGGTGTGGGAGAAAATATAATATCAAATATAACAATATACAACATAAAATTTTCCAAAATAATATATATCCCAACACGGGAAAACAATATAATAACGCTATAAACCGTAATCCGAAACGTACCTATTTGTCGAGCAATTTACGCTTAATTATGAAACCAAAAGCAGTAGCAATTGCTTCCATAACCTGTATTTCAGGTATAAAATCCAAAAGGTTAACAATTATATAAAATGAAATATTTAAGGTTGTTTTCAACCACAAACAACAATCAATACAAAAACAATCAATTGCAATCACAACATACAACCACAATATGAAGCCAAATAAAATCAACCATCCATGTTATCAACGACCAATATTTGTTCGGGTTCAGAACTTCAAATTGTACAGGATGGAAAATAAACTACTAAGCGCACCATTTACTCAGAAGTCTCTGATGAAGCTAAATAGATTATTCATACATCCAAACAATTTTAAAGTATCCTTACCCAAACGACCCTAAACCAAAACAAACAACCACAATCTCAAACAATAATTTAGTTTATTCTTGTTAATTTCATTTCATACTATTGTTGTTTGATTTTCTTTTATTTATTTAACGATTTATCCTTTACATTACATTTATTCTTGCAAATTTTCCCTTTTTATTGCCTTACATTCATTCATTCACTACTAAATTTCATTTACTTACAGTATTCATCTTTCTACCTATTTTTATTATAAATAACTTCAACATTTACTTAAGTTTACTATCATTTCTTTATAACCTTTCAATTATATTTAATTAGTGGCCTTTCAGTCATACTTAAGTTTAGAACATTAAATTCATATTTATAACTGCAAATTTATTGAATACTTTCATTACCTTAAGTTTTACTTGCAAGATTTCCTATTACATTTTCTTATTAACATTGTAACTTTTATTATATGGTAAGTTATATATATGCTTTAAGAATGTAATTAAAATCATACAAGTCTATCTTATTTCTTTTAATTAATTAAATGTTCAATAATTATATCTTTTGTTTTATATGTTAGAAATTTAGTTTTTCTTTTTATTTAATTTATAACTTAGCATTAAATCTCTTATTTTGCTTTAGAGGTTTCAATTTATTAATTACCTACGTTCCAATTCACTACAATAATTGGAACTATTAATTAATGGAAAATTAAGAACTAAATACCGGGTTAGAACTCAACTTATTTTAAAATAATAGATAAACATATACCTGCAACATATATATCCAATTATATTTGAAACAATTAAAATTCATATTTGTTTATCAAAATAAATCTGTAGCAAAACTACTACAGTAGCCTTCCCACTTCGAAACTCGAAAATGAATGTCGATGATGCGTGCACTCATCACCGAAATTATTTTCCAGCGACAGAGAGGGGAGTACAGAATTTATTCCTTCCAAATTTCTTTAAAACAATTCTTTCAAATTATATTGAAATATTTAGATCAGAAAATACTTCTAATATTACTATTACTATATTCCAAAATCATTTAAAAGAAATTATCAAAACCCCGGAACTTAAGTTCTAAATTTCCAATTTTCATTTATTTTATTTTCAATCTTATTTCAACTATTATTTACAAATTTTATTACCTAACAACCAATCTATTGCAACCAAATATATATAGCATTTATAAAATTTATTTTATATATATAGAAAATATAATAAGCAAAATTATGTCATTCACCTATATTAAAACCAAATATTGTGTTGGTCTGTCCTATTAAGTGTTTAAAAATCCCTATTGATGTCATGGCGTCCCATGCACCAACCAGAATTTACAAATACAAAATGGAACAAATTAACACAATATTAAAACCTTTTATAACACTAACAAATATGCTCTCTCATATATATTCACTCAACGACTCCCATAGGGTATCGCTTCCCCATTAGTAAAGAGTCAAACCCCACAAAGCTAAGGTTTATCGCTAAACCAAAGCTTTGATACCAGATGTAACAGCCCACCTTTTCGCACGCTTTAAATCGACACACGTGCCAATTCAAACCATACGAAAGGGCGAATTGTTATGAGGTAAATAAGAAAAACGAGAAAGAAATAAAACAAAACAGAATCTCACAGTGGAAGGATAAAATATAATAATAAACTATACGGTTGATGAAGCTGTTTACAAAATATTTAATTTTACTTATACAATATATATCAGAGTTGCACATACCAACGAATAAAAATCAATGCAGCGGAATACAGAGTGTAGTGGAACAATATAATATAATAATAATAATGAAATTTTCTTCTTCATCCTCTAGAAATAAAGTCTTCGATCCTGAAATGCTCGGACTGGCCCGAGCGAATTGAAAAGACAAAACACTTGAGTCGGAACTAAAAGATCTTATGTAAGTTAAATCAATAGGAATAAATACGAGTGCAGTAACTTAAGAGATGCTCGAGATTCACATCTCCTAAGGATCCATTAAAATATTTACTATGTAGCAGTGTTTCGCGATTATAATAATGTCTATTAGTAAAATAAACTTACTTTAAAATAGCGTTAAGGGGTTACCCACATAGCCCTTAACACAAATAATGTCAAAAATCTATACAGTGCCTGCATATCTCCTGATAGGGAGACTACGAGAAGACACTCCATAGGTACGACACAAAAAAAAAACTCGTAGTAAAGGCTCGGTATGGTAGGTGACACGGCATAACTAGGCAATGCCAGGGTAGATATACCATTTACGCTTCTGGGTCGGTGGTAACGCGTACCGCGGAGCTACCGCCCACCTCGAACAACACCCCCAAATCAAAGAAATCAAAAGTGACCACTGAATCAATCCAAAAGTCAAAGTATAATATCGAAGGGATGTGTTCGATCAAAGGTGCTACCTCATTAACCCGTCGATCGTTCCTATTTTAGCCACCTTATGCCAACTCATAGGAGTTGGGTCCACGTATTTACCTCAGAGGAAACGCCGCCACCATCCTACTTAATTCTGGAATCTCCACGGCGTACACGGTTGTTAAAGTGGTTTTCGGAGTTGGCAGAGAGTATGACAACTTCCGATCCCGGCCTCTTTAACAACCAAATGTTATTATAACAACGCGGTCTTATCAATACAGTCATACTTTTAAAACCAGAATATAATATCCATTTCAAATCCATATAAATACGATATCATTTCGTCTTTTAAAACCCAAATCAATTTTTGATATCATTTTCAAATATATCCTTTTCTAAAACTATAATATTTCAAAATTATAATATTTTGGAACCAACTTGAAATATCGCCTTTCAAAACGTAAAACTTTAAATTTCATAACTTTGAACATACTACACCACTTAAATGGTTTATGTGACGCCCCACCTCTATACCCACGCTATCCAAGAACACTACGGTGTAATGCTGTCAACTAGCACGGAGAATAAGGCTGTTGAGGAGCGACCATCCGTGTAATTGCTTTGCGCGAGCACCGATATGTCAGATAGTATAACATGCATTTTATTTCAAGAGGAAATCCTACATACTGATACAAACACAAAACTACTACACAGTGGCTATAATATCTTCAGAAACGAATATAGAAATAAACATAACATAAATCTGTCACATACAATTCATATCACAAAGGCGGAAATAGATATGAATATTACACTAGGAAGTGTACATCAGAGTAGTGGTCTAAAAAAGATCCACAATATCACAAAAGAATAGTTCCACGAAATGCACAAAAGAATAAGTATACATTATGGAGTCTATATCTCAAATGTATACAACAAAAACTACTAATCTAAGTAGTTAACCAAAAGTCAAGGAGGTAATCCCGGATGTAAAGTCAAGCAGAAGCACCTGTAACATCTCGGTCTGACCCGAGTATTATTTAATAAGAAAATAATAAACGGATCAGTCTAACTTTAAATATCAAATGAAACGATATAGAATAAGAGATATGACTAAACACATTATAATCACAATGCCAAGCAGTGATATATATATATATATATATATATATATATATATATATATGTAATTGAAAATCAACAAGAGATTAATCAATATCACCAAATCTACACAAGAATCAAAGAAATGTCATACTCCTTATTTCGTTCACCAAACCATAAATATTGACAATTATATCAATGCCAATCACAAAAGTCAATGACACACAAATTCACCAATGCACAAATATTGATAGATCTTATCAACGAAAATCACGAAAACTGGTGAAACACAAATTCCAGAATTCATCAACTAGAATCCAGAAATCACAATAAAAGGATGGCCAATCCCACAAACTGGACATCGACGCACCAAGAAAGACACGCCCCATGCATAGTCGGACATCAACGCACCTAGAAAGATACGCCCCATGCACTAGCATCGACGCACCTGGAAAGATACGCCATATGCATAAATAAACATCGATGCACCTAGAAAGATACACCCCATGTAATGTCTAACACCGATGCACCCCGAAAGATACACCCCATGCAAGGTCGAACATCGACGCACCTAGAATGATACGCCCCACGCATAGACGAACATCGACGCAACTAGAAAGTTACGCCCCATGTCCCAACTTATTGAGCCGATTGCTCCACGAAGTAAATAAACATCGATGCACCTAGAAAGGTACACCCCATGCATGAATAAACATCGAAGCACCTAAAAAGGTACGACCCATGTGTAACAAACATCGACGCACCTAGATAGGTACGACCCATGCAAGAAATGAGACGAAGCTCAATAAAATGATGAACAGTCCTCCACATAGGCAAAGAGACATCGCACATTGCTAGTCTAAACCACAAAGATGATCGTCATCGATCAACGAGAAGTGTCAATTGCACTAAGCTAGTAAATATATGAGTTTAGCTTCATGTCCCATAACCACTTGCTTAACTTAAATATTTACGAACAAACTGTAGATCTCCACTATAAAATTGTCACAAGAGATTCAATCGAACAAGTCCAAGAATTAACCGACGAAGTAAACGCGAGCTTTCATACCATTCATTTTACTAAGTCATTTAATTAGATTTCTCATACGAGTGAGGTAAAGGTTTGTGTATACTAATAGATTGCAAAACGGTTTAAGAAACGAGCTTTGTACTAAAATAGTGTTGAAATTATTTGAAGAAAGAGTTTTGATATTTACTACTAGTATAGAAAACCTTTATATTTTCTTAAAGTGACAAATCACAAAGAAGATTGTAGGAACAATCAATCACTAAAATTCACATTTGAAGACGTGAATAAAATCTGAAGAAATCGATACCAAATCCATCGAAATGGATATTCCAAGAATTCCCGAAGAAAATAAGTCATCAAAGTCAATAACAAATGATAACAACAAATAGGGAAATAACACAAATCAATTAAAGCTGGAAATATCAGACAACTAGGCAAAATGGGCATAGTTGGCAAATAGCAGCAGGTCGGTCAACCGGACTCCCTAAGTCGGTTGACTGAACCAAAAACAGAAGTGCACGGGGTAGCAGGTCGGTCTATCGGACCCTGAGTGCGGTCGACCGAGCCCTATAGCCTGCACTTCCAAATAGAGGCAGGAAGTTCCCGTTCTACAGGTCGGTCGGCCGGCCCAGGGGCTCGGTCGGCCGAACCTGTTGCTGGCACTCCCATGCCCTATTTCAAATGAGGTGCAAATCTCGATCAAATTGCAATCGCCCGAGCAACGGCGCTAAGGGTTTATGCCAATCGATTACCCGGCCCTATATGCTCCTCGATGCATCACCAAAAACATGTTCAAACATCAAAGTTAGGATTTTTAACAAATTGAACTCAAAACACTAAAAATTGGAATTTTCACCAAATCGATCCAAACCAAAAGCAATTGCACAAGAATAAGCATTAGGAATTCATACCTAACAATCGAAGATAATTCATAGACTTAGATGTGAGATTAAAAATCTCACCTTTGAACCCAAATCAATGAATGAGAAGCTTGAAGATAAGGGAAGATCAACCACACTTCAATCTCAACACTAGAAGCTTGAATTAATGGCTTCTCTTTGATTTTGGAGCAAGAATTGGAGCTAGCAAGAGGAACTAGGACTTGGAGTTTCTAATTCCCTTTCCTCTCCACCATTTTCAGTTGGAGCTTGAGTTTGAGGAGTTGGAATGAGTGAATGGAGAGGAGAGGGCTGAGCTAGAGTATAAGTGGGGTTAATGGGCTGAAACCCAACCCAAAGCCCTAAAGAAAAAGTAGCAAAATTATACTATCTCCAAACATATCAAAGTTTATACTCAAGAAGGTCGCAAACGTCATTTTGAACTCAATGGGGGTGGTCTCGAGTCCCAATTCGACTGTTTACAAAAAGTAGATTTTCGGACCAAAATCCGGCGAACGATAAAATATTTAAATAAAATATTTAAATATAAAATCGATAAATATGCGGGTTGTTACAGACTTCCCTCCTTAAAGAAATTGCGTCCTCGCAATACTTAAGAGGAAAATAAGAAGTAACCACCATGGAAGCATATCAACACAAAAGAAAATTGAAATAAGAAGTTCACCATAAAGAGCATGAAAGAGTTAGCAAGAACGGGATCGCTCAATGAATTCTCTAGATTCCCAAGAGTAATCCCTAGGGTTTGAGAACCATTGAACTCTCACAAGAAGAATATCTTTATTTCGAAGTCGTTTGACCTCCGAAGAAATAATTCGAATAGGATGTTTCTCAAAAATCAAATCTGGTGAAACTTCAATTTCCACAATATCACCGGGCTGAAGAATAAAAACCGGAATCCCTAAGGCATTTCCGTAGATAAAAGACGTGGAGAACGTCAAGAATAGCAGAAAATTGAGCTGGTGCAACGACGTAGTATAATAATAGTACGCCCGAGAAACTAGAAACTCAAATAATTTGGAACATCAGCATAGTACAAAAACGGTACGCCCAATGAACCAAAGCCCGAATAATTTCGGAACACCGACGTAGTACAAAAACGGTACGTCAAATGAACCGATAAACTGGAACAAAGATGTAGTATGATAATGGTACATCCATTGATCCAGATAAGACGGAACATCGATGTTGTATAATAACAGTACATCCGATGAACCGAACACCAAAAAAGAACATCAGGCGCGAGTCCATAAAAGAAACGAGATGAAACTCGATAAAACAAAATACATCAAAACGTCTGATGAACTTGATAAAAATATAATTCCATTCAGACATCATCAAAGAATCAACACCTCGTTGCCTACGGCAAAGCGCGTTGGCAACACGATCTCCAGAATATCAAGATCATAAGATGCCCGGAACTCGAGTCGACATGACGTTCCTTATGAGAAAATAAATATTCCAAAGATTTATGATCAAGGTAGAGAACAAATTTCTCATCCAAATATGATGGTGCCAAATTCCAAAAGTAAAAACAATAGCCGCGAGCACTAGATCATGAGTGGCATATCTAGTCTCGATAAGCTATAATGGTTTAAAAGCACAAGTGATAGCACGTTCTCCTTTGCAAGAGAATAGCATCCAAACCAATACGACTAGTATCGGTAGAAATAGCAAAGTCTTGGTTCCCTTTCAGGAATCACAAGAATGAGAGTATCGAAAGGAAGAGTTCTTTTAAATAATCCTCTTTCCCGAAAAGTTAAAACTTTCAAATTTACATTTTTATTTTTATGTAATAATCTTTCTACAAAAATTTACATTTTTACAAGTCAATACATCGTCTCTGACTATCTCATCATAGCGTTTAGGAGATTCTTATCGATAACGTTGATTAAGCGCATCGACCAGAATTCTTAAAACACTCAACGGGCAATACAATCACAAAATCATCTTCTATATGATAAACATGTTTATAAAAACTTTTAAGAATATTCTTTGTTCATTTTAAGAACAAAAATCAAATTGTACTTATAAATAAATCTTATGAAAAAGATTTTCAAAATTTTAAATTACTATTTTCATCCAAAATCAATATATACAAGAATGGTGTCATCGAAATATTCATAGAATATTCGATTTATAAAATGGATGAAATAAGCTGGACAAACTGAATGACAAAATAAGTCATTCATATGAATCGTAACGAGTGCGGAATGCGGTAAATGGAATGCGAACTCCCGCAACTCGTAGCCAAATGAAAATCGGTGGCAAGGTCGAACTAGAAAGACCTTAACACCACACAAAAGATTTCTTAGGTGATAATCCTAAGACAAACTCAAAGATTCCGGAAAATTCACAACTACCCAAATGAGAGAAATAACGCTCTACTCAACATGTGAGCTTAAAGAATAAAATGATGCCATCAATTTTTAATTCAAAATCATAAAGGAAAAATAGAAATCTGCTTAACAGATTGAAAATGTCAAAGATGAATAGTCCACTCGAGAAAATAGGATATAGGCTTCATTAATGATTAAGCCAATCCTATCGCACAAATCAATTCCGGAGCCTAAGTAAAAATATCGGCTCGGAAAGAAAAATCACATAAAATAATTTTCGACATCAAATAAAAGCAAATTGAGTGTTGCGGATCTTCCATCCGGATTCGCAATTCTCAACGAAGACATCAAGCCCAAAATATTTTTAAAGAAAAAGAATCACAAGTTCTTTTGATATAAAATAGTGAGATGAAACCCATATCAAAAAGAACTCGAAAAGGAAAATCATAAAACAAATGTAATCAAGGATTGAATGAGAAATACCTTGACCAAGAGAACTGCCACTAGGGGCTTGCACTGCATTGAGCTCTCCCTCCTTCTTACTTTGAAGTACGGGACATGCAGTAATATGGTGACCCGAATTTTTGCAATAGCGACAAAAGAGGGGATTCGGACACTCCCTTGCATAGTGGTTCGTGGAACCACAATTGTAGCATTGTCCACGACTAGAGGTAGGTGCTTTTTCTACCGGGGTTTCTTGCCTCCCTTTCTTGTTGGGAATGGGGCCTTTGAATTTAATAGGCCTCTTCATGTTGTTGTTGAAGTTTTGTTGGGCACGCACAACTTCAACATCACCTTCATTATCGGCCTCTTCAAGACGAAGAGCGATATTAATAAGCTGATCAAATGAAACCTCAAGTTTCAGGAGTAATGGCTTCTTAAGATTCTTATTCAAGCCATAGACAAATCTTTGATTTTTCTTCAATGGGGTGTTAATGTATTCAACCCCGTATTTGGTAAGAGATTCGAAAGATGCGACATAGTCTGTCACAGAAGATCCACCTTGAACAAGGTCAATAAAACGCCGGGCCAAAGTTACTTTTTCAGGCTCCGGCACAAATTTCAATTCGAATCTATCTCGGAATTGCTCCCAAGTGAGATCCGCTTCAACGATTTCAGAAATTAAAAGCTCATACCAATCTAACGCTATTTCTTGGAGCATGCTAGAAGCCACTTGGACTCGATGTAGATCAATAAGGTTCATGCGAGAAAAGATGCGATCGCATGATTTGAGCCAAGCTTGAATTTCTATAACACTCTCGGATCCTTTGAATGGCCTACCACCCAAATCGGTATAGTCTCTGCACAAGCGTGCAAAACCGGATCTAGGATGAGTAGGCTCTGAATTAGGACCGCAGCTTGAGCATTCATTACTAGATCAAGAAGCAGCTAGGCAGACATAAATACTCCATCCAGGGGAGTAGCACTAGATTGACCGGCGCTGGGACGGCCTGGTCTAACCATTTCTCTTCCCTTAGAAAGAAAGAAAGAAGAAGAAAAAGGTTATTCACCAAATTGAATATCAAGCAATCTTGATAGATAAACAAGGAATCATAAGGAAATTGGATGAATCGGTACGAAGACTCGAATTAAATCCTAAAGCACGACTCCTAAGATGGACTGAGGACGATGATCCTTGTTATAATATTCCATATTGTTCCGAAGTTTGGCTCTGATACCAAACTGTGATGTCCCACCTCTATACCCACGCTAGCCAAGAACACTACGGTGTAATGCTGTCAACTAGCACGAAGAATAAGGCTTTTGAGGAGCGACCATCCGTGTAATTGCTTTGCGCGAGCACCGATATGTCAGATAGTATAACATGCATTTTATTTCAAGAGGAAATCCAACATACCGATACAAACACAAAACTACTACACAGTGGCTATAATATCTTCATAAACGAATATAGAAATAAACATAACATAAATCTGTCACATACAATTCATATCACAAAGGCGGAAATAGATATGAATATTACACTAGGAAGTGTACATCAGAGTAGTGGTCTAAAAAAGATCCACAATATCACAAAAGAATAGTTCCACGAAATGCACAAAAGAATAAGTATACATTATGGAGTCTATATCTCAAATGTATACAACAAAAACTACTAATCTAAGTAGTTAACCAAAAGTCAAGGAGGTAATCCCAGATGTAAAGTCAAGCAGATGCACCTGTAACATCTCGGTCTGACCCGAGTATTATTTAATAAGAAAATAATAAGCGGATCTGTCTAATTATAAATATCAAATGAAACGATATAGAATAAGAGATATGACTAAACACATTATAATCACAATGCCAAGCTGTGATATATATATATATATATATATATATATATATATATATGTAATTGAAAACCAACAAGAGATTAATCAATATCACCAAATCTACACAAGAATCAAAGAAATGTCATACTCATTATTTCGTTCACCAAACCATAAATATTGACAATTATATCAATGCCAATCACAAAAGTCAATGACACACAAATTCACCAATGCACAAATATTGATAGATCTTATCAACGAAAATCACGAAAACTGGTGAAACACAAATTCCAGAATTCATCAACTAGAATCCAGAAATCACAATAAAAGGATGGCCAATCCCACAAACTGGACATCGACGCACCTAGAAAGACACGCCCCATGCACAGTCGGACATCAACGCACCTAGAAAGATACGCCCCATGCACTAGCATCGACGCACCTGGAAAGATACGCCATATGCATAAATAAACATCGATGCACCTAGAAAGATACACCCCATGTAATGTCTAACACCGATGCACCCCGAAAGATACACCCCATGCAAGGTCGAACATCGACGCACCTAGAATGATACGCCCCACGCATAGACGAACATCGACGCAACTAGAAAGTTACGCCCCATGTCCCAACTTATTGAGCCGATTGCTCCACGAAGTAAATAAACATCGATGCACCTAGAAAGGTACACCCCATGCATGAATAAACATCGAAGCACCTAAAAAGGTACGACCCATGTGTAACAAACATCGACGCACCTAGATAGGTACGACCCATGCAAGAAATGAGACGAAGCTCAATAAAATGATGAACAGTCCTCCACATAGGCAAAGAGACATCGCACATTGCTAGTCTAAACCACAAAGATGATCGTCATCGATCAACGAGAAGTGTCAATTGCACTAAGCTAGTAAATATATGAGTTTAGCTTCATGTCTCATAACCACTTGCTTAACTTAAATATTTACGAACAAACTGTAGATCTCCACTACAAAATTGTCACAAGAGATTCAATCGAACAAGTCCAAGAATTAACCGACGAAGTAAACGCGAGCTTTCATACCACTCATTTTACTAAGTCATTTAATTAGATTTCTCATACGAGTGAGGTAAAGGTTTGTGTATACTAATAGATTGGAAAACGGTTTAAGAAACGAGCTTTGTACTAAAATAGTGTTGAAATTATTTGAAAGAGTTTTGATATTTACTACTTGTATAGAAAACCTTTATATTTTCTTAAAGTGACAAATCACAAAGAAGATTGTAGGAACAATCAATCACTAAAATTCACATTCAAAGACGTGAATAAAATCCAAAGAAATCGATACCAAATCCATCAAAATGGATATTCCAAGAATTCCCGAAGAAAATAAGTCATCAAAGTCAATAACAAATGATAACAACAAATAGGGAAATAACAAAAATCGATTAAAGTTGGAAATATCAGACAACTAGGCAAAATAGGCATAGTTGGCAAATAGCAGCAGGTCGGTCAACCGGACTCCCTGAGTCGGTTGACTGAACCAAAAACAGAAGTGCACGGGGTAGCAGGTCGGTCGACCGGACCCTGAGCTCGGTCGGCCGAGCCCTGTAGCTTGCACTTCCAAACAGAGGCAGGAAGTGCCCGTTCTACAGGTCGGTCGGCTGGCCCAGGGGCTCGGTCGGCCGAACCTGTTGCTGGCACTCCCATGCCCTATTTCAAATGAGGTGCAAATCTCGATCAAATTGCAATCGCCCGAGCAACGACGCTAAGGGTTTATGCCAATCGACTACCCGGCCCTATATGCTCCTCGATGCATCACCAAAAACATGTTCAAACATCAAAGTTAGGATTTTTAATGAATTGAACTCAAAACACTAAAAATTGGAATTTTCACCAAATCGATCCAAACCAAAAGCAATTGCACAAGAATAAGCATTAGGAATTCATACCTAACAATCGAAGATAATTCATAGACTTAGATGTGAGATTAAAAATCTCACCTTTGAACCCAAATCAATGAATGAGAAGCTTGAAGACAAGGGAAGATCAACCACACTTCAATCTCAACACTAGAAGCTTGAATTAATGGCTTCTCTTTGATTTTGGAGCAAGAATTGGAGCTAGCAAGAGGAACTAGGGCTTGGAGTTTCTAATTCCCTTTCCTCTCTACCATTTTCAGTTGGAGCTTGAGTTTGAGGAGTTCGAATGAGTGAATGGAGAGGAGAGGGCTGAGCTAGAGTATAAGTGGGGTTAATGGGCTGAAACCCAACCCAAAGCCCTAAAGAAAAGTAGAAAAATTCTACTATCTCCAAACATATCGAAGTTTATACTCAAAAAGGTCACAAACGTCATTTTGAACTCAATGGGGGTGGTCTCGAGTCCCAATTCGACTGTTTGCAAAAAGTAGCTTTTCGGACCAAAATTCGACGAACGATAAAATATTTAAATATAAAATCGATAAATATGCGGGTTGTTACAGACTCCCCTCCTTAAAGAAATTGCGTCCTCGCAATACTTAAGAGGAAAATAAGATTTAACAACCATGGAAGCATATCAACACAAAAGGAAATTGAAATAAGAAGTTCACCATAAAGACCACGAAAGAGTTAGCAAGAATGGGATTGCTCAATGAATTCTCTAGATTCCTAAGAGTAATCCCTAGGATTTGAGAACCATTGACTCTCACAAGAAGAACATCTTTATTTCGGAGTCGTTTGACCTCCGAAGAAATAATTCGAATAGGATGTTTCTCAAAAATCAAATCTGGTGAAACTTCAATTTCCACAATATCACCGGGCTCAAGAAAAAAAACCGGAATCCCTAAGGCATTTCCGTAGATAAAAGACGTGGAGAACGTCAAGAATAGCAAAAAATTGAGCTGGTGCAACGACGTAGTATAATAAAAGTACGCCCGAGAAACTAGAAACTCAAATAATTTGGAACATCAGCGTAGTACAAAAAGGTACGTCCAATGAACCAAAGCCCGAATAATTTCGGAACACCGACGTAGTACAAAAACGTTACGTCCAATGAACCGATAAACCGGAACAACGATGTAGTATAATAATGGTACATCCATTGATCCATATAAGACGGAACATCGATATAGTATAATAACAGTACATCCGATGAACCGAACACCAAAAAAGAACATCAGACACGAGTCCATAAAAGAAACGAGATGAAACTCGATAAAACAAAATACATCAAAACGTTTGATGAACTTGATAAAAAGATAATTCCATTCAGACATCATCAAAGAATCAACACCTCGTTGCCTACGACAAAGCGCGTTGGCAACACGATCTCCAGAATATCAAGTTCATAAGATGCCAGGAACTCGAGTCGACATGACGTTCCTTATGAGAAAATAAATATTCCAAAGATTTATGATCGAGGTAGAGAACAAATTTCTCATCCAAATATGATGATGCCAAATTCCAAAATTAAAAACAATAGCCGCGAGCACTAGATCATGAGTGGCATATCTAGTCTCGATAAGCTATAATGATTTAGAAGCATAAGTGATAGCACGTTCTCCTTTGCAAGAGAATGGCATCCAAACCAATACGACTAGTATCGGTAGAAATAGCAAAGTCTTGGTTCCCCTTCAGGAACCACAAGAATAAGAGTATCGAAAGGAAGAGTTCTTTTAAATAATCCTCTTTCCCGAAAAGTTAAAACTTTCAAAATTACATTTTTATTTTTATGTAATAATCTTACTACAAAAATTTACATTTTCACAAGTCAATACATCGTGTCTGACCGTCCCATCAAAGCGTTTAGGAGATTCCTATCGATAACGTTGATCAAGCGCATCGACCAGAATTCTTAAAACACTCAACGGGCAATACAATCACAAAATCATCTTCTATATGATAAATATGTTTCTAAAAACTTTTAAGAATATTCTTTGTTCATTTTAAGAACAAAAATCAAATTGTACTTATAAATAAATCTTATGAAAAAGATTGTCAAAATTTTAAATTACTATTTTCATCCAAAATCAATACATACAAGAATGGTCTCATCGAAATATTCATAGAATATTCGATTTAAAAAATGGATGAAATAAGCTGGACAAACTGAATGACAAAATAAGTCATTCATAAGAATCGTAACGAGTGCGGAATGCGGTAAATGGAATGCGAACTCCCGCAACTCGTAGCCAAATGAAAATCGGTGGCAAGGTCGAACTAGAAAGACCTTAACACCACACAAAAGATTTCTTAGGTGATAATCATAAGACAAACTCAAAGATTCCAGAAAATTCACAACTACCCAAATGAGAGAAATAACGCTCTACTCAACATGTGAGCTTAAAGAATAAAATGATGCCATTAATTTTTAATTCAAAATCATAAAGGAAAAATAGAAATACGCTTAACAGATTGAAAATGTCAAAGATGAATAGTCCACTCGAGAAAATAGGATATAGGCTTCATTAATGATTAAGCCAATCCTATCGCACAAATCAATTCCAGAGCCTAAGTAAAAATATCGGCTCGGAAAGAAAAATCACATAAAATAATTTTCGACATCAAATAAAAGAAAATTGAGTGTTGCGGATCTTCCATCCGGATTTGTAATTCTCAACGAAGACATCAAGCCCAAAATATTTTTAAAGAAAAAGAATCACAAGTTCTTTTGATATAAAATAGTGAGATGAAACCCACATCAAAAAGAACTCGAAAAGGAAAATAATAAAACAAATGTAATCAAGGATTGAATGAGAAATACCTTGACCAATAGAAGTGCCACTAGGGGCTTGCACTGCATTGAGCTCTCCCTCCTTCTTACTTTGAAGTACGGGACATGCAGTAATATGGTGACCCGAATTTTTGCAATAGCGACAAAAGAGGGGTTTCAAACACTCCCTTGCATAGTGGTTCGTGGAACCACAATTGTAGCATTGTCCACGACTAGAGGTAGGTGCTTTTACTACCGGGGTTTCTTGCCACCCTTTCTTGTTGGGAATGGGTCCTTTGAATTTAATAGGCCTCTTCATGTTGTTGTTGAAGTTTTGTTGGGCACGCACAACTTCAACATCACCTTCATTATCGGCCTCTTCAAGACGAAGAGCGATGTCAATAAGCTGATCAAATGAAACCTCAAGTTTCAGGAGTAATGGCTTCTTAAGATTCTTATTCAAGCCATAGACAAATCTTTGATTTTTCTTCAATAGGGTGTTAATGTATTCAACCCCGTATTTGGAAAGAGATTCGAAAGATGCGACATAGTCTGTCACAGAAAATCCCCCTTGAATAAGGTCAATAAAACGCCGGGCCAAAGTTTCTTTTTCAGCCTCCGGCACAAATTTCAATTCGAATCTATCTCGAAATTACTCCCAAGTGAGATCCGCTTCAACGATTTCAGAAAGTAAAAGCTCATACCAATCTAACGCTCTTTCTTGGAGCATGCTAGAAGCCACTTGGACTCGATGTAGATCAATAAGGTTCATGCGAGAAAAGATGCGATCGCATGATTTGAGCCAAGCTTGAATTTCTATAACACTCTCGGATCCTTTGAATGGCCTTCCACCCAAATCGGTATAGTCTCTGCACAAGCGTGCAAAACCGGATCTAGGATGAGTAGGCTCTGAATTGGGACCGGCAGCTTGAGCATTCTTTACTAGATCAAGAAGCTGCTGGGCAGACATAAATACTCCTTCCAAGGGAGTAGCACTAGATTGATCGGCGCTGTGACGGCCTGGTCTAACCATTTCTCTTCCCCTTAGAAATAAAGAAAGAAGAAGAAAAAGGTTATTCACCAAATTGAATATCAAGCAATCTTGATAGATAAACAAGGAATCATAAGGAAAATAGGATGAATCGGTACGAAGACTCGAATTAAATCCAAAAGCACGACTCCTAAAATGGACTTAGGACGATGATCCTTGTTAATTGTTCCGAAGTTTGGCTCTGATACCAAACTGTGACGCCCCACCTCTATACCCACACTAGCCAAGAACACTACGGTGTAATGCTGTCAACTAGCACGGATAATAAGGCTGTTGAGGAGCGACCATCCGTGTAATTGCTTTGCGCGAGCACCGATATGTCAGATAGTATAACATGCATTTTATTTCAAGAGGATATCCGACATACCGATACAAACACAAAACTACTACACATTGGCTAAAATATCTTCAGAAACGAATATAGAAATAAACATAACATAAATCAGTCACAGACAATTTATATCACAAAGCCGGAAATAGATATGAATATTACACTAGGAAGTGTACATCAGAGTAGTGGTCTAAAAAGATCCACAATATCACAAAAGAATAGTTACACGAACTACATAAAAGAATATGTATACATTATGGAGTCTATATCTCAAATGTATACAACAAAAACTACTAATCTAAGTAGTTAACCAAAAGTCAAGGAGGTAATCCCGGATGCAAAGTCAAGCAGAAGCACCTGTAACATCTCGGTCTGACCCGAGTATTATTTAATAAGAAAATAATAAACGGATCAGTCTAACTATAAATATCAAATGAAATGATATAAAATAAGAGATATGACTAAACACATTATAATCACAATGCCAAGCTGTGATATATATATATATATATGTAATTGAAAATCAACAAGAGATTAATCAATATCACCAAATCTGCACAAGAATCAAAGAAATGTCATACTCCTTGTTTCGTTCACCAAACCATAAATATTGACAATTATATCATTGCCAATCACAAAAGTCAATGACACACAAATTCACCAATGCACAAATATTGATAGATCTTATCAATGAAAATCACGAAAATTGGTGAAACACAAATTCCAGAATTCATCAATTAGAAATCCAGAAATCACAATAAAAGGATGGCCAATCCCACAAACTGGACATCGACGCACCTATAAAGACACGCCCCATGCACAGTCGAACATCAACGCACCTAGAAAGATACGCCCCATGCTCTAGCATCGACGCACCTAGAAAGATACGCCACATGCATAAATAAACATCGATGCACCTAGAAAGATACACCCCATGTAATGTCTAACACCGATGCACCCAGAAAGATACACCCCATGCAAGGTCGAACATCGACGCACCTAGAAAGATACGCCCCATGCATAGACGAACTTCGACGCAACTAGAAAGATACGCCCCATGTCCCAACTTATTGAGCCGATTGCTCCACGAAGGAAATAAACATCGATGCACCTAGAAAGGTACACCCCATGCATGAATAAACATCGACGCACCTAGAAAGGTACGACCCATGTGTAGCAAACATCGACGCACCTAGATAGGTACGACCCATGCAAGAAATGAGACGAAGCTCAATAAAATGACGAACAGTCCTCCACATAGACAAAGAGACATCGCATATTGCTAGTCTAAACCACAAAGATGATCGTCATCGATCAACGAGAAGTGTCAATTACACTAAGCTAGTAAATATATGAGTTTAGCTTCATGTCCCATAACCACTTGCTTAACTTAAATATTTACGAACAGACTGTAGATCTCCACTATAAAATTGTCACAAGAGATTCAATCGAACAAGTCCAAGAATTAACCGACGAAGTAAACGCGAGCGTTTCATACCACTCGTTTTACTAAGTCGTTTAATTAGATTTCTCATACGAGTGAGGTAAAGGTTTGTATATACTAATAGATTGGAAAACGGTTTAAGAAACGAGCTTTGTACTAAAATAGTGTTGAAATTATTTATAGAAAGAGTTTTGATATTTACTACTAGTATAGAAAACCTTTATATTTTCTTAAAGTGACAAATCACAAAGAAGATTGTAGGAACAATCAATCACTAATTCACATTCGAAGACGTGAATAAAATCCAAAGAAATCGATACCAAATCCATCGAAATGGATATTCCAAGAATTCCCGAAGAAAATAATTCATCAAAGTCAATAACAAATGATAACAACAAATAGGGAAATAACACAAATCAATTAAAGTTGGAAATATCAGACAACTAGGAAAAATAGGCATAGTTGGCAAATAGCAGCAGGTCGGTCAACCGGACTCCCTGAGTCGGCTGACTTAACCAAAAACAGAAGTGCACGGGGTAGCAGGTCGGTCGACCGGACCCTGGGCTCGGTCGACCGAGCCCTGTAGCCTGCACTTCCAAACAGAGGCAGGAAGTGCCCGTTCTACAAGTCGGTCGGCCGGCCCAGGGGCTCGGTCGGCCGAACCTGTTGCTGGCACTCCCATGCCCTATTTCAAATGAGGTGCAAATCTCAATCAAATTGCAGTTGCCCGAGCAACGGCGCTAAGGGTTTATGCCAATCGACTACCCGGCCCTATATGCTCCTCGATGCATCACCAAAAACATGTTCAAACATCGAAGTTAGGATTTTTAACGAATTGAACTCAAAACACTAAAAATTGGAATTTTCACCAAGTCGATCCAAACCAAAAGCAATTGCACAAGAATAAGCGTTAGGAATTCATACCTAACAATCGAAGATAATTCATAGACTTAGATGTGAGATTAAAAATCTCACCTTTGAACCCAAATCAATGAATGAGAAGCTTGAAGACAAGGGAAGATCAACCACACTTCAATCTCACACTAGAAGCTTGAATTAATGGCTTCTCTTTGATTTTGGAGCAAGAATTTGAGCTAGCAAGAGGAACTAGGGCTTGGAGTTTCTAATTCCCTTTCCTCTCCACCATTTCCAGTTGGAGCTTGAGTTTGAGGAGTTGGAATGAGTGAATGGAGAGGAGAGGGCTGAGCTAGAGTATAAGTGGGGTTAATGGGCTGAAACCCAACCCAAAGCCCTAAAGAAAAAGTAGCAAAATTCTACTATCTCCAAACCAATCGAAGTTTATACTCCAAAAAGGTCGCAAACGTCATTTTGAACTCAATGGGGGTGGTCTCGAGTCCCAATTCGACTGTTTGCAAGAAGTAGCTTTTCGGGCCAAAATCCGACGAACGATAAAATATCTAAATAAAATATTTAAATATAAAATCGATAAATATGCGGCTTGTTCCAGTTTAACTATTAAATTACTCTATAAAATTAAATACTTCTTTAATTTCACAAATAAATTCCAAATATCGATTTGAACCTCCGAATAAACCATTTCTAATTTAATATTTTCACAGCTTAAAATTCAATATTTCAAAACTAAATTTTATAATTCATATATATATATATACACCAATTTCACTTTTTATATTATTTAGTTTGAAATATGTACTTAATAATCTAGTATCCCTTTAATAAAACTCCAAATTTCAAAAATTGAATATTCGTCAATTCATTTAGACTTGATCTTTTTTACGTAAACCACCTTAACCCCGAATTTAGTTTTAAAACCATATTCTTTTAAAAATCTAAATTTCCATAAGTTCCAATGGAATAAAATTCTTAATTAAATAAAATCTCAAGTCAAATTTCAAAATTGTTTTCTCATACTTGATTTACAAAATCAATATAAACTCTATATAAAAATAATATTTAAGTAAATACATCCCATAATATAATTTAATAAAATCAACTTTATTAATAAATTATTTATACTTTAATTTTTTTTATCCTAGCTTAAAACCAAGAATTTTACTATGTATCAAATAACCTTTATCAAATATCTGAATCGATATCTCATAAATCATATATATTTCTTTACGAACCAATAAAAAGTTTTTTAAAATATTTTTATATATAGACCGTGGTGTCTGTATGTAATTTTCTACCCTATGGTCAAGTCATACGGATATTTATCATTTCAATCCGTAATTTAAAAATGAAAATTTATGGTTATATATCATTTCAAACCGCAATCCCGAATAAAATGAAAATGCATAATAACTTGCAGTTTATAAATATATAAAATATAGCATCCATTCATCCAATATCAATCATCAACCATTTATCACAATCATCATCAAGTTCAAACTATAGCATCAATATAGAACGGATAATGAACAACAGGTATTAAATAGTAATTTATATTCAATGATAAATTAAATAACTGTTTAACTGGCAGTTTATATGTAATGAATAATTAGTTAACAATTTAATTGGCAGTTTAAATGCAATGAATAAATTAAATAACAATTTAATTTAAATAAATGAAATTAACTGAGATGATGATTTAAAATATGCCAAACAACCATAAATAAATTTTAAATCACATCATATATCAATTTAACAAACATAAGAAATTTTAGAAGTTGTGAGTGGGTTAAAACACTCACCTTTTGAATTTAAACTGAATTTAAATCCAATTTAAACCCAAAAATTGAACAATCTCCAAATCCGTCCAAACCAGTGCCAAAATTTCTGGAATCCCAATACGAACCCAGCGGAGAAAACTGCGCATAATTCTGAGTCCGTATGTGAAAGTTATATAAATTAGAATGCTCGAATTTAAATTTAATTTAGAATAAAATAAACGCTAATGCCACGTCAGAGAGAGCAGCATAAACCCTAACCGTGCCATATCCATCGCTTTCGAACAATTACGTCGTCGGCCTCAACACCCAAATCGCCGACCAAATCATGCGCCTTCGACCAGATCTGGTTTCACCGCTGCAACCACCATCGTCGGCGACCCCACGACCTAAAAACCATCACCTCCGGTCCTCCTATGACATCACGCCATTGTTGACTATCTACGGCCAAAAACACGACAATCGAGACCATATTTCGAGAATTGACGAGTACCCTAGGGCCTGCTTGACGTTCTCTCCCAAACCGCACTTCCCGGTCACCATATCGTCGCGAATCCGCTATTGGATCAAAACCTTGGCCTATGGACGGCTGAGGTTCAACTAGAATTTCTGGATAAACGATGAATCGGATTGAAAAACAAATTCCACCAAAAGATTATGATCATTGAGAGCTTCAATATACTTTTTTCCAGATTTTTCTGAAGACTTTGAAATTTATGCTTTGGATTTGATTTGCAATTGGATCTGAAAATATAGAATTTTGTCTGCCATTGAGGAAAAGGGGAATAAAAGGAATTGCGTACAGACAAATGAGAATGAGGGGAATTAGAATTTATAACCGGGTTTATATAGGTAGGTCAGAAATTTGAATGGATGGATAAAGTTGGATATACGCGTTAACGACAAAGTGGCCCAAAAAGCCCGTTCTGAACCGGAATGAAATTGGGTAAACCCATATATCAAAATAGGTGTTTAAAAGTATTTTAAACGCGATGGAAAAAGTTTCACGTCCAAATTCCATCGTATGAAGAAGTTATGCTAAAATCAATATTTTTGTAACGCCCCGAAAATTTTCGACTTTCGAAAATTCAACATCGATACTCACTTTATCGACTGCCGAGAAATCAAAGGCCGAAAACCGAGATGTTATGGTTTTTTTTTTTAAAAAAGAATTTAAGAAAAGAAAGAGAGAGAAGAAGAGAAAATAGAGAGGAAAGAAGATAGACAATTTTTAGAAAACAGAGAATTTTTAAAATAGAAAGAAAGAAACGAGAACAGAGGAAAAAGAAAGACAGAAGAAAATAGGACGGGACAGAAAGGAGACAACAGAACAACAACAGAATCTCACAATTCGCAGCGGAACAACATATAATAATAAATGAATAATCTTTAAACAAAGAACTACAGTTATTACATTTCATCATATTTCATTACATCATATCATCAGAGTGTACAACATCATACAACAACAAACAGTGCAGCGGAAAAAGAAATACTATATAAACTAGTAATACGCCATGCCATCCAGCTTGCCTCCAGCAACTCCAGAATATCCAGAATATCCTGATAAACCTAACTCTTAACTGCCCGTGTGGAAATTGGTGGGCACCCAGAGTTTAGGAAGGAAAACAATAAACTCCGAGTCAGTCATGTGACTGGTGTGAGAACTCAAAACAGTTTATTTAACTTTAAAATCAAAATAGAGGAATATTTTTAAATTAATTCGCAATGCTTTTAAAAACGAGACTACCATAAGGCCTCCCGCACACACACACATGCAAACGCAGAATCGGAGGAGATTTCTCCTTATGATAGTCAAAGATGCTTGATACGCATTTTAAAAGACATTTGATATTATTACTAGTGCATAGTGTAGGAAATTATTTCGAAAATAAAGATATAAATCTTAGCCAACATACGACCATTATCGTATGCCTACTATAGCTAATATCCAAACAGTGGTGACCACCATAAGTGAATAGCAGGTTCTACAACTAAAACCGTACAAGTCTCGTATTGTTTCTTTGGATTTCCAACGAATGATCAGGCCAAGGAACTTCCCATTGCCACATGAGAATGCCTCTGGATGGACATCCCCGAGAACCAAACCGGATCTCTACCAACACAAGGCCGGGTTACTCCTAACTGAGTAACAACTGACCGAATATGCCATCCCCCGGTCCTTTGGGACCTTTATCAACGAGCGCTCGTAATCAATTCACACAATCATAAAGTGTTTTCAACATGAGTAAGTATCTGGGCTCCATACCATGATACCACCCTTTTCCAGAAGGAAATGGACACATCCTAAAGGGTGCTACCCCTCATAACCTTGCTGCTTCTTTCCTGTTTTGACCATTCACGGGGTGTGAGGCTCGACGAATTCACGTCCACAAAAACATACTTTATACAAAAGCCATGCTTTGGGTCAACAAATGATCAACACAATGATCACTAAGATAGACGATCAAATAAATGATCCTATCACAAATAATCAACACAATGATCATTTCAGCATCACTCAGCATGTCACATTACCAAACTGGGAATATATTGCTGATAACTTCAACTATATAACCTTTGAGCACATACGTCTCAAAGAAGGGTGTTAAGCAAAGAATAAATTCTCCGCCACCAACAGAAATATATTTGAAAGAAATCGGCTTTATATCTCAACTTGTAATGTCAGGCATACAATCCATACAAGTCTGTTCCGGGCTCGAACAAAACCGAAGGCACTTACAAAGAAGTCCTTGCAATCCGGATATTCACAATCCTGATCGGATTCACCATCACATATGGAGAACTCAATACCGGAGCAACTCGGTGCAGAGTCAATCGATAGTTCATCCTATCGCTTTCGCAAATATCCGGTCTTCAACACCGATCTTCAAATGCGATTCACAACGACGTATCACATATTCGGAGTGGGTTATACGACCCCATGGTCCTTTCCCGGTTAACCCGAATAGTGAGCGCTTATTCAAAAATAAGTGTGCATTCAAATTCAATCAAATCACATCAAATACCCATTCAAAGGGAAATACTGATAGTCGGTTATTGAACTATCACTGGATATGCACACATCACCAGATTCCAAATAATTTTCCAAATTATTTATTTTCCCAAAATATCTTTACAAGATATATAATTTCAACACTTCAAAAATAAATCAATATTTATTTTTAACAAGTTTCACTTTCACATATAAATTCCATAATGAATTTATATCTCAAAATATCCATGCATATACGATTTCAATTATTCATTTCAATATATCTTCAAAAGATAAATTCTAATTATTCACTTCATATTGGAAAACATTTCCATACTTATTCATTCATAAGTAATTCACAAATTTCTTTTATTTTCAACACTTGGAAAATATTCAATATACTTAAACCGAATTAAGTATATATTTCATTCTATTAAGGAAATCATTCTCTTAACATATTTATTTGGGTCAAAACGAATGTTGCGTAAAACATCGTTACGACAACCCAAAATCACTAGTATAGGGATTCGAAATTAAAATAGATATATAAATCCCAATACTATTCAAAACATTTCCTTTCGGAAATCATTTACTATAACAACAGTGTTATAGTCCACCATTTCCTTTTATTTCTCGAAAACGTCTATTTCAACAATAAATGTTGAAATCTATGGTTTCGAATCTCAACACATTTTAAAACATCGTTAGATAGTTTTAATTCAATTTAAACATCTCCTTCAAAACAATTTCTTTAACATATCATTCACTATTTAAAAACGTGAATATACTTCTTTAACAAATTCCATCCTTTTATTCAATTTAATTCAAAGGATTATTCACTGTCTAAAACGTGAATATAACTCCATTTATAAGTTATAACAATTAACTTATCAAAATAAGTCGTTTGTGAATTTATAAAGCAACGTTTATAAATTCCATTTCTATTTAATTATAAAAACTTCCTTGTTATAAATCTCATTTATTAACTTATTCGATTTATAACTCGGTTATAAACTACAGGTTCATATTATAAGTTAAACACTTATAATCTATTCGTTTGCAAAAACCATTCCATTGAACTTCATAATTATAAATCTTATAACTTATAAGATTCAATGATTTATTCAAAACCATTCTTCAATTAACTTCACAAATTTATAAATCTTACTATTTATAAATTTCATTTATAACTTCACAGTTTATAATTCTATAAATTTCATTCATTTATGAAATTCATTTTCACTACATTCCAACACTTATAAAAAACTCGTTTTATAATGTCTATATTTCAATTTATAAATATCCATTTATAAATCTCTTAATATAAATCAGTTTATATTATTATTCTAAAACGTCTTTAAATTCCTTTATAATTTCATCATTTCGATTTATAAAATAATCAAATTTTATAAATCCTATATTTAAACTTTTTATAACAAGTTCAGAATTCCATTTAAACTCTTTTATAAAGTCATTAATTCCTTATTTTCAAAAATCAGCTTTTAACTATATTTCACAAAAATCATAATTTTGTAACTTCTAAAATTATATAACGTTTATTTATTTAAATGGATCAATTCCAAAAATATTTTTATATTTCAAAAATCACTTTGAAAATCATTTTAAAATCCCAAAATCTGGGTCCAATGATGCTACACACCAAATAGTCAATCACGACTACAACGATATCATATATCGATATGATAATCCATCAAATATCAAAATATCTGAAATAAAATAAATACTGTTGAGGAATCCAGTTGGATCCCTCCAACCTGTTTCCTGCATCCAAAAACATTAGCACAATACCAATTTCGCTCCAGTACGAAATTATCGCGGTACATGTTTTTAATAAATATTATCCGCTTACTAACGGCGTAATAGGGTCTCATCCGCAAAAAAATACGGGAAATCAATCAACTGCAATATATACATATGCCAATATATATATATTGATAATATATATAATACCAATTTCACTGTTTATGAAATATTCGCGGTATATGTTTTTACTAAATAACATCCGCTTACTAACGGCGTATAATGTCTATTTTAACAATCAATATATAACAATCATCTTTCAAACACGCATTTAAATATTTTAAATCTAACTATTTAAAATAAAATCGAAATCTATTCGATTGAGTGAGAAGTTCTCACCTTGGTTTTAATTTCCGTTTTAGCTTTTATTTCGAATAAAATTAAACGCGCGTTTAATTTTACCCGAAATTCTCACTAACTCCAAACGACTCCAAACCAACTCCATCGCGTAGTGCTCGTCCATACGATTCCAACGCAACTGAGTTTGCATTTTTTCGACCTCGTATGAAAAAGTAATAAATATTTGAAGTTACACGAGTTTATACTTAAACTAATTACAACATAAATTTTATAAATATAAACCTAAATCAAATCTTGGCCTTAGGATTTTGCCTCCCACCCTCATCACCGTAGAACGCAACACTCTTCTTCCCCCTCATTCATCACGCACGACATCACAGTATACACGAACCCAACTTGATCAAACTAGGGCTCAACACTACTCCCCCTATACTCGACTAAATCCCATCACACCTCCGCCATTTCGAAGCCCACGACCTAAACTATGTTCGGCCCCAAGCCTATAGAACTTGGCCTCCTCCTCTAGCGTGCGCACGGTGATGAACTGCAGATGGACGCGGCAAGAAATCTCGCAATTCTTAGCTCCATTCGCGATCTCCACCGTTGATCTCGTAGCTCTCGTCGCCCTCTACATCTTTCATGTTGAGAGTTTCGTCTAATTGCTAGTGGATTGGAAGAAATCGAGGGGGAGAGGAGAGACAATTCTGGCCGTTTATCAGGTGGAGGCGGCTGTACATTTTGATTTAGGGTTTAGGATATTTTTTTTTTATTTTTAGATTTAGGGTGGTATTTATAGGAAAAGCAAGCGTAAACACTATTCATCCCGGGAATTCCGAACTCCGATTTAGACGCCGTAACCAGCGTACCTAGGGTTTATCCCGCGTTCCGGACACAATGGAACAGGTTTCGGAAGCTAATTCGGAAGTATGTGCGAGTTATGGCTGAAAACGTTCAATTTAAATTAAACCGATTTAAATCGATTTCTAGGCGTTTTAATTTGTACCGTACAAACGGTAAATCCAATTGACTTGAAATTTGAAACCTTACAATAATATCACATTACGGATCCGATGAAACTGGTTTCGTCGAAATCCGAGACAGTTTGAAAAATGGCTATTTTGACTCGTCAAATTTAAATTAAAAACGATTCGATGCGTTTCGAGCTGCCACGATCCAACGATAACTCCGATTGACACGAAAATTGAAATCCGATAATAACTAACCATTACGGATCCAATGGAACTAGTTTCGTTCAATTCTGAGACTGTTCAAAAATTGGCTATTTTACAGTCGATTATTAAATATTAAAATATTCAATTTTCACAGATTAACTTTTAATTCGATTTTAAAAGTTCTAAAATATTTCTATAACTCCAGTATGATTAAATAAAATTTTCCAAATTATTTTCAATCATTTTTAACTCAATTTTTAATTATTTCCATAATTTAACATATTAAATTATCGATTTAATTATCCAATTAAATCCAATAATTCAAATAAAAATTTATTTGACTTAAAAATTCACTTATTAACATTTAAAATTAATTAAATATTCAAATTTAAATTAATAAAAATTCTGGGTCGTTACAATCTTTCCCCCTTAAAAGAATTTCGTCCTCGAAATTACAAGTAAGAAAAGTTACCGAATCTATTAATTTTCCAAAATTCATAATTAAACTTCTTATAATTCTTTACTAAGTTTTCAAATCATACTTAGTTATCTTTTCAAAAACAATTACTATTGTTTAACTTTCAACTTCAAAATCAAAGTTAAAGTTTTCAAAATTTTCCCATTTTTTTCTCAAATTTTTTTCTAACGCCTTAAATTTTCGAAAAAATTCGCCATAGTCTCCTTTGCGCGGCTCGATCCGAAAAAAAAATGACAGTATATATATCACAAATATACATCTCGTCAAGTAATGAGGCATCCCGAAGGGAAAAAAGTATAAAAGTGCGATATTTAATCCGAGATATGTACCTTATATTTTATTAGCAAGCATATACGGCTAATATAGCGCTAAAGCGAACTCCAAATGCGAAGCAAACGCGATCCGCACCTACTAAACTCAACAAACCACATGAGAATCATGCATATATGAAAGTAATCTCAATATACAACATATAGCAACATGATGACTATATATGTCACATAGCAATGCAACAATAGCAATATATATTCAACCATCAACCAACTACATCCATAACCAATCAATATTCATTTATATTCTCATTAGTATTCAATGAAATGGTTTTCACTCTAAATCATATTTGATTTATTAACATTGGATTTTATCAACATTCATTCTCAATTCAATTAGTTTTACATTTACTAATTAAATCTAATTCACATTCAATTCTATTCAAATTTATTTACTTTCAATTTGAATTCAATTTCATAGCTTTCAATTTCATTAACACTTAATGAATTACATACAATCAATCAACAATCATATAACAACCAAAGTATATTAATTATAACCAAATTCCTTTGCTTATATTCATTCTCATTCAATTTATTCAACTTCTAATAACATTTGATTTCAATGAATTAATACTTTCATTAATTATTCCTTATCAACTTAAATTACATTCAATTGATTAAACATTCAAGCCATTCATTCAATTCAATTACAAAGTTGAATTTCATTTATATAATCTTAAGTTCACATCTATCACTAACCTTATTAATTTAGTTTGATACCAAAATCAACTTCATTCAACATATCTTAAGTTATATTTATATAGTTTCACTTTTTACATATATAAGTTTATTTCACAATTGTAAATCACTTTAATTATAATTCAATTCTTATAATTCATTTGTTTATACAATTATTCTTTTATTTAGATTATTCAACCAACTAAACAATCAACTTATATACACTTTAATAATTCTGAAAAATTATTTCTTTATATATAAAATATAATCAAGGTAAAATTATTTCATTTACCCAATTAAAACAATATTATGTCGAATTATCTTGTTTAAGAGTTTAGAAACCCCTATCTACGATAGTTAGCTAGACTAGATCGATCGGAATCTATAAACAATCAACCGATAAGTCAACACAATACAAAACAATTTTATATATTCACTAACAAATACGCTCTCATAGCTATTATTACACTCAAATTCATTCTAAAGTACTACTGACTCTATCTCTAATGAGTAATACCCAACAGAACCATGGTTGTCGCTTAACCATCAGCTCTGATACCAAATGTAACGCCCCGAAAATTTTCGACTTTCGAAAATTCAACATCGATACTCACTTTATCGACTGCCGAGAAATCAAAGGCCGAAAACCGAGATGTTATGGTTTTTTTTTTAAAAAAGAATTTAAGAAAAGAAAGAGAGAGAAGAAGAGAAAATAGAGAGGAAAGAAGATAGACAATTTTTAGAAAACAGAGAATTTTTAAAATAGAAAGAAAGAAAAGAGAACAGAGGAAAAAGAAAGACAGAAGAAAATAGGACGGGACAGAAAGGAGACAACAGAACAACAACAGAATCTCACAATTCGCAGCGGAACAACATATAATAATAAATGAATAATCTTTAAACAAAGAACTACAGTTATTACATTTCATCATATTTCATTACATCATATCATCAGAGTGTACAACATCATACAACAACAAACAGTGCAGCGGAAAAAGAAATACTATATAAACTAGTAATACGCCATGCCATCCAGCTTGCCTCCAGCAACTCCAGAATATCCAGAATATCCTGATAAACCTAACTCTTAACTGCCCGTGTGGAAATTGGTGGGCACCCAGAGTTTAGGAAGGAAAACAATAAACTCCGAGTCAGTCATGTGACTGGTGTGAGAACTCAAAACAGTTTATTTAACTTTAAAATCAAAATAGAGGAATATTTTTAAATTAATTCGCAATGCTTTTAAAAATGAGACTACCATAAGGCCTCCCGCACACACACACATGCAAACGCAGAATCGGAGGAGATTTCTCCTTATGATAGTCAAAGATGCTTGATACGCATTTTAAAAGACATTTGATATTATTACTAGTGCATAGTGTAGGAAATTATTTCGAAAATAAAGATATAAATCTTAGCCAACATACGACCATTATCGTATGCCTACTATAGCTAATATCCAAACAGTGGTGACCACCATAAGTGAATAGCAGGTTCTACAACTAAAACCGTACAAGTCTCGTATTGTTTCTTTGGATTTCCAACGAATGATCAGGCCAAGGAACTTCCCATTGCCACATGAGAATGCCTCTGGATGGACATCCCCGAGAACCAAACCGGATCTCTACCAACACAAGGCCGGGTTACTCCTAACTGAGTAACAACTGACCGAATATGCCATCCCCCGGTCCTTTGGGACCTTTATCAACGAGCGCTCGTAATCAATTCACACAATCATAAAGTGTTTTCAACATGAGTAAGTATCTGGGCTCCATACCATGATACCACCCTTTTCCAGAAGGAAATGGACACATCCTAAAGGGTGCTACCCCTCATAACCTTGCTGCTTCTTTCCTGTTTTGACCATTCACGGGGTGTGTGGCTCGACGAATTCACGTCCACAAAAACATACTTTATACAAAAGCCATGCTTTGGGTCAACAAATGATCAACACAATGATCACTAAGATAGACGATCAAATAAATGATCCTATCACAAATAATCAACACAATGATCATTTCAGCATCACTCAGCATGTCACATTACCAAACTGGGAATATATTGCTGATAACTTCAACTATATAACCTTTGAGCACATACGTCTCAAAGAAGGGTGTTAAGCAAAGAATAAATTCTCCGCCACCAACAGAAATATATTTGAAAGAAATCGGCTTTATATCTCAACTTGTAATGTCAGGCATACAATCCATACAAGTCTGTTCCGGGCTCGAACAAAACCGAAGGCACTTACAAAGAAGTCCTTGCAATCCGGATATTCACAATCCTGATCGGATTCACCATCACATATGGAGAACTCAATATCGGAGCAACTCGGTGCAGAGTCAATCGATAGTTCATCCTATCGCTTTCGCAAATATCCGGTCTTCAACACCGATCTTCAAATGCGATTCACAACGACGTATCACATATTCGGAGTGGGTTATACGACCCCATGGTCCTTTCCCGGTTAACCCGAATAGTGAGCGCTTATTCAAAAATAAGTGTGCATTCAAATTCAATCAAATCACATCAAATACCCATTCAAAGGGAAATACTGATAGTCGGTTATTGAACTATCACTGGATATGCACACATCACCAGATTCCAAATAATTTTCCAAATTATTTATTTTCCCAAAATATCTTTACAAGATATATAATTTCAACACTTCAAAAATAAATCAATATTTATTTTTAACAAGTTTCACTTTCACATATAAATTCCATAATGAATTTATATCTCAAAATATCCATGCATATACGATTTCAATTATTCATTTCAATATATCTTCAAAAGATAAATTCTAATTATTCACTTCATATTGGAAAACATTTCCATACTTATTCATTCATAAGTAATTCACAAATTTCTTTTATTTTCAACACTTGGAAAATATTCAATATACTTAAACCGAATTAAGTATATATTTCATTCTATTAAGGAAATCATTCACTTAACATATTTATTTGGGTCAAAACGAATGTTGCGTAAAACATCGTTACGACAACCCAAAATCACTAGTATAGGGATTCGAAATTAAAATAGATATATAAATCCCAATACTATTCAAAACATTTCCTTTCGGAAATCATTTACTATAACAACAGTGTTATAGTCCACCATTTCCTTTTATTTCTCGAAAACGTCTATTTCAACAATAAATGTTGAAATCTATGGTTTCGAATCTCAACACATTTTAAAACATCGTTAGATAGTTTTAATTCAATTTAAACATCTCCTTCAAAACAATTTCTTTAACATATCATTCACTATTTAAAAACGTGAATATACTTCTTTAACAAATTCCATCCTTTTATTCAATTTAATTCAAAGGATTATTCACTGTCTAAAACGTGAATATAACTCCATTTATAAGTTATAACAATTAACTTATCAAAATAAGTCGTTTGTGAATTTATAAAGCAACGTTTATAAATTCCATTTCTATTTAATTATAAAAACTTCCTTGTTATACATCTCATTTATTAACTTATTCGATTTATAACTCGGTTATAAACTACAGGTTCATATTATAAGTTAAACACTTATAATCTATTCGTTTGCAAAAACCATTCCATTGAACTTCATAATTATAAATCTTATAACTTATAAGATTCAATGATTTATTCAAAACCATTCTTCAATTAACTTCACAAATTTATAAATCTTACTATTTATAAATTTCATTTATAACTTCACAGTTTATAATTCTATAAATTTCATTCATTTATGAAATTCATTTTCACTACATTCCAACACTTATAAAAAACTCGTTTTATAATGTCTATATTTCAATTTATAAATATCCATTTATAAATCTCTTAATATAAATCAGTTTATATTATTATTCTAAAACGTCTTTAAATTCCTTTATAATTTCATCATTTCGATTTATAAAATAATCAAATTTTATAAATCCTATATTTAAACTTTTTATAACAAGTTCAGAATTCCATTTAAACTCTTTTATAAAGTCATTAATTCCTTATTTTCAAAAATCAGCTTTTAACTATATTTCACAAAAATCATAATTTTGTAACTTCTAAAATTATATAACGTTTATTTATTTAAATGGATCAATTCCAAAAATATTTTTATATTTCAAAAATCACTTTGAAAATCATTTTAAAATCCCAAAATCTGGGTCCAATGATGCTACACACCAAATAGTCAATCACGACTACAACGATATCATATATCGATATGATAATCCATCAAATATCAAAATATCTGAAATAAAATAAATACTGTTGAGGAATCCAGTTGGATCCCTCCAACCTGTTTCCTGCATCCAAAAACATTAGCACAATACCAATTTCGCTCCAGTACGAAATTATCGCGGTACATGTTTTTAATAAATATTATCCGCTTACTAACGGCGTAATAGGGTCTCATCCGCAAAAAAATACGGGAAATCAATCAACTGCAATATATACATATGCCAATATATATATATTGATAATATATATAATACCAATTTCACTGTTTATGAAATATTCGCGGTATATGTTTTTACTAAATAACATCCGCTTACTAACGGCGTATAATGTCTATTTTAACAATCAATATATAACAATCATCTTTCAAACACGCATTTAAATATTTTAAATCTAACTATTTAAAATAAAATCGAAATCTATTCGATTGAGTGAGAAGTTCTCACCTTGGTTTTAATTTCCGTTTTAGCTTTTATTTCGAATAAAATTAAACGCGCGTTTAATTTTACCCGAAATTCTCACTAACTCCAAACGACTCCAAACCAACTCCATCGCGTAGTGCTCGTCCATACGATTCCAACGCAACTGAGTTTGCATTTTTTCGACCTCGTATGAAAAAGTTATAAATATTTGAAGTTACACGAGTTTATACTTAAACTAATTACAACATAAATTTTATAAATATAAACCTAAATCAAATCTTGGCCTTAGGATTTTGCCTCCCACCCTCATCACCGTAGAACGCAACACTCTTCTTCCCCCTCATTCATCACGCACGACATCACAGTATACACGAACCCAACTTGATCAAACTAGGGCTCAACACTACTCCCCCTATACTCGACTAAATCCCATCACACCTCCGCCATTTCGAAGCCCACGACCTAAACTATGTTCGGCCCCAAGCCTATAGAACTCGGCCTCCTCCTCTAGCGTGCGCACGGTGATGAACTGCAGATGGACGCGGCATGAAATCTCGCAATTCTTAGCTCCATTCGCGATCTCCACCGTTGATCTCGTAGCTCTCGTCGCCCTCTACATCTTTCATGTTGAGAGTTTCGTCTAATTGCTAGTGGATTGGAAGAAATCGAGGGGGAGAGGAGAGACAATTCTGGCCGTTTATCAGGTGGAGGCGGCTGTACATTTTGATTTAGGGTTTAGGATATTTTTTTTTTATTTTTAGATTTAGGGTGGTATTTATAGGAAAAGCAAGCGTAAACACTATTCATCCCGGGAATTCCGAACTCCGATTTAGACGCCGTAACCAGCGTACCTAGGGTTTATCCCGCGTTCCGGACACAATGGAACAGGTTTCGGAAGCTAATTCGGAAGTATGTGCGAGTTATGGCTGAAAACGTTCAATTTAAATTAAACCGATTTAAATCGATTTCTAGGCGTTTTAATTTGTACCGTACAAACGGTAAATCCAATTGACTTGAAATTTGAAACCTTACAATAATATCACATTACGGATCCGATGAAACTGGTTTCGTCGAAATCCGAGATAGTTTGAAAAATGGCTATTTTGACTCGTCAAATTTAAATTAAAAACGATTCGATGCGTTTCGAGCTGCCACGATCCAACGATAACTCCGATTGACACGAAAATTGAAATCCGATAATAACTAACCATTACGGATCCAATGGAACTGGTTTCGTTCAATTCTGAGACTGTTCAAAAATTGGCTATTTTACAGTCGATTATTAAATATTAAAATATTCAATTTTCACAGATTAACTTTTAATTCGATTTTAAAAGTTCTAAAATATTTCTATAACTCCAGTATGATTAAATAAAATTTTCCAAATTATTTTCAATCATTTTTAACTCAATTTTTAATTATTTCCATAATTTAACATATTAAATTATCGATTTAATTATCCAATTAAATCCAATAATTCAAATAAAAATTTATTTGACTTAAAAATTCACTTATTAACATTTAAAATTAATTAAATATTCAAATTTAAATTAATAAAAATTCTGGGTCGTTACAATTTTCCAAATTGATTTCAGTTGATTTCAATTTATCGATTTCAAGGCGTTTCGAGTCCGTACGATCAAACGACAAGTTCGATCACTACGAAACTCGAAACCCTACAATAATTCACTGTTACGAATCCGATGAAACTGGTTTTATCAAAATCAGAGTCAGTGGCCAAAATGGCTATTTTTCCATTAATTAAATAAAATAACAATTAATTAATTAAATCCAATTTTAAATTTCAATCTTAAAATTGACAAATTTAATCACTTTTATATTTCTCAATCAATTTTGATGTTTTAAACAAATTAAAAGTCAATTTAAAGTTGATTATCTTATCGATTTCAATATTTTCCTCAGTTCCATTCAAATTAAGAAATTATAAATTTAATTTCCAAAATTTCGATTAAATTAAATTAACAAATCATTTTTTCCATTCATTATTGTCAAATAGATGGATTTGACATTGGATTTAAAACTATTACATTAATTTTTCTCATATTATCTTCATTTCAAAGAACGAAAAATTTAACTTTTAATTCTACTTATTTGCAATAGCCTCAATTATTTAAATTTATTCCAATAAATTAACTTGATTTACTTCAATCCTTTTTATCTAACCAATTATTATTCGATAAACAAAGATAACCTTTTTTTACCCTTTAATACATTAGCAAGTTCAAATTTCCATCCTTCCTTTGTATTAACTACCCCATTTCCATTTTATCACATTTCTACCAATATTCACGCTAATTGCGATTAACATTCTATATAAATTCATTCACTTGGGTTCATACTTTCCATTATGTAGATTACTACATTATGAATGAATTTACACTTCTCATTATTTCATTATTACATTCACAACTTCCGTTACAAACTTCAATAAAACATTAAAGATTTCCTAATTTGATTTATAAGGCCAATTAAATATAACAATCGTTACCATTAACTTTATAATACAATTAATTTTATTAATTTAACTAATTATTATGATTAATTGCATAACACTGAATTCTTCCAATTACCATTTATTATACTAATTCATTTGTTTAAACAACACATATTACTTTCATTCAAAAAAATAAATAAATCTTGACTTACAATCTTTAAATGGAATTGTCATTATTTTCAAAAATTACTTAAATTAACGTTAACGTAAAAATTTGTTAACATTTATTGCAATTGATTACGAGTTATAATTTAATATACTTGTCTAAAAGGTTAACTTACAATACTTGTTACCCTTTAACGTTTATTTCACTCATAAGCTATTATTAACAACCAAATGTTGAAATTTAATTTAGATCAAATTCAATGCATTACATGAATGGGTAAATGATTAAAGTTTTACACTATTGCCCCTTTTTCTTTATTTGTATTAATGGCTATGTTTCAAATGTGAAATCTTACTAATTACACATATAAATTAAGGTTTTAAAACCAAACCTTAGTTCCATTCCTTTTTTTTTCAATTTATTACTATGAAAAATTTCACGTTTCTATTTATTTATTACATACCTACCTTCAGTCCTTGCATTAATTTACATTCGGTTACAAATAAATCAATATATTATTTCACCCATAAATACAATAATTGCATTTGTTCTTATTATATTCCATTTATAGCTAGGTCATAATATTTGAATTTTAATTCAGTTGTAACGTTCATTCAAGTTCATTAAATATTAACTTGCATTAACATGTTTCCTTAATTTACAATCAGATACCGTTGACAAAGTTTTATTCCATTAATCAATTTAATACTTTCCTTTATTTCTCATATACAATTACATCCGGGTATAATCTTTTCACTACTTTCATTTATTAGAATTCTATTCAAATTTCAATTTCTTGCAATAACTCATCTATTATAAATTTGCATACTAATAAATTAGGTTCCAATAAATAGGATTTATTCAATTCAACCTTTTTTAATTAAGTCTATTTTAATCATTATAATATTTCGTAGGTTAATTCTTAACATTTACTTCATTACAAATTATAACAATTTTATTTCTTTATAAATTTAAGTCCAAAATCTTATTAATACGACAAATTTAATTAACGAAATTCATAGGTCGTTACAACGTATACCCATTCCCCTATGACATGCCTACCGTACCTCCTTCTTCTTATATTGTGTTGCCTGTAACCAAAAATGGAGCTTCCTCTTTGGAATCAAAACTTCAAAATTCAAGAACTATATACTCAATGAAAAATCATGAAACAAAGTCCATTGAGTTTGTTTAGATGATAGATTCAAAGCTATAGACTCGATTTGGTGAGCGAAGATGTTTTTGGAGGCTTAACCTTAGGGGCGATAAACTAAGGTTGGTTTTTTAGGGGATTATGGTCGTCAATTAGATGAATGGATCTTTGATTTGATGTGGGGTAGCAGAGTGCAGCTAGTATTGAAAATGGTGGAGGGCGGCTCGCGATAGGGAATTGCGATGTTGGCAGCGATGAGGCAGAATCATGGTCAGGTCACGTTTTTCTTTGTGTCTCCGGGGATGTCCTCGTAGTGATGGACGCCGGAGAGGAGATGAGAAGCTCAACGGTGAAGATGGAATTTAATTTCATCATGTTTTGCTCTGTATCACTGCTTCGTCATGCGCGGTCATTTCGGTTCACTGACATTGTTGTGCACATTTTTCTTGGAGGAAGATGATGATGATTTGTTTAAGGGGAGGATAGTAATTAAAGAATGAAATTAGTAAATTAATTTTACTATTTAATTCGTGAAACTTATAAAATTTATATGTCACTCATACGAAGCTGAATTCGAACGTCGTTTTTTGCGTTGAATTCATATTGAAAAATACTATGCTATGGAGTTGGATTGAACGAGATTGGAACTTAGTGGTGTTAGTCGCTATTGGATCATTATATAATGTAACTTGTATATAAAAGTGTGGTGGATCATATATAATATGGCTTATGTGTATAATAAGTGTATATATACTAATCTAAGCATAACTATGCAACTTTGTATGATAGTATAAAGTAAATAAGAGTAACCTCACCTGATATTTTATACACGTTCAGACCTCACATCCTACGTCCAGTCCCGAAGCTCCCCTTCCGTATTTCCTTTAACGAATTAACCCTCACTACACCTGGAGGAATAGGCTAATACAACTGTGTTTTTTTGACAAGTTTTATGTTCCAAATAACATTGATATTGACCGCTGGTACAATTTTTCCTATAATCTCCTTAGTAATGTGGAAGTGTATAGTTTTTTATTATGGATGTAGTTTGAGTAAACATTGAGAATTGAATTACGATAAGTACTAAGAGATCGGAGAATATAGAAATAGTAAGTAAGTAAGTTAGAAAGTTAACTTATGAATTTTGATCTTATAATGTATTTATAGAAATGAAAGTGATATATCAAACAGTTGCAATCATTCGTAGATGATTATTACTGTTAGAAAGGCCGCAACTTTTCAAAGTGACTCTTCAGAAAGTAGCCGTTATACAGCATTCGGTCAATCGAGTATAGAATTCAATCTACTAAAGAAGAGCAGAAGATTTTATGCCAAATTTATAAAAAAGCTTGAACTTTTTTGAAATATTAAAGTTCATTCCACTGAGGTTTCAGTCAACTACCATCGGTCGATTGAGAAAATACCTCGGTTGACTGAACCGAGCAAACATAGAAAAAATATAAGTTTATTTTTGCCTTTTTGAAATATTGAATTAAACAAGCTCTTTATAAATAGTTATGTATGTAGGCATGTGTACACGTTATATTAGATACTAAGGAGATTTTACATATAATTCTATGACCATATAAATACTCTAGTTTGATGAAGATGACCATTGAGTTTCTTAAATGTGATTATCTATGTTGTAGCTCTTTCAACTGCAATATAGTTATAAACTAGAAATATGTGATAATATAGTTGTCATCATTAAAAAATTAGAAATAGAGATTCAACAATCTCCCTCTTTATATGATGATGGTAACTATATATATAAATAAGTAAAGTGAATCATTCTCCCCCAATACGTATGCTCCTCCAATCTCAAATATCTCCCCCTTTGTCATCAACAAAATTAAACATTTTGACGTTGAAACAGCACATACCTGAAGATAACATGAATTAGTATATAACAGAAGAGAGATTACATATACAAACATTGAAATAGAAACATAAGTCCAAAAATACATAGGTTTTAAACAAGTTCAACCAAACAAATACGTACCAAAATACCAAAAAAAGAGTACTAAAGATCGTATAGAAAAAAACACTAAGATATACATAAAACATAGCAGTAAATAGTCTTACTCAAGTATCTAAGATTATGGCTATGTACTTGATGATGAAGAGGAGCAAGAACCCGAAGCAAGATTGTTCCAAATCTTCTTCAAGAAACCGAGAGTAGTCTTTTCAAAAGTTATTTGGCATTTGATCAACTTCTATTGCTTATTGAAGAATATTTCCTAATTTTTGAGAATTACATCTGAAGTAGTTATATTTCCAGAAGGTTTGAACAAAGTAACTTCTTGATCGCTATCTGTGGTCCATTAAGTTTGCTTTCGATTTTCTTGTTAAATCTCCTCCTGTTCTACTTGTCGAAGTAAAGATTGTGATATATTTTCATGAACAAGACGAGAAACATATTCTCGATATGGAGGAAAAGAATCCATTGTATATGGAAGCATCATTAGAGAAATAGATTTTTGGTCCATAATCTTTGTATGAAGTAAGTCTTGTAGCGAGTCAAAATTGATTGTAAAGTGAGTGAAGAACTTTGTTAGATAAGCACCGTAAAATATCATATGACAAGTATGGGCGTAAAAGCTTTTGATTTCATTGAGAATGATTTGAGCCCAATTCAACTTTTTGTTTGAGTAAATCACATAAAAAACTTTATAGTTATTGTCATACATCTTTTCTTAACTTCCTTTTCAAGGTAGAATAATATGTTTTGTTAATTATACGTGCTTGAGGTCATAAATTGACCGAAATGTTTTCTATCTTTTCGGTACAGAAAAGGTAACTTCATCAAAAGCCATGTTATGTTGATTGATATCCTCTAGTTTTGCACCAAAGTTATTGCAATCAAGAATAACTCCTAGGTCATGGACATTTAAAACCATATCAATCCCTAAAACCCTACTCCATAATTGCCCACCAACATTACCATATAGAGGTTTGTAAAAATCACCCTGAAGGTTGCATAGAATATTCTTACTAGAAAGGGATATATTTTCATCTTATTTTCCTTAGCATCGATTAGTGATAGAAATCCATGTTCCGGTCTACTAGCCGTTAAATATAACAAAGATCCTATCATATTTCTGTATAATTTTTGATCGAAATCTTTTTCATCTTCGTCTTTATCTAAATGTAGAGTACTATTCGTCGGAGTCAGTTTACTTGGGATATTTTCCATTACAAAGTGTTTTTATAAATCTCGACTGTATTTTTCTTGATATAAAAAAATTCCAATTTCTAATTGTCTTATTTGCAAACCCAAAAAGTAGTTTAATTCACTAATATGTGACATTTCAAATTCATCTTTCATAATTTAGAAAATTAATTACACAATTTTTCATTAGTTGATCCAAATATAATGTCATCAACATATATTTCTACAACTAATATATCAGTATTTTCTCATTTTATAAACAAAGTAGAATCAATTTTACCAATTCAAAAACCTGAGTTTTGTAGATGAATTTTTAATCTTTCATACCAAGCATAAGGTGCTTGTTTTAATCCATATAAAGCCTTCTTAAGTTCAAATACATGATCGGGATATTTCTCATGAACAAATAGCAAAGCTTGTTCGACATTTGTGAAAGGCCTAAAATTATGATGACATGCGAAAGCGAGTAATGTTCGTATGCTTCGAGTTATGCTACCGGAGAAAATGTCTCTTCATATTCAATTCCTTATTCTTGATGTATCCTTGACCTGCTAATCTTGCTTTATTTCAAAAATGTTTCCATTTTCATCTGCTTTATTTTTAAGAATACACTTTTGTTCCGATTATCGATTGATTGTTTGGTCTCGGTACAAGTTCCCATAGGCCATTTCTTTCAAATTGATTAAGTTCTTCTTGCATTGCAATAATCCAAAAGATCATCTTTTGATGCTTCTTTATAATTTTTAGATTCGAAATTTGATATATATGCAACATGACTCATATGACTTAATTGTTTTCTGGTTGATACGTCTGTATTTAAATTACCAATAATATTATCAATTGGATTGTCTTTTAATACCTTAGGTGATGACATTATAATATTATCATTATTATTATTAATATTGTTATCATTATTTTCAGTATAGGTACATTAGTTTTATTACTTATTACTTCTTCTTCTTCATCATCATTTTTAAAATTTTATCAAAATGAAACATGAAGACTTTATTCTATAATGTTTGTTCGTTTATTCTTTATGCTTTACTTTGATCCAAACGGCCAACAAAAATTCCTTCATCAGCTTTAGAATCGAATTTTCCTCGATAGTCTTTTTGTGTTTAAAATAGAACATTTTGATCCAAATGCTCAAAAATACGATACGTTAGGTCTTTTTAGAAACATTTCATGGCATGTGTTTTTAGTCATTGGCCTGAGTGTTACACGATTCAATACATAACATGCGATAACAACAGCTTCGGCCCCAAAAAAAATTTGGTAGGTAACTACTATTTAGTAAAGTTTGTGCACATTCTTATAAAGTTCGATTTTTCCTTTCTAGAACACTATATAGTTGTTGTGTATGTGAAAATGAGAAATTATGACTAGTTCCCTTTTTGTTGCAAAAATTTGTAAATAGTTGATTCATTTTCAAATTCACCTCTATGATCACTTTGTATATTTTTAAGTTTTAAATTCGTCAAATTTTTAATTGGTTTAGCAAAAATTTTGAACATTTCAAAAGTATCGCTTTTATGTTTTAAAAAATAATGTCCAAGTAAATTCAGAAAAATCATCAATAATTACAAAAACATATTTGTTATGATTTGTCGAACGTACTTGAGTCGGTCCAAATAAATGTAGATGGAGTTGTTCGAGGGGTTGCTTTATGGAAATTTTCTTTTTAGATTTAAGGGTACATTTCTTTAATTTACCAAATTGACAAGTGTCACATAGGTTTTTAACTTTGTAGTTGATTTTTTGTAATCCTTTAACTAATCCAATTTTAGCTATTTTATTGACATTCTTAAAATTTATGTGATAGAAATGTCTACGTCATAACCATGGATCATTATGATTTGGGGCTAAGCATAAATTAGTGTCATTTTGACATTCATGTTTAAAACATATATATTTTGATTTCTAAATCCTTCAAAAATTAGATTTATACTTAATAAGTAACGTTTCAAATTTTCTTCCGCTAAAACAATAGTAATTATAGGAGAATTAGAAATATCAACATTGACGACTTCTCTTATGCCGATGACTAATCCTTTTGAATTAACGCGGAATGTCACAGTGCTACCATCGATATATCTTATATTTGATAATGTATAAGCATTTTCATTTATGTGTTTAGAACAACCACTATCGAGTGTCAACTTTTCTTTGCTTATTATTTTAATTTTGGGTACCTACAAAATAAGAAAATTTTAATTGGTACCCACATTCTTCGTTTAGGGTCCTTTGTGTTAGTGTAAGAAGGTAGCCATATCCACAATGATTTGGTTCCATTAAAAATGTATTTATCGTTATATACAACTTTCTTTAAATATTCATCAACATACTTTTGCCTAATTAGTTTATTATTTGTTTTAGGAATCATATTTTGACCATATTTGTGTATGAATTCTTAATCTTAGTGTCACGAGCCAAAATTCACTGTCTGAAAAATCGACATCAAATACCTCACTTGTATTCGAATGCCGAAGATTCAAACATTGAACTCCAGTTCGGTGGAGCTTATAACAACATTTGATGAAAACAACACAGTGGAAAAAAATTGAATTCCATTGATCACAATATATGGATACAACAACATTACAACAATTGAACGCCATCATCAGAGTGCTATATACATAATACAACAAACAGAATAATAACACCATAGCGGAACAATGACAATAAGGTCTTCAAAAAGATTTTGACATACCGCGACTTCAATAAGGACTTCCAAAACTTCAAAGACTTTCTAAACCAAAAGCATCCAAAAGAGTTGCAATCCAAAAGCTCAAAAACTTCAGAAAACTTCCAAAGACTTCAAAGATTCCTAGCTCCAAATCTACTATCTTGAACTAGCTCCAGAACATAGATAACCTGCTTCTAGGCTGCTCGTGTGGAAAATTATGGGCACCACGAGTTTAGGAAGGGAGCAATAAACTTTGAATCAGTCACGGAACTGGTATGAGTAAACAAAAACAGTTGTTTGAACAAAACAATTTAAAAAGAAATTCGTTCATGCTTTTCGAAAATGAAACTACCGTAAGGCCTCCATATGCACGAGATAGATCTAGTTGTTTACTAGAAAAATTTCTATTCTAATCGGATTTGAAAGAAATATAAAGGAAGCTAATAACCGTAGATTGGATTCACTGATGTACACAAGATCTTGGGATTGGATGTTGAAGTTTGCACTCAAATTGAATGAAGTCCGACCCTCCTCTAAAGGCAATTCAGCCGATCGCCCCAGAAAAGGTGTCTTTCGATCGCCCCCGAAAAGGCATATGCCAAGCCACATTCAGGCCGAGCCACCCTATGTCGAGTGACCCAGTGCAATGCTCAGCGAGTGAATGCCGAGCGACCCAGTGCATGCCGAGCGAGAGTAGCCGAGAGACCGTATGCCGAGCCAGTGCATGTCGAGCGACCCAGTGCATGTCGAGCGAGAGTATGCCGAGCGACCCTATGCCGAGCGACCCAATGCATGCCGAGCGGGAGTATGTCGAACGACCCAGTGCATGCAGAGCGAGAGTATGCCAAGCGACCCTATGCCGAGGGAGAGTATGTCGAGCGACCCAATGCATGCCGAGCGGGAGTATGCCGAACGACCAGCACATGCCGAGCGAGAGTATACCGAGCGAGAATGTGCCAAACGACATCCAGGCTGAGCTGCATTACTATGCCAAGCGGCATCCAAGCCGAGTCGCATTCCTATGCCGAGCGGCATCCAGGTCGATCAAAACTTAAGTTACACCGGTCTCTTATACGACCCCTATTTTCAAAAAAAAAAATTGGGTACGACCCAAATTTTCAAAAAAGAGGCCAAAACTCTAGTCGCAGCGCAGTTCCTCCAGATAGTGAATTCAAAACTCAACTTAATAAAGGAACATTCTATTCACTACCCTTACATCCCATGATCGACCAGGGCATAGACGGTATAGCGACAGCTTCTGAACGAAAACAAGGGAATGGACAAGCAACTGCTACTCAAATGATACTCCCAAAGGTTGGAGAACATAGATGATATGACTCTAGGCAAATGCCAAAGACGACTCCAAGCACTATTCTTCACCGACCCGACACTTGAAATCTAGTGACACCAAGCAGACCAACATTTAGCTCTAAGCAATTTGTTGCAAATGCTATAAAGGATGTCATACTGATAGAGTTTGAGGTGAGTCTCCTCTAGATATATTTTGGCAGCTTGTTAGCTAGAGAGCCTCCTATGACCATGGATTGTTTCTGTTACAAAATGAATCAGAACTAAAGTAAGGAGGAGTTGAGCAGACTAGGAAAAATAACAATGCAGGCCTATTGGCTGAGGACACTGATTCCAGTAGACAAAACAAGATCTCAAAATTAGACACATATGCTCTTTGAAAGATTCAATCGGTAGCCTCTATTTGGAGTCTCGCGACTCAAAGTTGTAATGAAAACTAACCTCGAGAGAGTCCATCGAAGTCCAGAGGAAATCAGGGGAATGTTGTATATTCCAAGATGCACACCAATCCTAACACTAGCGATTACAAACACCTTTGAGGTGTCATCGGATAGCGGATTCAGAAAGAAAAGCTTCAATAGTACATGCAAGCCATGCAGAATGGCGAGCCAGGACCTTCGGATGCCCATCAATAAAGAACTCCATTTATCAATTGGACCGTTGGTAGTCGACATCCCGCTAGAAGGGGCTAGGGACAGAGTTGAATAGCGAGCACACCATACTACTCCCCTTTATCAATGAGATTTGTGTCCGAGTACTCATATTTGGCCACTAACCAATCCTTGCAGACCATGATCAGGCCTGTGGAGTTTCATCAAGACGAGCATGATTCGACCGCTCACCATCAACCATATGCCTTCGATTTTAGGCTATGGACTAGAGATTGAAAATCTCATCATGATCAGAGCCTAATACAAAGTGAACACGACCGATGGTTCATTCGTTGACCTCCAAAGTTGATTTGAAGGCCTAAGCAAGGCTTGAAATAAATATGGCCCAATCATCCACTCAAATCGAGTCATAAAACAAATTTCGACAAAAAACAAATGCCTCTCCTGAAGATCAGTAACATCAGGATCTATCTAGAGTAGATGTGATTTGATCATCTAGACATCAAATCCTACCCTAAGCACAAAAGGTTGTTCGAAAGCCTGACTTGGAATAGCTGTGATGGACTACCTACTTGCCAACCATCGCTCTCAATACATGGACATGACTGCACCTTGAAACATATGCAACTTGCTTTGTCTACTCAATAATCTACTATCTTTATTTTCTAGAAAGAGATATGAAGCAAATTGTGCGAGGCTTGATTATCTAACCCATCATGGATGTGATCCAACCATCTATCATGTACCTCCTTCCTTGACATGATTGGAAGAGCTATAATCACCAAGCGGACGAGAATCGACTATCCATTCTTCAAGTTTCATCATTCATGCTGGGGGTAGAGTCCCATTCAATGAGAACACATGGTCTGATCGTTCATTTGACAGCATTAGCCTCGATACGGTAAATGAAATACAAATTAAACGGGTGGAAATACGACTTCTCTCGATAAGAACCTCTAAGTCCCTGAAGCGGATTAGAGTAATCTCAGTCCCCTAAGTGAGGACTAGAGTATAAGCGACTTAAAAACCTCTAAGTCCCTGAAGCAGACTAAAGTACTTTCAGTCCCCTGAGTGCAGACTAGAGTATAAACGACTTAAATACCTCTATGTCCCTGAAGCGGACTAGAGTACTCTCGGTCCCCAGAGTGCGGACTAGAGTACAAACGATTTAAAACCCTCTAAGTCCCTGAAGCGGAGTAGAGTAATCTCCGTCCCCAAAGTGCGAACTAGAGTATAAACGACTTAAAAAGCACTAAGTCCCTGAAGTGGACTAGAGTACTCTCAGTGCCCTGAGTGCGGACTAGAGTATAAACGATTTAAAAACCTCTAAGTCCCTGAAGCAGACTAGAGTACTCTCGGTCCCAGAGTGTGGACTAGAATATAAACGACTTAAAAACCTCTATGTCCCTGAAGCGGACTAGAGTACTCTCAATCCCCTGACTGCGGACTAGAGTACAAACGACTTAAATACCTCTATGTCCCTGAAGCGTACTAGAGTACTTTCGGTCCCCAGAGTGCGGACTAGAGTATAAACAACTTAAAAATCTCTAAGTCCCTGAAGCGGACTAGAGTACTCTCAGTCCCCAGAGTGCGGACTAGAGTATAAACGACTTAAAAACCTCTAAGTCCCTGAAGCGGACTTGAGTACTCTCAGTCCCCATAGTGCGGACTAGAGTATAAACGACTTAAAAACCTCTAAGTCCCTGAAGCGGACTTGAGTACTCTCAGTCCCCTGAGTGCAGACTAGAGTATAAACGACTTAAAAACCTCTAAGTCCCTGAAGTGGACTAGAGTACTCTTAGTCCCCTGAGTGTGGACTAGAGTGTAAACGACTTAAAAACCAATAAGTCCCCAGAGTGCAGATTAGAGTACTCTAAGTCCACTGAGTGTGGATTAGAGTATAAACGACCTGAAATTTCCATGTTCCCAGAGTGTGGCTGGAGTAGTCTGAGTCCCCAAAGTGCGGACTAGATTATAAATGACTTGAAATCTCCAAGTCCCCAGAGTGTGGATTGGAGTACTCTAAGTCCCCTGATTGCGGACTAGAGTATAAACGACTTAAAATCCTCTAAGTCCCCAGAGTGCATACTAGAGTACTTTAAGTCCCTAGAGTGCGGACTAGAGTATAAATGACTTAAAAACCTCTAAGTCCCTGAAGCCGACTAGAGTACTCTCAGTCCCTTGAGTGCGGACTAGAGTATAAACGACTTAAAAGCCTCTATGTCCCCAGAGTGTGGACTGGATTACTCTAAGTCCTTGAGTTCGGACTAGAGTATAAACGACTTAAAAACCTCTAAGTCCCCAGAGTGCGGACTAGAGTACTCTAAGTCCCCTGAGTGCGGACTAGAGTATAAACGACTTGAAATCTGCAAGTCTCCAGAGTACGGAAGGGAGTACTCTGAGTCCCCAGAGTGAGGACTAGAGTATAAACGACATGAAATCTCCAAGTCCTCAGAGTGCGGACTGGAGTACTCTGAGTCCCTAGAGTGCGGACTGGAGTATAAACGATTTGTAATTTCCAAGTCCCCAGAGTGCGGACTGGAGTACTCTAAGTCCTTTGAGTGCATATTAGAGTATAAATGACTTAAAAACCTCCCAAAGTATGGACTAGAGTACTCTGAGTCCCCAGAGTGCCGACTAGAGTATAAACGATTTGAAATCTCCAAGTCCCCAGAGCATGGATCGAAAGATGGACACAAATTGGGCACGAGTCGACTGGGGGGAGAATAACACTAAGTCACCAGAATGTAGAGTGGTTCATAAACATCAATAAATAGATGAGTGAATTCCGACCATTATCTATTTTGCAAACTTCGGCCTGAAATCGACAAGAGGAGTATTAACTCGCTAAGGATGGAGTTCGACCATCCAACTAGTGGCCTGGCTAAATCAATGCTGGATGCAGGAGTTCAAATCTCTAAAAGTTGAATATGACAGTTTACTATAGCTCTAACTTGGCATTCTTTACAACTTAAGGCAATGACTACAGGGAGGCCTCAATACAGAACCAACAGAAACGACATCCAAAGCTATGGGAAACCGACTATATTATACCTCAGATCGAGGGTCAATGCCACAAAGTGAATGTTCCTTGGATATTCCTTGAAAAACATTGACCTCCAGAGTGTGGAAAGGTGTAACAACCCTAGTTTTATAACTATTTATTTTATTTAATTATTTAATTTTGAATTATATTTTATATAATTTGTGTTTAACAATATAATTTAATTATTTAATTTGGAGATATATTTTATAAAATTTTGAATGTCAATAAGAGTAAATAATAACTGTGAAAATTTAAGCTATGTTTGAACTGTTAAATTTCGCGTTTAAAAGACGCGTCAAATTATAGGGTATAAGCAACGTAATAAACGTGTGTTTTTAAAATGTTATTTTATCAAAATTTTTGATGTTTTAGACTGCGTCTGTTTAACGTAGTGTAAAAATCAAGTTTTCGAATAAATTTGAAGAAAAATATCAGTCAGAGATTTTATGGCAACCGTTACGTTGTTTTAACTGACGGTCTGTTTTCAAATAAAAATTGCATACGTTACATAAATATTTACCATTTCATTTATTGATACCAAACGTTAAAATCAAAAATAAAATGGAATGAAAATCAACTTGGCAACGTTCAAGACTTTATAAATCAATGCATGCATTTTGAAACTGATACGTGCACCCCACTCTTTTTCCTTTGCTCTGTTCTCTTCAGTTTTACACGATGCAAATAATTGAATCAAACCTTAAACCACGCATGCATTAAATCCAGTTGTGTAACTGCCTAATTCTTGTATCACGCAACATATTCACAACTTTGGTAACCGATACATTTCTCTACAAAAATCAAGTATGCAGATATCTCGCAACTTATTTTATGATTTAAAGAGTTGCAAATCAAACTTTATCAACTCAGCACATCTATTATCCCATTTCTTAAATCACGCTTTCGTATTTATGAAAGCACATTTTGCTCTGATACTTGGAAACAAACATAACTGAAGGCTAATCAAAGTATATCAGAACAAATTCTATTTTTAACTGATGCATTCACCTCTCCTATTCATCACGCAATATTATACCTGAAGCATTCATTCCATTTGCCTCTGGAAATTCATAACTGACTGTTGCAACGTTCGAGCAAGACCTTTGGCATTCATCTGGAAACAAATCTACCATTTCAAAGCCTTTATATGTATGAAACTCTCGGCCTCACTCTTTGTATTTCGGATACTTGGTGAAACCAAATCCTTAGGCAAACTGAAATCACGTATTCATATTTATATCAATATAACTGATATGTTTACATTTACTTCCTCTGCCTATATGTATTTATCCAAGCTTCATCTTTTTCCTCTCTGATCCAGGCTTCATCAGGTAAGTCTTATTCCATTTTTCTTCTTTTAAGTCCTCTCTGATAGTTTGCTTTGCTCGGCCATTTTTCCCACCGTGTTGCCTGTAACATAGGATGTGTAGTCTTGCATATGTATGGATCTTAAAACTATGTATTCCCAGAGGAGCACACATCCATTCAGTTAGCCAAGCCTAGTAGCTGTCTGGAGTGGCTGTTGATAAATAGGAGCAGGGGACGTTGCCAGGTATATTTAAGGGAATGAATTAAAACAGTAAAAGAGATAAGACTGAAATTGGGATGCATTGTGTGACTAGGTTATTAGGATGCGTGTGCATAGATAGCATAGAGATTGACTGCATATCTATATTGCTCCTACTTGTTGAACGAGTTCGACCTGGTATAGTTTCTATTTGTAGAAGAAGAGTAGCTAACTGGGAGGTTAGATTTAAGATATATATATATAAAGTGTGGAAACTCTGTTATGATATAAGAAGCAAATTGGCATATATAAGAGAAATGTGACTATAGTCTATGTCATAAGTATTTGGCCCAACTGTATATGTTGCATAGCATATATTAGAAAACTTAGGCTGAAGGGAGGCATGTTCTATTGACTAATGCCAGCTGTTGCTTATTATAGAAGCTTGTATAAAAATAGGCTGGGTGTGTGTAAGTTTTCATGTCTGCATCTATAGGAATTATCATAGTAGGATGCACACACCTTAGTATCACTGTGTGCATGCATTTAGTTATAGAGCTGTGTAGGTTTCATCTGAGGGGTGGGTTGCATTAAAATAAGAAGGCACTGTGAAAACTGAGATGCATTCATGCGTGAGTTTTAGACATATCATATAGGCAGTTTTGTAAAAAGCTTGACCTGATTGTATTTAGTTTGCATCTAAAGGAATTTGCAGAGTAGCAGTGCAAGCCTATAGGGGAAGGGCTGTGCATGTTCATATATCACCAGCTCCTGCCTGGGTTCGAAACTACATAAGTGGAGACAGGAGTTGTTGTCTGGAGTTGCTTTGATATTTGACTGAAGGGTGGTGTTAGTGGTAGTAGGAGGTAGGCAGTTGTGTTTGATCAGAGAATTGTGAGGAGTATCTCCAAATAATAAACCGAGAGCAATAGGTGAGTGCACGAAGTGTTACATATGTGACTCGAAGTAAGGGACTAATGGCTCGAAGTATCTGCATAGCAATCTCGAAGTAGCCTTGTGCTTGACTCGGGTAGTTGGGATTTGTGCCTGGCATAGTTGCGGGCCTGGAAAGTTTAAAATATGAGAGTGAATCATATTATAAAGCTGTGATGGAAAACTGAGCAATGGTGAAACCTGAGTGGTTAGTGGTAGGTTGAGTTGATTGATGCTAGCTTGTGACTCAAAATGTTTGCTGTGAAGTGTTCCTAAATCTGAAAGGTGCTATGTTGCCTTGCATGTAAGAAAAGGTGGAAATGGAAATAAGTGAACTGAGCGTGTAGTATAAGGATGTGGTGAAATCTGTGCATATCAGTGGTAAAATCTGTGCATATCAATGCCAAGGCATGTGCAAGAAGTATTCGAAGGTAATTGAATTAGCAAACTAGGATTTATTTGCAGTATAGATGGAATACAGTGCAAGTTTGGCAAAGAAGTAAGAAAAAAAAAAGAATGAAGAATGGAAGCGGCAGAAGTGATGTGAGTATGTGATAAGGTTGGCAAATGCGAGTGGACACGTGAAAATTGAATTAGTGAGATGAACTTGTACACGAGTGTACCTCGGTCTTAGTTGGTTTAGAAAATTTTGTCAAAATTTTAGTGTTAGCCCGGTTCATGTTGTGGTCACGTTACACGGTGGAGTGGTCGAGCAAAGCAAACAAATTCTTGTTCTATTCTAATTTTCTTTGACCGTAAATTCTAAGTCGCGTATTCTATATTTTACTTTTGTTCTAGATTTGAATCTAGGCGACATCCGAGAAATTTTATCGTTACCCTCTGTCGGTCTTTACCAGTGAATCGTCGTTTTTGAATTCAAATTTTCTGCAAATCTCAGGTGAGTATTTCTCACCAGACATACGTATTTATATTTTGGTAAATTATTGCAAGTGTATGTGTAAAATTGTATTTCACTATTATCTGTCTGTAATGTAATATAGATTGATGGACCCCATTTAAATTGACACCTCATCAGTATTATCTGTTATATTATTTCTGCAGTTATATTATTAATTGTTATTTACTGCTTAAATCACCACTGCAAGTTCCCTGTTAAAGTTGGATTGTTATGGGCTGAAATAATGATTATTGTTAAACTAGTCTGTTAACTGCTTAACTGATAACTTGGGATTGCGGGTTTGAAATGATAGAACCCGGGGTTTGTAAATTTCGGATTGAAATGATATAAATCCGTATCACTTGACCTAGGCTAGAAAACTATATACAGGCCCGTGGTTCTGATAATATTTTCTGAAATATTTAAAATTATTTTGGAAGTTAAATATTTGATTTAATATCTTTAAAGGATTTTATTTTGATTTGGATGAGTTATAAATGTTAATAAATAAATAAGTATTTGAATAAAGTTTGGAATATATCTTATTTTAGAAATTCTGGATTTTGAAAGAATAAGATTTCAGTTAAGAAATATCTATAAAAATAAATAAGGTATATTTGGAAATATTTATTAAGTTAAACAATCTACTACAGCATTTAAATGCTGTCCTTTGAAATTGGGCTAGTAACTTTAGGTAGCATTTCATAAATGCTACAGAGTCTAGAATTTGATTGTTTTAAAATTTATGGAATTTGATAAATTTTATTTTATGTTAAGTTTTGGAAAAACTTAAGACATGATATTTATAACTGGATTTTTCTTAATAAATATAAGATGAATATTCTAGTATTAAGTAAATTTGAAAATATTTAACGGCTAAAATTTGGAGTTTTATTTATGGGATTTATGGGAATATTCAAGACTAAATAATAAAACATTGATTTGTTGAAAGAATAAAACCCAACCTTAGTTTTGAATAGTAATACTCCAATTAGATATATATATATAGGAATTGGAATGGGTTTGGGAACATGAAGTGATATTTAAATTTTGGTTTAAAACTTTAAATAAAGAAATATATTTGTAAAGCTATGTAAATTATCTTCTTTACAAAGTAACCATAAAGTTAAACCATTTATTCTATATACCGTTGAATGTCCAAACCATTGTGTTTGGGAGTTATGGTTTAAAGTAAAATTTCCAAAATATTATGTTTTGAAGATATAATTCAAATATTTGGTTTCCAGATATTATAAATTTTAAGCAGTATGGTTTTGGAAAAGAATTATATTTGAATATAACGATATCATATTGTTTTGGGTTTTAAATTGATATCGTATTTATAGTTTTGAAATGGAAATGTTTATTCTGGTTTTAAAGTATAAACTGTTTTAAATGACCACGGGTTATAATAACGTTGGTTGGCAAAGAGACCGGGATCGGATATGGACATACTCTCTGTCGATACCGAAAACCACTTTGACTAACCGTGTACGCGGTGGAGATTCCAGAATGAAGTAGGTTGGTGGTGACGGTTTCTTGAAAGGTATATACGTGGACCCGACTCCCGTGAGTTGGCTTAAGGTGGCTAAAACAGGAGCGATTGACGGATTAATGAGGTAGCTCCTCTGATCGAACGCACTTCTTCGTATACCATTCTATTGCTTATGTGATTGTTTGGGTGCACCCTTGATTTGGGAGTGTTGTTCGAGGTGGGCGGTAGCTGCGGCTACGCGTTACCATCGGTCCGGAAGCGTAATTGGTATATCTACCCTGGCATTGCCTAGTTGTGCCGTGTCACCTACCATATCGAGCCTTGTACGAGTTTGGATTTCTCCCGTAGCCCGTGTGGTATCCTCTAGTGGCTTCCCGATCAGGAGGGGCTATGATATTGGACGGACTACTGGGACTATTACGTGTTAAGGGCTATATGGGTAACCCCCTAATGCTATTAAAAAGTAAGTTTATTTTACATAGACACTATTATAATAGCGCAATATACTACATAGTAAATAGTTTAACGGATCCTTAGAGGATGGGCGATCCCAAGCATCCTTTAAGTTACTTGCCATATATTACAGTACACTTGAATTAGTTTACATTATATAAGTATGTATGTCCTGACTCGAGTGTTTTGGTTTTATTTTACGCTCGGGTCAGCCTGAGTTGCAGTTTCAGTTCCTCTCCGGAGCTAGGACATTCCGTAGACCATTCGTGCTGCTGGAAGTTTGTTTCAGTCTTTATCTTTTCTGGAATCCCAGACTTTGAAGACTCTATCTCTATTTATGTTTTAAAATTGTATTGAGGATTATAAACAATGTAATTCCTGTTTTGTTAAAGATGTATCAGTGGCTTCATGAACCACTAAATTTTTAATTTCCGCTGCGAAATTCTGATATCTGTGTATGTGATTCTGTGATTTATTTACTGTATATTCTGAGTTTTGCCAAATTTATTTTACAACGCAGTATTTTGAACAATTCAAGTCCAACATGTGAGGATGCGAATGGTACAAAATAGTGGGTCGTTACAGTTGGTATCAGAGCTTTGGCTCTAGGCAAAACTTAGAATGTAAAGTAAATTTGATTATAGAATCACATTCATCCGAGTTTGAATCTCTTTCTCTTCGAATTTTGGAACATTCCCTATGGTTCCAAAGTTCATTCGTGTCCCTCATTTTTCGTCTTCTTTAGATTCTGGAGTGTCCCATAACTCTACTTCGGAGGATCTTTATAGTGAATTGGCGGTCCCGCCATTATTCTAATAAAGGGGTGAAACTCCTTTACCAATAGCATTGATTCACCAGAGGTTTATATTTATCCTCGGTTTATATACTAGTATCTTTAGTTATTCCGAACTCTATCTCTTCGGATCAAGTGTAGATTTACTCAACCACACCGATCTGACTCTTTAAAGTCACGGATGACCAGATCAAGGTTGTCCGCGATTTATATAGACTTACCCAGTTTCCTTATTGCGTTATTTAGCCATCAGATCTTCTGATTTCCACTTATCTTGAATTTAATTTGATTCGAGTTCATCAAATTTGAATCTTTATCTTTGTTTGGAAATTTTTTTTTCTATATTTGCAAATAAAATCTAATATTATATATAAGTATAATTTTCAGAATTTTATACGTTGTCAAGAAATAATAGTTTTGTTTTTTTTTTATGATTTGGTAAGCCAGGTGTTTTGTCTAATATAAATAATTGAATATAAACAATGGTTATAAATTAATTTAGAAACAGAAATGAATTTAAGACTAGAACATGAGAATTAAATTTCTGATGATTTCAAACCTTGTGTTAAAATTTTAAAAGGAAGTAATAAGAATTTTTGTATAGAAATTTGTTCCAAAGAAATTTTAAAATTAGTGCTTTTCTCTTTGTCGCTGGAAAATAATTTCGGTGATGACTGCAGCATCATCGACCTTCATTTTCGAGTTTCGAAGTGAAAAGACCATCCTGTAGTCTGGCTACAGTGTTTCCTTGAGATTTTAATTGATTTGAATTTCTAAAGTATGACTTAATATATATATAGATTTGATTTCACATATTATGTATATATATTTATTTATCTCTAAATGGTTTGAAGGGAATCAGGAATTCAATTCTTAAAATTTATCTTAAGGAAAAATTTCAATAAAATAAAAAGGAAAAATAAATAAAATTTTGAATAAGAATTTCCAACCGGAGATAATTGGATAAATGAACTCAGGAATATTTCAACTTTGATATGAATATTATTGGGCATTGAAACTAAAAGATATAAATGAGGATTATTTGGAAATCATCATACCAAATAAAGTATTAGGTTATTTGTTAAAATTAAGAGTTAAGTAAAATAATAAACTGATTGGAAAATACTATCATATCTACTGTAGCATATTATAAGTGCTGCTGTTTCTAAAAATAAAATGTTTTGGAAAATTTGTAATTGAATAAATAAAGATTATTTTAAAGGTGTCATGATTTTAGTAGTATGATTTCCAAATGAAAATATCTATAAATTTAATGAATTTCGAAGTATTATGAATTTCAAAGATATTATGATTTCAAATTTATTTTCTTATTTTCAAACTATCTTCGAGTATCCTTGGTTTCCTATCCGCTACAGATTGGGGGAAGCTATTGCTTATACCAATCTATTTAGAAAAACTTCCTATAATCTTTGAAATCTTTGTTACTCATCGGGACCTGAGCACCGCTGAGCACCCATAGCCTGACAGTCAAACTGAAAAGGTAAAACCAATTCTAAAGGATCTTCTTCGTGCTTTAAATCCGGAACTATCCGTTTAAGATTCTTGTTATCTAGCTTACCTTCCTTTGTTTCTCTTCTTCCGTTCCTTTTCGAGGACGAAAAGTTCTTAAGTGGGGGAGAGTGTAACAACCCTAGTTTTATAACTATTTATTTTATTTAATTATTTAATTTTGAATTATATTTTATATAATTTGTGTTTAACAATATAATTTAATTATTTAATTTGGAGATATATTTTATAAAATTTTGAATGTCAATAAGAGTAAATAATAACTGTGAAAATTTAAGCTATGTTTGAACTGTTAAATTTCGCGTTTAAAAGACGCGTCAAATTATAGGGTATAAGCAACGTAATAAACGTGTGTTTTTAAAATGTTATTTTATCAAAATTTTTGATGTTTTAGACTGCGTCTGTTTAACGTAGTGTAAAAATCAAGTTTTCGAATAAATTTGAAGAAAAATATCAGTCAGAGATTTTATGGCAACCGTTACGTTGTTTTAACTGACGGTCTGTTTTCAAATAAAAATTGCATACGTTACATAAATATTTACCATTTCATTTATTGATACCAAACGTTAAAATCAAAAATAAAATGGAATGAAAATCAACTTGGCAACGTTCAAGACTTTATAAATCAATGCATGCATTTTGAAACTGATACGTGCACCCCACTCTTTTTCCTTTGCTCTGTTCTCTTCAGTTTTACACGATGCAAATAATTGAATCAAACCTTAAACCACGCATGCATTAAATCCAGTTGTGTAACTGCCTAATTCTTGTATCACGCAACATATTCACAACTTTGGTAACCGATACATTTCTCTACAAAAATCAAGTATGCAGATATCTCGCAACTTATTTTATGATTTAAAGAGTTGCAAATCAAACTTTATCAACTCAGCACATCTATTATCCCATTTCTTAAATCACGCTTTCGTATTTATGAAAGCACATTTTGCTCTGATACTTGGAAACAAACATAACTGAAGGCTAATCAAAGTATATCAGAACAAATTCTATTTTTAACTGATGCATTCACCTCTCCTATTCATCACGCAATATTATACCTGAAGCATTCATTCCATTTGCCTCTGGAAATTCATAACTGACTGTTGCAACGTTCGAGCAAGACCTTTGGCATTCATCTGGAAACAAATCTACCATTTCAAAGCCTTTATATGTATGAAACTCTCGGCCTCACTCTTTGTATTTCGGATACTTGGTGAAACCAAATCCTTAGGCAAACTGAAATCACGTATTCATATTTATATCAATATAACTGATATGTTTACATTTACTTCCTCTGCCTATATGTATTTATCCAAGCTTCATCTTTTTCCTCTCTGATCCAGGCTTCATCAGGTAAGTCTTATTCCATTTTTCTTCTTTTAAGTCCTCTCTGATAGTTTGCTTTGCTCGGCCATTTTTCCCACCGTGTTGCCTGTAACATAGGATGTGTAGTCTTGCATATGTATGGATCTTAAAACTATGTATTCCCAGAGGAGCACACATCCATTCAGTTAGCCAAGCCTAGTAGCTGTCTGGAGTGGCTGTTGATAAATAGGAGCAGGGGACGTTGCCAGGTATATTTAAGGGAATGAATTAAAACAGTAAAAGAGATAAGACTGAAATTGGGATGCATTGTGTGACTAGGTTATTAGGATGCGTGTGCATAGATAGCATAGAGATTGACTGCATATCTATATTGCTCCTACTTGTTGAACGAGTTCGACCTGGTATAGTTTCTATTTGTAGAAGAAGAGTAGCTAACTGGGAGGTTAGATTTAAGATATATATATATAAAGTGTGGAAACTCTGTTATGATATAAGAAGCAAATTGGCATATATAAGAGAAATGTGACTATAGTCTATGTCATAAGTATTTGGCCCAACTGTATATGTTGCATAGCATATATTAGAAAACTTAGGCTGAAGGGAGGCATGTTCTATTGACTAATGCCAGCTGTTGCTTATTATAGAAGCTTGTATAAAAATAGGCTGGGTGTGTGTAAGTTTTCATGTCTGCATCTATAGGAATTATCATAGTAGGATGCACACACCTTAGTATCACTGTGTGCATGCATTTAGTTATAGAGCTGTGTAGGTTTCATCTGAGGGGTGGGTTGCATTAAAATAAGAAGGCACTGTGAAAACTGAGATGCATTCATGCGTGAGTTTTAGACATATCATATAGGCAGTTTTGTAAAAAGCTTGACCTGATTGTATTTAGTTTGCATCTAAAGGAATTTGCAGAGTAGCAGTGCAAGCCTATAGGGGAAGGGCTGTGCATGTTCATATATCACCAGCTCCTGCTTGGGTTCGAAACTACATAAGTGGAGACAGGAGTTGTTGTCTGGAGTTGCTTTGATATTTGACTGAAGGGTGGTGTTAGTGGTAGTAGGAGGTAGGCAGTTGTGTTTGATCAGAGAATTGTGAGGAGTATCTCCAAATAATAAACAGAGAGCAATAGGTGAGTGCACGAAGTGTTACATATGTGACTCGAAGTAAGGGACTAATGGCTCGAAGTATCTGCATAGCAATCTCGAAGTAGCCTTGTGCTTGACTCGGGTAGTTGGGATTTGTGCCTGGCATAGTTGCGGGCCTGGAAAGTTTAAAATATGAGAGTGAATCATATTATAAAGCTGTGATGGAAAACTGAGCAATGGTGAAACCTGAGTGGTTAGTGGTAGGTTGAGTTGATTGATGCTAGCTTGTGACTCAAAATGTTTGCTGTGAAGTGTTCCTAAATCTGAAAGGTGCTATGTTGCCTTGCATGTAAGAAAAGGTGGAAATGGAAATAAGTGAACTGAGCGTGTAGTATAAGGATGTGGTGAAATCTGTGCATATCAGTGGTAAAATCTGTGCATATCAATGCCAAGGCATGTGCAAGAAGTATTCGAAGGTAATTGAATTAGCAAACTAGGATTTATTTGCAGTATAGATGGAATACAGTGCAAGTTTGGCAAAGAAGTAAGAAAAAAAAAAAGAATGAAGAATGGAAGCGGCAGAAGTGATGTGAGTATGTGATAAGGTTGGCAAATGCGAGTGGACACGTGAAAATTGAATTAGTGAGATGAACTTGTACACGAGTGTACCTCGGTCTTAGTTGGTTTAGAAAATTTTGTCAAAATTTTAGTGTTAGCCCGGTTCATGTTGTGGTCACGTTACACGGTGGAGTGGTCGAGCAAAGCAAACAAATTCTTGTTCTATTCTAATTTTCTTTGACCGTAAATTCTAAGTCGCGTATTCTATATTTTACTTTTGTTCTAGATTTGAATCTAGGCGACATCCGAGAAATTTTATCGTTACCCTCTGTCGGTCTTTACCAGTGAATCGTCGTTTTTGAATTCAAATTTTCTGCAATTCTCAGGTGAGTATTTCTCACCAGACATACGTATTTATATTTTGGTAAATTATTGCAAGTGTATGTGTAAAATTGTATTTCACTATTATCTGTCTGTAATGTAATATAGATTGATGGACCCCATTTAAATTGACACCTCATCAGTATTATCTGTTATATTATTTCTGCAGTTATATTATTAATTGTTATTTACTGCTAAAATCACCACTGCAAGTTCCCTGTTAAAGTTGGATTGTTATGGGCTGAAATAATGATTATTGTTAAACTAGTCTGTTAACTGCTTAACTGATAACTTGGGATTGCGGGTTTGAAATGATAGAACCCGGGGTTTGTAAATTTCGGATTGAAATGATATAAATCCGTATCACTTGACCTAGGCTAGAAAACTATATACAGGCCCGTGGTTCTGATAATATTTTCTGAAATATTTAAAATTATTTTGGAAGTTAAATATTTGATTTAATATCTTTAAAGGATTTTATTTTGATTTGGATGAGTTATAAATGTTAATAAATAAATAAGTATTTGAATAAAGTTTGGAATATATCTTATTTTAGAAATTCTGGATTTTGAAAGAATAAGATTTCAGTTAAGAAATATCTATAAAAATAAATAAGGTATATTTGGAAATATTTATTAAGTTAAACAATCTACTACAGCATTTAAATGCTGTCCTTTGAAATTGGGCTAGTAACTTTAGGTAGCATTTCATAAATGCTACAGAGTCTAGAATTTGATTATTTTAAAATTTATGGAATTTGATAAATTTTATTTTATGTTAAGTTTTGGAAAAACTTAAGACATGATATTTATAACTGGATTTTTCTTAATAAATATAAGATGAATATTCTAGTATTAAGTAAATTTGAAAATATTTAACGGCTAAAATTTGGAGTTTTATTTATGGGATTTATGGGAATATTCAAGACTAAATAATAAAATATTGATTTGTTGAAAGAATAAAACCCAACCTTAGTTTTGAATAGTAATACTCCAATTAGATATATATATATAGGAATTGGAATGGGTTTGGGAACATGAAGTGATATTTAAATTTTGGTTTAAAACTTTAAATAAAGAAATATATTTGTAAAGCTATGTAAATTATCTTCTTTACAAAGTAACCATAAAGTTAAACCATTTATTCTATATACCGTTGAATGTCCAAACCATTGTGTTTGGGAGTTATGGTTTAAAGTAAAATTTCCAAAATATTATGTTTTGAAGATATAATTCAAATATTTGGTTTCCAGATATTATAAATTTTAAGCAGTATGGTTTTGGAAAAGAATTATATTTGAATATAACGATATCATATTGTTTTGGGTTTTAAATTGATATCGTATTTATAGTTTTGAAATGGAAATGTTTATTCTGGTTTTAAAGTATAAACTGTTTTAAATGACCACGGGTTATAATAACGTTGGTTGGCAAAGAGACCGGGATCGGATATGGACATACTCTCTGTCGATACCGAAAACCACTTTGACTAACCGTGTACGCGGTGGAGATTCCAGAATGAAGTAGGTTGGTGGTGACGGTTTCTTGAAAGGTATATACGTGGACCCGACTCCCGTGAGTTGGCTTAAGGTGGCTAAAACAGGAGCGATTGACGGATTAATGAGGTAGCTCCTCTGATCGAACGCACTTCTTCGTATACCATTCTATTGCTTATGTGATTGTTTGGGTGCACCCTTGATTTGGGAGTGTTGTTCGAGGTGGGCGGTAGCTGCGGCTACGCGTTACCATCGGTCCGGAAGCGTAATTGGTATATCTACCCTGGCATTGCCTAGTTGTGCCGTGTCACCTACCATATCGAGCCTTGTACGAGTTTGGATTTCTCCCGTAGCCCGTGTGGTATCCTCTAGTGGCTTCCCGATCAGGAGGGGCTATGATATTGGACGGACTACTGGGACTATTACGTGTTAAGGGCTATATGGGTAACCCCCTAATGCTATTAAAAAGTAAGTTTATTTTACATAGACACTATTATAATAGCGCAATATACTACATAGTAAATAGTTTAACGGATCCTTAGAGGATGGGCGATCCCAAGCATCCTTTAAGTTACTTTCCATATATTACAGTACACTTGAATTAGTTTACATTATATAAGTATGTATGTCCTGACTCGAGTGTTTTGGTTTTATTTTACGCTCGGGTCAGCCTGAGTTGCAGTTTCAGTTCCTCTCCGGAGCTAGGACATTCCGTAGACCATTCGTGCTGCTGGAAGTTTGTTTCAGTCTTTATCTTTTCTGGAATCCCAGACTTTGAAGACTCTATCTCTATTTATGTTTTAAAATTGTATTGAGGATTATAAACAATGTAATTCCTGTTTTGTTAAAGATGTATCAGTGGCTTCATGAACCACTAAATTTTTAATTTCCGCTGCGAAATTCTGATATCTGTGTATGTGATTCTGTGATTTATTTACTGTATATTCTGAGTTTTGCCAAATTTATTTTACAACGCAGTATTTTGAACAATTCAAGTCCAACATGTGCGGATGCGAATGGTACAAAATAGTGGGTCGTTACAAAAGGAGAGTAAACCATGAAGACTTGATCAAAAATTCTCTAGCACCTTCCTTCGATCCGTCAGGAGGAGTATGAAATTGGATTAGCATGACTCGACTGCATTTGAGCCAACTTTACCCCGAGACCTGATTACAGAACATGAACTAAAGTGGACGTGGCTGACCGACCATTGTCCAAATTATGCCCTAAAGCTGATAAGGCATTGAAGTATTCCTCTTGGAATGAAAAACCACATACAATCCAAGGTAGGTGAGACCTAGCTTCCCATCAAATGACCTAATCCCACGATTCAAAGGGAAAGAGAGTAAAGCTAAAGTGGGCATGGTTGGTCTTCCTACTCAACGGTATATGCCCCAAACCTAGGGGCACGGGCGAGAAGCAAAATGAATATGAACCGACTATTCGCCAATCAACTATGTGTCTTCGGAGTTTAGGTGGGAATATAAACATAGCTAGGGCAAGACTCAGCCATCCGTGCAGTGCATATTTCAACCCAAGACTAGGAGCAGATGCATGGTCATCCAAAGACTGGCTGCGATAGCTCAATGTTGAAACTCATATATAGTGCTTAGAGCTACTCAAGGCTACGACCGAAAGAATGCCTAGAGTTAGAATCGTTAAATCGATACCATAGCTCATGGGCAACTGACTATCACTCCAACCCAAAGCATGGGCAAAGGATCATGAATGCATTGAATAGAAAGTGCGTTACTCGAATATACAAGCAAATTCAAACTCATAGCAATATTCGGCTATGCAGTTGCACGCAACTCGAGGCTGACCCCTACTCGACATTTCCTTCAACATGCTTTTAGGCCTGATTTTTGGCCATTTGCAGATAATCGATTAGTGCATTCAGATCCTATCACTATTAGACTTAATAACTCATGACAAGATTCTACAGTTCGACTAGAGTAAACATCAATGTCTATGCCTACCAGCCATTGCGACAGGGCATACAACGACTACATGCATTTGAAAGACTACTTAAATAGAATACTGAACTAAGCCAATTCAATATCACTTATTTCCCTCGAAGATTTATCGAAGGCGGAAATTAGCAGACCTCATACCCAAATTCACTACATCGGATAACTACTAGAAGAGTAGTAGAGAACCAACCAATAGGTGGAAAATGTACGCGGTTGGAGCATTCAATGATCAGTGTTATGGAGCAGGAGTCATGATAATGACTCCTGAGGAACGATCGATCTCCTACTTCCTGAAACTTGATTTCTCTGTAACAAACAACGATGCGTAGTATGAAGCTTCGACAGCAAGCCTCAAACTTTCTAGAGGAGTTAGAGTGGAAACTTTACATATCTTTTGTGGTTCCTGATTGATAGTATGCAAAGTTAAGGAAGTTGATCTTGCCAGGGGGCATTGTCATGCTCCTTATCTCGGCCAGGTCCAAGAGCTACTAGCCGACTTCGCGTACTACATCATTACACAAATACTGAGCGAACAAAATGAAAAGAGTCCAATCACTGGCCAAGATGGCCAGCTTTAGAGACGCGCAATGAATGTACATTGTTTCAGTTGAAATACTCAAATATTCCAAGCATTGATAGATGGCGATCGGCTAGATCTTGGAGACAGAGCCAGAAAAGGGGTCATGGTTGACTCCTATCAAAGACTATCTACAATGAGGAATTTTTGCTGAACGGAGGAATGAAAAACGACGGATCCTCCTCAAAGCTTCATGCCAAATCATCCAAGAAGAAGTCATATGTAGAAAGGAGTTAATCCATTCACATGCTTTGTTGTATCACCCATGATGATATCAAATGAGTCATGAGCAAAGTCTATGAAGAAGAATGTGGCGATTACATCAGGGGGGAAACCAAGATAAAGAAAATACTCTGCTATGGGTATTACTGGCCAACTATCAATCTAGATGCGGTTGATCATGCTAGACAATGCGACAAGTGCAAGATGTTTGCAAAAAATACGGGAGTCCCGCCGATGGAGATTACTCAAATGGCTAGTCCATAGCCGTTTACCACTTGGGAGCATTGACATCATCTTCTTACCGATCCTAAATGTGGTGCGAAATACGCCATCATAGCAGTTGATTACTTCACCAAATGGGTAGATGGAGAACTTTTAACCACGACCAAGAAGAAGAAAATAATCAACTTCATTGTCTGTAAAGTTATCTGTCCTTATGACCTTCCATGATCCATTATAACTGCAAATGGACAGGTTGAAGCTATGAACAAAATCATAAAGTCTGTTCTGAAGATATGTTTGGAAAAGGCTAGACATAAATGGGTGGATGAACTCCCAACAGCATTATGGGCTTATAGAACTACCCATGGGTCCGTGACTGGCCCTACTCCATTCGCCCTTGGTTACTGCTTTAAGGTCGTCATCCATGTAAAACTTGAAGTCCCCCCCCATCAAGTGGCTGATTACAACCCTTATTTCATTAAAAATACAAATAAGGAATCGCAATTGAATTTAAATTAAAATAGATGGAACTGGCGATGACTTATGAGCGTATAAAACGCATCCGAGAGCTAATGGCAAGAACATGTACCCGAGCATGCATGTGTACATCCAAAAAAAGTTCGACTTCTTGTAATCAACAGGGAATTGAATTCTCAATTCAGGTTACTAAGAAAAGACTGGATCAAATAGCCGAAGCTTACTGGTCCTATAGAACCGAACCCGAATGGCCATTGATGAATTACAACCTTGGATTTATAATATAGGAATCGACCAAGCGTCGTGACGACCAAAGATGGATACGACAGCTTTGGGGGATAAAATTGATGGACAATGACTATTCAGGAAACATGATGGATTTCTTTGTGTAAACAAGGAATACTCACTGATTCAAAGCATGTCATGTTGCATCAAATGACAAACTTTGGGGGGCAAATGTTACCCGGCACCTTGTGCCGGCTACAAAATGGCAGTTGACGATATTATTATTAGCACTAGAAAGGATTCTGACCTAGAAGAGCCTGAAGGTATAAGGTTCGATGCAATCGACATGTTTCGACATTCCTGGCCTGGTGCGTAGAAGTCGCCTACTATGGGCCAAGATACCTTGTTCCTAAGCCCATCAGGGAAGTCCAACCCATCTTCATCTATAAATAGAAGGGCAATGGCATAGTGAAAGGGACCTTTTTCCGAGAAAACTGGGGTGACCCTGCCATTTTTGATACTCTCCTCTTTTTTATTCGAACTTGTATGCAAGTGATTGGTTTACGGATTATATCTGTATTCAAGTGATTAAGAGGGAAATAAAGATTAAACTCAAAGTGGACATAGGAAATTACGCCGAACCACCATAAATTTGGTGTTCTCATTTTTGTTGTTCTTTTTGCATTGAATTACACTATTACTCTGTTCTAATTTACTCTCTTCATTAATCTCTCTACATGACTCTACTCAAGGGTGTTAGTGACCAATTCTGGTGCTAACAGCCAGCATACGTACCGTTATAGTATGCTTACTATAGCTACCATATTAGATGGCGGGTTCTACAACTAAAACCGTACAGGGCTCGTATTGGGTGATTGGATTTCCAACAAATGTCCAAGGCGAAGGAACTTCCTTTACCGAATATGTACGCCTCTGGAGGGACTCCCCGAGAACCTAACCAGATCTCTGCCTGCACGAGGCCGGGTTACCTCTATAACTAGGTAACTAGCTGTCACGAGTATGCCATCCCCCGATCGTAACCGACCTTTATCGAGGGCCCTCAACACCAAAAACCACAAAGCAAATTATCTGGGATCCATACCAGAATACCACTTATTACCCAGAAGGAAATGCACATACCCTAAATGGCGCGACCCTCATAAGCTTTGTAACATCCCGCCTTTATGTACGCTTAAACAGACACACATGTTAATTCAAACCATACAAAATGGTGGATTACTATGAGGAAAATAAGAAAAGGCAGAGAAAGAAAAAAACAAAATAGAATCTTGCAGCGGAACAATAAAATATAATAATCAAATAAATAGTTCATGAAGCTGTTTTACAAAATATTCGATTATACTTATACAATACATATCAGAGTTACACATACCAGAGAATAATAAATAAGAATGTGGTGGAATACATGATGCAGTGAAATATAATAAATAATAATAATAATAGTAATACAATCTTCGTATTTGTCCTTCAGAAATAAAGTTTTGGAATCCTGAAACACTCGAGTCGAAACTAAAAGATCTTATGTAAGTTAAATCAATGTAAGTAATAAGAGTGGAACGGCGTCAGAGATGTTTACGGGATTTGACATCTCCTATCCAGTGTCAAACATGAGTGCAGTAACTTAAGAGATACTCGGGATTCACATCTCCTAAGGACCCGTTAAACTATTTACTATGTAGTAATATTTTGCTATTATAATAATGTCTATAGTAAAATAAACTTACTTTTAATAGCATTAAGGATTTACATTTTCCACCTTAACAAGTAATAGTCCCAGTAGTCCATCCAGTATCAACGCATCTCCAGATCGGGAGACTAACCTAAATTCTCCATGGGCTACGGGAGAAAACCAAACTCGTATAAAGCGTGATAGGGTAGGTGACACGGCACACAGCCAGGGTAGATATACCAATTACGCACGTGGGCTGGTGGTAAAACGTAGCAGCTACTACCGCCCACCTTGAGCCAAACCCCTAAATCAAAAATCAAAAGTGGCCACCAAATAAACCTCGAAATCAGAATATAATATCGAAGGAGTGTGTCCGATAAGAGGGGCTACCTCCTTGGCCCGAGATCGCTCCTGTTTTAGCCACCTTATGCCAACTCACGGGAGTCGGGCCCACGTATATACCTCAAAGGACGTCGCAACCATCCTACTTCATTCTGCAATTTCCACCGCGAATACGGTTGTTAAAGTGGTTTTGAGAGTTGGCAGAGATTATGCAACTTCCGATCCCGGTCTCTTTAACAACCAAACGTTATTATAACACCATGGTCATTTCAAAATAATTTATACTTCAAAACTAAAATATAATATTCATTTCAAAACCATATAATTACGATATCATTTCCATTTTGAAAACCAAATCAATATGATATTGTTTGTATTTCAAATATATCCTTTCTAAAACCATAATTCTTTCAAAATTAAAATATTTCGAAACCAAACGCTTGAAATATAACCTTCCAAAACATAATACTTTGAATTTCATAGCTTTTAAACCACAACTTCACACGCTTAAATGGTTTGGACGCCCAAACATTATTTAAATAACATAGTTTAAATTTAAAATTACTTTATAAAGTAAAATAATTTCCTTGACTTCACAATTTTATTCATTTTATATTAAATCTCAACTCATAACTTCCAACTCACTTTCAGTTTTCAATAAACCATTTCAATTTATATCGATTTCAAATATAGATTCGAACCTCCAAATAAACCATTTCAATGGATTTCAAAGCTTTCAATATTCAACACTTCAAAACTAAATTTGTTAACTCTCTATATATATATAGACACACACACACACAGACACACACAGAGTTTACTATAATTTAGTTTTGAAATATTTACTTAATAATTCCAATGTCATTCAAATAAACTCCAATTTCAAGTAACTAAATATTTCCCTCACTTTATTCAAACCTAATATATTCATTTATGTAACCTTAAACAAAAATCAAGTTAGAAATCATATTCTTTAAAATCTCAAATTCAATGAATCCCAAGTCGATTTTTATTAAATAAAATTCTCAATTAAATACAATTTCAAATCAATTTCCAATTTATCTTTCAACCTTAATTTATTGAAATCATTATAAATTCTATATTAAAACATAATTTAAATAAATACTTAACCATATTTTATTTTAAATAAAATCAAACTTTATTATTAAACTTATTTATATCAACAAATTTATACATAGCTCAAGTCAAGAATTTGACTATATATATAAATATCATTTATGTAATAACTAAAATCAATATTTATATAAAACCATGTATTTCTTCCCAAAAACCATAGAAATCAATTTCAGTATATATATATATATATATATACATATATACCACGGTGTCTGTATATAATTTTTTATCCTATGGTCAAGTGGTATTGATGTTTATCATTTCAATCTATAATTTAAAACATAAATACAGTTATATATCATTTCAAACCGCATCTTGAAAAAAATAAAAACCCATAACAACTTGCAGTTTATAGCAATATAAAATACAACATCCATTCATCCAATATCAATCATCAAACATTTATCACAATCATCATCCAATTCAATCAATAACATCAATATAGAATAGGTGGTAAATAACAGGTATTTACTGGCAGTTTATATTCAATAATAAATTAAATAACAAATTTAACTTGAAGTTTATATGCAAAAATAAATCAAATAATAGTTTAATTCAATAGGTTCAATTTAACCGAGATGATGATAAAAAATATGTCAAACATTCATAAATAAATTTCTAATCATATCATAAATCAATTTAACAAACATAAGAACTTTTAAAAGTTGTGAGTGGGTTAAAACACTCACCTTTTTAATTTAAATTGAATTTAAATCCAATTTAAACCCAAAATTTGAACAATCTCAGAATTCGTCTAAACTAGTGTCAAAATGTCCAGAATTCCAATATGAACATAGCGGAGAAAACCGCACGTGAAACGGACCTCGTATGCAAAAGTTATTAGTATTAGAAGTTATACGGGTAAATATATATATAAAATAAAGTAAAATAAATGATTTTACCACGTCATCACCATCACTCTCACGCACGAACAGTATCCAAACCCTAGCCGCCATCAGAAACGCACGCGACTACCCCCATTGGCCGCGGCCGCACGCCGTTCTGGGCCTCCATCAACCATGCCACTACCACCACCGCTGTAAGGACCCGATTCTTCGACTTCCGAAAACTGACATCAATACGTCCACTGTATCAACTGCCGAGCAATCGAATGCCAGAAAACCGAACACTTAGGGATTTAAGAAGAAGAAAAAGATAGAAGGAGAGAGAAAAAGATAGAATAGAACAGAAAGAAAACAACAGAACAATATCAGAATCTCACAATCGCAGCGGAACAACATATAATAGATAAATGAATAATCTTTAAACAAAGAACTATATCAGTTATTACATTACATTACATTTCATTACATTACATCAGAGTGTACAACAACAACAACAACAACAACAAATAGCGGAAAAGAAATACTATATACTAGTAATTACGCCATGCCATCCATCTTGCCTCCAGCAACTCCTGAATTCCAGAATATCCTGATAACCCTTAACTCTCGACTGTCCGTGTGGAAATTGGTGGGCACCCAGAGTTTAGGAAGGAAAACAATAAACTCCGAGTCAGTCATGTGATTGGTGTGAGAACTCAAAACAGTTTATTTATCTTTAAAATCAAAATAGAGGAATATTTTTAAAGTCAATTCGCAATGCTTTTAAAAATGAGACTACCATAAGGCCTCACGCACACACACACAATGCAAATGCAGAATCGGAGGAGATTTCTCCTTATGATAGTCAAAGATGCTTGATACGCATTTAAAAAGAACACTTGATATTATTACTAGTGCATAGTGTAGGAAAAATTCATTTCGAAAATAAAGATATAAATCTTAGCCAGCATAGACATTTCGAACTATGCCTACTATAGCTCCCATCTAAACAGTGGTGACCACCATAAGTAAATGGCAGGTTCTACAACTAAAACCGTACAGGGTTTCGTACTGGGAATTGGATTTCCAACAAATGGTCAGGCCAAGGAACTTCCCATTGCCACTTGAGAACGCCTCTGGAAGGAAGTCCCCGAGAACCTAACCGGATCTCTGCCAACACACGGCCGGGTTACCCCTAACTGGGTAACTACTGACACGAGTATGCCATCCCTCGGTCCTTTGGGATCTTTATCCGAGCGCTCGATAACCAACATCACACAATGATAAATAAAGTGTTTCAACATGAGTAAGTATCTGGGCTCCATACCATGATACCACCCCTTTCCAGAAGGAAATGCACATACCCTAAGGGGCGCTACCCCCAATAACCTTGCTGCATCTTTCCTGTTTTGACCATTCCGAGGTATGAGGTTCGACGAAGTCTTGTCCACAAAGCCATGCTTTATACAAAAGCTGTGCTTTGGGTCAACAAATGATCATAGAAATGATCATAAAGATAAGTGATCAAATAAATGATCATATCACAAATGATCAAACAATGATCATTTCACAGCAACACTCAGCATGTCACATTACCAAATTGGGAATATATCGCTGATAACCTTCAACTACATAACCTCTAAGCTCGTACGTCTCAGAGAAGGGTGTTAAGCTAAGAGAATAAATTCTCCGCCACCAACAGAAATGTAGTTGAAAGAAATATGCTTTATATCTCAATTTGTAACGTCAGACATACTATCCATACAAGTCTGTTCCGGGATCGAACAGAACCGAAGGCACTTACAAAGAAGTCCTTGCAATCCGGATATTCACTAATCACGTCCGGACTTCCCATCACATATGGAATTTCTATACCGGGGCCATTCGGTGCAGAAACATTCGACGGTAATCCTTCCGTTTACAAAAATATCCGGTCTTCAATGCTATCCATTACGTCGTATCACTATTCGGAATGGGTAATCCGTATAACGAGCGCAATAATTTAAAAATAAGTGTGGCATTCAAATTCAGCAAATCACAACAAATACCTATTCAAAGGTAAATATTGATAGTCGGTTATTGAACTATCAATGGATATGCACAACATCACCAGATTCCAAATAATTTTCCAAATTATTTATTTTCCAAAAATATCTTTACAAGATAAATAATTTTCACACTTTAACCATTTTGAAAAAAAAATTCAAATCACTTTTCATCCTTACCACTTTTGAAAACAATTTCAATCATTTTCCTTTCGCGGAAATATTTTCATTTCAACATGGTTCATTTAAACCAATTAAATAAATCCATAACGATTTACTTTATATTTAGGTTTCAAATCCGTAAGTTAATTCCCATACTTCAAAAACTAATCAACGTTTATTTTTAAACAAATTCCCCTTTTCATTTATAAATTCCATAATGAATTTATATTCCAATATATTTATGACTATACCATTTTAATTATTCATTTTCAATTTATCTTCAAAAAGATAAATTCTCAAAACGTTTCATTTCACATTGGAAAACCTTTCCATACTCGTTTATTGATAAGTAATTCACAAATCTGTTTATTTTCAACCTTTGGAAAATATTCAATATACTTAAATCGAAATTAAGTACATATTTCATTCTTTAAGGAAATCATTCTCTTAAACATATTTATTTGGGCCAAAACGAATGTTACGTAAAACATCGTTACAACATCCCAAAATCACTAGCATAGGGATTCGAAGTTAAGATAGATATATAAATCCCAATACTAAATAAAACATTTCCTTTTGGAAATCATTTACTATAACAACAGTGTTATAGTCCACCATTTCCTTCTATTTCTCGAAAGCGTCTATTTCAACAATGAATGTTGAAATCTATGGTTTCGAATCTTAACACATTTTTAAAACATCGTTGGATCGTTTTAATTCTATTTAAAACATCACATCCAAAACATTTTCTTTAGCATATTATTCACTATTCAAAAACGTGAATATACTACGTTAACCAATTTCATCATTTCTATACATTTTATTTAAAATGGATTATTCACTGTCTAAAACGTGAATATAACTCCATTAATAAGTTATAACAATTTACTTATCAAAATAAGTCGTTTGCGGATTTATAAAACAACGTTTATAAATTCCATTATGAATTTATTTTATAACAACTTCCTTTTATAAATCTCCTTTATTAACCTATTCAATTTCATATCTCAATGATATACTAAAAGTTCATATTATAAGTTAAATGCTTATAAGTTATTTGCTTACAAAAATTGTTCCTTTAACTTCCCAAATATTAAATCTTATAACTTATAAGATTCATTTATTTACCCATATCTATTCTTCAAATAACTTTACAAATTTTATAAACCTACTGCTTAAAAAATTCCATTTATAACTTCACCGTTTATAATCCTATAAATTTCATTCATTTATGAAATTCATTTACAATTCATTCTAACACTTATAAAAACTCGTTTTATAATTCCAATACTTTAATTTATAAATATCAATTTATAAATCTCTTATATAAATCAATTTATACTATTATTTTAAAACAACTTTAATCTCCTTTATAATTTCACCATTTTGATTTATAAAATAATCAAATTCTATAAATCCTATGTTTCAAACTTTTTATAATAAATTCAGTTAATCCCGATTTAAACTATTTTTCAAAATCATTAACCCATATTTTCAAAAATCAACTTTTAACTATATTTCTCAAAAATTATAATTTTATAACATTAAAATTATACGTATATTTATTTTAAAATGAATCAATTCCAAAAATATTTTATAAACGTATACTTTCAAAAAATAAATTTTAAAATCCTTTTAAAATTCCAAAATTGGCCCAATGATGCTACACACCAAATAGTCAATCACGACAACAATGACATCATATATCAATATGATAATCAACGAATATCAAAATATCCATAATCAAATAAATACTGTTGAGGAATCCAGTTGGATCCCTCCAACATGTTTCCCTGCATCCAAAAATGTTAGCACAATACCAATTCCGTTCCAATAAGGAATTATCGCGTTATATGGGATTTATATTATTATCCGCTTAATAGACGGCGCAATACGGTCTCATCTGCTATATACTATGGGAAATCAATTCCAAGTACATAAATAATACCAATTTCACTGTTTATGAAATATTCGTGGTATATGTTTTTAATAAATAACATCCGCTGACTAACGGCGTATAATGTCTATTTTAACAATCAATAGATAACAATCATCATTCAAACATACATTCAAGAATTTTAAATCTAACTATTTAAAATAAAAATCGAAACCGATTCGATTGAGTGAGAAGTTCTCACCTTGATTTCAATTTCATTTTAGCGATTTATTTCGAATAAAGTTAAACACGCGTTTAATTTTAACCGAAATTCTCACTAACTCCAAATGACTTCAATCCATTTTCATAGCGTAGTGCTCGTCCATACGATCCCAACGCAACTGGTTTCGTGCGTTTTCGACCTCGTATGAAAAAGATATGAATATTCAAAGTTACACGAATTTTTTTATATAAAATTTACAACAATTTTCTATTTTCTTTACTCAACTAAATCAGGACCGTCCTTTTCCTTCTTCCTCGTTCTCACGTAACTCCCCAGGTTACACGCAACAGACAACCCACGACCGCCTCTCTAGGGCTTGATGTCGCGACCACCCCGCTTGTCGAAACTCCATCACTCCACCACCAAACGAAAGCTCATCACCTCCTCAACCTTCGGCCGCGAGCATGAGAAGCTCGGCCCCTCCTTTGCATGAAAAGATGTGCGTAACTTCGGCCCTTCTACCTCAATTTTCCGACGATCTACCGCTCCATTTATGATCTCAACCGTTGAATACGTAGAGCTCATTCCCCTCTACAATTCCCTAGTTGAAAACTTTGTCTAATAACTGATGGATTGAAAGAAATTTGAGGAAGAAGGTGATTAAATTTCGGCCATTCATTGAATAAGAGGCGGCGGCTAGGTTTCTGAAACCCAAGGTTTTATTTTTTTGCAAATTTATGAAGAGGGGGGCTTATATAGAAAAATACGCGAACACTATTCATCCCGGATTTTTCAAACTCCAAACGAAGCGTGCCGGTTGGCGTTCCTATGGTTTACCCCACGTTTCGAACATAATGGAACGTGTTTTGGGAACTAATTCGGTCATCTGTGCGAGTTATGGCAATAAACGTTCGATTTAAAATTAAATCGGTAAATTTCTAGGCGTTTTAGCTTGCACCGGACAAACGGTAAATCCGATTGACATGAAATTTGAAACCATACAATAATATCACATTACGGATCCGATGAAACTAGTTTCGTCGAAATCCGAGTCTGTTTGAAAAATGGCTATTTTAACTCGCCAAATTAATATTAAAACAATTTCGATGCATTTCGAGCTGCCACGATCAAACGAAAACTCCAATTGCTCCGAAAATTGAAATCCAATAATAACAAACTATTACGGATCCAATGGAACTAGTTTTGTCCAATTCTGAGACTGTTCGAAAATTGGCTAATTTCACTAGTCGATTAAATATTAAAATATTCAATTTTCACAAATTAACTCTTAATTCAATTTTAAAAGTTCTAAAATATCGTTCTAACTCCAATATGATAAAATAAAATTTTACAAATAAATTTCAATCATATTTAACACAATTTTCAATTATTTCTGTATTTTCACATATTAAATTATCGATTTAATTATCCAATTAAATCCAATTATTCGAAAGAAAATTTATTCGATTTATAAATTTCACTTATTAATATTTAAAATTAATTAAATATACAAATTTTAATTAATTAAAATTCTAGGTCGTTACATACTTCCCCCCTTAAAAGAATTTCGTCCTCGAAATTACCAAGTAAGAAAAGTTACAGAATCTATTAACTTTCCCAAAATCCAAGGTTAAACTTCTTATAATAACTTTACTAAGTTTTCAAATCATACTTAGTTATCTTTTCAAAAACAACTACTATTGTTTGACTTTCAATTCCAAATCAAAATTTTAGTTTTCAAAATTTTTCAATTTTTCTCAAAAATATTCTAACATCTTAAATTTTCGGAAAAATTCGCCAGAGTCTCCTTTGCGCGGCTCGATCCGAAGAAAAAATGACAGTATATATATCACAAATATACATCTCATCAAGTGATGAGGCATCCCGCAGGGAAAAAAGAGTAAAAGTACGATATTTAATCCGAGATATGTAACTTATATTTTATTAGCAAGCATATACGGCTAATATAACGCGAAAGCGAGCTCCAAATGCGAAGCAAACGCGATCCGCACCTACTAAACACTCAACATACAAATGAGAAACATGTATATAAACAATAACATAAATATGCAACATATAGCAACATAATAACTATATATGCCAACATAGCAAATGCAGTAAAAGCAATATATTCAACCATCAACCAACTAGCATTCAACTAACATTCAACTAACATCCATAACCAATAAATATTTATTCATATTCTTATTAGTATTCAATGAAATAGGTTTTCAATTTAATCACATTTGATTTATTAACAATGGATGTTTTTACTAACATTCATTTTCAATTAGTTTATATTCATTTTGGTTTAATTAAATTGAGTTTCATTCAATTATTCAACTTCCAATAACATAAGATTTTAATGAATTAACACCTACATCCATTATTTCATATCAATTGATTTACATATTCAATCCATTCATTCAATCCAATTACTAAAGTTGAATTTCATTTATATAACTCAAGTTCACATTTATCACTTAGTTTTACTTAACTTAAATTCCCACTTATAAATCAATTCAGATTCCAATTCTAAAGTAAATTTCCATTTAACTTTAAATTCATTTTTATTTGCAACTCATATTTGTAAATGTATTCATATAGTTTCACTTCTTATATATATATATATATATATATATATATATATATATATATATATAAGTTTATTACACAATTGTAAATCACTTTAATTATAATCTCATACTTATAATTCTTTTTACTTATACAATTATTCTTTTATTTAGATTATTCAAACAACTAAACAATCAACTTATATACACTTTAATAATTTTGAAAAATTAATCCTTTATATATAAAATATAATCAAGGTAAAATTATTTCATTTACCCAATTTAAAACAATACTGTGTCGAATTGTTCTATTCAAGTGTTTATAAACCCCTTCGGCATAGTTGTGCATACCGTGCCGACGAAGGTTCATATGCCACTCAATAAACCAATCATCACAATTTTATATTCACTAACAAATACGCTCTCATTGCTATTATTACCCTCAAACTCATTCTAGAGTACTACTGACTCTATCTCCAATGAGTAATACCCAACAGAACCATGGTTATCGCTTAACCATATGCTTTGATACCACATTGTAAGGACCCGATTCTTCGACTTCCGAAAACTAACGTCAATATGTCCACTGTATCAACTGCCGAGCAATCGAATGCCGGAAAAACGAACACTTAGGGTTTTAAGAAGAAGAAACAGATAGAAGGAGAGAGAAAAAGATAGAATAGAACAGAAAGAAAACAACAGAACAATATCAAAATCTCACAATCGCAACAGAACAACATATAATAGATAAATGAATAATCTTTAAACAAAGAACTATATCAGTTATTACATTACATTACATTACATTTCATTACATTACATCAGAGTGTACAACAACAACAACAAGCAGCGGAAAAGAAATACTATATACTAGTAATTACGCCATGCCATCCATCTTGCCTCCAGCAACTCCTGAATTCCAGAATATCCTGATAACCCTTAACTCTCGACTGCCCGTGTGGAAATTGGTGGGCACCCAGAGTTTAGGAAGGAAAACAATAAACTCCGAGTCAGTCATGTGACTGGTGTGAGAACTCAAAATAGTTTATTTATCTTTAAAATCAAAATAGAGGAATATTTTTAAAGTCAATTCGCAATGCTTTTAAAAATGAGACTACCATAAGGCCTCCCGCACACACACACAATGCAAACGCAGAATCGGACGATATTTCTCCTTATGATAGTCAAAGATGCTTGATACGCATTTAAAAAGAACATTTGATATTATTACTAGTGCATAGTGTAGGAAAAATTCATTTCGAAAATAAAGATATAAATCTTAGCCAGCATAGACATTTCGATCTATGCCTACTATAGCTACCATCTAAATAGTGGTGACCACCATAAGTAAATGGCAGGTTCTCGAACAAAAACCGTACACGTATTGGGAATTGGATTTCCAACAAATGGTCAGGCCAAGGAACTTCCCATTGCCACATGAGAACGCCTCTGGAAGGACGTCCCCGAGAACCTAACCGGATCTCTGCCAACACAAGGCCGGGTTACCCCTAACTGGGTAACTACTGACACTAGTATGTCATCCCCTGGTCCTTTGGGACCTTTATCCGAGCGCTCGATAACCAACATCACACAATGATAAATAAAGTGTTTCAACATGAGTAAGTATCTGGGCTCCATACCATGATACCACCCCTTTCCAGAAGGAAATGCACATACCCTAAAGGGCGCTACCCCCAATAACCTTGCTGCATCTTTCCTGTTTTGACCATTCCGGGGTGTGAGGTTCGACGAAGTCTCGTCCACAAAGCCACGCTTTATACAAAAGCTGTGCTTTGGGTCAACAAATGATCATAGAAATGATCACAAAGATAAGTGATCAAACAAATGATCATATCACAAATGATCAAACAATGATCATTTCACAGCAACACTCAGCATGTCACATTACCAAATTGGGAATATATCGCTGATAACCTTCAACTACATAACCTCTAAGCTCGTACGTCTCAGAGAAGGGTGTTAAGCTAAGAGAATAAATTCTCCACCACAAACAGAAATGTATTTGAAAGAAATCTGCTTTATATCTCAATTTGTAACGACAGACATACTATCCGTACAAGTCTGTTCCGGGATCGAAAAGAACCGAAGGCACTTACAAAGAAGTCCTTGCAATCCGAATATTCAATAATCACGTCCGGACTTCCCATCACATATGGAATTTCTATACCGGGGTCATTCGGTGCAGAAACATTCGACGGTAATCCTTCCGCTTTCAAAAATATCCAGTCTTCAACACCGGTCTTCAATGCTATCCATTACGTCGTATCACTATTCGGAATGGGTAATCCAAATAACGAGCGCAATAATTTAAAAATAAGTGTGGCATTCAAATTCAGCGAATCATAACAAATACCTATTCAAAGGTAAATATTGATAGTCGGTTATTGAACTATCAATGGATATGCACAACATCACCAGATTCCAAATAATTTTCCAAATTATTTATTTTCCAAAAACATCTTTACAAGATAAATAATTTTCACACTTCAACCATTTTGAAAAAAAAATTCAAATCACTTTTCATCCTTACCACTTTTGAAAACAATTTCAATCATTTTCCTTACGCGGAAATATTTTCATTTCAACATGGTTCATTTAAACCAAATAAATAAATCCTTAACGATTTACTTTATATTTACGTTTCAAATCCGTAAATTAATTCCCATACTTCAAAAACTAATCAACGTTTATTTTTAAACAAATTCCCCTTTTCATTTATAAATTCCATAATGAATTTATATTCCAAAATATTTATGAATATACCATTTCAATTATTCATTTTCAATTTATCTTCAAAAAGATAAATTCTCAAAACGTTTCATTTCACATTGGAAAACCTTTCCATACTCATTTATTAATAAGTAATTCACAAATCTATTTATTTTCAACCTTTGGAAAATATTCAATATACTTAAATCGAAATTAAGTACATATTTCATTCTTTAAGGAAATCATTCTCTTAAACATATTTATTTGGGCCAAACGAATGCTACGTAAAACATCGTTACAACGTCCCAAAATCACTAGTATAGGGATTCGAAGTTAAGATAGATATATAAATCCCAATACTAAATAAAAAATTTCCTTTTGGAAATCATTTACTGTAACAACAGTGTTATAGTCCACCATTTCCTTCTATTTCTCGAAAACGTCTATTTCAACAATGAATGTTGAAATCTATGGTTTCGAATCTTAAAACATTTTTAAAACATCGTTGGATCGTTTTAATTCTATTTAAAACATCACATCCAAAACATTTTCTTTAACATATTATTCACTATTCAAAAACGTGAATATACTACGTTAACCAATTTCATCATTTTTATACATTTTATTTAAAAAGGATTATTCACTGTCTAAAACGTGAATATAACTCCATTAATAAGTTATAACAATTTACTTATCAAAATAAGTCGTTTGCGGATTTATAAAACAACGTTTATAAATTCCATTATGAATTTATTTTATAACAACTTCCTTTTATAAATCTCCTTTATTAACCTATTCAATTTCATATCTCAATGATATACTAAAAGTTCATATTATAAGTTTAATGCTTATAAGTTATTTGTTTACAAAAATCGTTCCTTTAACTTCCCAAATTATAAATCTTATAACTTATAAGATTCATTTATCTACCCATATCTATTCTTCAAATAACTTTACAAATTTTATAAACCTACTTCTTAAAAAATTCCATTTATAACTTCACCGTTTATAATCCTATAAATTTCATTCATTTATGAAATTCATTTACAATTCATTCTAACACTTATAAAAACTCGTTTTATAATTCCAATACTTTAATTTACAAATATCAATTTATAAATCTCTTACATAAATCAATTTATACTATTACTTTAAAACATCTTTAATCGCCTTTATAATTTCACCATTTTGATTTATAAAATAATAAAATTCTATAAATCGTATGTTTCAAACTTTTTATAATAAATTCAATTAATCCCGATTTAAACTATTTTGCAAAAACATTAACCCATTTTTCAAAAATCAACTTTTAACTATATTTCTCAAAAATTATAATTTTATAACATCAAAATTATACGTTTATTTATTTTAAAATGAATCAATTCCAAAAATATTTTATAAACGTATACTTTCAAAAAATCAATTTTAAAATCCTTTTAAAATTCCAGAATTGGCCCAATGATGCTACACACCAAATAGTCAATCATGACAACAATGACATCATATATCGATATGATAATCAACGAATATCAAAATATCCATAATCAAATAAATACTGTTGAGGAATCCAGTTGGATCCCTCCAACCTGTTTCCCTGCATCCAAAGATGTTAGCACAATACCAATTCCGTTCCAGTACGTAATTATCGCGGTATATGGGATTTATAATATTATCCGCTTAATAGACGGCGCAATAGAGTCTCATCCGCTATATACTGCGGGAAATCAATTTCAAGTACATAAATAATACCAATTTCACTGTTTATGAAATATTCGCGGTCTAAGTTTTTAATAAATAACATCCGCTTACTAACGGCGTATAATGTCTATTTTAACAATCAATAGATAACAATCATCATTCAAACATACATTCAAGAATTTTAAATCTAACTATTTAAAATAAAAATCGAAATCGATTCGATTGAGTGAGAAGTTCTCACCTTGATTTCAATTTCGTTTTAGCGATTTATTTCGAATAAAATTAAACACGCGTTTAATTTTACCCGAAATTCTCACTAACTCCAAACAACTCCAATCTAGTTTCATAGCTTAGTGCTCGTCCATACGATCGTAATGCAACTGGTTTCGTGCGTTTTCGACCTCGTATGAAAAAGATATGAATATTCAAAGTTACACGAATTTTTTTATATAAAATTTACAACAATTTTCTATTTTCTTTACTCAACTAAATCAGGACCGCCTTTTCCTTCTTCCCCATTCTCACGTAACTCTCCAGGTTACACGCAACAGACAACCCGCGGCCGGCCCCCTAGGGCTTGATGCCGCGACCACCCCGTTTGTCGAAACTCCATCACTCCGCCACCAAACGAAAGCTCATCACCTCCTCAACCTTCGGCCGCGAGCATGAGAAGCTCGTCCCCCTCCTCTGCATGAAAAGACGTGCGCAATTTCGGCCCTTCTACCTCAATTTGCCGACGATCTACCGCTCCATTTACGATTTCAGCCGTTGAATACGTAGAGCTCATTCCCCTCTACAATTCCCTAGTTGAAAACTTTGGCTAATAACTGATGGATTGAAAGAAATTTGAGGAAGAAGGTGATTAAATTTCGGCCATTCATTGAATAAGAGGCGGCGGCTAGGTTTCTAAAACCCTAGGTTTTATTTTTTTGCAAATTTATGAGGAGGGGGGGCTTATATAGAAAAAAACGCGAACATTATTCATCCCGGATTTTTCGAACTCCAAACGAAGCGTGCCAATTGGCGTTCCTAAGGTTTACACCGCGTTCCGAACACAATGAAACGTGTTTCGGGAGCTAATTTGGTCATCTGTGCGAGTTATGCCAATAAATGTTCGATTCAAAATTAAATCGGTAAATCAAATTTCTAGGCGTTTTAGCTTGCGCCGGACAAACGGTAAATCCGATTGACATGAAATTTGAAACCATATAATAATATCACATTACGGATCCGATGAAACTGGTTTCGTCGAAATCCGAGGCTGTTTGAAAAATGGCTATTTTAACTCGCCAAATTAATATTAAAACAATTACGATGCGTTTCGAGCTGCCACGATCAAACGAAAACTCCAATTGCTACGAAAATTGAAATCCGATAATAACAAACTATTACGGATCCAATGGAACTAGTTTCGTCCAATTCTGAGACTGTTCGAAGATTGACTAATTTCACTAGTCGATTAAATATTAAAATATTCAATTTTCATAAATTAACTCTTAATTCAATTTTAAAAGTTCTAAAATATCGTTCTAACTCCAATATGGTAAAATAAAATTTTACAAATCAATTTCAATCATATTTAACTCAATTTTCAATTATTTCTGTATTTTCACATATTAAATTAATTATCCAATTAAATCCATTATTCGAAATAAAATTTATTCGATTTATAAATTTCACTTATTAATATTTCAAATTAATTAAATATACAAATTTTAATTAATTAAAATTCTGGGTCGTTACAACCGCCCACTACCACACCGGCCGCACGCGATGACCATGGCCCTGTCATCTATCTCCTCACCAGCTGCCGCCTGAAATTAGGGTTTTTTCGAACCCTAATTGGCCAATTGCAGGTGCCACGGCAACCCAATATGACCTCCGACTAGCATCAAACGATTTCTCGTGTCGATCTCTCCAAAACCCCTATATCAAGTTCGCCTATTAGCGACAAAATCAGGTAACCCTAAATCGAACCCTAAATCCACGTTCCTAATTTTTGACCGTTATTCTAGATCGAATCGAGCATCATTACCAAAAATAGACATTTGCCGTAGACTAGCATCGATGTGATCTTCGATATATGTTTTTTTCGAATTTTTTTTGAAGAGTTTGAATTTTGATTTGACTTTTGAGTTGCAATTTGGTTTGGAATTGAAAATTTGTCTTCCATTGAGAAAGAGGAGCAACAGAAAGAATTATACATATAGACAAATGAGAATAAAGAGTGGCTAGGGTTTACAACGAGGTATATATATGCGAAGCTGAAACTAGCGTGGACCGGATTTGAATGGCCCAAAAAGCCTTTTCGACTTCGGAGCGAAAATGGGTTAACCCATATATCAAAATAGATGTTTTGAATATTTTAAAATCGTGGAACAGGTTTCAAGTCCTAATTCCATCGTATGAAGAAGTTATGCTAAAATCAAATTATTTCAAATTGATTTCAACTAAATTGATTTCTAGGCGTTTCGAGTCCGTACGATCAAACATCAAGTCCTATCGTTACGAAACTTGAAATCCTACAATAATTCACCGTTACAGATCCGATGAAATTGGTTTCGTCGAAATCCGAGTCTATGGCCAAAATGGCTTTTTTTACATTAATTAAATAAATTAATAATTAATTAATTAAGTCAAATTTTTAATTTCGATCCTATAATTGACATATTTTATCGTTTTTAATTTTCTTACTCATTTACACAAATTTAAATAAATTTAGATGTCAATTTAGAGTTGTTAAAATTTTCAATTCTAATGTTAATCTCGATTTTATTAAATTCAAAAATTATAAATTTAATTTCCAATAATTCTATTTAATTGACTTTTCGCTCTATTATTAAATCCATTGTTGTCAAATGGATGAAATTAACATTAGATTCATAATCTATTACACTAATATTCTCAAATCTCATCTTTATTTCCATTAACGTAATATTTAAATATTTAATTTCATTTTAATCACAATTAATTTCCAAGTAAATTAAGTGGACTGCATAAATAGCTAACTTATAAGAATTACTACTATTCACTTTCAATTTTATTTAATTTTGTTACTTACAACCAATAACCAATGTTACCATTAGTTTTATAAAACAAGTTTCATTCGATTACTATTAATCACAGTATTATTTCCATGGTTAATTCAATATTTACCTTATTTCAAATAATTGGAATTCCATTCAAGTTGTAAATTATTAAATATAAATAACATCTTTGCATTTCACTTTAGTTTTTATTTCGTTAAATAAATTTAAAAAAAATTCCACTATTTATCCATAATTTCTGTTTAAATTAACATTTTTAAATAATCGAAAATTAGGGGTCGTTACAACCTTGTTGCATCTATTCCTGTTTCGACCATTTCCGTGATGTGAGGTTCGATGAAGTCTCGTCCCACAAACCTATGCTTTTCACAAAAGCCATGCTTTGATCAACGAATAATCATCACTCAGCATGCCACACTACTAAATTGGGAGTATATCACTAATAACCATCAACTACATAACCTCTGAGCTCATACGTCTCAGAGAAGGGTGTTAAGCTAAGAGAATAAATTTTCCACCACCAAACAAAAAAGTATTTGATAAAAATCAGCTTTATATCTCAAAGTGTAATGTCAGACATACAACCATTCAAGTCCATCCCGGGTCTGAATGGAACCGAAGGCACTTCGTCCAATAAAGGAAGAAGCCCTTGCAATCCGAGTTCACAATCCTGACCAGACTCCCCCTCACATATGGAGATCTCTATACCGGAGAAACTCAGTGTAGAGACAATCGACAAGTAATCCTTTCGTTCTCGAAAATACTCGATCTTCAACCACCATCTTCCAATGCACTCCAATTCGTCGTATCATTATTTCAGAATTGGTTTTATAACACAAAGTTCTCTCCCGGCTAATTCGAATAATGAGCGCTTATTTTTAAAACACGTGGATACATAAGTCACAAGGATACACTATTAAGATTCGATGTGGGTTCGAATAACCATTTGGAATCCAACTCCCTATCGCATGGAAATTCAATTGTCGTTTAAAGGCCAATAGTTTTCACATTCATATAGAAATATATCACAGATGTCACAGCTCAGAACAAAAAAATTCATGTCACAAAGTATCACAATCATAGATTAGAGACATCAACCAAATCAAGGTATTCAATAATAATCCAACTATTTATAAGCAAGATTAATTAATCGTGTGTTATAATTAATTAATCACATAATTATTTTCATTAATTATCCTTAATTAATGATTATTTATCCTTAATTAATGATTAATTATCCTTAATTATAAATTAATTAAATCTTAATCACTTTCATTAATTAATTGTTCTTTATTTAATTACATTAATTAATTAATTCTTTATTATAAATTGGTTAATCTTTAATTAATAATTAATTAACCTTTTATTGATTATTCTTTAATTATTAAGTAATTATAAATAATTCATCTTAATTAATCATTAAAATCATTAATTAATAAACTTCATAATTAATCATCATTAACACATAAATTAATTCAAGAGATTAAAGTTAATTAAAAACAACATTTCATCTTAATTAACTCCTTAATTACATTATTTATTTAAAATAAATTAAGAATTTATTTATAAATAATGTCACATAATCAATTAATTAAACTTAATTACTTTTAAATTTTAAACTAATCGCATACTTAAAACAAAATAATTATTCAAAAGAATGAGTTAAACATGTTTTAATTTGAATTTGTTTTAAAATTTTAAAAACTGTTTTACAACAACCGAGACCTCCCCGAATGTCACCCGAGCCCAGACAAATTTTCTTCGAGTCGTCCAAGATCCATCCATTTTTCTTTTAAAAAATTTGATTTTTTTGTTTAAGTTTTTAAAACCTAATATGCACTCAAAAATACCTGAACTAAATATCGAGCCAGCAACATAATTTCCCCAAGTCTACATCAAGTCACAACCTTTCTTCCCCAAACTCCTATCTACTGACACAACCTAGGACATGTGCACGTTGCACACCTCTCTGCGACACTCGGCACATCAGTGACGATCTACATGAGCCTAACGAACACCCAGAAACCAAAAATGATGATGAATTTGCAATCGAGCCATTTGACCAAACCTAGTACAAAACTAAGCCACCAATGATCGCCTCGTACTTCCATCTCCGACCATCAGAGGTCACACGAATGTACCTAAAGCCTCATCGATCTCCAATGCCTTGATTCCCGCATTTGTGGTGTTGTCCGATTCGACGACGACAGCGCAATTGCCTTGAAAACAAAATTGACCAAGAACTGGGTTAAAACCCAAATCGATCTCGTCATTCCTCCACGATGATCAAAAAAATTTCTGATCATTTTCCCGAGCTCATTCATCATCTGGCTACCTTCAGCCACGATCCTGAGACCACCACGTTTATCGATCACCAGAATTTGCCACAAAACTCGAAACCATTCAACCTCGAATTTCTCAATAAATACGATATTAAAAGTCTTGATTCTTTCTTTAAAATTCATGGTATTCCAAGGCGAATTTGATGATGTCGAGAAAACATCGAAATCATGATGTTCAAAATTTTGATATTTTTTGAATTCTACTGTATTTTCCTAATTCCAGAAAATATTTTAAATAATCTTATTTAAAGATATTTTTACAACTTAGATCTTGACTTTATAAACATGTTTTGTTTAAATCTCAAAGCCTAAAAGAGATTAGAAGATAAGATTTGGATTTTTAAACAGGTTTTTGAGAACCTGTAACTAAACAGTTGCAGTTCTACCTGTAACTAACATGCACATCCACCTCTGCATATATATACATATATTTGTATGCATGCAAACAATTTACAACTTTATTTCAAGCATCATTACAATCAACAGGTGATATTCCAGATTAAAAAAAATATACTCACCTAATACTTTTAAAGCGAAGAACCTAAGTTTATTCTGTTTCCTCGAACTTTGATTTTTGATTTATACTTGGTGTTTGAAACGGGAAGGTGATCTTGCTTTTGATCTGAAATCTGGTTCATATTGATATTGTTTTAACTTGATGAATTAGCTTGCTTAGTTAACTTTGGGAGGATCTGATCTTTGTTGTTTTGAAGTTGAAACTGATCTTGATTTTGAACTACTTTGTATTTGAGAGAACTTTTACTTTGATTTTGTTTTGATTCAATTTTAAGGTTAAAGAGGTTCTTTGCTTTGATATTTTCTAGTTTATAACTTAAACTTGCTGGTTTGTATTTTCTTTCAAATTTTGAACATTATCAAAGAAAATGAGAGAGAAAGAGATGTAGAGTTTATATAGACTTGAATTTAGTTCTATTAATTGTTTCAAAAATAGAAACAAAAGTGACACTTGTTAATCTTAATGATAACATTATTACACTTGTTAATTTTATAGGTTAATATTTCAACACTTGTTAATCTATATGTCTTAATAGCATACATTTGTATTTTGCATGAGAATATGGGTTTTTTTTTAATTTTTACATATTATTATCTTTTGTTTACGTATTTATTTATGTATTACTTATATATATGTATGTATATGTATGTATGTATATATGTATTATTAATTTATATTTATCCTTTTCCTTTATTAATATTTATATAACCTTTTAGAGAAAATAATTTGTAACAATTTTTTATACATAAATAAATAATCACACACACACACAAATATATATATATAAGTCCAATTTCTTTTTAAGATATTATATTTTTGAATTTCAAATTCAAATTCAAATTTCAATCTATTCATATGTATATATACTATTTTTAAATCCGTAATTATTTTTAAGATATTTATATTTGAATTTCAAATTCAATTACAATCTATTCCTATATATATAGATATATAAATAAACAAACACAATATTCATTTGTTTTGAAAAATTCAAATTAAATTCCAAAATTTATATTAATTACTAATCTTAAATTTGATAAAAATTAGGATGCTACACTTAGTTTCTAACTTTGGCTTTTTGAATTTGGTGTATAATGTGCAATAATTCTTTGACTTTTGTTGCCTTTTTAAAACCCAATCCATTTCGATGTTCAGATGGTTTAGATATTTTAATCAACTTTTCTAAATTTTGTTTTCCTTCGTCGAATTTTGTTACATTATTTATTATTTTATCCAACTTACCTTTAAAATCACAAATTTCAATACTACTAAAAACTAAACTTGCTTATACTTCTAATTTTTCTTTTTCAAGATTAAGTTTTTCTAACTTATACTTTTCTAAAACATGTAATAAGATGTCATTTTGAGATAATAAAATTGTATATTTTTTTGATTAATTTTAATTTTTCTTCAAACATTGTTTTTTCATCTTTTACCAATCCTATTTCTAACACTGCTCCAGTTAACTTTCCCATATATTCCTTATTTAATATTTTTGATTCTCTATACTTAACATTTAATTCAATGCTAATTTCCATTATTTCATCATAAGTAAGTTCATGGCATACCTCATCAGTGCTAGCCATAAAACACACATTTGATTATTTCGAGTCGTTTTCGCTATCACTATTAGGTAAAGAAGATGAATCTGATTCGTCTTATGTTACTTGGAAGGCTCTTTTCATTTTTTTTTGAATTTTTAAACCTTGATTTTCTTTTATCATTATTGAGCTGTTGACAGTCGTTCTTCATCTGGCCAAATTTCCCACCTTCATATCATTTAGTCGATGCTTGATTTGAGGAGTTTGGTTTTCCAGCATTTTGAAATCTAATCATCTTGTTAAACATCTTGAGTTTGTTGTTGTTCTTGGCAATAAAAACAATCTCGTCTTCTTCTAAGTCTGACTCTTCGATACTAGCTTGGAATGCTTATTTTTCTTTTCATGATTTCCATCCTTTCTAGCCTGAAAGTTAGCTTCGTACGACATAAGATTTCCTATTAGCTCTTTGATTTTGAGTTTAGAAAGATCATTAGCTTCTTTGATGGCTAAACATTTTCTTTCCCATTCATTTGCCAAAGAGATTAAAATTCATATGACTAAATCAAAATCTTTAAATTCGACTCCAAGTGCTATAAGATCATATTGAATGGTTTGAAATCTAGCATTCAATTCAATAATTGATTCATTCGCTTTCATTTTGAAACATGAAAACTGGTTTTGTAAAATCAAAATTTTAGTTGCTTGACTATGGTTGTCCCTTCAAGTGTGGCTTGTAAACTGCGCCATATATCATATGCAGTGGTGCAAAGCATGACATGTGAAAAGTCATTTTTGTCAAATAAGCAAAACAATACATTCATAACTTTGGCATTGTTAGATGCCGCTATTTTTTATGCATCGGTCTAAGTGCTAATGTCGGTGTTTGGTGCTTTATATTTGTTTTGAGGTTACTAGCCATATTTCTAACTCATTTGCTTCCACAAAAATTCTCATTCGACTTGACCAGTAAGCATAGTTAGAACGAGTAAACAATGGAGGTTGAGTAGTTAATTGACCTACTTGAAAAATGTTGGCCATGTTAATGAATTTTCAATTAGGTGTTAGTGTAGATTGAAATGACCGTTCTCTTATACCAATTGTTAGCCGCTATAGGATCTTTATATAATGTAACTTGTATATAAGAGTGTGGTGGATTGATATAATATGGCTTGTGCATATAATAAGTGCATATACACTAATCTAAGTAGAACTATGCAACTGTGTATGGTAGTATAAAGTAAATAAGAGTAATCACACCATATATTTTATAAAGGTTCGGACCTGTCATTCTATGTTCGGTCCCGAAGCTCCCCTTCGGTATTTCCTTTAACCAAATAACCCTTACTTCGCCTAGAAGAATAGTCTAATTTACTGAGTTTGTTTGAAAAACTTTAGGTTCTAAATAAAACTTATATTGACAGTTGGCACAATTTTTTCTATAATCACCCTGGTAATATGGAGTTGTCTAGTTTATGATTATGGAAGTAGTTAGAGTAAATATTGAGAATTGTATTGCATTCAGTACTAAGAGATCAGAGAATATAGTAGTAGAAAGTAAGTGAATTAGCAAGTTAACTTTTGAATTTTGATCTTATGGTGTATTTATAGAAATGAAAGAGATATATCAAATGGTTGCAATCATTCTTTGATGATTATTACTGTTAGAAAGGTTACAACTTTTCAAAGTGACTCTTTAGAAAGTAGCTGTTATATAATTTTCAGTCAACTTAGTATAAAATTCAGTCTACTAAAAAAGAGCGGAAGGTTTCGTGCCAAATTTCAAAAAAAAAAATACTCGAATGTTGGTAAAATATTATAGTCCAATCGACTAAGGTATTTTTTCAATCGACCGCCCTCACTCGACTAAGAAAACAACTCAGTGGACTAAACTGAGTAAACTTAGAAAAATACAAGTTTATTTTTTCCCTTTTGAACTATAGAAATGAACAAGCTCTTTATAAACAGGTATATATGCAGGAGTGTATATGTGTATATGAGATACCAAGGAGATTTTACGTATAATTCTATGACCATATACATAACCTAATTTGGTGAAGGTGACCTTTGAATTTCTTGAATGCGATAAATCTTTTTTGTAGTTCTTTACCTGGAATATAGCTATAAACTAGAAATATATGATGATATAATTGTCAACATTAAAACAATAGAAATACAGATTCAGCAGTTGGAATTTAGGCTAAAATCAAACGACCATTCTGTTTTAGTCCAAATTGGAACGTTTGAAAATCAATATGATTTTAACTCACATTCAATTTTACCATATAATATCTATAATGTTATAAACTATTGTTGATTGTTTGGGTGTTAGTTAAATTGTTTGATTGATTATTTAGTTGAATTTTCGATTGAAAAGTGGATGACATATTAATTTGATTGTTATGAACCCATATGATTAAATATATATATATATATATAATCCATAACCATTGTTTTGCAGAGAAAATAGGTACGGAGACCGTAGAGGGTTTCTTGTCAATAATTATTTATTTACGTCCTTATGCTATTATACTGATGGTTAATTGAAATAAATCTTAATATTCCATTTAATTTGCTAAGTGTCGTTATATAGATTTCGCTATATCATCATTTATTAATTTTCATCCCCAAAACCCTGTCATATGTGTTTTGAACCTAAGCTTGTGTTTTCACAAAACAGAACTTTAAAATTCATTAATCATTTTGATTAATGGTAATTTAAATAAATCAATCATTTAACTAAGAATTTTGAAATTAATTTACTAATTTAATTAATGATGTTTAAAATTGGTTTATCTTTTAATTTAAACGAGATTGGATTTAATTAATCATTTTCACTAACGAATATTTGAGTGTGATCAATTATTCTGATTAATGATACTTAAAAGCAATTAATCGTCTTAATTAATGATATTTGATTTTAATTAGTCATCCTAATTCCTGATATTTAAATGTAATTAATCATTTTAATTAATAATTATTTTAAATTTAATTTATTGTTTAAAACTAAGAACTTCTGCAATTTAGTTAATCATTTTAATTAATGATGTTTTGTAGTGAATTAATAATTTTAACAAATGATGTATTAATTTATCGAATAGATGAAAATCTAACCTTAGGCCAGTATATTAATTGGGCGTGCCTTTTAGCTGATGGTGTTTTGAATTTAATTAATCCAATAATTTTATGATTATTTGAAGTTAATTAATTGTTTTAATTAATGGCGTCTAAAATTATTTAATTATTTTAATTAATGATGTTTGGGTTTAATCTATTTTTAACTATTGACTATTTGAATTTAATAAATATTTTAAATTAATGATATTTAAAGTTAATTAATTGATTTAATAAAAGTGTTTAAAGAAAATTAACTAATGAAATGAAAGTGTTTTAAAGTTAATAAACTTATTTAATAAAGATTTTAAAGTTAATTTACTAATGATATAAAAGTGTTTAGGAAATAATTAATATTTTATTTAAGATAATTGATTTGTCGAAAAGAGATTATAAATGTGATTAATTATCTTTTGGAATAATTAATATTGTTTTAAATTTACAAAGGTATTTAAATTATTTATTTATCTTTAGGATAATAAACATTGTTTGAAATTTATAAGTAATGGTTTATAAATGAGAAAATCCTTTAAAAAGAATTATTTATAAACAAAGCTTAGTATAAATTGTTTTGGGTTAATAGTAAACAATCTTTCAACGAGATCTGTTTTTTCCCTTGTCTTAATACGCTTAGTATTATAAAATTTGTCTTTTAATATGGAAATCAAGCATAAGTTCAGTTTTAAAAAGTAAAATTCGATTTGGTTATGGAAAAATAATTCCGTAAACGATATCGCTTATATGGAAAAGATTTAAATGTACTTTTAATGCTAAATGTTGAGGCTTGGGCTTGTTTCTATCTTGAAGGTTAAAAATATCATCCCAAAGGTAATACTAACTCAACTTGCATAGCTTCATTTTCAACCGAGATAACACTTGTTTGGAATAGATGAGTAGTGTTAAACATATGGTATTTAATTGCCATATATGATCATTTTAATTATCCATGATGGTTTATTTCTTAATTATCGGATTCGGCTTTCTTTATGGTATATCGTCACCTTAAAAATGATTTGCTACTCTTTGAGCTTTGTTATCCTTTGTCGGAAATGATTAAAAAAAAAGCACGAGAATGGGCCGAGTTATGTGGGGTTGCTCCTATTAGATTATTTTCACGTCTCATCTAGACTTTGGTGTACCATCACCTTAAAACGGTTAAGATTTAGATGTGAAATATTCAGATACTGGGTAAGGTTTCAGGTCCAACTTAGAGTTTTCGAGAAGGGTTACGGAGTAAATGACCTTCTCTGAGGTACATTACTAGAGGTATACTTCAATGGGGGTGCACCCTCCTAGTCTTTTATTGGAAATTTTCCTTTCCATATTTGATTCGAACCTTCGAATTATTTTTATGTAATTGCAACCGGAAGATTCAACCACTCTTCACGATGTTTAATTATAGGTTTTGCTATTCTATTAAGTTTGGACTGTTATCTTGTATTATCCATTCTATCCAGTTTGGATTTTGTTCAGACTATTTCCATTCTTTTAATTCTGGTTTTAATACTATTTATGACCATTCTTATTTGAAATTTTTTCCTAATGTCCATCTCTACTTTTACCTGTATCGACGTTATTCTTGTGAGAGAGAAAACCCATTCTGGGTTAGTGGCATGGTCTCATGGTACTTTAATATGTTTTCCATCATTTGAGTTATCTCACGCTGGTATTTCTAAACTAATTTGGGTGTTATTTTATTATAATGCTCTGATCAGATCGAGTATTTTCTCAAGTTAGCTTTGGTGTTGTGGAGATCATGAAGAGGAGTTGGAGGTTCACCTATCATAGTTCCACTGCATTATATAACATCCATATCAGCAATTGCAAGGTCAGGATTTTGTAACTATCCAGCAGATAAGGTCTTTTTAACTTTGATACACTCTGTATTTTTGGACTGACAGTTTTTACTATCCTTGTCATATTATATGTTGTCGATTCCACTGTGAGATTCTAATTTTCTATATTATTTGTTCTTTTCTTTTTATTTACCCTAATAATCCGCCTTTTGTTGACTAGATGTGTGACATTTGAACATAGTGATGATGTTCAATGTTGACTTTCGATGGTAAAAAAGGCGGGTCATTTTAGCATGGTATCAGAGCTCAAGGTTAAGTGAGAACCTTTGATTTTTTAAAGGTCTTGCTCATTAGGGATAGGATAAGTGACACCCTATATGAATTTGAGAGTATTATGTATTAGAGACTGTATTTGGTAATGTTATAAAAATGTATTATGTTAATTGGTCTTGTTATCCCGCCTTTTGGCAAGGCCGTGACATCAAGGACTAGACTAGGGACAAAAGATTATTAAGCCCTAAGATCGGTTGTCTATAGGTACACGATGGATACAAGAAAACTTGGTCCGATTTTGGATCCTTCTATAATTGGCAAGCAAAGCTATGTAAGGCAATATTCCAAATTTCAGGTCAATTGGAGTTCGTATGCTTAAGTTATGGATCGATCAAAATCCATGTAAAACATATCCATTTCGTGTCCATCAACTCCTATCCATCTAGATCAATACAAAATGAGCATAACTCCTTCACTCAGCATCCATCATTCATATCCATACGGTCCGAACTTGTAACAAGGGATCCCATTGCTTCTATGATTGATCTTGCTTCACTTGACCAGCAAATACACATTTTGTATCGATCGCTTATTAAATCGATATGAAAATCACGGTGGAGAATTGATATGAGAACGAAGGACATGGCCTACAATTGATACGAAGGAGGAGGTAGAGCATTGATACGAAAGACAGAGCATCAGATGGATATGAAAGCACCGATCAAAAGTCAAAAGAAGCGGCACTTATGCATGAATTTCAGATCTCCACAAAGCAAATGCACCTGATACAAGGAACATCGATATGACATGTTTCGATACGAAAGCCTTGGCCAGTCCATGTTTGCCATCTTGGATCGATTATATCTCTTAAATTACACATCCTAATGTTATGAAATTTTCACATAAGCTAGGAAATCAACTCAAGGACAACCATGATCGATCGTACTCGATTGGACCATTTCTTGATTGATAAAAAGACAACATGGATCGATCAGGGATCGATCCCAAGCGACCCCAGATCGATTGTGTGGGCCCACCTACGTATGAGAAATGGTATTTCGAGATTCAAGGCAGATATTTCCAACTCTACGCCTATAAATAGCACCTCCACTACAATTAAAAAGGGACTTTTATGTTACTGCTCAGCTTAAACCCCATTGTAACTTGAGTGTTAGCCATTGTACTATTGTAATTCAGTTTATAATTAGAAACAAACAACAAACCCTTCAAAATGGATGTAGGCCATATCATTGAACCATTATAAATTCCTCCCTTCTTTTACTACTGCATGTTAGATTAGCCTCATTTTCCATTTTATTTCTTCATTCTAATTTCTTCAATTACATCTAAAGGGTGTTGTGCCCATTTTTTGTACAAATACATTGGTGCTTTCACTGAGAACAACTCCGCTTTTTCTCTTGCTCTGTGGATACCCTACCGTTATCAGTTTGCTAAAATCTAAGGAGGAGATTCAGATCAGCCTTCTAGTGGTTCGTTCTACCCTATTCAGATTGTTCCAGATCTAAGCAAAACTACATCCAACATGTACGCAATACCAGAACCGCTTCCAATGCTGCAGACTTGAAAGGAAGGGAGAGGCAAAATCCCACACAGCTAACCACAACAGGCAAACAACAGCAGGAGCTCTAGATCTACCAAGTCCAGTGACTAGAGGGGAATTCTGTACCCTTATGCATGAGCTCACTCAAAGCCGTCAAGAGCTCACCCATCAAATTCGTTCCAACATGGAACTTGTGAACTAGATAAATGAAGAAAGGCAAGGGAGATCTAGAAGGTAGCATGCCCCTTATTCCTTTTCAGAAAGCTCGGCGTCATCCAACTTCAATCACAAATCTATACAGCATACATTAGATGGAAACTACGCGGAAGCCTCTAGACACCCATATTGCTGTGAATCCTGGGCATGCCAGGGTAGGTCCCTCCACAATGCATCAAGCTTCACCCACTTCCCGAGGAGGTCACTTCCTTACCACACTACTCATGACCACGCAGGTGTTGCTGCTATAAATCTGGATGCCAAGATCTAGAACCAACCAAATCCAGCCCCACGTCACTGCATTCATGCTTATGATCATCACTTCTATGAAAACCGGGAGCCAAGGAGGCAGGGAATAGACCATAGACAACGATCGAACCGTCCTCATGGTATAGAACCCGACAATGCCTTGGTCTCGAATATCTAGATGTCTGATATTCCGAATATGATACGCCAAATGATTAGAGAAAGTTAAGGCCTCACTAATGATGACTGGAGGATTTCTGGAAGTCATACCCCATTCACCAATGTTATCTTACATGCGGAATTGCCTCGCTGTGTGACGCCCCACCTCTATACCCACGCTAGCCAAGAACACTACGGTGTAGTGTTGTCAACTAGCACGGAGAATAAGGCTGTTGAGGAGCGACCATCCATGTGATAGCTTATCACACGGTGGCTATAAATAATCTTCGAAAACAAACATAGAAATAAGCATAACACAAATCAGTCACAGACATCCATATCACAGAGGCGGAAGAAGATATGAATATATAACTAGCACATGAAAGTGTACATCAGAGTAGTGGTCAAAAAGATCCACAATAATGCAAAAGAATAGCAACATGTGCTACACAAAAGAATACAACTATGAGTCTATGTCTCAAGTGTATACAACAAAAAACTGCTAATCTAAATAGTTAGCCAAAAGTCAGAGTAGCAAATCCTGGGAATAAGTCAAGCATTAGCACCTGTAACATCTCGGTCTGACCCGAGTATTATTTAAAAAAATAATAAAAGGATCAGTCTAGCTATAAATATCAGATGACATGGTATAAAATAAAAGATATGGCATAAAAATAAAATATCCATACTGACATACTACTATAAGTATGCAAATGATGATCAACAGAAGATCAATCAATAAGAGATAAATCGATATCACAAGAATCTTCTCAAAGATCCAAAGAGGGCAGCATACCATAAACTTGTACTCATAACAAGTCAATGACATAAATTCTAGAAATCAACACAAGAAATCCATAAATCACAGAAAAAGGGAAAGAGGCCTATCACATGACGGTCCGAAGACCATGGGGAGCTACCCCATATGTGTGAGTCGAAATCACACAAATGTGGTCTAAACTAACCAAAAATCAAAAAGGTATGTGTGAGTGAAATCACACAAGTGGTGTTTATTCTAACCTCGCAAACAAAAACGTATGTGTGAGTGAAATCACACAAGTGGTGTCTAGACTAACCAAGAAGGTAAAATGGTATATGTGAATGAAATCACACAAGTGGTGTCTAGTCTAACCAAGCAAACAAGAGACATCGCACAATTGCTAGTCTAAATCATAAGAATGATCATCATGATCAACGAGAAGTGTCAATTACACTAAGCTAGTAAATATAAAAGTTTAGCTTCATGTCCCATAACCACTTGCTTAACTCGAATATTTACGAACAAACTGTAGACCTTCACTAAAAAATTGTCACAAAAAGGTTCAATCGAACAAGTCCAAGAGTTAACCGACGAAGCAAACGCAAGCGTTTCATACCACTTGTTTTACTAAGCCGTTTAATTCAATTTCTCATACGAGTGAGGTAAAGGTTTGTATATACTAATAGATTGGAAAATGGTTTAAGAAAAGAGATTTGTTATTGAAAATATAGTTGAAATCATTTTGCTGAAAGAGTTTTGATATTTACTACTAGTATTGAAACCTTTATATTTTAAAGTGACAAATCACAGAAGCGATTGTAGAAACAATCAATCACAAAGATCACATTTGAAGATGTGATAAAAATCCAAGGAAATCAGCTCAACAAGTTCTGTTAAATGTTTTTCAGATAAGATCCCCTACGGAGGGGGGGTCCAGGGGGATGGCAACCCACCAAGGTGGGGGTGCGGGGGCAACGCCCCTGCTACGGGGTTCGACCTGCCCGGTCAGGTCGCGGGCGTCCAAGGGGCAGCGCCCCGTCCAAAACGGTATGACCTAGTGGTTCAAGGGGCACGACCTAGTGGTCCAGCGACCTAAAGGGTAAAGGACATGCGACCTAAAATGGGTTCGCGACCTAACACTCAAACGACCTAAAGAACATAAAGGGCCGAGCGACCTATAAGAAGCAGCGACCAAAATAGAATCGAGGTCCAACGACCTACGGGTTAGGTCATGCAAGTTAAGAAGGTCAACGACCTAACAGAGACATGCGAACTAATAAAGGAACGGGACCTAAAGGCACGCGACCTAGCGACCTAAGCAGGAAACGCGACCTATAAGGGACAAGCGACTTAAGTGGGGAAACGACATAAAGGAAAAAAGTCCAACGAGTTAAAGCCCAACGACCTAACAAGAATAAGGCCCAACGACCTACTGGTTTACGCGACCTAGTGGACGAACAGGTCGAGCGACCTAAGAGGTTCGCGAGTTATCGATTTAATAAGGCTGAGCGACCTAATGAAGGAACAAGGCCGAACGACCTATAGGGCTCGCGACCTACGACCTAAAAGGCTAAACGACCTAACGACTCAAGGGTCTAACGACCTAAAAGTATAAAGGTCATGCGACCTATCGGTTTAAGAGGCGAGCGACCTAAATGTTATGACCTAAGAGTCGAACGACTTAGTGTGGAAGCGACCAAAAAGCCATAGGACCTAACGACCTAAGGTCATACGACCTAGCGACCTAAAGAGTTACGACCTAAAGTCGAACGACTTAGCAACCCAAAGAGTTACGACCTAAAGGTCGAGCGACCCACAACCTAAAACCCAACGACCGAATTCCGAGGCGAACGACCTAACACGTGCTAACGGGTTTTAAGGCCAGAAACGAGCTATTTGAAGGCCAAGACTTTTCCACGCGAACGACCTAGCATTGGCAGAATGACCTTAGTGCAGAATTTTAGCAAGAACACTAAAAGTTGGAGTTTTTCGCCAATCCAATCCAAACCAATTGCAAATGTGCATGCTAAAGCGATGGAGAATCATTCCCAATAGTCCAATATAGTTATAGAAAAGAACCGTGAGATAAAAATCTCACCTTTTCACTAAAATGGATGAAGATGAAGCTTGAAATGCTATGCAAGGATCAACCACTAGCTTGAATCAATGTCTTCACTTGTGTTTTGGAGTTGATGTTGGATTAGCAATGATAGCTTTTGGAGTTTTAATTTCTCTTTCCACTTACCATTAATGCAAAAGCTTGAGTTGGTAGGAATTTATGAAGAGTGAAGAGAAGGAGGGGGTTGGGCTTGAGTTATAATGGCTAAGCTAACCCAAAGTCCAAATCGGGAAAAGTTAATGAAATTCCACTAACTCCAAACCTAACAATGTTTATACTTAAAAAGTTGTTAACGACATTTCGAACTCAATGGAAGTGGTCTCGAGTCCTAATTTAACCGTTTGCAAAAAGTAGCTTTTCAGACCAAAATCCGATTAACGATAAAATATTTAAATAAATTTTTTAAATATAAAATCGACAAATATGCGGGTTGTTACAGACTCCCCTCCTTAAAGAAATTGCGTCCTCGCAATATATATGATGGATATAAAAAGTAACAACCATAAAAGGATGTTAACTCAAAAGAAATTTGAAATAGGAAGTTCACCATAAAGAGATCTGGTAAAACTTCAATTTCTTCCACAACACCTGGCTCAAGAATAGAATCGGAATCTCGAAAGCATCTCCATAATTGAAAATGTAAAACAGGTCATATAATAGGAGAAAATAGAGCCGGTAAAAAAAGGCGATAAGCCATGGAATCCATACGTACGGTGATAGGAAATGGGCTAATATATTGAGGCGCTAATTTTCCCAATCGACTGAAACGTACAACACCCATCATAGCTGAAACATGAATAAATTCTGGATCTAAAACCATCTTCTCACCGGCCTCAAGCCAACAAGAAGGAGATCGGCATGGCCTTCCCTAGAGTGTCTCGAAAGATGCCATACCAATACTAGATTGGATGCTATTATTATAGGAAAATTCAACAAGAGGAATATGATCTTCCCAACTTCCACCGACATCAAGCACACAAGCTCGAAGGAGATCTTCAAGAGTTTGATTCACACACCCGGTTTGTCCATCGGACTGGGGTGATAAGCGGTGATAAAATCTCAAAGACTTTTCCAAAGTCCACTAGTGATCAATGGATCCCGATCGCTAACAATAGAAGTAGGAACTCCATGACTTTAACAACTCCTTTAACAAAGAGTTTGGCCCAAAGAGGAACGGTTCGGTTAGATCGAACAGGAATAAATTGGGTGGATTTAGTAAGTCTATCTACTATAACCCATAAGCTATCATGACCCGAACGAGAACGGGGAAGGTCATCTAAAAAATCCAAGGAAATTTGGTCCCACTTCCAAATTGGAAATTATAAAGGTTGCAATAACCTACCAAGCCTTTGGGGTAGGGCCTTGACAAGATGGTGAGTCATACAACACTTAACAAAGTTAGCGATATCAGATTTCATTCACACCCAACATTAAAGTCGCTTCATGTCAGCGTACATTTTACTACAACAGGGGTGAATAATAATATTAGAACGATGTGAATCTTCTAAAATATAATGACGAAGATCACAAATATTTGGTATGATAAGTCTACCAAACTTTCAAATGTCGCCACGAAAATCAATATCGAAGTCTTTCAAACTTTCAATATTAATTTCATCCCTACGACCTTGGCTATGAAGAGCCAATTCGGGGTATAGCCCTTTGAGTTCAAGAATGCAGTCTAAAAAGAAGAAGGAGCCTCTAGACTACATAAAATCAGGGATGCACATAAATCGGATTTTTTCGATCTCGAATCTCACAAGTCGATAGAGTCTCGAGATCGTTCCATTCGGATATCATCCTATAAACAACTGCTTGTTGCTTACAACTAAGTGCATTGGCAACACGATTTCCCTTCCGGGAGTATAAAGAATATCAAGATCATAAGATGCAAGAAATTCGAGCCAACATGGTTGACACAAATTAAGTTTCTTATGAGAAAATAGATATCCCAATGATTTATAATCGAGGTAGAGAACAAATTTCTCCACCAAAGATGATGATGCCAAATATTAAAAGCAAAACCAATAGCCGCGAGCACCAGAACATAAGTGGCATACCTAGTCTTGGTCGGCTTTAAAGATTTAGAAGCAAAAGCGATTGCACGTTCTCTTTCGCAAGAGAACGACATCCAAACCAATACAATAAGCATTGGTACTAAAGTTAAAGTCTTGGTTCCCTTTGGGAAACACAAGAATAAGAGTATCAAAAAGAGAGAATATTAATTTTTTTTTCTTTACTCAAAAGCTAAAACTTTCAAAATCAAAATCACCTTTATAAAAAAACTTACATTTTACAAGTCAATTTATTGTGTCTGATTGTCTCATCAAAGCGTTTAGGAAATCCCTATCGATAGCGTTGATCAAGCGCATCGACCAGAATTCTAAAAACACTAAATGGGCAATACAACACAAAATTATCTTTTTTATAGGAATTTAAAATATCTTCTTAAAAAGATTTGCAAAATTTTAAATTTCTATTCTCATCCAAAATTAATAAATACAAGATTGGAATTATTGAGATATTCATAGAATACTCGATTTATAAAAGGGATGAAATAGACTGGATAAAGTGAATGACACAATATGTCATTCATATAAATCATAACGAGTGCGGAATGCGGTATGTGGAAGGCTAACCTCCGCAACTCGTAGCGATTGAAATTCGGTGGCAAGGTCAAACTGGAAAGACCTTAACACCACTCAAAAAGGTTGCTTAGGTGATAATCCTATGACAAACTTAAAAATACCGAAAAATTCTCAACCGATAAGAATGAGAGAGATATCTCTTACTCAACATGTGAGCTAAAAGAGCAAAATGATGCCATCGATTTGAAATCGAAATCACAAAGGAAAAATATGAATCTGCTTAATGGATCAAAAATATCGAAAATGAATAGTCCTTTCGGAAAAATTGGACACGGGCTTTGCAATAAGCCAATCCTTTCACGCAAATCAATTCAGAAACCTAAGCAATGCATAACATGCTAATTGGTTCGGAAAGAAAAATTACATGAAATAATTTTCGATATCAATAAAAAGCAAGTAGAGTGTTGCAGATCCACTAATCCGGATTCGCAATCCTCAAAGAAGTCATCAAGCCCAAAACATAAAAAAAAGAGAATCATCAAGTTCTTTTGATATAAAAATGATGAGACGAACCCATATCGAAAAGAACTCGAATCGGATAATCGAAAACAAATGAAATCAAGGATTAAATAAGAAGTACCTTGACCAGAAGAGTTTCGTTAGAAGCTTTCAGCTTTCCTTCTCTCTTGCTAGGTCGCATGGGACATGCAGACAAGTAATGGCCCGAGCCTTTGCAATAGTGGCAATAGAGAGGTTCCGGGCACTTAATTACATAATGGTCTATGGAACCATAATTGTAACATCGTTTACGACTAGAGGTAAGTGGCTTGGCTGCCGAAGTTTCTGGTTCCACCCTCTTCTTGCTTAGAAGTATGGGGCAGACAGAAATATGATGACTGGAATCTTTGCAATAATGATAAAAGAGTGGTTCCAGACACTCCTTCGCATAGTGGTCCCTAGAACCACAATTGTAGCATCGTCCATGATGAAGGATTGGAGTCTTTGGTACAAAAGCAGGTTGCTTCACCTTCTTATCGGGATAAGGGCTTTTGAACTTAATATGCCTCTTCTTGGACATCCCAATAACACTATCAATTCCTTTATCAACCTCTTCTTCTTGTAGAGTGATATCTACAAGTTGGTCGAAAGGAACTTCTAGTTTTAGAGGTAAGATCTTTGTGGGATTCTTACTCAAAGCACAGATAAACCTTTGATTCTGAGCAAGATCCAAAAGTTGTTGGGCAGACATGAATACGCCATCCAGAGAAGGACTACTGGATTGACCAGCGCTAGGACTGCCAGAACTAACCATCTCTTCTTCCTTCAAGAAAGAAAGGAAGAAGAAGGAAAAGATTATTCTCAGAATGAATATCAAGCAATCTTGATAGATAGAACAAGGAATCACAAAAGAAAATAGGATGAATCGGTACGAAGACTCGAATTAATCCTATGGTATAACTCCTAAGATAGACTTAGGACGATGATCCTTGTTAAGTTATTCTACATTGTTCCGAAGTTTGGCTCTGATACCAAGCTGTAACGCCCCACCTCTATACCCACGCTAGCCAAGAACACTACGGTGTAGTGCTGTCAACTAGCACGGAGAATAAGGCTGTTGAGGAGCGACCATCCACGTGATTGCTTATCACACGGTGGCTATAAATAATCTTCGGAAACAAACATAGAAATAAGCATAACACAAATCAGTCACAGACATCCATATCACAGAGGCGGAAGAAGATATGAATATATAACTAGCACATGAAAGTGTACATCAGATTAGTGGCCAAAAAGATCCAAATAATACAAAAGAATAGCAACACGTGCTATACAAAAGCATACAACTATGAGTCTACGTCTCAAGTGTATACAACAAAAAACTGCTAATCTAAATAGTTAGCCAAAAGTTAGAGTAGTAAATCCCGGGAATAAGTCAAGCAGAAGCACCTGTAACATCTCGGTCTGACCCGAGTATTAATTAAAATAATAATAAAAGGATCAGTCTAGCTATAAATATCAGATGACATGGTATAAAATAAAAGATATGGCATAAAAATAAAATATCCATACTGACATACTACTATAAGTATGCAAATGATGATCAACAGAAGATCAATCAATAAGAGATAAATCGATATCACAAGAATATTCTCAAAGATCCAAAGAGGGCATCATACCCTAAGCTTGTACTCATAACAAGTCAATGACATGAATTCTAGAAATCAACACAAGAAATCCAGAAATCACAAAAAAAGGAAAAGAGGCCTATCACATGACGGTCCGAAGACCATGGGGAGCTACCCCATATGTGTGAGTCGAAATCACACAGATGAGGTCTAGACTAACCAAATCAAAAAGGTATGTGTGAGTGAAATCACACAAGTGGTGTCTAGTCTAACCTCGCAAACAAAAACGTATGTGTGAGTGAAATCACACAAGTGGTGTCTAGACTAACCAAGAAGGTAAAAAGGTATGTGTGAATGAAATCACACAAGTGGTGTCTAGTCTAACCAAGCAAACAAGAGACATTGCACAATTGCTAGTCTAAATCATAAGAATGATCGTCATGATCAACGAGAAGTGTCAATTACACTAAGCTAGTAAATATAAAAGTTTAGCTTCATGTCCCATAACCACTTGCTTAACTCAAATATTTACGAACAAACTGTAGATCTTCACTAAAAAATTATCACAAAAAGGTTCAATCGAACAAGTCCAAGAGTTAACCGACGAAGCAAACGCAAGCGTTTCATACCACTTGTTTTACTAAGCCGTTTAATTCAATTTCTCATACGAGTGAGGTAAAGGTTTGTATATACTAGTAGATTGGAAAATGGTTTAAGAAAAGAGCTTTGTTATTGAAAATAAAGTTGAAATCACTTTGTTGAAAGAGTTTTGATATTTACTACTAGTATTGAAACCTTTATATTTTAAAGTGACAAATCACAGAAGCGATTGTAGAAACAATCAATCACAAAGATCACATTCGAAGATGTGATAAAAATCCAAGGAAATCAGCTCAACAAGTTCTGTTGAATGTTTTTCAGATAAGATCCCCTACGGAGGGGGGTCCGGGGGTGGCAACCCCCCAAGGTGGAGGTGCGGGGGCAACGCCCCTGCTACAGGGTTCGACCTGCCCGGTCAGGTCGCAGGGGTCCAGGGGGCAACGCCCCGTCCAAAACGGTACGACCTAGTGGTTCAAGGGGCACGACCTAGTGGTCCAGCGACCTAAAGGGTAAAGGTCATGCGACCTAAAATGGGTTCGCGACCTAACACTCAAACAACCTAAAGAACATAAGGGGCCGAGCGACCTATAAGAAGCAGTGACCAAAATAGAATCGAGGTCCAACGACCTACGGGTTAGGTCATGCGAGTTAAGAAGGTCAACGACCTAACAGAGACACACGACCTAATAAAGGAACACGACCTAAAGGCACGCGACCTAGTGACCTAAGCAGGAAACGCGACCTATAAGGCACAAGCGACTTAAGTGGGGAAACGGCATAAAGGAAAAAAGTCCAACGAGTTAAAGCCCAACGACCTAACAAGAATAAGGCCCAACGACCTAGTGGTTTATGTGACCTAGTGGACGAACAGGTCGAGCGACCTAAGAGGTTCACGAGTTATCGATTTAATAAGGCCGAGCGACCTAATGAAGGAACAAGGACAAACGACCTATAGGGCTCGCGACCTACGACCTAAAAGGCTAAACGACCTAACGACTCAAGATTCTAACGACCTAAAAGTATAAAGGTCATGCGACCTATCGGTTTAAGAGGCGAGCGACCTAAGTGTTACGACCTAAGAGTCGAACGACTTAGCATGGAAGCGACCTAAAAGCCATAGGACCTAACGACCTAAGGTCATACGACCTAGCGACCTAAAGAGTTATGACCTAAAGTCGAACGACTTAGCGACCTAAAGAGTTACGACCTAAAGGTCGAGCGACCTACGACCTAAAACCCAACGACCTAATTCCGAGGCGAACGACCTAACACGTGCTAACGGGTTTTAAGGCCAGAAACGAGCTATTTGAAGGCCGATTCTTTTCCACGCGAACGACCTAGCATTGGAAGAACGTCCTAAGTGCACAATTTTAGCAAAAATACTAAAAGTTGGAGTTTTTCGCCAATCCAATCCAAACCAATTGCAAATGTGCGTGCTAAAGCGATGGGGAATCATTCCCAACAGCCCAATATAGTTATAGACTAGAATTGTGAGATAAAAATCTCACCTTTTCACTAAAATGGATGAAGATGAAGCTTGAAATGCTATGCAAGGATCAACCACTAGCTTGAATCAATGTCTTCACTTGAGTTTTGGAGTTGATGTTGGATTAGCAATGAAGACTTAGCTTTTGGAGTTTTAATTTCTCTTTCCACTCACCATTAATGCAAAAGCTTGAGTTGGTAGGAATTTATGAAGAGTGAAGAGAAGGAGGGGTTGGGCTTGAGTTATAATGGCTAAGCTAACCCAAAGTCCAAAGCGGGAAAAGTTAGCGAAATTCCACTAACTCCAAACCTAACAATGTTTATACTTAAAAAGTTGTAAACGACATTTCGAACACAATGGAAGTGGTCTCGAGTCCTAATTTAACCGTTTGCAAAAAGTAGCTTCTCGGACCAAAATCCGATTAACGATAAAATATTTAAATAAAATTTTTAAATATAAAATCGACAAATATGCAGGTTGTTACACGCTGATTCTGAATGCCGACCTTGCCTGTAAATGAAGGAAATTCAGATCCCAACCAACACATTCTGAAATATGAATGGCGCATGAATGCCGCTCGAGCTGACGATGCAGTTAAGTGTAGAAGCTTCCCTATCTCCATGGGAGGCATTATGACGATGTGGTTCACCCACATATCGCCAAGATCTATTTCATGTTTCGACCAGTTGGCTACAAAGTTTGTCGTGTGTGTTTTTATGCATGCTACAAGACCGAAGGATGTTAATACCTTATCCATTGTTATTCAAGCCCCAAGTGTGACGATCCGTAATTTAGCTACTTGAAAATAAGAGATTTCGTTTAAAAAGGTATAAAAGTTAAATAAATAAGTTATATATAATAGATAATAATAGATAAATTATTTATTCTTATAGTTGATAATTTAAAAAGCATAAATTTGGATTTTAGAAAAAACCAAAAAAGTTAGGTTTTGTTAAAAAAATAAATCCTTAACTAAATAAGTTTAAATATTTATTTCAATTGATAAATTTTATTGAAAACATTTAATAAAGATAATAAAAGTATATTAAAATATTTAAAAGCATGTTAATAAATTTTTTAGAAAAATAACCAAATTTTGTCGCTTTTTGCCAATTTTACATACACTGTAAAATTAGACGTTTTGATATCATTTAAATATGATTTTAAAACATAAAGAGACATTTTTTAATTTATTTGAAGAATTAAATTTTTCCTTTTTAAATTTGGTTTACATAAATAAGTAGTTTAACTAAAATGTCAAAATGTTATTATAAAACATTTTGTTAAAAATCAACGTTTTGTCGATTAAAAGTTGTAGCAACGTCGTCGCACCTTTATTTTCAGACATAGAACATATATTCTAATATTATAAGCATTAATTAATTCACTAATCAAGTTTACTTTTACTAAACATACTTAGAAAATTCTAGAATATAATTAACCAAAAGTAAGCATAAAAAGACAAAAAGAGTATAAAAGTCAAAGAGTAAAACATCAAATCAAAGAAACATAACTATCACTTTCTTAACTTAATATCTAAGTGAAAATGACATAAAGTAATGATTTGAAATGTGATGTTAAGTGTTGAAAAAAATAAAGTTACCTAAGAAGTAAGTAAGGTTATTTTTGTAATTTGGTAAAGGGATATTTTGGTAACTTACCACTTTATTTTTTTTTGTAAATACCAACGACTTTCTCACCTTTTTTGCACTATTTCTACCTTCTTCTTCTTCCTCCTTGAATCTCTCTTTAATGGCTTCTTCTTCTCTTTCATTTCCTTACTATTTTTTTCAAAATCATATCAAATCAACTCTAAACACCACCAAACTTTGCCAAAGACCTTAGAATACCATTAAAGCATGGTTTAGCATCTAAGAAGTGAATACATGATGGAGGAAGAGGAAGAATAGGAGGAGGCCGAACCTATGGGGGAGGGAGGAGCAAGTCGTAAAGCTTTGGAGCGAGAAAAAGAGACGGAGGTGCTGTCAGGATCAAAAGGAAAGTCTATAGAAAAGATTTGGTGAAGATAAAAAATTTAGTAAAGTGTTGAATGACATGAATGTTGGTAGGGAGTGAACAATTTGGTTAAAGGTGAGTACTCATATTTACTAATTAATTCATAACTTATTTCAAGTATAATGATTGAAAAGTTTAAATATGTTGAATGATTAAATGTTTGATAACTTGGTTGCAAATTGGACGATTATATTATTATTTATGTGGTTGTTAACTTGTTTGACAAATGATAAGAGAAATGATTAGTAATTAATCATAGTTAATTAAATGAGAATTAAATTCATATAAATGTGTGTGTGGAAATTATTTAGCCTCTTTATGATTTCAAAATATCTGAAAAGATTGAAAATGATATTATAATAATATAATATTATAATATGAAAAGGAATGAAAACTGAGTTTGAAATGATGGAAATTTTGTTAAAATGAGTTTAAAATTATTTGGAAATGTTTTATAAACATTTAAAAGTGTTTCCAAGAAGTTTGAAAAGAAATTGAAAAACAAGTCAAAATCATGCGCATCGCGTAACGGTAGTTCGTAATTTTGCACCATAAAGGTTAAATGAGTGTACAAAGTGGAATATAGGTCGAAATCCTTCGAGCTAAGAATCATCCAGTCTATTATATCCATAATTTTCCAACGAAGAAAGAAAATTAAGATTTCATCAAGTAAATTTTGAAATATGTCCAACACAATTTTCTTAAAACATCACGGTTTTACAGTTCGTAACCTAAAAAGCGATTTCTTTGTAAATGATATTTTTAGATGATTAAAAATGTGAAATAAATTTGATAAATCTATTAAAATGGTTTAAAAGAGATTTGGAATGAAAAATATAAATTTTCAAACATTAAAATTTTGTTTAAATCAAATAAGCTTATATAGCACTTTCCGCAACACTTTTACGCTACGAATTCTATAACCTTTTGAATATGAGTTTTAAACTTTACAATTCTTTCCTAAATATTTTGTAAATGAGTTAAAAAGAATAATTTAGTAATTAAAGATGATTTGGAAGTTTTAATAAGAGTTTGAATAAATGGTTAAGATGTATTGTTTATACCACTTAAACAAAAAGTGAAGAATATTGAATGTAATAACTAACTGAGTACGCATAAACGACTAGTACGTTTGTCCCGCCTGTGAGATCTGAGAAGATAAAAAAAGGTGTTTAACTAAGACTAGGGATGGAGCAACCAGTGCCTTGAACTTACCTGGCCTATGTTTTCTTTTTTTAGGCGAGGGGTGGAATAGATCGAAAGAAAAGCCTAGACGCTCTAAAAGATCATATTTAACTTTTCCAAGATAAGAAAAAAGAAATAAATTATTTGAATGTTAACTAACCACTTATCATCTTTTATTGATGATTAGTATAAAGTAACCGGGATCAGATTTAGATGATTTCGTATCCAAAGAACCAGGATTGGATTTGGGTGATTCCTATCCGAAAATCACTTCAAACTAATTTTCGAAACCCCAAATGAAATTAACATCTTTTTATCGATGATTAACATAAAGGAAGTAGGATCGGATTTGGTGATTCCTATTTTAAAAACCGAGATCGGATTTGGGTGATTCCTATCCGAAAACACCTTCAAACTAATTTTCAAAATAAAACATATTGAAGACAAAGATCAGTGAAGACAAAGATATTCATGATGTAGGATTACTTATCATTAGTCCCTAGAGGTGAAACTTACCATATCTAAGATGGCAATAGTGCTATGCTATGAAAATCTTCGATTTGAAAGAATATGATTTGAAGTTAAGAGTGAAATCTTTGATTAAGATTTAATGAATGATTTGGGAATATTTTCCCTAAGTTAAAAGTTATAACTTGAAAATAAGAAATCTTTGAATAAGATTTAATGATGATTTGGAGAGGTTTTCTTAAGTAATAGAAAAAATGATTTGGAATTATTCCAGAATTTAAGAGAGGTGTAATAAATCAAATGATTTGATAAATGTGGCTTAATGATTCCATACAGGTTTGAAAAGAAAATGGAATAAATTAAAAAGAATATATCTAAGAAAGATATTTGATTTAAATAAGAGATGAAGTAATTGATTGATGATTGATATCCACTTATGAACTTAACATCTTTTTTGAGCGATGATTGGCTTCGAAGGAACCAGAGTCGAATTTGAGCGATTCATATCCGAAAACCACTTCGAACCAATGTATGCATTCGAAAGTGAAGATATGTTAAAGATGCTGATTAATAAAGACTGTGTATCTTCATAGCGTGAGGATTGCTTGTTGAACATGCTCTGGGTAGCTCCCATTATAGAGTTATTTATATCAGTGGTCTCCTCGTTGTGTAGGTTTTTCAGATTGCAAGGACTACTCGCTATTAGTGGTAGTAGGAGAGTGCCTTCATTTTTGTTCAGTCCCTGAACGAACTTGTATGGAAGAATGTCTAACATTGCACTTCTAAGACACAACGTTTGACTTTTACAAATGTACATCTGCTTGATGGCGGAGAACGCAACTTCTCTTAGCTTAACACCTTTCTCTGAGACATACGAACTCATAGGTTGTATGCTTGTGGGAGTCAAATAGTGATCAAAGGAATGGTTGTGTAGAATTCAAAGTGGAACATGTGATCAAAGCGTTGTTTTGTATGAAAAGCATGGCTTTGACGAAATTAAGCGTAGCCGCGAGAGCCTGACACCAAGGTTATGATGGGATACTATGTGATCTGACATATGCAAATTTGGAATAAGTGAGTGTGTATGGTGGTGTCCAATACGTTGGGCCTTTTGGGGGATGAGTCTCTCAAGGAATTTATTGCCCCATTTGGATAAAGTGGTTATCTTGAGAAAAGCAGGGAACTACCAGTTATCAGTAGTAGTGTAGCAAGTATAGTTCCAAGTGACTAGTTTGAGAAAAGCGATTAAGGCATCGTGAGAACTATGTTTGTTAAGCGTGGATCGGAGAAAAAGGCCGCTAGTTCCCTATCATGTTGGAAATCCAATCCCAATATGAGATTTACGATTTTGATTGTAGTCCCAAAATAGCTGTAGTGACGTGCAGACATTTCAGCTACCCCTTCTCGTATCATATTTCCGTTCATGATATTCTGTTGACCTAGTCCGGACATAGTACCTTAGACTTAGTCCAGATATTGATATCTTATACGAGTAAGTCTATTTGAAAAGTGTTTTCAAAAGAATGTCATTAAAAATAATATCAAGTGTATTTTGGTATGAAATGTTTTGGTTATCATAAGGTAAAAACCCGTCCGTGTTCATGTGTGGGCGTGGTCTTACGAGATACCCTTCTTTTCAGAGATTTTGATAACATCGTCATGATCTATACATTTTAAAATTTCGAGTATCTCATGTTGTTTTATTAAGCCTGATCTGGGTATTTTTAATACTCGGGTCAGATCCGAGTAGTTTCAGGTTGAATTGAAGACGGTTGGAGTTTCCAGAGGAGAGATGGAGATCTTCATCATCGTATGGACGTATTCTATTATCCGCTACATCTATTGCATTTGTTTTGTTGTTTCAACATTTTTAAGGACAGAAGTTTATAACTGTCCAGGCTGAGTACAGGTTAGTCTTTGATATTGTATTTTAAAATTTTCAAATGTAAAGATTATTATTGAAATAATATATGTTATTCCATTCGTGTGAGATTTGGTTCTGTCTTTATTCTTCTTTCTACCCTTAATGATCGGTCTTTTCATGCAATTTGAGTTAGACATGTGTAGTTTATTGTCGATTCAAAGGGTATGGAAAAAAATGTCATTACATTTGGTATCAGAGCTGAAGGTTAAGCGAGAACTATGGCTTTGGTGGGGTAATGACTCATCAGAGATAGGGTTAGTGGTACTCTAGGATGAGTAACTCGTTTGAGATAGGGTTAATAACACCCTAGAATGAGTTTGAGTGTATTATATATGAGTACATATTTGTTAGTGACTAATAATTATTTTGTGTTAATTTATTTTTTGAGTGATTTATGAATTTTGATTGATGCGTCTTACCACCGTTATCGATGAGGGTTCCTAAACATTTAAACAGGACGAACTGACACACTAATTTTGAAAAATTGGTAAATGAAATAATTTTACCTAGGATTATATTTTGAATATAAAGTATATACTTGAAAAGTTATACAGTTAGAAATCAGGATTAGTGAAATATAAATATAAACATCTTGTGATTAGAATTTCACAGTTTGACTATAAGATGTGTCGTCAAGATAATTGATAAGTAAGAAATCTGATAAAGTAATTCAGATCTTTAATACCTATTCCAAAATAATAAATTAAGAAATGATAATGTTTGGTTACAATCATAAAGTGATCAATTGTTTCATTTAATTGTTTAAGCACAAATACCTTGTGAATTTGTTTCACGATTTGACTATAAAGTGTTTGATAACAAGATTTATTTCAAGAATGAACACATAAGATAAAAATGTAACAGAAAACGATTGTGTAAAAAGATAAATATAAAAGGAATGATAATTTAAATTTGGGTAATTTAAAGAATTATGGTAATTTAAATGAAGTTAATTAATATAAGATAAAATGAATTTATAAAATAGGTTTTATAAACCAATCGCTAAAGGATTTTAAAAACGGTATTATTTCAAATAAAAGGAGATATTTTATGATAAATAATTCGAATGGCTTGAAAATAAACTAAAATTGGGCAAGTTATGTGTTCGGATGGTAAACACTTCTCTTAAGTATTACTCTTCTTATTAAGAGGATATATGATACTATTGGTAGTACCCAGTTCCTTGAATTGTTTTGGAGTTACTCGATCTATATAATTTTCTTAAGTAAAAGAAATAATATGAATCACTGATTAGTAATCTTTATAAAAGGTAAATTAGGCTCGCTAATTGCTAAAAGAAAGCAGGATTCTCGATGACTTTTGACAGTTGAAAATTTCCAAATCATACCTAACTGAAAGTTAAGAAATTTGTGAAATACTTTGAGTAAATGAAATAAGATAAGGATAATTTATAAATCTGATTTATAAAGATAAAATGAGAGATTTAAGATAAGAGTTTGAGGATTTAAATAAGGGTGGTTTTAAAATTGTTTATTTTTCAAAGCTACAAAATTAATAATAGTATTAAATAAGAAATAAGTTTTATAACTTAGGAATTTGACATAATAGTAAATTAAAAAATGTCAAAATTTGTTAAACAAACGGATTTAAGTAAGATCAATTTGAAATTTGGGATTTGTATATACTCTTAGGATGTGAAGGTGAATCGTACAAATATAGATTTAAGTCATGAACTATTAAGTAAAATAATGACTCCTTAAAAGGTAATTACAACCAAGAAAATATTTTATTAATGAATTCTAGCATAAATTAAGAATTTGGGCTTAAGTCTTTAAAATGTGATTGATTTACATAAGTTATAAGGTGTAATAATCTTAAATGATAGTTTTACGAAATGGTTCATAAATAATATTACTGTTAAAGGAAATATATTGTAATGACCCGTAAAATTCGATGAATAAAATGAATTAAATTAATAATATTTTTAATTAAATTTAGAAAGAATTAAAAATCTTATAATTTATATTTGAGCGAATGTAAAAATTTGATGTAGCAATTGTAATTAAAATTTACAATTTAAAATTTATAGTGCAATTAATTGAAATAATGTTAATTGACATACTTGGTTATAAGTTTAATATGAGAAACAAATGGGAATGTTGAATTTGTAAATTATCAATAAAAATATTAACTAGAATGGAATTCAAAATTTATATAATAATTGAAATGTGTAAATTGGGAAATAGATTCAAAGTTATTAATTGATGGGATAATACGTAATAAGTGCAATTTGATGAATCAATGTTAGTATAGATTAAAGTAATAATTGGGAATCATATCTATGAAATAATAACGAGAATGCAAGGTAATCAATGCTAATTAAGGTTAATAATTAATGAACTTGAACGAAATTACAATTTTATATAAAATAATTTAAATGTTATGTTTGGCTATAATTTGAACATAAGTGAATGAAATTAGAGTATGAAATAAATGCCAAAATTGATTTTAAGTAATAAAAGCTTATTTATGTGACAAACAGGTAACGGAAATGTTTATGGTAGGTTGCCTATTTATTTATTTAGATTGTTAATTGAAATTGGAAATAAGTTTGTAATAAATGTAAATAAATGTTACATTAATGTGAAATGTAACACAATTTTTAGGAGTGTTAAATTGTGGATATTAAGGTAATGAATGGGAAAACAGGGTAACTAAGTTTATAGGGTGGTAATGAATTGAAATAAACCAATCCACTAAAATCCAATTTATAATAAGTGTAATTATTGGGGCAATTGAAATTAAATGTTACGTGGTTGGGATAAAGAAATTGGAAAACTGTTAAGGTATCCAGATATATACCAAAATAAATGGTACCTGAGACGACCCGACTTTCTACTCCTAGAAAATCGCACCATCTTAAAGAAAGAAAGGGATAGAAGAAGAAAAGAAAGAGAAAGAAGAACACAAACAACATCAGAGAACTCACAGCGGAACGAATAAAATATAATATATCTCATAAAATATTACATAGTATCTCATTACATCAGAGTACACAACTTATACAACACATGTTAGACAGTTATAAACATCTGTCTAACCATACAACTCGAGTATACAAGAAATAGATACCAAACAAACACAGCGGAACCAATATATAACTACACGTCGAAGCCTCCTACTCCATTACTCCTCCAGAATTTGTCAAGCAAACCTGAATCACTTGACTACTCATACATAATTTGAGTACCCAAGAGTTTAATAAAACAAAAAATAAACACTCGGGTCAGACAGGGGTTTGGTGTGAGTAAACGGTTAAATTTGCTTAACTTTAAAAAAACCTTAGAAAAGAAAAGGTATCACGTAAGACTTCCCACACATAAACATGGAAAAGTTTTTACCTTACGCTAACCAAAACATTTGATAGAAAATCCAGCGATATTATAATAGTGTCTAGAGTTTTCAAAATAAAACACAGAAATAGCTGGAATGCTTACATCTCACGTTCCAACATAGTTGGGCACAATCAAAACCGTACAGGCACTTATTGGATTTTGGATTCCATACAATGGCAGGGCTACTGGGGTACCGCCCGTCACAGTACGTGGTCTAGATCAACGTACCGAGGAGTACGCCCACTCCCCTGCAACACAAGGCCGGAACCATCCCTTACTGGACAGTCCCGAACTAGACCACCCCGCAGTTGGCCGTGACCCATCTGCCCACACAACCAAATAAAAAGGGACCTCTAGATAGGGGTAAATCTCGCTCTCAAGTGGTGGCTACCCACGAAGCCTTGCTGCACCTCCCCTGTTTTAGCCATTCCCAGTTGATGAGGCTTAAGATTACGATTACCATTATAGAACACCTTTATCTTAGAATGCTCATCGTCCACCTGACGATGTGCTGAAAGCATTCAATCCATACAAGTTCATTTCGGGTTCGAACGAAACCGAAGGCACTACCTCGTTGCACTCATTATTGGAATCACCCTCAGAGTCAACGACCATAGCCCTTGCACTCTGATTCTCCATCTCGAATCTATAAGTACTATTCCGTCAACTCATTACGGAATCACCCACAGAGTTATACTGACGTATAACCCTTACACCTCGAGTCTTCACTTGCTCCACTTGGATACACGACCTAACGTTTAATTGGAATCAGTGTGGATTTCAGATTCCAAATGTGGAAACCCGATCCAGGTCTCACCGAAACCAAACGCCATTTTAATGTCCAAGTTGTACTTAAGGTTGTTAAACAATTTAACTTATTTTCAGGATGATATATAAACAGATATATGAATCATATTATCACAAGAGATAATTCATATCAATATTCATCTTCACAAGCAGCATATCACATAACAAAGATATCCAATATCAACCAGTATCAACCAAAATCAATCATCCAATAGCAATCACCAAATATTGATCATCCAATATCAATTTACCAATATTAATCAATCAACCCATATAAATCAAACATCCAAAATGGAATTGATTATCTCTCAATCAATTGAATTTCCGTAATCCTTCTTCATTAATTATTCCGTAATCCTTCTCTCAATCTAATGATTTTCCTTAATTAATCTTTCTTGATTAATTATATTTAATTACATTCAAGTAATTATCCTTAACCATATATAGTAATTAACCTTTAATTACTATCATTAATTACAATAATTAATGATCATTCATTAATTAATTAACTATAATTAATTATATTAATTCTTAATTAATTACAATTACTTAATCGCATTTAAATTCAACACTTATATTAATCAACCATGATTAATATCAATTAATCACCTTAATCAATGATCCTTATTAATTAATAATTTCTTTAATTAAAAAAAAAATTAACTTATAATTAATCATTCTATTAATCGTAATCAGTAATTAACAATTCGTAATTACTTATCTTAATTAATTAACTTCTTACTTAATTAATTTCTAATTTAATTATATTAATCCTTTATTAATTAATTCAATTAATTAATCCTTAATTACTTCATTAATCAATTTAAATTAACAATTAACCCTTAATTAATTACTTTATTTATTAATTACAATTTTAATTAATTACCCTTAGTGATTAATCTTAAATTAATCTCATTAATTAATTAATTAATCATATTGATTAATTAACTAAATAATTAATTAATTAACTCTTACTTACTTACATAAGTAATTATCTCTAATTACTTTCATTAATAAACCTTAATTAATCTCATAATTAATTATTTAACAAATAATTAACCTCATCATTAAATAATTCTTAATTCTTTAATTAATTACTTCTTAATTAATTATCTTTAAAACGATTATATTAATTAATTCTTTAATTAATAACATTAATTGATTAACCAATAATCACATCAAGTAATTACTCCATGAGTAATTACCATTAATTACTTCCATAAGTAATTAAGTTTCTTAGTTACATTCAACAATTAACCATTTATCACTTTATTAAGTAATTATACTTAATTAATCCATAACTAAGTGATTTTATAAATTAAATAAATAATTAACTAATTATTTAAAATTAATTAAACAATTAATTAATTAACATGTGACGCCCCACCTCTATACCCACGCTAGCCAAGAACACTCCGGAGTAGTGCTGTCAACTAGCACGGAGAATAAGGCTGTTGAGGAGCGACCATCCATGTAATTGCTTATCACACGGTGGCAATAAATAATCTTCGGAAACAAACATAGAAATAATCATATCACAAATCAGTCACAGATATCCATATCACAAAGGCGGAAGAAGATATGAATATATAACTAACACATGAAAGTGTACATCAGAGTAGTGGTCAGTAAGATCCACGATAATACAAAAGAATAGCAACACGTGCTATACAAAAGAATACAACTATGAGTCTATATCTCAAGCGTATACAACAAAAACTGCTAATCTAAACAGTTAGCCAAAAGTCAGAGTGATGAATCCCTGGGAAGAAGTCAAGCAGAAGCACCTGTAACATCTCGGTCTGACCCGAGTATTATTTAAGAAAATAATAAACGGATCAGTCTAGCTATAAATATCAGATGATATGATATAACATAAAAGATATGGCATAAACATAAACATCCATAATGACATACCACTATAAGTGTGTAAATAATGATCAACAGAAGATCAATCAATAAGAGATAATCAATATCACAAGAATCTTCTCAAAGATTCGGAAAGGGCATCATACCCCAAACTTGTACTCATAACAAGTCAATGACATAAATTCTAGAAATCAATGCAAGAAGTCCAGAAATCATAGAAAAGAGAAAGAGGCCTATCACATGACGGTCCGAAGACCAAGGGGAGCTACCCCACATGTGTGAATGGAATCACACAGATTAAGGTCCAGACTAACCAAAAAGCAAAAGGTATGTGTGAGTGGAATCACACAAGTGGTGTCTAGTCTAACCTCGCAACAAGAGACATCGCACAGTTGCTAGTCTAAATCATCAGAATGATCGTCATGATCAACGAGAAGTGTCAATTTCACTAAGCTAGTAAATATAGAAATTTAGCTTCATGTCCCATAACCACTTGCTTAACTTAAATATTTACGAACGAACTGTAAATCTTCACTAATAAAATGTGTCACAAGTGGTTCAATCGAACAAGTCCAAGAATTAACCGACGAAGTGAACGCAAGCGTTTCATACCACTTGTTTTACTAAGTCGTTTAATTAGATTTCTCATCCGAGTGAGGTAAAGGTTTGTATATACTGATAGATTGGAAAACGGTTTAAGAAAAGAGCTTTGTTACGGAAAATAGAGTTGAAATCATTTTGTTGAAAGAGTTTTGATATTTACTACTAGTATTGAAACCTTTATATTTTTAAAATGACAAATCACAGAAGAGATTGTAGAAACAATCATTACAAAGATCACATTCGGAGATGTGAATAAAATCCAAGGAAATCAGCTCAAAAGCATCAAAGTGGAAGTTCCCCAACGACCAAACGTGGCCGAGATAACCAGAGATGGTTTGTCTCGAAGAATGGTCAACTCAGCATCTCAACAAAGCAAGTTCTGTTGAATGTTTTTCAGATAAGATCCCCTACGGAGGGGGGGGGTCCAGGGGGGGTGGCAACCCCCCAAGGTGGGGGTGCGGGGGCAACGCCACCGCTTACGGGGTTCGACCTGCCCGGTCAGGTCACAGGGTGCCCCGACCAAAACGGTACGACCTAGTGAAGACAAAATGAGGTCTAACGACCTAACGACTCAAGGGTCTAACGACCTAACGACTCAAGGGTCATACGATCTAACGACTCAAGGGTCATACGACCTAACGAGCTCAAGGGTCATACGACCTAACGAGCTATGGCCAAACGACCTAACGACTCAAGGGTCATACGACCTAACGACTCAAGGGTCATACGACCTAACGACTCAAGGGTCATACGACCTAGTGTTGACTCGCCAGCGACCCAACTGAAGCGACCTAACTCCGAACATGCCAAAAACGGCCAGAACGACCTAACAGCGGTTTCTCCCCAAAAACACTAAAATTTGGAGTTTTTCGCCAATCCAATCCAAACCAAATGAAAATGTGCATGCTAAAGTGATAGAGAATCATTCCCAACAGTCCAATATAGTTATAGACTAGAATTGTGAGATAAAAATCTCACCTTTGCACCAAATATCAATGAAAATGAAGTTTTAAGCAAGCAAGAATCAATCCTTCTTCTATCTAAGCACAAGAAGCTTGAATCCAATGTCTTCTTCTTGAATTTGGAGTAGAAAGATGGATTGCAATTGAATTTGAGTTTTGAAATTTTAATTTCCCATTCCCTCCACCATTAATGCCAAAGCTTGATTAGTTACGAAATTTATGAAGAGTGAGGAGAAGAGGGTTGGAACTTGGGCTTAATAGGCTAAACTAACCCAAAGTCCAAAGCGGGAAAAGTTAGTGAAATTTCACTAACTCCAAACCTATCGATGTTTATACTTAAAAAAGTTGTAAACGACATTTCGAACTCAATGGAAGTGGTCTCGAGTCCTAATTTGACCGTTTGCAAAACGTAGCTTTTCGGACCAAAATCTGATTAACGAGTTAATATTTAAATAAAATATTTAAATACAAACTCGATAAATATGCGGGTTGTTACATAACATCTTATATTTAAAAATCCTCAATTTATTAAGAAATCTTAATTAATTCTTTACTTAATTACAAAACATATTAAATCAAGTATTCTCAAGTTAATAACAAAGATAAATTAACCCTATATCTTCATAATTGAATTATTTGAATTCATCAAATTTTAATAACTTAAAATCAAATTATTCTATTTGGATTTCAAAATCATAATAATAACCTTATTTGGAAATAAGAAATTTAGAAATCAATTTCAAATTTTTCCCATGACTGTCAACACTTCAGCTACCTTCAACCCAAAAATTATCAGACAAAACCATGCCGATCGCCAGAATTCGATCGAAACCCATTTCCAATTCAGCCTAGAATATCTCACCATTTACAAAACTAAAAATTGAGATTTTAATTCCTAAATTCATCATTTTCTATCACTAATCTAGATGTATAATCAAACTTCAAATTGCCATGATCGATTTTTAACCAAATTTGATTTTCACTGTTAATTTTATTTTAAACATGATTTGTTGTATTTAAAAATCCTGAAACTATTTTATAACCTTCATCATACAATTACAAACAATTTTCATTCAAATACTTAAGCCTAATATGGATTAGATTTGTAGATATTGAAATTTTAAGAAGAACGTTCATAGTATACCAACAGAGAACATTTGAATGTAAATAAACAGGCAAGCTCTTAATATATTCATAACAATTCATTTAGATTTAAGCAAAAGAACTTTGACACAAGTAAATATCATCACATGCATGGCAATGAAAACATATCAAACTGTTTTTAAAATTATTTACTCACCATTTTTGATTTGCAGAGCAGAACAGAGGATCTATTTTTGTTTCCTGGAATTGCATGTTTGAGTTTTTCTTCGCTGAAGAAATTAAACCCTTGCATGTTTTCAATTTGATGCTTTATAGTGTTGAAACAGATCTGTCTTCCTTTTCATGCTTACAGATTTATGCTGTTGCATTGATGTTGAAATTGTTGATTCTTCATCTTAGTATTTGTAGGTTGTAAATTTGCAGGTTGAAGTAGAATTTAGAAATGCAGACTTCATTTGCAGGTTGAAGTCTTTTTTTTTTAGATTTGAAGAAGATTACAGGTTGCCATTAGTTTGGGTTAAGAAAAATAAACCAAGAAATGAAAGTGTTATGTTTTATTAAGATTAAAGAAAGTATAAATTTTTAAAATAAAGACACTTGTCCCTAAAATTTACATTTGTCATCCTATTAACTTACTTACTTTACAAGTGTTTTTGAGATGATAACATGTTTACACATGTTTTAAGTATTTTTAATTAGATTTTTATTTGATTTAAATGTTAATTATAAACTTACATAATTAAGTTACTTTGTTAATAAATGCTTACTTATGTATTTATATGTATTTATAGAATGTTTATACACATGAGTGAAATGTTTTTATGAAAATAAGCTTTTGAATTTTAATAAATATAGGTGTGAAATCTTCGTAAACCTTTATTTTATAAATAGCTCACCTTTTTAAAGAAAATATTCTAATACTAATAAAATGCAAATAATTCTTATATATGTATTTAAAATCTAAAAAATTCATACATATGCATTTATAACTATTTTAATTTGAACATTTTAAAGAAAACAAAAATAAAACATTGATAAATTTCGTTTATAAACTATCATATTTTAAAAATAAACAATTATCTCACATTTTTAAAATAATTGAATTAATCTTTGAATTAACTTTTGAAAATATAATTTGTAAACAAAGCTTTAAGTTACAATATTCATTCATATATAAATTATTAATGGATTAAAATTCAATTTCAAAACAATATCAAACTATAACATATACATACATATATGTTACAATTTGAAAATTCAATCTTTTAATTTAAAACAAAAGCTCTTCTATTCACAATATATATCAAATGTATATATTATAAATAGAATAAAATTTCATTAGCTTTGAAAAATAAATCTTATCCATTTTAAATTATTTAAAAGATATTGATCACAATTATCAGATTAAATATTTATTAACCATAAAAAGAATAAATTAGCCAATTTTAAATTAAAATTATAAAGAAAATTATCAAACCAGTTAAATTATTTATACAAATTATTAAATTGTTATTGCCCAAAATCCCAGGTCGTTACAGTATCTAAGATGATAATATGATAAATAGTGGATTTAAAGAATGGGAATCAGGATTTATTTATTTATTTGAAATTTAAGTTAAATAATTGAGTCTATTGCAAATAGGTAGAATTAAACATTAAATTTTTCGTTATTTGAAATGAAGATGGAATAAGAAAATATTAGTGCAATAGTTTTGAAACCAATGATAAATCCATTTATTTGACAAATATGAATGGAATAATTTTTGATTTATGTAATTAAATGGAAATTTTGAAGATAAGAATTATAATTTGTGAATATAATGAAATTGAAATTTTAACATACAAATTCGATAAGTTAATCAACTTTAAATTAACTTTGTTTAAAACATTGTAATTGATTGAGAAATATAAAAGTGATAAAATTGGTCAATTTTAAGATTGAAATTAAAAAATGGATTTTATTAATTAATTATTAAACTATTTAATTAATGGAAAAATAGCCATTTTGGCCACTGACTCGGATTTCGACGAAACCAGTTTCATCGGCCTGTAACGGTGAATTATTGTAGGATTTCAAGTTTCGTAGTGATCGGACTTGTCGTTTGATCGTACGGACTCGAAACGCCTTGAAATCAATGAAATTGAAATCAATTGAAGTCAATTTGAAAAATATTGATTTGAGCATAACTTCTTCATACGATGTAATTTGGACTTGAAACTTGTTCCACGCGTTTAAAATATTTTAAAACATCTATTTTCATACACGGGTTGACCTAATTTCGTACCGGAGTCAGAACGGGCTTTTTGGGCCACTTTGTCGTTAGCACGTATATTAAACCCGATCCATCTATTCTATTTCAAACCTACCTATAAATACCTGGTTATAAACCCTATCCTACTCCTATTTTTCATTTATCTGTACGTATATTTCAACTATTTCTCCTCCTCAATGGCAGACAAACAAATTCAAGATCCAAACACAAATCAAATTTCAATCAAAGCAAAAATTTCAAACTCCTCAGAACAATTTGGGAAAAATATATATTGAAGCTCTCGAAGAGCGTAATATTTTGGTGTGATTCGTTTTTCATTTTGATTCGTCTTCCAATCGGTAAAAATCAAAGAATTTTCGGTCGTTCATCGCTCGACGATGAACTTCGTCTAATCGGAAAATCCTTTCTGGGTTTTGAAGAGAGGACCGAGGGGGTCGCATCCATGTGGGTTTCGTGGCGTTTCGATGGTTAGATCTACGACAAAATTTGGTTAGGGCATTATTTTCTTTCTGCGGCTGCTAGTGAATGCAACTTGTTAGCGTGGGGGAGACGGAGCGTGGGGCTCGGCGGCGTTGCTAGCTAGGTGCAGCGGTGGAGAGGTTCCTGGAGGCGGCGGTGGTTTGAGTTGATCGTGCGATGCATGCGTTGGGTTGTACAAGGCGGTTAGGGTTCTGGAAAGGCGTGCGTGCGTGTTCCAGTAGTTGCGTGAGTGCTTGGAAGATGATGACGTGGCTAAGGTGAAATGTGTTATATTTTCTTTTATTTTTATAATTGATTTCAATTGCATTAATCGTCATAATTTTGGCATACGATATCTGTTTTACGCGCGGTTTCTTTTGTTAGGATCGTATTTGAATTCCGGACTTTTTGGCGCCTGTTTGGATGAATTATGAGATTGGTCAATTTTTTGGTTTAAATTGGATTTAAATTCAATTTAAATTCAAAAGGTGTGTGTTTTAACCCACTCACAACTTCTAAAATTTCCTATGTTTGTTAAATTTATTTATGATATGATTTGATATTTATTTATAATTGTTTGGTATATATTTAATCTTCATCTCAGTTAATTGCATTTATTTCGTTATTTAATTTATTTTTGAATATAACTGCCAGTTAATTACCTGTTATATTTTATCAGTTATATATTGATATTGATTGATTGTTTTGGATGATGATTAGGATGGATGTATGATCTATTGATGGATGAATGGATGTTGTATTACAAATTATTATAAACTACAAGTTATTATGCATTTTTATTTCATTCGGGATTGCGGTTTGAAATGATATACAACCGCATTTTATTTTTAAATTACGGACTGAAATGATAAATATCTGTATCACTTGACCATAGGATAGAAAATTTTATACAGACACCACGGTCTATATATAGAAATATTTTGAAATGATTTTCTATGGTTTTGTAAAGAAATATATATGGTTTTATGAGATATTGATTCGGATATTTGATAAAGGTTATTTTATATATAGTAAAATTTTTAGTTTTAAGCTATGCACAAAATTGGTTAAAGTATAAGGAAGTTTAATAATAGTTTGATTTTATTAGAATATAATATGGTTAACTGTTTATTTAAATTTTATTTCTGGAGTTTAAAATAAATTAAATGAGGGTAAGGTGGGAAGATAAACGTGAATTTGATTTGAATTAAAGAGTATAAGAATTTTTCCCATGTAAAATTGATTTGAATTTAAATAAATTGAGATTTTAAAAGGTATGATTTAGCAACTTGATTTTGGTTTAGAAGATTTAAATGAATATCAAGTCGTTTTAAATGAATATTCTCAAGTTAATTAAATTGAAAGAATATCCAGTTGTTTGAAATTTAAAGGTTTTACTTAGATGATTTTTGATTTATTAAGTAAACATTTCAAATCTAAATAATAGTAATTGAATTTGATATATTTGAAATTATCAAAGAATTCGTTTGAAATGGTGGAATGTTTAAAGCTTTGAAATATATGGAAATTGAAACGGTTTAATTGGGGATTTAAATCTATATTTGGAATTGATTTGTGAAGGTGAAGAAACTATTTTATGATATAAAGTAATTTAGATTTAAACCATTTAAGTGGTGGGGCTATATTTCAAAGTATGAAATTGAAAGTTTTATGTTTGAAAGGCTATAGGTCAAGCGTTTGGTTTTGAAATATTATAACTTTGTAATACTATAATTTTTGAAAAGGATATATTTGAAATAAAATGGTATAGTACTGATTTGGGTTTTATAAAAATAATATCATATTGATTTGGGTTTTTTAAAACAGAAATGATATGTATTTAAAAGATTTTGAAAGGGATATTATATTCTGGTTTTAAAGTACAAATTATTTTGAAATGACCGCGGTGTTATAATAAAGTTTGGTTGTTAAAAAGACCGGGATCGGAAGTTGTCATACTCTCTGCCAACTCCAAAAATCACTTTAACAACCATGTACGCGATGGAGAATCCAGAATGAAGTAGGATGGTGGCGGCATTTCCTTTGAGGTAAATACATGGAACCAACTCCCGTGAGTTGGCATAAGGTGGCTAAAACAAGAGCGATCGACGGGTTAAGAAGGTAGCCCCTTTTATCGGACACATCCCTTTGATATTCTACTCTGACTTTGGATTTATTCGGTGGCCACTTTTGATTTCTTTGATTTGGGGTGTGGTTCGAGGTGGGCGGTTGCTGCAGCTACGCGTTACGACCGACCCGGAAGCGTAATTGGTATATCTACCCTGTCATTGCCTAGTTGTGTCATGTCACCTACCCTAGCGCACCATGTATGAGTTTCTATTTGTGTCGTACCTATGGAGTATCCTCTGGTAGCCTCCCGATCAAGAGGTATTACGGTACTGTATAGACTATTGGCATTATTTGTGTTAAGGGGAATATTGTGTTACTCCATAACGAAATTTAAAAGTAAGTTTATTTTACTAACAGACACTATTATAATAGCGAAATATTACTATATAGTAAATAGTTTAACGGATCCTTAGGAGATGTGAATCCCGAGCATCTCTTAAGTTACTACGCTCATGTTAGACACTGGATAGGAGATGTCAAAATCCCGTAAACATCTCTGACGCCGTTACACTCATATTTTATTGTCGATTTAACTTACATAAGATCTTTTAGTTCTGACTTGAGTGTTTTGTCTTTTCAATTCGCTCGGGCCAGTCCGAGCATTTCAGGACTTGAAGATTTTATTCTGGAGGACGAAGACGAAGATTTGTAGTACTATTATCTACTATATTATTCCACTACACCATTTAATTCCGCTGCATTAATTATTATTCTCTGGTATGTGTACTTTGATATGTATTGTGTAAATATAATCGAATATTTTGTAAACAGCTTCATGAACTGTATATTTGATTTATTATATTTTATCGTACTGCTGCAAGATTCTAATTTTTTTTATTTCCCTGCTTTTTCTTATTTACCTCATAACAACCCGCCCTCCTGTATGGTTTAAGTCTGACATGTATGGTTTATCGTCGATTTAAAGCGTGCGGAAAGCGGGGCTTTAGATTTGGTATCAGAGCTTTGGTTTAGCGATAAACCTAAGCTTTGTGGGGTTTGACTCTTTATTAATAAGGTGGTAATACCCTATGACGAGTCGCTGAGTGTATATATATGAGAGAGCGTATTTGTTAGTGTTATAAAAAGGTTTTAATATTGTGTTAATCTATTCCGTTTTGTATTTATAAATTCTGGTTGGTGCATGGGACTCTATGACATCAATAGGGATTTCTAAACACTTAATAGGACAGACCGATACGATATTTGTTTTTAATATAGGTGAATGAAATAATTTTTCCTATTATATTTTCTATATATAAGGTGATAAATTTTATAAAGATTAGATTTGGTTGTAATATATTGGTTGTTAGGTAATGAAATTTATAAATAATAGTTGAAATAAGATTTAAAATAAATGAATAAAAATGGAAATTTAGAACTTCAGTTCCGGGTTTTGAAATTTCTTTTGAATGATTTTGAAATATAATAATAATATTATTAAAAGAAGTATTTTCTGATATAAGTATTTCAATATAATTTGAAAGAAATGTTTTTAAAAGAAATTTTGGAAAGATAAAGTTGTACTCCCCTATCTGTCGCTGGAAAATAATTTCGGTGATGAGTGAACGCATCATCGACATTCATTTTTGAGTTTCGAAGTGGGAAGACCATTGTAGTAGTTTACTGCAGATTTGTTTTGATAACCAAAAAAAATAATAAAATAAAAATAATTTTTTTAAATTATAATTGGATATATAAGTTTTAAGTATAAACCTTTATCTATTATCATTAAAATGATTTGAAATTTGACCCGGTATTTAAATTCTTAAGTTTTCGTTATTTTACAGTTTCAATTAGTGTAGTAAAATGGAAGTTAATTAATAATTGGAGCCTTTAATTAAAATAAGCAATTTAATGCTAGGTTATGAATAAAATTAAAGGTAATTTAAACCTATGAAACAAAGAATAATATTGTTGAACATTTAGTTAATTAAAAGAAATAGAAATAAATTTGGGTAACTTTCTATTACAACCTTAAAAGCATATATATAACTTGCCAAAAGATATAAAAGTTGAAATGTTAATAAGAAGATGTAATAGATATTATACAAGTAATAAATTTGAGGTAATGAAAGTAATTAATGAAATGCTTTTACAAATAAGGATTTAAAGTTATAATTATTGCAAACTTAAGTTATGACTGAAAGGCCACTAATTAAATATAATAGAAAGGTTATAAAGAAATGAAAATAAACTTAAGTAAGTGTTGAAGTCATTTATTTTGAAAATAAGCAGAAAGATGAATACTGTAACTAAATGAAGTTAAGTAGTGAACAAATGAATGTAATATAATAAAAAGGAAAATTTCATGATATGAATAAGTGAAAATAAGATTTTGGTAGAAATAATTAAAAGTAATTGAAACTGTAAGAAATAAAATGTAAATTAAAAAGAAATCAAACAACTAATGTATGAAATGAAATTAACAATAAGTAAATTTGATTTGTTGTTCGGAATTGTTGTTTGTTTTGGTTTATGGTTGGTTGGGTAAGGATACTTTAAAATTGTTTGGATGAAGGAATAATCTATTTAGTTTCACCTAAGACTGTTGAGTGAAGGGTACACTTAGTAATTTATTTTTCATTCCGTACTGTTTAAAAATTTGAACCCGAACAACTATTTGTTTTGTTGGATATATATGAATGATTGATATGTGTTGATTGTATGTGATAGTTGTATGCCTGGTTGCAAGGGATTGGTGTTGTATTGATTTGTTTATTTATGGTTGAAACCACTCTAAATATTTCATTTTATATAATTGTCAACCTTTTTGGATTATATAAGTGAAATGCAGGTTATGGAAATAATAGCTACTGCTTTTGGTTTCCTAATTAAGCGTTAATTGCCCAACAAATAGGTACGTTTTCGGATTTCGGTTTATAGTGTTATTATATTATTTTTCCCGGGTTTGGATATATATTATTTTGGAAATATATGTTGTATAATGTTATATATGATATTATATTATCTCCAAAGCCTCTCCGAACAAAGGAGACTCTGCCGAAATTTTCTGTAAATTTTGGACTTAGAAAAATTTTGAAAAATGTTTTCCAAACTTTATTAATTTAAGTATAAAATATTTTATGGTTATAAATTGGTATATTTTATTTAAGTTAATTAATTTTGAAAATTTTATTTGTTTATAAATTTAATGTTTTAAGTAAGATATATTGATTTCCTAGTTTCTCTTTCCCTTCTTTTCCTTTTCGGGGACGAAAAGTTTTGAGTGGGGGAGAGTATAAGGACCCGTAAAATTCGATGATTATAATGAGTTAAATTAATGAGATTTTTAATTAAATTTAGAAAGAAATAAAAATCTTATAATTTATATTGGAGCAAATGTAGAAATTTGATGTAGCAATTGTAAATTAAATTTACAATTTAAAATTTATATTGCAATTAATTGAATTAATGTAAATTATCATACTTGGTTATAAGTTTAATATAAGAAACAAATGGGAATGTTGAATTTGTAAATTATCAATAAAAATATTAACTAGAATGGAATTCAAAATTTATATAATAATTGAAATGTGTAAATTGGGAAATAGATTCAAAGTTATAACTAATTGATGAGATAATACGTAATAAGTGCAATTTGATGAATCAATGTTAGTATAGATTAAAGTAATAATTAGGAATCATATCTATGAAATAATAACGAGAATGCAAGGTAATCAATGCTAATTAAGGTTAATAATTAATGAACTTGAACAAAATTCCAATTTTATATAAAATAATTTAAATGTTATGTTTGGCTATAATTTAAACATAAGTGAATGAAATTAGAGTATGAAATAAATTCCAAAATTGATTTTAAGTAATAAAAGCTTATTTATGTGACAAAAAAGGTAACGGAAATGTTTATGGTAGGTTGCCTATTTATTTATGTAGATTGTTAATTGAAATTGGAAATAAGTTTGTAATAAATGTAAATAAATGTCACATTAATATGAAATGTAACACAATGTTTAAGAGTGTTAAATTGGGTATATTAAGGTAATGAATGGGGAAAACAAGGTAATTAAGTTTATAGAGTGGTGATGAATTTAATAAAAATATTTGATTTGAAACAAATCAATCCATTGAAATCCAGTTTATAATAAGTGTAATTACTGGGGCAATTGAAATTAAATGTTATGCAGTTGGGATAAAGAAATTGGAAAAATGTTAAGGTATCTGGACATATACCAAAATAAATGGTACCTAAGATGATAATATCATAAATAGTGCATTTAAAGAATGGGAATCAGGATTTATTTATTTATTTGAAATTTAAGTTAAATAATTGAGTCTATTGCAAATAGGTAGAAGTAGACATTAAATTTTTCGTTATTTGAAATGAAGATGGAATAAGAAAATATTAATGCAATAGTTTTGAATCCGATGATAAATCCATCTATTTAACAAATATGAATGGAATAATTTTGATTTATGTAATTAAATGGAAATTTTGAAAATAAGAATATAATTTGTGAATATAATGAAAATGAAATTTTAACATTGAAATTCGATAAGTTAATCAACTTTAAATTGACTTTTGATTTGTTTAAAACATTGTAATTGATTGAGAAATATAAAAGTGATTAAATTGGTCAATTTTAAGATTGAAATTAAAAATTGGATTTTATTAATTAATTATTAAACTATTTAATTAATGGAAAAATAGCCATTTTGGCCACTAACTCGGATTTCAATGAAACTTGTTTCATCGGATTCGTAACGGTGAATTATTGTAGGATTTCAAGTTTCATACCGATCGGGCTTGCCGTTTGATCGTACGGACTCGAAACGCCTTGGAATCAATGAAATTGAAATCAATTTGAACAATATTGATTTGAGCATAACTTCTTCATACGATGGAATTTGGACTTGAAACTTGTTTTATTGCGTTTAAAATATTTTAAAACATCTATTTTGATATACAAGTTGACCCAATTTCATTCGGGAGTCAGAACGGGATTTTTGGGCCACTTTGTCGTTTGCACGTATATTCAACCTGATCCATCTATTCTATTTCAACCCTACCTATGAATACCCGGTTATAAAGCCTAGCCTACTCCTATTTCTCATTTGTCCGTACGTATATTTCAACTATCTCTCCTCCTCAATGGCAGACAAAAAAATTCTAGATCCAAACACAAATCAAATTTCAATCAAAGCAAAAATCTCAAACTCCTCAGAAAAATTTGGAAAAAAATATATATCGAATCTCTCGAAGAGCATAATCTTCTGGTGTGATTTGTTTTTAGTTTTGGTTCATAGTTTGATCAGTAAAAATCAAAGAATTTTCGACTATTCATCGCTCGACGATGAACTTCGTCTGATCGGAAAATCCCTTCTGGATTTTGAATAGAGGACCGAGGGGGTCGCATCCATGTGGGTTTCGTGGCGTTTCGACGGTTAGATCTACGACAAAATTTTGTTAGGGAATCATTTTCTTTTGGCGGCTGCTAATGAACGCGACTTGTTCGTGCGGGGAAGACGGAGCGTGGGGGTCGGCGGCGTTGCTAGCTAGGTGCGGCGGTGGCCGAGGTTCCTGGAGGCGGCGGTGGTTTGAGTTGATCGTGCGATGCGTGCGTTGGGTTGTACGAGGCGGTTAGAGTTTTGGAAAGGCATGCATGCGTGTTCCTATAGTTGCGTGAGTGCTTGGAAGATGATGACGTGGCTAAGGTGAAATGTGTTCTATTTTATTTTATTTTTATAATTGATTTCAATCGCATTAATCGTCATAACTTTTGCATACGATATCTGTTTTATGCGCGTTTGCTTTTGTTAGGATTGTATCTAAATTTGTCCGGCTTGGGATTTTCAACTCACGAAAGTCGACATTAATACATCCACCATATCAACTGCTGAGCAATCGAATGCCGAAAAACCGAACCGTTAGGGTTAAAGAAGAGGTAGAAGATAGAAGAAGAAAGAAAGAATGAAAGAAAAACAACAGAACAATATCAGAATCTCACAATCGCAGAGGAACAACGTACAATAGATAAATGAATAATCTTCAAATCAAAAGAACTATACATTTTACACATTACATCACATTACATTACATTATCAGAGTTTACAATTACAAACAGTGGAAAAGAAATACTATATACTAGTTGATACGCCATGCCATCCAGCTTGCTCCTGATCTCCACAGCATCTACTGAATTCCAGAATGACCTGATAACCTGACTCTAGACTGCCCGTGTTAAAATTGGTGGGCACCCAGAGTTTCGGAAGGAAAAATAAACTCCAGGTCAATCATGGGACTGGTCTGAGAACTTAAAACAGTTTATCTTTAAAAACAAACAAGGAAATGTTTTAAGGTAGATCCGCAATGCTTTTAGAAAATGAGACTACCATAAGGCCTCCCGCACATACACACAATGCAAATGCAAAATCGGAGGAGATTCTCCTTACGATAGTCAAACATGCTTGATACGTAAATTTTCTTTGATATTATTACTATAAGTGCAAAGTGTAGGAAAACATTCCGAAAGTATGACATAAATCTTAGCCAACATAGACATTCCGAACTATGCCTACTATAGCTACCATCTAAACAGTGGTGACCACCATAAGTAATTGGCAGGTAATACAAGTAAAACCATACAAGGTGCGTATTGGAGTTTGGATTTCCAACAAAAGTTCAGGCCAAGGAACTTCCCATTGCCACTGGAAATGCCTCTGGAAAGATGCCCCGAGAACCTAACCGGATCTCTGCCAACACAAGGCCGGGTTACCCCTACCTGGGTAACAACTAACATGAATATGCCATCCCCCGGTCGTAACCGACCTAAATCCCGGGATTCACCAACAACCGCAAAATAATAAGTTTGTCGCAACAACATAGGTTAAGTATCAAGGCTTCATACCATAATACCACCTCTATCCAGAAGGAATGACATACACTAAGGGGGCACTATCCCCTAATAACCTTGCTGCATCTTTCCTGCTTTGACCATTACCGGGGTGTGAGGTCCGACGAAGTCTCAACCACAAAGCTACGCTTTATATATAAGCTGTGCTTAGATCAACAAATGATCAGCAACACTCAGCATGCCACGTTACCAAACTGGGAATATATCGCTAGTAACCATCAACTACATATCCTCTTAGCTCGTACGTCTCAGAGAAGGGTGTTATGCTAAGAGAATAAATTCTCCGCCACCAGCAGAAATGTATTTGATAGAGACCAGCTTTACATCTCAAATTGTAACGTCAGACACACATCCATACAAGTCCTTTCTGGGATCGAACGGAACCGAAGGCACTTCCAAAGAAGCCCTTGCAATCCGGATATTCATTAATCACGACCGGACTTCCCATCACAAAGGGTGATAAAATCTCTATATCGGAGATCAATCGATGCAGAGATATTCGACAGTAATCCTTCCGTTTTTGAAAATACCCGATCTTCAAAACCGATCTTCAAATGTTGTCCATTACGACATATCACTATTCAGAATGGGATCTATGACCCAAAGGTCCTCTCCCGGCTAAACCGAATAATGAGCGCTTATTTTTTTAAAAATAAGTGTAGCATTCAAATTCAAGCAAATCACAACAAATACCCATTTAAAGGTAAATATGATAGTCGGTTCTTTAACTATCAATTGATATGCACAACATCACCAAATCCCAAATAATTTTCCTGAATTATTTATTTTCCAAAAACATCTTTACAAGATATATTTTTCCATGCTTCAACCATTTGAAAACAAATTTTCAAATCATTTTCCTTACGCGGAAACACTTCCAAATATTTATTCATTTTCAGTTTATCTTTAAAAGATAAAATCTCAAAACATTTCACTTCATATTGGAAAACATTTCCACACTTATTTAATAATAAGTAAGTCACAGATCTATTTATTTTCAATACTTTGAAAATATTCAATATACTTAAATCACAATTAAGTATATATTTCCTTCTTTAAGGAAAACTTTCTCTTAAACACATTCATTTGAGTCAAAATGAATGTTGCGTAAAACATCGTTACGACAACCCAAAATCACTAGCATAGGGATTCGAATTTTAGATAGATATATAAATCCGAATACCATACAAAAACATTTCCTTTCGAAAATCATTTACTATAACAATAGTGTTATAGTCCACCATTTCCTTATTTCTCGAAAACGTCTATTTCAACAATGAATGTTGAAATCTATGGTTTCGATAGTTAATGCTTTTTAAAACATCTTTAAATCATTTTAATTCTATTTAAAACATCACTTCCTAAAACATTTCTTTAATATATTATTCACTGTCCAAAATCGTGGATATATCTCCTTTAATAAGCTTTCATATTTACTTATCAAATTCAATTGGTTTTTGATTTATAAAACAACGTTTATAAATTCAAATCTATATAAATTTTATAGAAAGTTCAACTTATAAAATCCCTTAATCAACAAATTCTATTTATGTCTCATTTAAATGCCAAAATCCAATTTTTAAGTTAATTACTTACAAATCTTTTATTTTACAAAACTATTCATTTTATAACTTCACAATTTATAAATCTATAAATTTCATTCACTTATGAAATCCATTTATACTTCATTTTAACACTTAAAAATTCGTTTTATAATCTCAATATTTTAATTTATAAATATCCATTTTATAAATCTTTTATATAAACCGTTTATAATAATTTCAAAAATCTCAATTTAAACTATTTTATAAAATTAATTAACTCCATATTTCAAAAATCAATTTTCAACTATATTACTCAAAAATCATAATTTTTATAACATTAAAATTATAACGTTTATTTATTTAAAATGAATCAATTCCAAAATTTGATAAAACGTATGCTTTCAAAAATCACTTTAAAAATACTTTTAAATTTTGAAAATGATTACTTTAACACTTTTAATTTTCCAAAATAGGCCCAATGCTGCAACAGCACTAAATATAACAATCAGGGCATCCAAAACATCATATATCATACGATAACAGAATATATCACAATATCTGTAAATAAATCAATACGGGTGAGGAATCCAATTGGATCCCTCCAACCTGTTTCCCTGCATCTACAGATGTTTGCACAATACCAATCCCGTTTCTAGACGGAATATCGCGGTACACGGATTCATATGAAATTTTATCCGCTTATGCGGCGCAATAGGGTCTCATCCGCTATATAATGCGGGAAAATCAACTCCAAGTACATATATAATACCAATTCCACCTCAAGATGGAATATCGCGGTATATGTGTTTAATAAATAACATCCGCTTAATATACGGCGTATAGGGTCTATTTCAAAACAATAGATAATAATTTACCATTCAATCACACAATCAAGCAATTTTAAATCTAAGTATTTAAAATTTAAATCAAAACAATTTCGATTGAGTGAGATGTTCCCACCTTAGCTTTCAATACACTTTTAGCGTTTTATTTCGAATAAAATTAAATGTGCGTTTAATTTTACCCAAAATTTTCACTAGATCCAATCAACTCCAATCCAGCTCCATCGCGTAGTTTTCGTCAATACGAACCCAACGCAATTCGTTTCATCCAAAACGGACCTCGTATGAAAGAGAATCGCGTTACAAAGTCTACACGAATTTTAAATAAAATAATTTACAATTTCTTTTTATATTTTATAACTTAATCCATCTGGGCCGTTCGTTTCTTTTGCTCAGATCTAGGCCGTGGCCCCTTTCTTCCATCTCATGCGCGCGTCCTTCTACAGGTTGAAGACAACCCATAGCCGCCACTTAGGGTTAGACATCGCGGCCACTTGGACGAACTATGCTACGATCAAGCAGCGCCACTTCGAAGCCCCTCACACAAGCTACCCACAGCCGCGAGCAAGTGAAGCTCGGCCTCCCTATTACCTAAAAAACATGCACGATACTCTGATGAACGCGAGCCCCTAGCCTCCACGTCGAGCCTCCATTTTCGATCATAACTGTTGAATAGAGAGATCATGATGTGCTCTTCAACTTTGTAGTTGGAGCTTTCTTGAGTTAACGTGTGGATTGGAAGACAATTGAAGAAGAAAATTGGAAATTTTCGGCCATTGAAATATCAAGTGGCGGCTGAAGCTTTTAGATTAGGGTTTGTGAAAGTAAGAAAATCTTGAGGCCTTTTATAGAAAATTACGCGACAATATTCACCCGAAATTTTTCCGAACTCCAAACGAAGTGTGCCGCCTGGTGTTTATAATGTTTTACCCCCATTCCGAACGCAATGGAATATATATCGGGAGCTAATTCGATCAAATTTGGAAGATAAGTTTTTGAATCGACTATTTAAATTCAAAATTCACTCGAATCGATTTCTGTGCGTTTTAGCTTACCCGGACAAACCGTAAATCCGATTGACATGAAATTTGAAACCATACAATAATACAATATTACGGATCCGATGAAACTAGTTTCGTCGAAATCCAAGACTGTTTGAAAAATGGCTATTTTTAATTTGTCAATTAAATATTAAAATATTAAATTTCTACAAATTAACTTTTAATTCAATTTTAAAAGTTCTATAACATCATTCTAACTCCAATATGATTTAATACAACTTTACAAGTAAATTTGAATCACTTTAAACCCAATTTCCAATTATTTCTGTAATTTCAAATATTAAATTATCGATTTAATTATCCAATTAAATCTAGATGTTCAAAATAAAATTTATTCGACTTACAAATTTTACTTGTTAATATTTAAAACCAATTAAATATACGAATTTCAAATGACAAAAATTTTGGGTCGTTAAAACTCCCCCCTTAAAAGAATTTCGTCCTCAAAATTACCAAGTAAGAAAAAGTTACGAAATCCCTTAACTTTTCAAACATCCATTCAAATTAGATTTCAAATTCACTTAAGCGTTTAACTTTTCCAAAATTCAAAGTTTAACTTCTTACATTAACTTTACTAAGTTTTCAAATCATACCTAGTTATCTTTTCAAAACCAACTATATCATTTAACTTTTCACTCAAAAATCAAGTTATAGTTTTCAAAATTTTTTAATTTTTCTCAAACATATTCTAACGCCTTAAATTTTCGAAAAATTTCGCCAGCGTCTCCTTTGCGTGGCTCGATCGGAAAAAAAATGGCAATATATATATCACAAATGTACATCTCATCAAAGTAATGAGGCATCCCGTAGGGAAAAAATGTAAAAGTACGATATGTAATCCGAGATATGTACCTTATATATTATTAGCGAGCATATACGACTAATATAGCGCGAAAGCGAACTCCAAATGCGAAGCAAGCGAAATCCGCACCTACTATACACTCAACAAACAATGAGAAACATGTATATAGAAAATAATATCGATATACAACATATACCAGAAACAACAACTATATGTGCCAATATAGCAAATGCAACAATTGGCAATAAATGCAACCATCAACCAACTAGCATTCATCTAATATCCATAACCAAATCAATACGCTTTCACTTCTCATTAATATTCAATGAATTTGTTTTCCAATTTAAATCATATTTGATTCATTAACATTGGATTTACTAGCATTCATTCATATTCAATTTCAATTAGTTTGCATTCACTAATTTATATTCAAGTTGGTTCACTTCTAAATCAAATTCAATTCTATTTAAGATTCACTTAACTTCCAATTTGATTTCAATTACTTTAGCTTTCAATTTCACTGATTCAATTTCATATGGATTTCTATACAATCAACTAACCATTATCTAACAAACAATGTATATTCAATACAACCAAATTCATTCAATTTTCTTTACTTTACATTCAATTTGGTTCAACACATTTAATTAGCTTTAATGAATTAACACTCGCATCCATTATTTCATATCAATTTATTTACATTCGATTGGTTTACATTCAATTTGTTCATTAATTCAATTGCTAATTCATTTAACCACAAAATTTGAATTTCATTACATAACTCAAGTTCATATTCATCACTTCACTTTTTTAATTTACTTCTATATCAAAATCAACTTCATTCAATATTACTTAAGTTATATTACATTTCAAACATCATTTGTTTTAACTTAACTTAAATTTTTGCTTATAAATCCAATCCAGATTCCAATTCTAAAGTAAATTCAATTTAACTTTCCTTTAGTTAAATTCCAAAACATATATTTACTATACTAACCTAAATTCTTTATTCTTTACCAAAGCCAAATTTATTATCTCATATTATATGTCCAAAACTCGTTTCACTTATATTCAACAATTTCAATTCATAGTTGAAATTCATTTTTATTTACAACTCATATTTATAAATATATTCATATAGTTTCACTTCTTATATATAAGATTATTTCACAATTGTAAATCACATTAATTATAATCCCATACTTATAATTCTTCGCTTATACAATTTATTCTTTTACAATTGTTTTTTATTTAGTTTATTCAAACATCCTTTAATTAACTTATATATATTCTTACATTTTCAACGACCAAACAATCAATTTATATACACATTAATAATTTTGAAAAATTATTTCCTTTATATGTAAAATATAATCAAGGTAAAATTATTTCATTTACCCAATTTAAAATGATACTATGTCGGTTTATCCTGTTTAAGAGTTTAGAAACCCCTATCGAAACAGTTGTCTAGACTGCACCGATCAGAATCTATAAACAATCAACCGATAAGTCAACACAATACAAAACAATTTTTATATTCACTAACATGTACGTGCTCATAGCTATTATTACACTCAAACTCATTCTAGAGTACCACTGACTCTATTTCTAATGAGTAACACCCAACAGAGCCAAGGTTGTCGCTTAACCATATGCTCTGATTCCAAATATCAGGATCGGGATTTTCGACTCACGAAAGTCGACATTAATACGTCCACTGTATCAACTACCGAGCAATCGAATGCCGGAAAACTGAACTGTTAGGGTTAAAGAAGAGGTAGAAGATAGAAGAAGAAAGAAAGAAAGAAAAGCAACATAACAATATCAGAATCTCACAATCGCAGCGGAACAACACATAATAGATAAATGAATAATCTTTAAACCAAAAGAACTACACATTTTATACATTACATCACATTATATTACATTATCAGAGTTTACAACTACAAACAGCGGAAAAGAAATACTATATACTAGTTGATACGCCATGCCATCCAGCTTGCTCCTAATCTCCATAGCATCTCCTAAATTCCAGAATGACCTGATAACCTGACTCTAGACTGCCCGTGTCAAAATTGGTGGGCACCCAGAGTTCAGGAAGGAAACAATGAACTCCAGGTCAGTCATGGGACTGGTGTGAGAACTTAAAACAATTTATCTTTAAAAACAAACAAGGAAATGTTTTAAGGTAGATCCGCAATGCTTTTAGAAAACAAGACTACCATAAGGCCTCCCGCACGCTGTGACGCCCCACTCCGGAGCCTCGTTAACAGAGAGTATTACATAGATAATACTGTCGGCTAACGCGGACAATAGAGTACAATGGAAGCGACCATGTGCAATCTTACCTTAACTATTCACTAAATATGTCGAAAAGTAGAAACACATTAAAATTCGACCTTTTCAATAAATATTTAAAGCAAAACTACAATGGCTATAGGATCTATCAGAAGAAAATATAACAACTCAAATGTAATATACATCACAGAACAGTCGATCATAATATACACATACACAAATACACCACAGAGTATACAAAATAATACATGTCAAGTGGTACAGGAGACCACCATATACAGATGAGATGAAAGAGTATAAATCAGAGTTATAACAGATAAGGACTACAAAAGACGCTATAACAAAATGAAGCTAGCGAATAGTCCATACGGAAGCAAAATAGGCTAAGTCCCCAAAAGCACCTAACCTGAAACATCGCGGTCTGACCCGAGTATAAAATACACGGGTCAGTCTAGATAACAAATCAGTTAGATAAACTGAACACTAATAAACCTGCAAGGTCATACAGTATAATAAATATCTCTAGGGGAGATAACACAATCATCAACAAGAGATGAATCATATAGAACAAGCCTCATATCATCGGCAACATATAGAAACAAAGGATACAAATATCCCAAAACAAGCCAATAGGCAAACAACAAATACCAATAAGGTATGCAAGTTCCACAAGGTAAACTCTATACTCCATGCGGCTCAAAAAGAGCAATTCCGAAGGGCGATACCAAGGGAATATACATATCAATGAAACATCATAAAATTTGCTCGAGCTCAGTACTGTACAAACAAGGATCCATGAGCCCGAAGACTCCAAACCCAAGTATCACCCATGCGGCACATAAGGCCAACATCAGAGCGAAACTATATAGGGCAACAAACCCGAAGGCACACACCCGAAGGCAACATACCCGAAGGCAACAAACCTAGGGAGACAGTCCGAAGACACTATCCCAGAGGCAACAAACCGTAGTGGTGAAGGTCGAAGACCCAGTACTGGACACCACTAACTGGCGGAATGTGTCACAACTCTCGAAAAGGAATCCGAAAAGTGTTAACGTATGTCCCATAACCACTCGTTCGCACTAAACGGTTTACTATCCGTCAGTCCCTTTCACACTCAAAGCAGTACAAAGTTTACCTCATATCATCGATAAACCAAACCCGAAGGTCAAAACAATCAATCGAATAGGTCGAGGATTAATCGGAAAGATAAACGCACAGATTCATGGTCCGTGTTTTGCCCAACCATTTAATCACCCTTCCACTTCGTTCGAAGTGCGAAAGTGTGTGTGTTTTAAATAGAATTTATAAATTAGAGAGACGAACTTTTAAATGCAATTCGAGGGATTATTTTATAAAAACCCGTGGATTAAAATTAAAAGGAACCATCAAAGTCAAAACAATTGATAATCATACATAGGATCATCATGAATCGATTCAAATTGAAAATTCAATCCCAAAAGGCAAAGTGAGCTGAAACAGCAGGTTCAGTCGACCGAACAGAGTTTTCAGTCGACTGACCCTATACCTGGAAAATTTTCCAGGTTCAGAAAAATTTCTGTTTCCAGGTTCAGTCGACTGTGCAGAGTTTTTCAGTCGACTGAATCATGCTTAGAAACTCTCGGGTTTTAGGTTCAGTCGACTGTGCAGAGTTTTCAGTCGACTGAATCTTGCCTGGGCTGTTTTTCAGCCTTATTCAAATAAAGAGCAAACTCTCCCAAAATGCAATCGGACGAACATTGGCTCTAAGGGCTTATGCCAATCGACAACCCGGCCCTATATGTTCCTCGATGCATCACCAAAACATGATTAAAACATCAAAGTTAGGATTTCAAAGATTTGAGCCCAAAACACTAAAAATTGGAATATTCCCCAATTCAACCCAAACCAATTGCAAGTGCATATGAATAAGGTGTTAGGAATTCATACCTAACATCAATGAAATCAAGAGAAGTAGATGTGAGTTCAAAACTCACCTTTTTACACAAAACAAAGAAGATGAAGAAGCACAATTGCAAGGGATCAACCAACTACACTCCATTTCAACACTACAAGCTTCAATCTAGAATCAAAAGCAAGTATTTCCTAAGTTAGGGTTAGGAAATTACTAAAATTGAAGAGGAGAAAAGATGGAGAAGGTGGAGATGAACTTACCAATGGATTCTCTTTGATTTTGGAGCAAGAATCAAGTTACAAAGGAGAAACTAGGGCTTGCTAATTTCTATTTCTCTTTCCTTTCCCCCATTTCAGTTTTTAGTTTAAAAAATAAAATGAAATGAAGATGAAATGAAGAGAAGGGTTGAGCTAGGGGTTAAGTGAGCTAGTGGGCTGAACCCAACCCCAAACCCAAAAGGAAAAGTAGCCAAAATTTCACAAACTCCAAACATATCAAAGATTATACTCAAAAAGATCGCAAACGCCATTTTGGACTCAATGGAAATGGTTTCGAGCTCCAATTCGGCCATTTGCAGAAAGTAACATTTCGGACCCCAAAATCCGAATAACGACGCTATATTTAAATCAAACATTTAAATATAAAATCGTTAAATATGCGGGTTGTTACAGATCTCCCCTCCTTACAAAATTGCGTCCCCACAATTCCTAGAGACGATATTTGTAACAACTACATACATACAACATAAAAAAAAAAGAATAAACTTTAGACACAGAAATAGACTTACCATTACGAAGCAAGGATAGAAAACCTGGATAAGATCGCTCGATATACTCTCTGGCTTCCCAAGTACAGTCATTGGGATTAGCGGACCATTGAACTTTAACGAGCGGCACGTCCTTGTTCCGAAGGTGTCGCACCTCCGTGTCAAGCACACGAATAGGTTGCTGTACAATAGATAAGTCCGGTGAGATCTCAAGCTCTTGCAAATCAGGAGAATCAATTACAAAATCCGATTCTCGAAGACACTTCCGAAGTTGCGAGACATGAAACACGTCATGAATGCCAGATAAATGAGTTGGAAGTGAAACTCTATAAGCCACAGGGCCAATACGTTCAGTAATAGAAAACGGTCCTATATAACGAGGAGCCAATTTTCCAGTCGCACTGAAACGCATAACCCCTTTCAAAGGAGAAACACGAATAAAAACAAGATCGCCGATCGAGAACTCGAGAGGCTTCCTACGGTAGTCCGCGTAGGATTTCTGGCGACTCTGTGCCTCTTTCATCCTCAATAGAATAAGATCAATCTTCTCAGAAGAATGACGAACAAAGTCCGGGCCAAGAATAAGCTTCTCCCCAGATTGCAACCAACAAGAAGGTGATCGGCATGGCCTTCCGTATAAGGCTTCGAAAGGAGCCATACCGATACTAGACTGAAAACTATTGTTGTAGGAGAACTCTACAAGAGGTAGGTGATCCTCCCAACAACCACCGAAATCAAAAATACAAATACGGAGAAGATCTTCCAAAATACGATTCACCCATTCAGTCTGTCCGTCAGACTGCGGATGATAAGCTGTAGAAAAATTAAGCTTTGTTCCCAAAGCTTGCTGAAGACTCTTCCAAAAATGACTCGTGAATAAAGGATCGTGATCACTCACAATAGAACTAGGAACACCATGAAGTCTCACGATTTCCTTGACATACAACTTGGCCAAATGCGAAGCTGTCCTATTAGACTTAATAGGGACAAAATGAGCAGACTTGGTGAGGCGATCAACAATAACCCAAATACTAGAATCACCTGATCTCGACCGAGGTAGGCCGTCAATAAAATCCATAGAAATTTGATCCCACTTCCACAATGGAATCTCAAGAGGTTGAAGAAGTCCAGAAGGACGCTGATGTTCGGCCTTCACACGTTGACATGTCATGCAGTTGCTCACATAACTCGCCACATCGCGCTTCATGCCTTCCCAATAATAAAGACGACGCATATCGGCATACATCTTACCACTACCGGGATGAATGGTGTACTTAGAACGATGGCAATCATCAAGAATGTCATGCCTAAGTGCAAAATCAGAAGGCACAAAAAGACGGCTCTTCTTACGAAGACACCTATGAGAATCAATGCTAAAATCTTGCAACGCCTCATCACAAGATCCAGACTCACAAAGCTGAATAAAATGCAACAAATCAGGATCACGCCGCTGAGCATCGGCAATACGATCCAATAAAATAGGTCGAGTTCCCAAACTAAATAATAGAATAGGAGAATCAGAAGATGAACCTTGATCACGAATTTCACAAAAAGATAGAGTCTCAAGAATATTCCATTCGGCGAGCATCAAAGAAATAACAGCCGAATGTTTACGACTAAGCGCATCTGCAACACGATTACCCTTACCAGGAGTAAACTGGATATCAAAGTCATAGGAAGCAAGAAACTCCAGCCAACGCTGTTGTCTCATATTGAGTTCCTTCTGAGTAAACAAATACTTCAAAGATTTATGATCGGTATAGAGAATGAAGAGCTCGCCCAATAAATAATGTCGCCAAATCTTCAAGGCAAAGACAATGGAGGCTAACTCAAGATCATGAGTGGCATAGCGAACTTCATTCGGACGCAGTTGGCTAGAAGCATAAGCAACTACCCGATCTCTCTGCATAAGCACAGCACCGAGACCATTACCACAAGCATCGGTGTAGACAACAAGATCATGATTCCCTTCGGGAACCACAAGAATAGGAGCATTAGTGAGAAGTTCTTTCAATGTCTGAAAGGAAGCTTCACAATTGTCGGACCAAATAAAACGAATGCCTTTCCGAGTAAGGCTTGTGAGAGGAAGCACAACACGGGAAAAGTTCTTAATGAACCGCCGGTAATAACCCGCCAATCCAAGGAAACTACGAATCTCATGCACATTCTCAGGCCTCTTCCAATACTGGATGGCTTCGATCTTTGAGGGATCGACAGAAATGCCATCGGAAGATACAACATGGCCTAAGAACTTAACCTTATTCTCCCAAAAGTAGCACTTGGAGAATTTGGCTTTAAGCAGACGACGACGAAGAGTACTCAAGACAATTCTCAAGTGATTAGCATGCTCAGCTTCAGACTTAGAATAAATAAGGATATCATCAATGAAGACAAGAACAAACTTATCGAGATATTCCCGGAATACCCGATTCATGAGGTCAACAAAGAAAGCAGGAGCGTTCGTCAAACCGAACGGCATAACGAGCCACTCAAAAGAACCATAACGAGTGCGGAAAGCGGTAAGAGGTATGCTATCCTCCGCGACTCATAACTGATGAAAACCTGTGGCAAGATCAAGCTGAGAAAAGACCTTGGCACCACTCAATAGATTGAACATATCATCGATCCTAGGCAATGGATACCTATTTCTAATGGTCAACTCGTTAAGCTTGCGATAGTCAATGCAAAGCCTAAGAGTTCCATCAGACTTCTTCACAAAAACGACCGCGGATCCCCACGGAGAAAAACTGGACTGAATCAACTGCTTGGACTCGAGCTCTAAAAGCTGCTTCTTGAGTTCCTCATTTTCCTTTGTAGACATCCTCGTGGGAGGACGACTAACTGGCTGCGCGCCTGGAATGAGATCAATGTGGAACTCAATTGCCCGTTTGGGTGGCAAACCCGAAACAGGTTCAAAAACATCAGAAAAGTCACAAGCAATAGGAATACGAGATACATCATCACCATCTCGCGAATCAAGAGAATACAAAGCCATCTCGGAATTATCCACATCTCGAAGAACAAGAGATAACTGAGAAGGTGAATCAGGATGAAAAAGATATAAAATTCTCTCGAAAAAAATAATCCTGGCATCGTACCTCACTAGCCAGTCCATACCAAAAATCATATCAAAACCCAAATGAGAAACAACGTGTAGATTCGCACGGAAAGAGAAGCCACATAAAACAATCTCAATATCATCACAAAGCAAACTAAGGGTCGCGGATCCCCCAATAGGATTCGCAATCCTTAAAGAAGTAACCATACAAGAAACATCCAAAGATAAATCATCTACAAGCTTCTTCGATACAAAAGAATGTGAAGCACACGTATCGAAAAGAACTCGTATACTATGATCATGAAATAGAATTGAACCCTCCAAAATAGATGGAGTCATACCTTTGGATTGAGAAGGACCTCCAGAAGCATTAGCCACATTGAGCTTGCCAGATTTTGCATTAGCAGGAGCAGTAGGACAAGCAGAAACATGATGACCTTCCTTCTTGCAATTACGGCAGAAGAGAGGCTTTGGACAAGCTCGAATAATATGATCCGGAGAACCACAATTAAAACACTTTCGAACGAAAGGTGTTCCGGAAGACTGAGGCTGAGAGCTAGGACCACCGGTCTTCTTCTTCTTATAAGGAAAAGGCTTCTTTTGAATTGGAAACTGCTTCTTGTTGGGGTTTCTGGAAACCTCAACATCAACATCACTATCACACTCCTTCTCGACGGTCTCGAGATGAAGCGCCGAATCAACCAATTCCTCAAAAGAAAGTTTAAGCTGGAGCAACAAGGACTTCTTAAGATATTTCTTAAGGCCAGAAACAAACTTCAAATTCTTCTTATAAGAAGTGCTGATGAATTCAAGACCATACTGAGATAAAGCCTCGAACGATGCGACATACTCAAAAACAGAAGATTTCCCTTGCTTCAACTCAAGGAAGCGACGGGTCAATAAAACTTTTTCAGATTCAGGAACGAACTTGAGTTCAAATCGTCCCCGAAACTGAGTCCAAGAAAGAGTAGACTCATCAATTTCAGCTACAAGAAGCTCATACCAGTCAAGAGCACGCTCTTGTAATAAGCTAGAAGTTACAAGAACTCTATCATGGTCAGAAAGATCCATGCGAGAGAAAATACGCTCGCACGTGCGAAGCCAAGCTTGGACTTCAAGAATAGACTCGGAGCCCTTAAACGGCTTTCCTCCAAGATGAGCAAAATCACTGCACTGACGTGCAAAAGCAGACTTGCGAGGTGGAGACACTCGAGGAGGAACGGGAGGCTGAGTGCTCCTAAACAATTCCAAAAATTGATCGGCAGACATATATACGCCATCCGGATGCGAGCCACTAGATTGCCCAGCATCCGAACGTCGACCCCTGCCTCTTCCAGACATAAGCTGAAAGTAAGATAAGAACAAGATTATTCACAAGGTAGATATTACAATATGGGATACTACGGAATAAAATGCATTCCTAGACGTATTTCCAATATCTATCTAACCTTGATGGAATAAAGAGACATGATGATTCATGGATCTGTATCACTTGTACACTTTGATGTACCATAATATGTGCATCTATTCTGTGTTTATCATATTTTGTTCTGAACCTCGCTCTGATAACACGTTGTGGCGCCCCACTCCGAGAGCCTCGTTAACAAAGAGTATTACATAGATAATACTGTCGGCTAACGCGGACAATAGAGTATAATGGAAGCGACCATGTGCAATCTTACCTTAACTATTCACTAAATATGTCGAAAAGTAGAAACACATTAAAATTCGACCTATTCAATAAATATTTAAAGAAAAACTACAATGGCTATAGGATCTATCAGAAGAAAATATAACAACTCAAATGTAATATACATCACAGAACAGTCGATCATAATATACACATACACAGATACACCACAGAGTATACAAAATAATACATGTCAAGTGGTATAGGAGACCACCATATACAGACGAGACGAAAGAGTATAAATCAGAGTTATAACAGATAAGGACTACAAAAGACGCTATAACAAAATGAAGCTAGCGAATAGTCCATGCGGAAGCAAAATAGGCTAAGTCCCCAAAAGCACCTAACCTGAAACATCTCGGTCTGACCCGAGTATAAAATACACGGGTCAGTCTAGATAACAAATCAGTTAGATAAACTGAACACTAATAAACCTGCAAGGTCATACAGTATAATAAATATCTCTAGGGGAGATAACACAATCATCAACAAGAGATGAATCATATAGAACAAGCCTCATATCATTGGCAACATATAGAAACAAAGGATACAAATATCCCAAAACAAGCCAATAGGCAAACAACAAATACCAATAAGGTATACAAGTTCCATAAGGTAAACGCCATACTCCATGCGGCTCAAAAAGACCAATACCGAAGGGCGATACCAAGGGAATATACATATCAATGAAACATCATAAAATTTGCTCGAGCTCAGTACTGTACAAACAAGGATCCATGAGCCCGAAGACTCCAAACCCAAGTATCACCCATGCGGCACATAAGGCCAACATCAGAGCGAAACTATATAGGGCAACAAACCCGAAGGCACACACCCGAAGGCAACATACCCGAAGGCAACAAACCTAGAGAGACAGTCCGAAGACACTATCCCAGAGGCAACAAACCGTAGTGGTGAAGGTCGAAGACCCAATATTGGACACCACTAACTGGCGGAATGTGTCACAACTCTCGAAAAGGAATCCGAAAAGTGTTAACGTATGTCCCATAACCACTCGTTCGCACTAAACGGTTTACTATCCGTCAGTCCCTTTCACACTCAAAGTAGTACAAAGTTTACCACATATCATCGATAAACCAAACCCGAAGGTCAAAACAATCAATCGAATAGGTCGAGGATTAATCGGAAAGATAAACGCACAGATTCATGGTCCGTGTTTTGCCCAACCATTTAATCACCCTTCCACTTCGTTCGAAGTGCGAAAGTGTGTGTGTTTTAAATAGAATTTATAAATTAGAGAAACGAACTTTTAAATGCAATTCGAGAGATTATTTTATAAAAACCCGTGGATTAAAATTAAAAGGAACCACCAAAGTCAAAACAATTGATAATCATACATAGGATCATCATGAATCGATTCAAATTGAAAATTCAATCCCAAAAGGCAAAGTGAGCTGAAACAGCAGGTTCAGTCGACTGAACAGAGTTTTCAGTCGACTGACCCTATACCTGGAAAATTTTCCAGGTTCAGGAAACTTTCTGTTTCCAGGTTCAGTCGACTGTGCAGAGTTTTTCAGTCGACTGAATCATGCCTGGAAACTCTCGGGTTTCAGGTTCAGTCGACTGTGCAGAGTTTTCAGTCGACTGAATCATGCCTGGGCTGTTTTTCAGCCTTATTCAAATGAAGAGCAAACTCTCCCAAAATGCAATCGGACGAACATTGGCTCTAAGGGCTTATGCCAATCGACAACCCGGCCCTATATGTTCCTCGATGCATCACCAAAACATGATTAAAACATCAAAGTTAGGATTTCAAAGATTTGAGCCCAAAACATTAAAAATTGGAATATTCCCCAATTCAACCCAAACCAATTGCAAGTGCATATGAACAAGGTGTTAGGAATTCATACCTAACATCAATGAAATCAAGAGAAGTAGATGTGAGTTCAAAACTCACCTTTTTACACAAAACAAAGAAGATGAAGAAGCACAATTGCAAGGGATCAACCAACTACACTCCACTTCAACACTACAAGCTTCAATCTAGAATCAAAAGCAAGTATTTCCTAAGTTAGGGTTAGGAAATTACTGAAATTGAAGAGGAGAAAAGATGGAGAAGGTGGAGATGAACTTACCTATGGATTCTCTTTGATTTTGGAGCAAGAATCAAGTTACAAAGGAGAAACTAGGGCTTGCTAATTTCTATTTCTCTTTCCTTTCCCCCATTTCAGTTTTTAGTTTAAGAAATAAAATGAAATGAAGATGAAATGAAGAGAAGGGTTGAGCTAGGGGTTAAGTGAGCTAGTGGGCTGAACCCAACCCCAAACCCAATAGGAAAAGTAGCCAAAATTTCACAAACTCCAAACATATCAAAGATTATACTCAAAAAGATCGCAAACGCCATTTTGGACTCAATGGAAATGGTTTCGAGCTCCAATTCGGCCATTTGCAGAAAGTAACATTTCGGACCCCAAAATCCGAATAACGACGCTATATTTAAATCAAACATTTAAATATAAAATCGTTAAATATGCGGGTTGTTACACACACACAATGAAAACGCAGAATCGGAGGAGATTTCTCCTTCTGATAGTCAAACATGCTTGATACGCAAATTTTCTTTTATATTATTACTATAAGTGCAAAGTGTAGGAAAACATTTCTAAAGTATGATATAAATCTTAGCCAACATAGACATTCCAAACTATGCCTACTATAGCTTGACCACCATAAGCAAATGGTAGGTAATACAACTAAAACCGTACAAGGTGCGTATTGGAGTTTGGATTTCCAACAAATGGTCAGGCCAAGGAACTTCCCGTTGACACATGGAAACGCCTTTGGAAAGACGCCTCGAAAATCTAACCAGATCTTTGCCAACACAAGGCCGGGTTACCCCTAGCTGGGTAACAACTGACACGAATATGCCATCCTCCGGTCGTAACCGACCTAAATCCCGGGATTCACCATCAACCACAAAATAATAAGTTTGCAGCAACAACAAAGGTTAAGTATCAGGGCTCTATACCATAATACCACCTCTATCTAGAAGGAATGACATACACCAAGAGGGCGCTATCCCCTAATAACATTACCGCATCTTTCCTGTTTTGACCATTACCTGGGTGTGAGGTCCGATGAAGTCTCATCCACAAAGCTAAGCTTTATACAAAAGCTGTGCTTTGATCAACAAATGATCAGCAACTCTCAGCATGCCATGATACCAAATTTGGAAAATATCACCAGTAACCATCAACTACATAACCTCTGAGCTCGTATGTCTCAGAGAATGGTGTTAAGCTAAGAGAATAAATTCTTCGCCACCAACAGAAATGTATTTGATAGAAACCAGCTTTACATCTCAAATTGTAACTTTAGACTCACATCCATACAAGTCCGTTCCCGGATCGAACGGAACCCAATGCACTTCCAAAGAAGCCCTTGCAATCCGGATATTCACTAATCACGACCGGGCTTCCCATCACAAAGGATGATAAAATCTCTATATCGGAGATCAGCCGATGCAGAGATATTCGACAGTAATCCTTCCGTTTTCGAAAATACCCGGTCTTCAACATCGGTCTTCAAATGTTGTCCATTACGACATATCACTATTCGAAATGAGATTTATGACCCAAATGTCCTCTCCCGGCTAAACCGATAACGAGCGCTTATTTTTTTAAAATAAGTGCAGCATTCAAATTCAAGCAAATCACAACAAATACCCATTTAAAGGTAAATATTGAAAGTCGGTTCTTTAACTATCAATTGATATGCACAACATCACCAAATCCCAAATAATTTTCCTGAATTATTTATTTTCCAAAAATATCTTTACGAGATATATTTTTCCACACTTCAACCATTTGAAAACAAATTTTCAAATCATTTTCCTTACGTGGAAACACTTCCAAATATTTATTCATTTTCAATTTATCTTTAAAAGATAAAATCTCAATACATTTCACTTCATATTGGAAAACATTTCCATACTTATTTAATAATAAGTGATTCACAATTCTATTTATTTTCAATACTTAGAAAATATTCAATATACTTAAATCACAATTAAGTATATATTTCCTTCTTTAAGGAAAACATTCTCTTAAACACATCCATTTGAGTCAAAACGAATGTTGCGTAAAACATTGTTACGACAACCCAAAATCACTAGTATAGGGATTCGAATTTTAGATAGATATATAAATCCCAATACTATACAAAAACATTTCCTTTCGAAAATCATTTACTATAACAATAATGTTATAGTCCACCATTTCCTTATTTCTCGAAAATGTCTATTTCAACAATGAATGTTGGAATCTATGGTTTCGATAGTTAATGCTTTTTAAAACATCTTTAAATCGTTTTAATTCTATTTAAAACATCACTTCCTAAAACATTTTTTTAATATATTATTCACTGTCCAAAATCGTGGATATATTTCCTTTAATAAGCTTTCATATTTACTTATCAAATTCAATTGGTTTTGGATTTATAAAACAACGTTTATAAATTCACATCCATATAAATTTTATAAAACCTTCAATTTATAAAATCCCTTAATCAACAAATTCTATTTATATCTCATTTAAGTGCCAAAATCCAATTTATAAGTTAATTACTTACAAATCTTTTATTTTACAAAATCTATTCATTTTATAACTTCACAATTTATAAATCTATAAATTTCATTCACGTATGAAATCCATTTATACTTCGTTTTAACACTTACAAAAACTCATTTCATAATCTCAATATTTTAATTTATAAATATCCATTTTATAAATCTTTTATATAAACCGTCCATAATAATTTCAAAAATCTCAATTTAAACTATTTTATAAAATTCATTAACTCCATATTTCAAAAATCAATTTTCAACTATATTACTCAATATCATAATTTTTTTAACATTAAAATTATAACGTTTATTTATTTCAAATGAATCAATTCCAAAATTTATAAAACGTATACTTTCAAAAATCACTTTAAAAATCCTTTTAAATTTTGAAAATCATTACTTTAACACTCTTAATTTTCCAAAATAAGCCCAATGCTACAGTAGCACTAAAAATAACAATCACGGCATCCAAAACATCATATATCATATGATAACAGAATATATCACAATATCTGCAAATAAATTAATACGGGTGAGGAATCCAGTTGGATCCCTCCAACCTGTTTCCCTGCATCCACAGATGTTAGCACAATACCAATCCCGTTTCAAGACGGAATATCGCGGTACATGGGTTCATATAAAATATTATCCACTATTATGCGGCGCAATAGGGTCTCATCCGCTATATAATGCGGGAAAATCAACTCCAAGTACATATATAATACCAATTCCACTTCAAGATGGAATATCGTGGTATATGTGTTTAATAAATAACATCCACTTAATATACGGCGTATAGGGTATATTTCATAACAATATATAATAACTTAACATTCAATCGCACAATCAAGCAATTTAAAATCTAACAATTTAAAATTTAAATCGAAACAAATTCGATTGAGTGAGAAGTTCTCACCTTAGCTTTCAATACAGTTTCAGCGTTTTATTTCGAATAGTTTAATTTTACCCAAAATTTTCACTAGCTCCAATCAACTCCAATCTACCTCCACCTCGTAGTATTCGTTTATACGAACCAAATACAATTCGTTTCGTCCAAAACGGACCTCGTATGAAAGAGATATCGCGTTACAAAGATTACACGAATTTTAAATAAAATAATTTACAATTTCTTTTTATATTTTATAACCTAAATCCATCTGGGCCGTTCGTTTCTTTTGCTCAGATCCAGGTCATGGCCCCTTTCTTCCATCTCACGTGCGCGTCCTTCTACAGGTTGAAGATAAATCATAGCCGCCACTTAGGATTAGATATCGTGGCCACTTGGACGAACTATGCTACGATCAAGCAGCGCCACTTCGAAGCCCCTCACACGAGCTACCCACGGCCGCGAGCATGTAACAACCCGTAGATTTAACTAGTTTTAATAACGTTATCAATTAGAATTTTATGGAATTTTAAACGATAAAAATTTGAAATAAAAATTTAATATTTGAAATGCGTCTAGTTAAACATAGCAACTGGTAAATTTTCGTCCGAAAATATGAAAGTTTATTTTGTGTGCAAATTCACTTCAATTTATTCAGTTAAAAAGCAATGAAAATAAAATGTTTTCGGAACATAAATATTTTAACATAGAAAAATTCTAAAACATCTTCTGAGCAAACACTATTTTTCGTTTTTCTAAATTCGGACATCTTTAGCTCCATCGATCTTATTTTTCTGTGTTTTTCATGCATTTTCTGCTAGTGTAAAAATTTTAAAATTTTATAATTCGATCGTAACACCAATATCCGTATATCGTTTTAACTGTCTAGTTGTGTTGATCCCCATAGTATATTCGTTTGTGGGTTTCGACGTCCGATGCACTGCGAAATTGGAAAAACGATATCTGTATCACTTCCGTACTGGTGACTATTTGGTTTCCTTTGCCTATTCGTATCTACCAGTTGAAACTCAACCGCCATTTCCTTTATTATCCTTTGAATTCAACGTACGACTATATAATTTTGCTTTTCCCAAGATTTGATTTTTATTGTTGGTTCGTTCAAAATTTTCAATGACTTTTCATTTGAGCATATACGTTAATTTGCCTGATTCCATTCTCTTTCTCTCGTTCACACTACTTCTTCTAATTCATTTCCACCTCAAAAATCAAACAGGCCAAAACCATCTCCTCACCCTCCCGTCCATCAAATCGTCCATTCCCCTCTCTCTCTCCTCTGGCTCTATCCATGCACAAACGCCCTCACACGCAACCAGATCCACCATTTCCACCCTCTAGTCCAAGCACTACCACGCCATCCTTTCACCCCCTCACCTTCATCTACCATTGCCCAAGTTGAGCTTACCACGGTCCACGCCACGGTCCCGTCCTCCACCTGCATCCATCCCTTCATCTGTCATACTCCAATTCCCTCTCAACCAACACCTCTTCCCCTTCATGTGACCAAGCACAAACGTGCAACCTCACGCGCAAACGCATCTCCAAGCACGCACTGTACCACCTCGGCCATGCTGAAATCGCTTCACGTCTTCACCTTTTCCGAGCAGCATCTCATAGCCGATGACCCTCCTCTAATGGTGCTGCAACTTCATGTGCAGTCCAAGTTTCCAGCGACGCAACCCATGCCGTGTTCTTCCTCTTTAAATTCTGAATGTTTGGTTTGACGTCGTCAAATTCCTATTTATCAGCCTTGATCGCAGAGTTCGTGCCAATCTCGCTAGCTTTGAAATTTGTGCTTGGGTTCGTAACTCGTTCAGTGTCAATTCTCTTTAGCCTCGAAAGGTGAGCAATCACTCACGATTAATATTCTTTTGTTTATTAGATTCGATTTCAATTGAAATGACAAATTGAAATACTTGTTGTTAGTTATTTACACTGTTTTATGTTATTACCTGTATTAGTTCACCTGTGACATCTAACACCATTATTTGTTAATTATTTATGCGTGATAATACAGTTTGGCTGTAAATTGATTGGTTGTTTGATTTTTACATTGGACGTCAAATGGTAAATGTTGAAATGATAAATAATATGCAATTGAATTTGATATAGGATAGTTAATAATTTAATTTGATATACGTGATGAATTTGACTATTTAAATTTGTATAATATGACCCCTTTAAGTGTTAAATTAAATTGACACGTAGAAATTGGTTAATTACACATTGAACCATTGAATGTATGTTGTATAATTGATGTAGTTTGAATTTTGATTAATAATCTTTAATCTACATGAAATGATAGTGTAGATTCTAGAAATAATCATATTGATTTGCTTAAAAAACAAATATAAATTAATACGATTATTTCGGGATTATTTAAATTAATTATTGGATTGTTGTTGATGTTTGCTGTTGTTTGTTTATTTACTTTGACACCATCCCATTTATCACACTGCAAGTTCCCTTTTTTTTGCTTTGATTTTGAATTGAAATGGAATCGGGTTGAAATGATAAATACCCAAATGAATTTGACCTTGGATAGAGAATTAAATAAAACCCGATTGGTCAAAAATTGATTTAAAAATAAAATAACGATTTTATTTGAATAAAGAATAAGGTTTGAAAGAAGTTGGAATTTGAATGTAATGAAAGGAAAACGATAATATTTAATATTTGAAACAAAATATTAAAATAGTAGTTATTGAAAGAACATTGTTTTAAAATAAATTATTTGATAATAAAATTTGGAATTATTCATTGAATTAAGTTCATAATCATTTAATAATTAAGTTGAATTTATAATTAAGTGGAAATGATTTGATAATTAAGTTTGAATTTATAATTAAGTGGAAATGATTGAATAATTAAGTTTGGATTTATAATTAAGTTTTGAAATTATTTAATAATTAAGTTGAAGTTATCTAATAATGGAGTTTTGTAATTATTTAAATAATTGAATAAGATTGAATTATTGATAATTAAATAAAAAATTGAATTCTTTGATAAGAGAAATTGAACTTCCGAATAAGTGAATTTGAACTTCATTAATAAATGAAATTAAGTTATTTATTAATTGATTTTGAAATTTGTAACTAAGTAGATGAATAAGTGGAATTGAATTTCTTTGACAAGAGATAAAAATATGATTTATTGAAATTAATGTAAGACTTGTAATTTAAAGAATTTGATTTGACAAATTTATTTTAAATTCAATTTGAAGTTATAATAGAATGGAGTTGAACTTAAGTAATTGATTTAATAAATTGGAAATTTAATAGAAGTTATTTGCGTGATAAACTAACTTAACGAATATTGAATGAAACCGATAAATGAATATAAATTAATTTGAATGTTAAATTAAATTAATTTAAATAATTTCAGAATGAAAGTTATATACGAACTTGAATCAATATTTGAGTTGTTTAATAACAAATTGAAATTGAATTATAAGATTTTGAAATAGTAATTTGGAAGTTCTGAAACGTAAATTATAGAAATTGATATAGAAAGACAAATATAATCTTGGTGTACAAATTTTAATTGAAATTGAATTTGATTTGGTTTTAAAATATATGAAATGACCAGTCGGTGTAATAATTACGAAAGTTATTAAATAAACCGGAATTGGTTAGGGACATACTCACTGTCTAAACCGAAAACCACTTTAATAACTATATGCAGAGTGTGATCCGGAATGAAGTGGTTGGAATGATGTACGTGATGACTGAAGAAAGAGAACGATAATGGATAGCCTTGACACTTGTGTCAAATTGGAAATGACTAAAACAGGAGCCGTACCGGGCCAAATGGGGTTAGCCACCTCGAGCGAACACACTTCTTCGAATACTACTCATTACTTGTTATTGATTGGTGCACCCTCGTACTTTTGGGAGTGTTGTTTCGCGGTGTTGCGATCATTGCGGCGATGCGTTTTCACCAGTCCGGATCAGGAAAACGGTAGTTTCACTACGTTGGGTATTGCCACATGGCCTTGTCTACTTGTATCCCTATATATGCGACCACTACGAATTTGTTTTGTGTTATACCTATGGAGTACTCTCTATTATCCCACTAGTTTACGGTGGAGTTTACAGTGCTGTGTAGACTATAACGCTTATGTAAAATGTGTTAAGGGGGATAATGGTAACGCCTTAACACTATTTTTATATTTATATTACTGTTAGACATTATCCATTTAGCGTATATTACTACATAGTAGATAGTTTAACGGATCCTTAGAGGACGGTTATTCCAACGTCCTTTGAGTTATTTGTATTTCAATTGTTATTTCACTTGAGTTGGATTTATTGATATAAGAATGTTAATCCTGACTCGAGTATTTTGTGTTTTGCTTTACGCTCGGGTGAGAGTGAGTGTACCAGTATTCGAGACTCACCTTTAGAGTTGGAGCTTCGCTTGGAAATCCGGCTATCTATCTAGCTTTCAGATATTCAGTTGATTCCAGTGATGTATTCCGATTCTTGTATATGACTATTGTATTCGATACTTCTGTTGTAACTTATTTAACTCTGTTATATATATAGTAGCTTCATGAACTACTATCTTTTGCGTTCGCTGCATATTATTACTCTGTGTCTGTGATTATGTGATTATTTATCTACTGTATATTTGAGTTTTTCCAAATTTTAATTAATAATTCGGTATTTTGAATTATTCAAGTCCGACATGTGCGGATGCGAATAGTCCAAAATAGCGGGTTGTTATAGTTGGTATCAGAGCTTTGGTAGCTCTAGGCAAAACTTAGCATATATGGTAAATGTACTTACAGAATCACTCCCACTCGAGTTTCAATCTCTTCCTTTCCTTTGAATTTTGGAACGTTCCCTTGGTTCCGGAATTCATTCTTGTTTCTCACTACTCGTCTTCTATTAATTCTAGAGTATCCCATAACTCCACTTCAAATGATCCTTAGATGAGTCGGCGGACTCGCTAATTCTTTGAATTATTTGTAAATGGGTGAAACTCCTTTACAATAGGCATTGATTTACCGAAGATTTCTGTATCCTCAGTTTGCGATGCTACCTATTTCCTTCTATGCCTGAATTCTATTTCTTGAGATCAAATGCCGATTTGCCTCGGTATTCTGCATTGATCTTATTATTAAAGCCACGGTCAACCAGGTTAAGGTTGCCCGTGAATTAAATAAGCTTATCCATCTCTTGATTCTGTTAATTGAATTATCTTATCTTCTGTTTCAAACTTATTATCGAATCAAAATTCTCTTTGATTTGATTTCCATCAAATTTGAATCTCTATACTTATTTCAAAATCCATCCTTGTATCGTCGAGCGAAGGAGTGTAATTATAAATTGACATTAAAATGTTTTATATATATTGTGTTGTTTGAGTTGTTGATGTTGATTTGGATTTTCGATCAATTCGTTTGATCAACGCTATCGATAGAATTTCTAAAACACTTGAGCAGAGCAAACTGACACAATATTGCTTCGAGTTTAGTAAATAAAATAATATGGAATGATTTTATTATATATACGTATAAATTTTTCCGAAATTAAATGTTAATGAATCTGTTGTCCGTAATGTTAAAAATTTAATTTTCATTTATTGTTTTGTAAATCATTTACTATTTCATAATATAAATATAATGAATTTATATAACTTGGTTATAATTTGACTTGGAATTTGAAATGTGTTTAAATTAGAATTTGAGAATTTAATTTCCGGTGATTTCAAACTTTGATTTGAAAGTTTTAAAGTGTATAGTTTTTAAATATTCTCAAATTGAAATCATTTCAAAGAGTTAAATGATTAAATTAGAGCTCTCCTATTTTGTCGCTGGAAAATAATTTTGGCGATGGCGGCCGCATCATCGACATTCATTTTCGAGTTTCGAAGTGGAGAAACTATTCTGTAGCTTTGCTACGGTTTGTTTGAAAAATAAATTGATTTGAAAACATGACTTGATTTATAATATATATTGTAGATTTTAAATTTGATTTGATATATTATGAATATATATATATATATATATATATATATATATATATATTATCTCTAAGCCGTTTGAAGCGAATTGGAAATTAATTCTTGAAATTTTTTAAAGGATGATTTTCAATTTTAAATGAAGCCAAATTCTTTTTATATAAATACTTAGCTCGAAATAAATGAATTGTAAAACTTTATTTGGATAGTACTTAAATTGCGTTATATATGTAACTTACCAAAATTTTCAAAAGTTAACTATGTAATTGAATATTATACAGTGTAAAATGATGTTAAGAGAATTTTTAAATAAATTTGAGTAGTTATAATAAATGTAATTATACTTTATATAAATGTGATAAGATATGTTAGGTAGAATAAAATTAATAATAATTTGGAATAAAGAAGAATTAAATTTGTCGAATAAAGTACGGTTATAATAAAATATTATTTAAATTTATGATCTTTTAAATTGTTAATTTAAGAAAATTGGATAATATACAATATAAATTGTCTTTATAAATAAAATGTGAGTGCGTATAATAAATGTTATTCACTTAAATTTTAATTATAAAATGTTTACGGATATAAATAGAATAATAAGTTAGTTGAACAATAGATGTGATTAATGAAATAAATTTTTTATTTGGAAGTTAATAAATTAAAATTAAATCAACTTAATGAGATATCTTGAATTAATTGAATTTAAATTGAATTTCATTTGAAAGAAACCTTTTGTACCTAACATTTATAAATGAGAAATCAAATCAATTTAATGGAAACCTTGATTTTAAAAAAACAAATTGTTGAATATAAGTTTATTTAAATTGAATTTGTATGGTTTGGACTAATTGATTTTTTTGTTTTTCATTCTATTTTCTTCCGGTTGTTTCTATTCTCCAACCTCCTTCATTTTCAGGGACGAAATATTTTGAGTGGGGGAGAGTGTAACAACCTGTAGATTTAACCGGTTTTAATAACGTTATTAATTATAATTTTGTGGAATTTTAAATGATAAAATTTTGAAATAAAAATTTAATATTTGAAATGCGTCTAGTTAAACATAGCAACTGGTAAATTTTCGTCCGAAAATATGAAAGTTTATTTTGTGCGCAAATTCACTTCAATTTAATCAGTTAAAAAGCGATGAAAATAAAATGTTTTCGGAACCTAAATATTTTTACATGGAAAAATTCTAAACCATCCTCTGAGCAAACGCTATTTTTCGTTTTTCCAAATTCGGACATCTTTAGCTCCGTCGATCTTATTTTTCTATGTTTTTCATGCATTTTCCGCTAGTATAAAAATATCGAATTTTTATAATTCGATCGTACCACCGATATCCGTATATCGTTTTGATCGTCTAGTTGTGCTGATCCCCACAGTGTATTCGTTTGTGGGTTTCGACATCCGATGCACTGTGAAACTGGAAAAACGATATCCGTATCAGTTCCATACTGGTGACTATTTGGTTTCCTTTGCCTATTCGTATCTACCAGTTGAAACTCAACCGTCATTGCCTTTATTATCCTTTGAATTCAACATACGACTATAAAATTTTGCTTTTCCCAAGCTTTGATTTTATTGTTAGTTCATTCAAAATTCTCAATGACTTTTCATTTGAGCATATATGTTAATTTGCCTGATGCCATTCTCTTTCATCTCGTTCTCACCACTTCTTCCAATTCATTTCCACCTCCAAAATCAAACAGGCCGAAACCATCTCCTCCACCCTCCCGTCAATCAAATCGTCCATTCCCCTCTCTCTCCTCTGGTTTTATCCATGCACAAATGCCCTCACACGCAACCAGATCCACCATTTCCACCCTCCAGTCTAAGCACTGCCACGCCATCCTTTCACCCCCTCACCTTCATCTACCAACGCCCAAGCTGAGCTAACCACAGTCCACACCAAGGTCACGTCCTCCACCTGCATCCATCCCTTCATTTGTCGTACTCCAATTCCCTCTCAACCAACGTCTCTTCCCCATCATGTGACCAAGCACACACGTGCAACCTCACACGCAAACGCATCTCCAATCAAGCACTGTACAACCTCGGCCATGCTGAAATCGCTTCACCTCTTCACCATTTTCGAGCAGCATCTCGTAGCCGATGACCCTCCTCTATTGGTGCTGCAACTTCATGTGCAGTCCAAGTTTCCAGCGACACAACCCATGTCGTGTTCTTCCTCTTTAAATTCTGAATGTTTGGTTTGACGTCGTCAAATTCCTATTTATCAGTCTTGATCGCCAAGTTCGTGCCAATCTCGCTTGCTTTGAAATTCGTGCTTGGGTTCGTAACTCGTTCAGTGTTAATTCTCTCTAGCCTCGAAAGGTGAGCAGTCACTCACGATTAATATTTATTTATTTATTAGATCCGATTTCAATTGAAACGACAAACTGAAATACCTGTTGTTAGTTATTTACACTGTTTTATGTTATTACTTGTATCAGTTCACCTGTGACATTTGACACCATTATTTGTCAATTATTTATGCGATGATAATACAGTTTGGCTGTAAATTGATTGGTTGTTTGATTTTTACATTGGTTGTTAAATGGTAAATGTTGAAGTGATAAATAATATGCAATTGAATTTGATATAGGATAGTTAATAATTTAATTTTATATATGTGATGAATTTGACTATTTAAATTTGTATAATATGACCCCTTTAAGTGTTAAATTAAATTGACACGTATAAATTGGTTAATTACACCTTGAACCATTGAATGTATGTTGTATAATTGATGTAGTTTGAAATTTGATTAATAATCTTTAATCTACATGAAATGATAGTGTAGATTCTGGAAATATTCATATTAATTTGCTTAAACAACAAATGTAAATTAATACGATTATTTTGGGATTATTTGAAATAATTATTGGATTGTTGTTGATGTTTGCTGTTGTTTGCTTATTTACTTTGACACCATTCCAGTTATCACACTGCAAGTTCCCTTTGTTTTGCTTTGATTTTTGAATTGAAATGGAATCGGGTTGAAATGATAAATACCCAAATGAATTTGACCTTGGATAGAGAATTAAATAAAACCCGATTGGTCAAAAATTGATTTAAAAATAAAATAACGATTTTATTTGAATAAAGAATAAGGTTTGAAAGAAGTTGGAATTTGAATGTAATGAAAGGAAAACGATAATATTTAATATTTGAAACAAAATATTAAAATAGTAGTTATTGAAAGAACATTGTTTTAAAATAAATTATTTGATAATAAAATTTGGAATTATTCATTGAATTAAGTTCATAATCATTTAATAATTAAGTTGAATTTATAATTAAGTGGAAATGATTTGATAATTAAGTTTGAATTTATAATTAAGTGGAAATGATTGAATAATTAAGTTTGGATTTATAATTAAGTTTTGAAATTATTTAATAATTAAGTTGAAGTTATTTAATAATGGAGTTTTGTAATTATTTAAATAATTGAATAAGATTGAATTATTGATAATTAAATAAAAAATTGAATTCTTTGATAAGAGAAATTGAACTTCAGAATAAGTGAATTTGAACTTCATTAATAAATGAAATTAAGTTATTTATTAATTGATTTTGAAATTTGTAACTAAGTAGATGAATAAGTGGAATTGAATTTCTTTGACAAGAGATAAAAATATGATTTATTGAAATTAAAGTAAGACTTGTAATTTAAAGAATTTGATTTGACAAATTTATTTTAAATTCAATTTGAAGTTATAATAGAATGGAGTTGAACTTAAGTAATTGATTTAATAAATTGGAAATTTAATAGAAGTTATTTGCGTGATAAACTAACTTAATGAATATTGAATGAAACCGATAAATGAATATAAACTAATTTGAATGTTAAATTAAATTAATTTAAATAATTTCAGAATGAAACTTATTTACGAACTTGAATCAATATTTGAGTTGTTTAATAACAAATTGAAATTGAATTATAAGATTTTGAAATAGTAATTTGGAAGTTCTGAAACTTAAATTATGGAAATTGATATAGAAAGACAAATGAAATGTTGGTTTACAAATTTTAATTGAAATTGAATTTGATTTGGTTTTGAAATATATTAAATGACCAATCGATGTAATAACTACGAAAGTTATTAAAGAAACCGAAATAGGTTAGGGACATACTCACTGTCTAGAATGAAGTGGTCGGAATGATGTACGTGATGACTAAGAAAGAGAATGATAATGGATCGCCTTGACACTTGTGTCAAATTGGAAATGACTAAAACAGGAGCCGTACCGGGCCAAATGGGGTTAGCCACCTCGAGCAAACACACTTCTTCGAATACTACTCATTACTTGTTATTGATTGGTGCACCTTCGTACTTTTGGGAGTGTCGTTTCCCGGTGTTGCGATCGTTGCGGCGATGCGTTTTCACCAGTCCGGATCAGGCAAACGGTAGTTTCAGTACCTTGGGTATTGCCTCATGTGCCTTGTCATACTTGTATCCCTATATACGCGACCACTACGAATTTGTTTTGTGTTATTCCTATGGGGTACTTCCTGATATCCCACTAGTTTACGGTGGAGTTTACAGTGCTGTATGGACTATAACGCTTATATAAAATGTGTTAAGGGGATAATGGTCACGCCTTAACACTATTTTCATATTTATATTACTATTAAACATTATCTATCTGGTGTATATTACTACATAGTAGATAGTTTAACGGATCCTGTAACAACCCGAGCTTTTGTGAAAATTTATTATCGTCATTAAATAATTATTGTCGCTAGCAAATTGATCATGGAGTTTTTATACCGGGTTGAAATTCTTAAAAAAATAAATAAAATTGGTTCAGTGTTGTGAGCTTTGAAATATCGGCCATTTACTTTTGAATGTCGTTCCCTTTTTATTTCAATTCGACCCGTCCCCCTCTCTTTGTTCTTTAACCCGTTCCCTTTTTTTTCGGATTCGAAAACCTAAAACCAACGAAACAAAAGAAAATGAAAATGGCGGCTCGTTCTTCGCTCGTTCGTTCTGAGGGCTCCATGATATAGAGGCCGCCATCTCCGGTAGCTCAATCGCATGGTGATTTGTGTCGCTTGCCTGTCGATCGACGATTCTTCATTGCGCTCGCGGCTACTTCAATTTGTCGAGACAAAGGTGAGTGCTTTCCCACTTACATCTAATTCGATGTCATATTATTCTTCGTTTCTTGAGTTTCATGGCTGTGAGTTTGGTTTGGTAATTGCTGTTTTCTTGCTCTAACATTGGTCATTTCTCAGCGATATTGTTTTGAATGGGTTGCGAACTTGAGATTAGGCATACGATTCCATGACGTAATAAATATAAGAATTTGTAATTTGTAATTTTGCAACCTTCGTTCTTTGCTTTCTGTGGATTTCTGATGACTTCGGCTCGAATTTTTTGATTCATCACAAATGTTCCAGCTAAACCAAATTTACAAAATTTAATGCTACATAAAACTAGCTCTTCAGTGGCATATTAGTTTCTCAATGACATATCAAAATAAGCAGTCAAACGGACTCCATTTGTTGAACTTGTGTTTTGAACGATCTCTTTTTTTCCCCCTCTTTTCCTTGTTATTCGTCGATTTTCTTTTCATGGTTCCTCAAATCACTTGCATAAGGGACCCAAGGGCAATTCAGGAATTTCAACCAATTGCCTTCAGTCGATTGAAATCCATAGTTCTAGTTATTCAATGGCTGCACATGGTACATGCTACTTAGCAGGTCTCCAAACTGCCTCTCCATTGACTTGTGTTGAAGTTTTTTTGAAAAGTTGAATAAAAGATGGAGGTTGCAACATATAATTTAATCCCGTATATATAATCAAAAGGTTGTATAAAAAGGGTAGGATGATATTTGTAACAAAATAACTTTATCGTGCAGTACAATTAAATTGAAATCATTGTAGCATGCTGCTGTGTGCCTCTGCATTCTAGATGCTTCAATTGGTTTTGTTCATTGTTTTGTTGCGTTTGAAACTGTAACTTGTTTGATTTTTGTCTCTGTGACTTTGGCACTATCACTATTTTGATTCTTGTTCTGATGATTTTTGGATCGTTGTTGATCATTGGAATTTTCTAGTTGACAGTGGTTAGTGTGGTGCTTTTGTACTGTACCTTGAACTCTTGTGACATATCTGACTGCGGTTACATGATTTTGTTTTTTTTTAAAAGCTTGTAGCCTTTGTGCTTGTTACTGCGTTTGCCCCATCTTGGGTACACATGCTTATTTCAACCTGCGAGTATGTTTTTCTTTCTTTGACGTTTGTAACCATTTTGTGCTTTCACCTGTGCACTTGAGAATTACTGAACGTGGCTATGTATGTGTTGCACTATTTCACTTCACTTGAATCTGTGCCCTTATAGTAGCCTTGCATTCCATGGTCCTGTGTAAATTCCCTGTTGCATTTCTGTGCACTCCCCCCGTTGCACCCCTGTGCATTCATTTGCTTATGCTGGTTCATATCTTCCAGGTTGCACTCTGTTTCATTTTTCCTTGGTCATTACTGACCACCTGGAGCTTGCAGTATCCTGACTTGTATTCTTGTGATGGTTGTCGTTTAAATTGGTTTGTGCATTGCACTGACCACTGCATTCACTGGCATATATGAGTTTTGTTTTCACTTGAGTTTGTAGTGTCTCGTTGCTTTGTGTTGAGTCATGGTTGTCGTGACTTGACCTTTGCATTTTGCTTGATTTTTGAAATATACTTGAGTTGAATCCAGTAACTCGGGTTTGATCTTGTGTTTACTTGTGAATTTTCGTTGGGTAGATCATCACTGTAGTGGCAAGGCAGTGCACGCAAGCGTGAACTGCAGCGATACGGAATTGAGTTTTTGGGTACATTATCACTGTAGTGGCAAGGCAGTGCACGCTAGCGTGAACTGCAGCCACACGGCATAGCTTTTATGTTATTCTATATTGCATTGATTTATTGATCTTTTGCATATTCTATATGCTGTAGTGGCGAGGCAGTGCATGCATGCGTGTACTGCAGCCCTACTCGAATTTAATATTTTAATTGATATTTCAATGGTTTGAACTGTTTTGTTTATTCAATTCAATATTCTGATTTGGTTTAATTTGTTGATTTGTTGTTTAACACTGTTACGTGTTATATTTATCGTTATCCGATTTCTTTATTTAAGGATCCGATAGACGAGATTTATTGTGACTGTCGTCTATTCATTAGTTAATTATTATTGCTTCTGTGCACTAACAACTGAGTTTGAATTAGACTGACCCAAGTATTATTTTCTTTTGAATTTAATACTCGGGTCAGACCGAGTATTTACAGGTTGTAGATATTCTGCTTTGGGTTGCTGCTAGAGCTATGAAGTTCTTTCATATCTTTTGGAGTAGTCGTCGTCATTTGTAGTAGTCAGTATCATTGTATAGGAAGATAAGTATTCATGTATATTTTATACGCTAATGTACTTGTATATGTAACTTCCTGAGTCGACTGTTGTAGTTGTATCATATGTATTGTATCATATGTATTGTATCATATGTTCTTTGTCAAATGTATTGTAACTGACATCAGTTATATATATATATATATATATATATATATATATATATATATATATATATATATATATGAGACTTTTGTTTTAACTGTGTTCCGCATTTATATTATCTGTTTTATTATTATATTTACTGTCCTAAACTATACGAACCATCGTAGTTCGTTTTATACTGGAATTGGGGTATGTCGATGGGAGAAAATAAATCAGAGATGGAAAATGAAAGAATATTTATATATATACCACTCCTATCGAGATAACCGATACTAGTGTAAGGCCTAACTATTGATGGCCGCTCCTCAACAGCCTTATTCTCCGCGCTAGTTGACAGCATTACACCGTAGTGTTCTTGGCTAGCGTGGGTATAGAGGTGGGGCGTCACAGCTTGGTATCAGAGCCTGGGGTTTAGGACAAATATAAAACATAACTCATATGGAACATGTGTTACAACTATTTGTCGATATTTTATCTCTCATCTTTGCATATGATTATCTTTGATTGTTAGGTATGAATTCCTAACGTTTGTTCATGTGCCTTTGATTTTGATTTCGTGAAAGTATTCTAGCTTCGGCCTCCGTTTGCTTTACGAACTCAAGTTGGATTTTTGATGATGAGGATTTTGTTCTTGTGTTTTCGGCTTTGAATTGATTTAGCCGACGTTGATTTTGTTTGAATGTGGCCGTTACTTCTTGACTTCGACATTGACTTGATTTTTACTTTTGCTGAAGTCATCTATGCATTTATGCTCGTTCTGCTCTATTTTTCCAATTGTTAACCTATTCTTCTTTTTCGATTAGTTGTTATCTCCTTTGTCGACTTTGATAACTTCTATTTCTGGAATTTTTGGGTATTCCTACTTGGATGGATTTGGAATCGAATTCTTTGGATTTCATTCACGTCTTCGAATGTGACTTTTAGTGAATTGATTTGGTTTCCAGATGTAATCGATTCTTGTTAATTCCCCGATTTGTTGCCATCATTTATTAGCAACTTTGATAACATTTTCTTCGGGATTTTCGTGAACATACCTTTTGATGGATACAGTATCGATTTCTTTGGATTCTATTCACATCTTTGTATGTGAATTCTTGTGATTGATTGTTCCTACAATCATTTTTTTGATTTGTCACTTTAAAAATATAAATTTTTTCTATACTAGTAGTAAATATCAAAACCCTTTTCTCTAAACGATTTCAAAACTGTTTTACTACAAAACTCTTTTCCTAAACCGTTTTCTAATCTATCAGTATATACTAACCTTTACCTCACTCGTATGAGAAATCTAATTAAACGACTTAGTAAAACAAGTGGTATATAACGCTTGCGTTTACTTCGCCGGTTAATTCTTGGACTTATCCGATTGAATCTCTTGTGGCAATTTTCTAGTGAAGATTTACAGTTTGTTCATAAATATTTAAGTTAAGCAAGTGGTTATGGGACATGAGGCTAAACTTTTATATTTACTAGCTTAGTGTAATTGACACTTCTCGTTGATCTTGACGATCATTTTATGAATTAGACTACCAATTGTGCGATGTCTCTTTCATTGCAAGGTTAGGCTAGACACCACTTGTGTGATTTCATTCACACATACCTTTTTGCTTTTTGGTTAGCCTAGACACCATTTGTGTGATTCCATTCACACATACCTTTTTGTTTGCGAGGTTAGGCTAGACACCACTTGTGTGATTTCGCTCACACATACCTTTTTGCTTTTTGGTTAGCCTTGACCTCATTCGGGTGATTCAGACTCATCCATATGGGATAGCTCCCCATGGTCTTCGGACCATCATGTGATAGGCCTCTTTCCCTTTTTATGATTTATGGATTTCTTGTGTTGATTTTTGGAATTTATGTCATTGACTTGTTATGAGTACAAGTTTCAGGTATAATGCCCCTTTGGATCTTTGAGAAGATTCTTGCGATATTGATTGAATCTCTTGTGACAATTTTCTAGTGAAGATTTACAGTTTGTTCGTAAATATTTAAGTTAAGCAAGTGGTTATGGGACATGAAGCTAAACTTTTATATTTACTAGCTTAGTGTAATTGACACTTCTCGTTGATCTTGACGATAATTTATGAATTAGACTAGCAATTGTGCGATGTCTCTTTCATTGCAAGGTTAGGCTAGACATGTAACGACCCGTATTTTACGTGTCGATAAATCGTAGAATTTGCAGGTTGTTAGTGTTGTTTGTGATGTCTCTAGCTCGAGTCGTTTAGAAGTTGACCCGGGTGAAGTAATGAGGCGTGACCGACTCATAGGCATAGCAGAGTTAGGCGACTCATGGAATTGGCCGAGATAAGGATGGACCGACCTATAGTGTTAAGAGCGACTTAGTGAATTGACCGAGTCATGGAATTAGCTAGTGACCGACTCATAATGGGTTGCGACTCATGGAGGGCCGACTCAGGGGTGGTTGAGTCGTGATAGCCGAGTTAGTAGGGTCAACGGTTTATAGGTAGTGCCGACTTAATAGTTACCGAGTTAAGGGGTTAGCAACTTAAGTATTTGACCGACCCAAGGGGATAGGTCGTAAGGTACTTGAGTCATGAGTCGCTTGAAGGCTTAAGTCGTTATCTTTGTTAGGTCGTATGCTGTTGGGATCCTGATGAGTCGCGTGCATGTTAAGTCATGACTCGTATACGAGTTAAGGCCTTGAGTTGAGTCGGTGAGACAGTTGAGTCGTTAGCGACTTAAGGGGCTAAGGCTTAGGTCGGTAGGGATAAGTCGTGTGTGTCTTAAGTCGTGTGACCTTCTTGCTGTGATGAGTCGGTAGGAAGTAGGTCGGCATGGTAATGAGTTGTAAACGACTCATGTTGAGTCGGCATAGGGGTCTTGAGTCGTATGCAGTTGAGTCGGCACCATAGTTGAGTCGTCATACGACTTAGGAGGTGCGACAGTGTTACGTTGAGTCGTAAGGTCTTTGAGTCGGCAGGTTCTTGTGTCGGCTAGGTGTTAAGGTGATGAGTGTTAGGTCGTTAGCGCTTGTGTCGGTAGGTGTTGAGTCGGCCTGGGTTGTTAAGTCGTGTGGATGGCTTAGTGTATGAGTCGCGTGTGTAGTGAGTCGGCAAGGATGGAGCGGCAGGGCATGAGTCGTGGACGACTCATGATGAGTCGGGACCGACTCATAGGGGCGACGACTCATGGTGTGTCCAGCCTATAAATAGAGGTGTTCGGCTCACTTTTTGGCACCGGTTTTTGAAGCAACGAAGTGCTGCCATTTTGAAGACTCGACTTCAGTATTTTCTTCACTTCTTTCTCTACTTCTACCAAGTGCTAACATCCATTGAAGATCGAAGATCAAGATCGAAGATCCAAGTGTCCAAGTTGAAGATCTTCATCCGTTTGAGCTAGAATTCATCGTTTCAAGTGAGATTCCGCCGGATCAAGCCGTGATCTTCGCTGTCCAGATCTGAAGTGTTGTGATTTTGAGGTGTTTGGGTGATTTGGTGAGTGGTAGTTATCTCTCACGCGGATCCAAAGGAGTATATTGGATTGGTGGCATGTTTGGGTGTTAAAGTTAGAGATTTCATGCATTTTTCTTAGATCGAAGTCTAGATCCATGGTTTTTGAAGATGTTTACTTATGCAAGTTTGTTTAATAAGCATTAGAGACAAAACCCATGTTTTATATTTGATAGATCTATGCTAGAAACCATGATTTCACATATGTTGGACTTTTGCTCGTTTATTTACGAAATTCCCATTATAGTTGATATTGCTTAAATTGCTTAATAGATCTTGTTTGAATGATTGATTATTTGAATGTATGATTGATTTGATTGTTTCCAAGTTAGCTAGTAGTTGATTTGGAACAAGATGATGAAAGAGGATTCAAAAGCTATGGAAGAAGGCTCTTGAATGGTGAAAGCTGCTTAAGGCATATGTAGCGGATGTTGAAGCTCATATGTATAGATTGGATGATGTTGAGATGGGACTTTGCCATGATTTGATGAGGCAAACCATGTTGTTGAGTTGAGACTTTGCTTTGATGCGATGAAGCGAAGTATGATGTGAGTCTTGGCTTAATCCAAGCAGGGATCATTCCAAGCATGTTGATAACTTGAAGAGTAGTTCAAGTTGGTTGATAATGGATTGTTCAAGAGGTAGCTTGAGCTTGTATGAGGATAGTCGTCAAGAAGGATGGCTAGGAGGCTTGGATCTCGTCGTTGTTGAAGGTTCTAGCATGCTCAAAAGCAAGAGTACATGGGGCGCCCATAACGACTACAGGTAGGTAGTCGGGACACCCAAAAGACTACAGGTAGGTAGTTGAGTACTCTGGGCAAAGTAGATAAGTCCTAGGCACAAGGCAGTGTGCGGAGTTATGGTTAGAACCGGGGTTACCATTAGCCCTTGACAGATGGTCATTCAACTAACGGTGAAATCGAGGCAAGGATGACAGTGATAGCCAGAGTCATGGATGTTTGGTTGTATTATCATTCGGCTTCAAGAGCGGTGTTTTCTGGGTGCTTATCTGATCTTGGTTTAGGCCTTGGGGGTTTGTATTTGGAAAACATCGTCCTTGACTCGAGTGGTATTCGCTTTACCTTAATTGTCTATGTTGTTATGCCTGCTTCTCCTTAGTGTATGTCTGGGGCTATCACTGTAGAAAGAGGTGGAGTGGGATGGTTTGGTTCCTATTCCTTTTATCCTTTATGCTCTTTTGGTATGTTTGATAGTTGATTTACTGCTCACTAAGACTTTGTCTGACTCAAGGTTTTATGTCTCCTCTTATTACCTTGGGCTGTTCATCCATGTTGGGATGGGCAGACTAGGTAGCAGGTGACAGGTGCTGTTCTTAGAGATCTACGCTGATGATGACGAAGACGAGCAGGAGGCTTTGCATACTAGTTTTCTTACTATATGTACTGGGTGTTCCGCTGTTATATCTGATTGAGTGTTTGTAGTGAGGCTTTGATGTATGGATGATTCATGTTTGTATAAAACTACTACGATGCTTATATGACGATTTTTCTGTTATGGGGCTTCACTATATATTTCTCTATTGTATTTTATCCATGCGCTGTGAGTTGTACGATAGAGTTTGCTGTTTTATTTTACCCTGACTATCGTCCATGGCTACCTGGCACGCCTTTCAGCGCACTATTCCATTGTTTTGGTGCGGGAGTCATGGGCGGTCGTCACATTTGGTATCAGAGCTTTGGTTAATCGATTTCAGCCAACGCTCGCTGACGTAACGACGTATGAGAGGCGTAATTGTATTTTGATGAATGATTACTATATATAATATAGTAGCCTGGAAGGATTTGAACTCCTTATGCAGTTGTTTCTTAAGGTGTTCTAATCATTCTTATTACAGATATTAAGGATGAGTCGAAGAGGGAGACCAGCTGCAAGGGAAAGCCGTGCTGATGAAGGAGCTGTTGATTATGGAACTATGTTCGAAGCGATGATGACTTCGATCATGAGAAGGATACCAGCTTCAGGATCATCAGTGGATGTGGGAGTTCAAGTTCAAGCTCCAAGACCGGTGGATTTTGCTAAGCTTTGCAAGGATTATACTTCTCTTGGAGGAAAAGCTTTCTTGGGGACGGAGTCGACTATTGAGGTGCAGAGATGGATTGATGCATGTCGAAGGATCTTTGGTGACTTAGGGATTGAGGATGCAACTAAGAGAAAGCTTGCATCGAGACAGCTTCAGGGAAGAGCTGCTGATTGGTGGAATTCTATCACCATTGATACCCCAGAAGAAGAGATTACTTGGGAGCAATTCCAAGTTAGATTTGAAGCCAAGTTCATCTCTACGGCTCAGAAGTCTGTTTTGTTCAAGAGGTTTGTAGAGCTCAAGCAAGGTGGGAGACCAGTTCTTGAGTATATTTCTGAGTTTGAAGCTTTGTCCAAGTATGCCAGATCGTACATTGATTCTCCCTATCAGAAGAATGAGAAGTTTGTGACTGGTCTGGATGCTTATCTTGGGAGGCAGTTAGTGGATCATTTGGACGATCCATTTGAGAAGCTTGTGGAGAAAGCCCTTAGGCATGAGAGTTTGTTTCCTAAGGAAAGTTCTGTTGTTGCTGTAACCAGGGAAGGATCTAAACCACACCAGAATGGCAATAAGAGGAGGAAGCAGCAGCAACAGAAGGGTAAGGATGGCCAGAAGAAGCCGAAGAGCGAAATGACTTGCTATAACTGCCAGCAGAAGGGCCATCTTTACAAAGATTGTAAGAATCCCAAGGTGCCGGGAAAGTGTTACAACTGTGATAAGCTGGGACATATCAAGAAGGACTGTCCAGAACCGAGGAAAGATAGGCAGGTTGTGCAAGCCTATGCTTTGGGGGCTGTTCCATTGTCTTCGAAAGCTCCTACTGCTGAAGAGAAGGGGAAGAGTGTGGTTGTTCAAGGTACTCTTTCTATTTGTGGTGTTCCAGTTAGAGTGTTGTTTGATACTGGAGCGTCGCATTCTTTTGTTTGTGATGATTTGGTAAGCCGGTTAGGTATGAAACCGGATATTGTTGATAGGCCATTGGTTGTGACTAATCCGGTAGGGGGTTCGTCATGTTTGTGTATGTTATGTCGTGGTCTAGTTGTGTCGAGTCATGATTGCTCGTTTGTTTGTGATTGCTTTGTTCTGAACTTTGCGGGGTTCGGAATTATTTTGGGCATGGACTGGCTTAGGAAGTATGCGGCTAGGATTGATTGTGAGAGGCTTGAGGTGACAGTCGGAAATGTGGAAGGGCGAAAGGTTGTGATACGATGTAAGCATGAGGAAGGCGTCTTCATGAGCTTCATGTATTCGCTGGTTGTTCCACGGGATGGACTGTCATCAGTGCCTATTGTGAATGAGTTTGGTGATGTCTTTGAGGAAGTCAAAGGGTTACCGCCGCATAGGGAGATCGAGTTTCGTATCGATCTAGTTGAGGGAGCCAGACCTGTTGTGATGCCTCTTGGGCGGATGGCACCGAGGGAGCAGCAAGAGCTGAAGGTGCAAGTTGATGACCTTTTGCAGAAAGGATTCATTCGGAGAAGTGTGTCCGAATGGGGTGCGCCAGTTGTGTTCGCAACCAAAACGGATGGATCGTTGAGGTTGTGTGTTGATTATCGTGAGCTGAATAAGGTGACTAAGAAGAACAAGTATCCATTGCCGAGAATAGATGACTTGTTTGACCAGCTTCACGAGGCTAAGGTGTTTTCTCAGATGGATTTGGCGACGGGATTTCACCAGTTGAGAGTGGCAAAGGATAGTGTGCCGAAGACTGCTTTCAGGACACCATCCGGGTTTTATGAGTGGCTGGTAATGCCGTTTGGATTGACTAACGCGCCAGCATATTTTGTGGATCTTATGAATAGGGTATTCAGAGATCAGTTGAATAAGTTCGTGCTTGTGTTCGTGGATGATATTTTGGTTTACTCCAGAACCGAGGAAGAGCACAAGACGCACTTGAGGATTGTTTTGGGAATTTTGTGGAAACATCAGCTGAAGGCTAAGTTTTCGAAGTGTCACTTCTGGAAGAGTGAAGTGAGGTTCTTAGGCCATGTTATCTCTGGAAATGGAATAGCGGTTGACCCCGCTAAGGTGGCAGCGATCCAGGATTGGGTTAGACCTAAGAATGCATCTGATGTGAGAAGTTTTCTTGGATTAGCAGGATATTATCGTCGGTTTATCAAAGACTTTTCCAAGATAGCTGCACCGTTGACAGGATTGACGAAGAAGAACCAAGTGTTCAGATGGGATGATAAGTGTGAGCAAGCTTTCGTAATCCTGAAAGAACGACTGACAAGTGCTCCTGTTTTGACTATTCCGAGTGGGAATGATGAGATGGTGGTTTACACCGATGCATGTGGCACTGGACTAGGAGCGGTGCTAATGCAGAAGGATAAAGTTGTTGCGTATGCTAGTCGACAACTAAAGCCGCATGAAAGGAATTATCCGACTCATGATTTGGAGTTAGCGGCAATAGTGTTTGCTTTGAAGATGTGGAGACATTACCTATTGGGAGTTAGATTCGAATTGTTTACAGATCATAAGTCGTTGAAGTATCTGTTCTCCCAAAAGGATCTGAATCTTCGACAGCAAAGGTGGATAGAGTTTCTAGCATCTTATGATTTTGGTATAGCCTATACTCCAGGAAAAGGTAACGCAGTGGCTGATGCGTTAAGTCGAAGACATGCAGGATTGGGAGCCATGTTTTCGGAATGGAAGAGCCTTGAGTATTTGGCTGGATTTGATTTCAGGCCTAGATGCGAATTGGAACCTGAGATGTTGGCAAACTTATCGATAAGGCCTACTCTTGTGGAAAGAATTGGTGAAAGCCAAAAGAGAGATGATAAGCTTGTCAAGATTATCCGTGATTTGGAATCTGGATTGGATCCAGAGAAGGATAAAGGATTCGAGGTCGATCGAGAGGGTTGGCTTCGAAAGCAAGGACGATTGGTTGTTCCCGATATTGATGGATTGAGAGATGAAGTTCTGAGGGAAAGTCATCACTCGAAGTTGACAATTCATCCAGGTGGAAATAAGATGTATCGGGATATGAAGAGAGCTTACTACTGGGAAGGTATGAAGAAGGATGTTGGAAATTTTATTTCCAAGTGTATGAATTGCCAGTTGGTGAAAGCTGAGCAGAAGAAGCCCAGTGGATTACTTCAGCCATTAGAAGTTCCTACGTGGAAGTGGGAGCAAGTGTCGATGGATTTTATTGATGGTCTACCTAGAACCAGGACAGGGAATGAAGGGATTTGGGTTATTGTAGATCGTTTGACTAAGAGTGCAAGATTCATTCCTGTTCGATCGACTAGGACTGCATCGAAGCTGGCTGAGCTTTATGTTAAGTGGATAGTTCGATTCCATGGTGTTCCGAAGAGTATAGTGAGCGATCGAGATCCATTGTTCACCAGTAGATTTTGGAAGAGCTTCCAGGAAGTTTTGGGAACTGAGTTGTGTTTGAGTACAGCTTATCACCCTCAAACAGATGGTCAGACTGAGAGAGTCAACCGAGTTTTGGAAGATCTTCTTAGAGCATGTGTTTTGGACTTCGGAGGATCATGGGAAGATCACCTTCATTTGGTGGAGTTTGCTTATAATAACAGTTATCAGTCGAGTATTGGTATGGCACCATATGAGGCATTATATGGAAGACCGTGTAACTCTCCGACATGTTGGTTGGAAACTGGAGAAAAGCTGATACTTGGGCCAGAGATGATTCGACAGACTTCAGATTGTATAGAGATCATTCGGCAACGAATGAAGGCAGCCCAAGATCGTCAGAAAAGTTATGCAGATAATCGTCGAAAGGATTTGGAATTCGACGTGGGTGATAGGGTTTTTGTGAAGATTTCTCCATTGAAGAATGTTATTAGATTCGGGAACAAAGGAAAGTTAACTCCGAGATTTGTTGGACCATTCCCGATTATCAAGCGAATTGGAAAACTCGCTTATAGATTGGAGTTACCGGAGAAGATGGTGGGCGTGCACAATGTTTTTCATGTATCCTATCTACGGAAGTATGTGCACGACCCAACTACGGTGGTTTTTGCTGATAGCTGTGAAGACTTAGAGGTTGATCCAGTTGTTTCGAGACCTCGTAAGCCGCTTCGTATTGTTGAAACCGATACGAAACAGCTTAGGAGGAAGACGATTACGTTGCTCAAGGTACAATGGAGTGACGATGTTAACGACTGTACGTGGGAGGAGGAAGAGAGGATGAAGGCAGCTCATCCAGGACTCTTCGAGGTATGGCCCTAAAGTGTCGTGACATCTCATGAATTTGTAGCTTGTTCTAAGTCTTAGAATTCTGCATGCTAGGATAGAATTAGATGCATGGTTTGTTGATTTCTATGGATGGTAGGCATGCGGAATATCTTTGATTGCTGTTGTTTACTTGGAATTTCGGGGGCGAAATTCCTAAGGGGGAGAGAATGTAACGACCCGTATTTTACGTGTCGATAAATCGTAGAATTTGCAGGTTGTTAGTGTTGTTTGTGATGTCTCTAGCTCGAGTCGTTTAGAAGTTGACCCGGGTGAAGTAATGAGGCGTGACCGACTCATAGGCATAGCAGAGTTAGGCGACTCATGGAATTGGCCGAGATAAGGATGGACCGACCTATAGTGTTAAGAGCGACTTAGTGAATTGACCGAGTCATGGAATTAGCTAGTGACCGACTCATAATGGGTTGCGACTCATGGAGGGCCGACTCAGGGGTGGTTGAGTCGTGATAGCCGAGTTAGTAGGGTCAACGGTTTATAGGTAGTGCCGACTTAATAGTTACCGAGTTAAGGGGTTAGCAACTTAAGTATTTGACCGACCCAAGGGGATAGGTCGTAAGGTACTTGAGTCATGAGTCGCTTGAAGGCTTAAGTCGTTATCTTTGTTAGGTCGTATGCTGTTGGGATCCTGATGAGTCGCGTGCATGTTAAGTCATGACTCGTATACGAGTTAAGGCCTTGAGTTGAGTCGGTGAGACAGTTGAGTCGTTAGCGACTTAAGGGGCTAAGGCTTAGGTCGGTAGGGATAAGTCGTGTGTGTCTTAAGTCGTGTGACCTTCTTGCTGTGATGAGTCGGTAGGAAGTAGGTCGGCATGGTAATGAGTTGTAAACGACTCATGTTGAGTCGGCATAGGGGTCTTGAGTCGTATGCAGTTGAGTCGGCACCATAGTTGAGTCGTCATACGACTTAGGAGGTGCGACAGTGTTACGTTGAGTCGTAAGGTCTTTGAGTCGGCAGGTTCTTGTGTCGGCTAGGTGTTAAGGTGATGAGTGTTAGGTCGTTAGCGCTTGTGTCGGTAGGTGTTGAGTCGGCCTGGGTTGTTAAGTCGTGTGGATGGCTTAGTGTATGAGTCGCGTGTGTAGTGAGTCGGCAAGGATGGAGCGGCAGGGCATGAGTCGTGGACGACTCATGATGAGTCGGGACCGACTCATAGGGGCGACGACTCATGGTGTGTCCAGCCTATAAATAGAGGTGTTCGGCTCACTTTTTGGCACCGGTTTTTGAAGCAACGAAGTGCTGCCATTTTGAAGACTCGACTTCAGTATTTTCTTCACTTCTTTCTCTACTTCTACCAAGTGCTAACATCCATTGAAGATCGAAGATCAAGATCGAAGATCCAAGTGTCCAAGTTGAAGATCTTCATCCGTTTGAGCTAGAATTCATCGTTTCAAGTGAGATTCCGCCGGATCAAGCCGTGATCTTCGCTGTCCAGATCTGAAGTGTTGTGATTTTGAGGTGTTTGGGTGATTTGGTGAGTGGTAGTTATCTCTCACGCGGATCCAAAGGAGTATATTGGATTGGTGGCATGTTTGGGTGTTAAAGTTAGAGATTTCATGCATTTTTCTTAGATCGAAGTCTAGATCCATGGTTTTTGAAGATGTTTACTTATGCAAGTTTGTTTAATAAGCATTAGAGACAAAACCCATGTTTTATATTTGATAGATCTATGCTAGAAACCATGATTTCACATATGTTGGACTTTTGCTCGTTTATTTACGAAATTCCCATTATAGTTGATATTGCTTAAATTGCTTAATAGATCTTGTTTGAATGATTGATTATTTGAATGTATGATTGATTTGATTGTTTCCAAGTTAGCTAGTAGTTGATTTGGAACAAGATGATGAAAGAGGATTCAAAAGCTATGGAAGAAGGCTCTTGAATGGTGAAAGCTGCTTAAGGCATATGTAGCGGATGTTGAAGCTCATATGTATAGATTGGATGATGTTGAGATGGGACTTTGCCATGATTTGATGAGGCAAACCATGTTGTTGAGTTGAGACTTTGCTTTGATGCGATGAAGCGAAGTATGATGTGAGTCTTGGCTTAATCCAAGCAGGGATCATTCCAAGCATGTTGATAACTTGAAGAGTAGTTCAAGTTGGTTGATAATGGATTGTTCAAGAGGTAGCTTGAGCTTGTATGAGGATAGTCGTCAAGAAGGATGGCTAGGAGGCTTGGATCTCGTCGTTGTTGAAGGTTCTAGCATGCTCAAAAGCAAGAGTACATGGGGCGCCCATAACGACTACAGGTAGGTAGTCGGGACACCCAAAAGACTACAGGTAGGTAGTTGAGTACTCTGGGCAAAGTAGATAAGTCCTAGGCACAAGGCAGTGTGCGGAGTTATGGTTAGAACCGGGGTTACCATTAGCCCTTGACAGATGGTCATTCAACTAACGGTGAAATCGAGGCAAGGATGACAGTGATAGCCAGAGTCATGGATGTTTGGTTGTATTATCATTCGGCTTCAAGAGCGGTGTTTTCTGGGTGCTTATCTGATCTTGGTTTAGGCCTTGGGGGTTTGTATTTGGAAAACATCGTCCTTGACTCGAGTGGTATTCGCTTTACCTTAATTGTCTATGTTGTTATGCCTGCTTCTCCTTAGTGTATGTCTGGGGCTATCACTGTAGAAAGAGGTGGAGTGGGATGGTTTGGTTCCTATTCCTTTTATCCTTTATGCTCTTTTGGTATGTTTGATAGTTGATTTACTGCTCACTAAGACTTTGTCTGACTCAAGGTTTTATGTCTCCTCTTATTACCTTGGGCTGTTCATCCATGTTGGGATGGGCAGACTAGGTAGCAGGTGACAGGTGCTGTTCTTAGAGATCTACGCTGATGATGACGAAGACGAGCAGGAGGCTTTGCATACTAGTTTTCTTACTATATGTACTGGGTGTTCCGCTGTTATATCTGATTGAGTGTTTGTAGTGAGGCTTTGATGTATGGATGATTCATGTTTGTATAAAACTACTACGATGCTTATATGACGATTTTTCTGTTATGGGGCTTCACTATATATTTCTCTATTGTATTTTATCCATGCGCTGTGAGTTGTACGATAGAGTTTGCTGTTTTATTTTACCCTGACTATCGTCCATGGCTACCTGGCACGCCTTTCAGCGCACTATTCCATTGTTTTGGTGCGGGAGTCATGGGCGGTCGTCACAAGACACCACTTGTGTGATTTCATTCAAACATACCTTTTTTCTTTTTGGTTAGCCTAGACACCATTTGTGTGATTTCATTCACACATATCTTTTTTCTTTCTGGTTAGGCTAGACACCATTTGTGTGATTTCATTCACACATATCTTTTTACTTTTTGGTTAGCCTAGACACCATTTGTGTGATTCCATTCACACATACCTTTTTGCTTTTTGGTTAGCCTAGGTACCATTTGTGTGATTCCACTCACACATACTTTCTTTTTTGTCTGCTAGGGGGACTAGATCCCGCTTTTGTGATGTTTCACCATCACATATGCGTTACACGTGTTGGTGAGTTATCATCCTCACGTATAGGTGAGTTTTCATACTCCCATTTGAGTTTTCATACTCTCATTTTGCGATTTTTGGATTTCTTGTGTAGTCTTCTGGAACTTGTGCTTCACCAATTTTTGTGATTTCTATTGATAAGTTTTATCAATTTTTGTGCATTGGTGAATTCTTGTGTCATTGACTTGTTATGAATACAAGTTTAGGGTATGATATCCCTTTCTATCTTTGAAAAGATTCTTGTGACATTTTTTATGAATGAAAATTCATTGGTATTATATTTTGATGCCAATTATTTTGATGAGATTTTGACGTATTAACTTCAGTAACCGTCAATTTTAAAATAAATTTTCAAGCGGTTATTCCGCGATGGTGATTTTGTTGTTCGTTTTTACGGTATTTTGAGAAGTGAAAATTTCCATGTCGAAGTTGCTACTGATATTTGCTGTTTTAATCATGTGTTTTAAAAATTTGTTATTTTCAAATTTGTTTCAAAATATAAATTAAAATTATTTTCAAAATTTTTACAGTTTACGCTTTCAGATGAATGAAGAAGCGATTTAAACGTTTCAGAAAAATCGAGGACTATGACCGCTTTCTTTTACTGATTCACTTAATTCCGGACTTATCCGTTTGAGAATGTGAAATGTTATTTTTTAAAATACACAATTATGCACTTTCAAGAAAACGATGAAGTAAATTAAATGATTTAGTAAAACTCGTGGTTATGGGCCATGTGCGTTTGCTATTTCGGTTAATTCCGGACTTGTTAATTGAAATATTATTTCTGATTATCGTTTTTGGTAATCAGATATTTGTTGTTTCTAATTATCGTTTTTGATAATTAGATATTTGAGATTTGATTATCGTTTTTGATAATCGAATATATGTTGTTTCTAATTATAGTTTGTGATAATTAAGTATTTATAGATTTGATTATCGTTTAAGATAATTAAATATTTGTGATTTAATTATCGTTTTTGGTAATTAGATATTTGTAATTTTGCGAATTGTGATTTGTTTTTTCTAATTATCTTTGTTGATAATTAGATTTTTGCTGTTTTCTAATTATCATATCGATAATTAGATATTGCTGTTTTGTGATTTCTGTATTCTGATTATCTATTTGATAATCAAATTTTGTTGAGAATTTGTGAATTTCTTTTATAGAATTAAAAGATGATTTTGTGATTGTATTGTGTAACGACCTGATAAATTTATGATATTTTTATAAATTTAATTTATATGTTTGCTAATTTAATCCAGTATAAAATTAAAGTCTTAGGATTTTAAAAGGATGAATGTAGGAGTTAGATAGTAACTGTAATTACAGGTAGAGATTTAAAAGGTTATATGACATAGATTTGAAAATAACTGAAAGTTGTGTTGTAGTTATAAGTCTTAATTTGTTGGTTTAATGGTATTAATGTAACAATAACTGAATTGGATTACATACACACAAACATTTGAAAATTTTATTAGGTGGACTAAATTGGTTAAAGTTCATAAGTTGTGCATTTCAATTTAGTAGAAATTCTAAACGATAAACGAAGATTTAAATAAACGCTAAATTAAAACTATGTAAAATGGTGACTTAAGGCCTAGTTATAGGAATTGGAATATAATCCAAAATTTAATTAATGATAGTAACGTAGTATTAGCTAATAAATAGATTTCAATGCAGTAACCAAATGAAAGGAATAGGAATGAATATATATATTGAATAGGAATGAATATATATATTGGTTTGAAATGAAATAAAAATGTGTCACATTTAGATGGAGTAAAATTTAAGAAACCTATAAATGTGGAATCAGTAAACATTTGTAAAAAATATTGCCTAGAATAAAATTCATTTAATATAAGAATTCAAAGGTGGAAGATTTACATTTGGATTGAAAGGTATAATTAATTGAATTGGTGATTTGGGAATTTAATCCAAGGGTTACTCTAAAAATAAATACGGATAAAAAGAGGTTAAACTAAGGAGGGGCATTAATTGATTTTAAGGCTTATTTAATACGTTAATAGGCAAGACTCCGCATTCATACATTTATACAAAGCTAAATAGAAGCACAAGTGTGATATAATGTAAATAGATGGATATCAACCTTTATTTATATGTTAATGGGATTTAATTTCTATTGTATAAAAACCGCAATTTAATGAAGATTGAAATAGCTAATTCATACGTTAGTTGATTTAGCTGGAATATGAAGATATTTAATGGAATAGTGAAATCAAATGGGAATGGGTTTCCATTGTTCATTTGAATTCACATTCATCATAAAAACTTATTTGAAAACCAAAGGAATAATAAAGGAATCAAGACTTAATTAGTAATTTGGATTTAAGACATGGCAATTTGGATTTATTGCAACATTTAATACCATAGAATTTAGTAAAGCTTATTCAAATTTTAGTTGACCATTTGTGATATAACTTTTTGAAAACAAGACTTTATTTATGAATTGAGTATTTGATTCAACGAATGGTAATTACTTCATTTAAAAATGGAATTTAACGTAAATTAGTACGTTATTAAAGTTAAATGAAAGCTGTAAACATTTGACTTAGAGAACAATTGAGTGAAATCTTAACTAATGTAAACTTCATCATATTGACATCCATAACTGTGAATCATAGGAAGAAGGTAAATAAATGAACTTAACCAAACTATTTATGTTGAATATTGAAAATTTGAATAAATAAATAGTTAAGAAAATTAAGGGAATGGGAATAAAAATTTATTTATAATTTGGAATTTTAATCACGGTGAAAAGGGTTAACCGCAATTAAAAGTAAGTTGAGATGGAAATCAAGTTATTTATTTAATTTGGTTTAAGATGAGAGTGTATAAGTATAAGATTAGGTAATTTGTGAGAATAAATTTATAATTCCCGAATAATAAGAAAACGCAGAGGTTAACACTGCGAAATTTATATACTTATAAATTTTAATTCACATCCAAGCTTGCTAAATTGTTTGGAATTGATTGGATTATATAAGTAATGAAATTTGGCCAATATTTAAAGTTGAAAGAAAATTTGGATTTTATGATTAATTTTAATTTATTTAATAAATATTAAAAATAGCCATTTTTGTCACGGACTCGGATTTCGACGAAAACAGTTTCATCGGATCCGTAACGGTGAATTATAATAATGTTTCAAGTTTCGTTGCGATCGGACTTGTCGTTTGATCGTACGGACTCGAAACGCCTTGAAATTTACGCATTTTGAAATCAATTTTGTTTTTTAGCATAACTTCTTCATACGATCGAATTTGGTCGCGAAACTTTTTCCATTGCGTTCAGAATATTTTAAAACACCTATTTTGATATATAGTTTTAACAAATCCGACTCCGGAGGCATAGCGGGCTTTTTGGACCATGGTTTGTCACGCACGTTCGCGTATCCAGTCTAGCTACCCTACCTCTAGCCTATCTATAAATATACATCTATAAACCCTAGCTCCTTTCTTTTTCATTTGCTGTAAGTTCATTTCTTCACTCTTTTCTCTTTCCCAAATGTATACATCTCAGATCCAATTCCAGATCCATCCACAGTTCAAAATCAAAAGTCAAAACTCAAAAATTTCAGAAAATTCCAGAAAAAATATATGTTGAAGTATTCGATACGCGTAATATACTGGTGAAATTCGTTTTTCAATTGGAGCTGTCTTTCATCCAGAATAAATTCAAACAGCCCCAAAACCGTTCATCATCGTCGCGCGAAACTTCGTCGGATCGGAAAACGGTTTCTGGGTTTTGGAGAGGGAACCGAGGGGAGCGCATCTATGTAATTTGTTTGGCAGTTCAACGGTTAGATCGTCGTAGATCTTCGATTTGGGTTCGAATGTGAGTTGTGCGCGTTTCTGGTGCAGGGTCTCGTGCGCACGTTCAGGGGGTGAAGGAGAAGATGCAGTGACGTGGCTATGCATATTGAGGTGTGTAAATATGGACCATTCTTTGCTATTTTTAATTTTGAATTCGAGTGCAATTTTCGACATAACTCTCGCACACGATATCCGATTTACGTACGGTTTCTTTTGTTAGGATCGTAATTTAATTCCGGACTCGATGACGCTGGTTTGGACGAATTCCGAGACGGGCGAATTTTTGGGTTTAAATCGAATTTAAATTCGATTTAAATTCCAAAGGTGAGTGTTTTAACCCACTCACAATTACTAGAAGCTTTTATGTTTGTTAAATAAATTTTAGAAATGAATAGAAATTTATTTATGAGCTTTTGGCATGTTATTTCATCCATATCTGTTGAATTGCATTTATTGAATTTAGCTGTTAATTAAATTGATTAATTGCGTATTAATTTGCTGTTAGGAATTTTGTTTGCATATGAAATGCTAGTTAACAGTTATATAAATTATCTCTAAATATAAATGGTTAGATTAATAGTTGAAATTTAATTTGAATAAACTGACAGTTATTACCCGTTGCATATTATCGAACTAATATTGTTATTGATTGATATGGGTTGATAGTGATTGATATTGATTGATGGTTGAAATTGGGTGATGGATGTGTTGTTGAATGGATGATTTATGTGGATATCATTAACTGCCAGTTAGCATGCATTTTTCATTTTCGGGATTGTGGTTTGAAATGATAAAACCGCAAAGTTTTATTTTTAAATTGCGGATTGAAATGATAAATATCCGTATCACTTGACCATAGGATAGAAAATTATATACAGGCACCGCGGTCTATATATAACTATTTTAATGTGATTTCTATGGTTTGGATTGAATACGGTCTATAAATCTTAAATTTATATTGTATAAATATTTTATTCCATATTTATATACCTATGAAGTTGGAAATTTGAAATTAAAAGGAATATAAATTTCTTTATTGAAAATGGAAAAAATTTAGAAAATGGAGTTTGGTAAATTTATATCCTATGTTTAAATGTAAAGTTGGAAATTATAAGATATGATATTTGTAATTGGATTTTTCCAAAATAAATAGAAATGGATATTCTAGTATAATTTGAAGTGGAAAAATTCTATATATATATATATATATTTTACTAGAAATTGAAGTCTTATTAATTATGGATTTTATGTGAATGGTCAAGATTAATTAATAGAATATTGATTTTGAAAGGATAAAAATCCAACTTTAGTTGAAATATTAATGCTCAAAAATGGATATAAATATATATAAAATTGAAATGGTTGTGGGACTTGAAGTAATATTTTGGATTTTGGATTAACTTTTAAAGAAGAAATATTTGGAAAGCCATGTAATTTATTTCTTTATAAAGCAACAGTAAAGTTAAACCTTTTTAATTCGCATACCGTTGAATATCCAAACCATTTAGTTTTGAAAATAATGGTTTTAAAATACTATGGATTTTCGAAGAATTATGTTGAAAGTTACAAACAAAATATTGGTTACATGGGATATTAAATAATAAAAGTGACATAATTTTTGGAAAGGAAAATTTATTTGGGAAACGATATCATTGATTTGAGTCTTTATAAATTAATATCAAAATGAATTGTTTGGGTTTAAAAGAAGAAATGATATCGAGATATTATGGTTTTGAAATGGATTATATTCTGGTTTTAAAGTATAAACTGTTTTTAAATAACCGCGGTGTTATAATAACGATTGGTTGGCAAAGAGACCGGGATCGGATATGGACATACTCTCTGTCGATACCGAAAACCACTTTGACTAACCGTGTACGCGGTGGAGATTCCAGAATGAAGTAGGTGGTGGCGACGTTTCCTGTAAGGTAAATACGTGGACCCAACTCCCGTGAGTTGGCATAAGGTGGCTAAAACAGGAGCGATTCTCAGGCCAATGAGGTCATTCCTCTGATCGGACGCTCCTCTTCGATATTATACTTTGACTTGGATTGATTCAGTGGCCACTTCTATATTTTGATTTTGGGGGAGTTAGTTCGAGGTGGGCGGCAGCTGCGCGCTGCGCGTTACCATCAGCCTGGATAGCAATTGGTATATCTACCCTGGCATTGCCTAGTTGTGCCGTGTCACCTACCCTATCGCGCCTTGTACGAGTTTGGTTTTCTCCCGTAGCCCGTGTGGTATCCTCTAGTGGCTTCCCGATCAGGAGGGACTATGATATTGGATGGACTACTGGGACTATTACGTGTTAAGGGCTATATGGGTAACCCCTTAACGCTATTAAAAAGTAAGTTTATTTTATAAATAGACACTATTATAATAGCGCAATATACTACATAGTAAATAGTTTAACGGATCCTTAGGAGATGTAAATCCCGAACATCTCTTGAGTTACTGTACTCATATTTATTTCTGTTTATTTAACTCACATAAGATATTCTAGTCTGACTCGGGTGTTTTTGTCTTTTCAAATTCGCTCGGGTCAGTCCGAGCGTTTCAGGATAGCAGGTTTTAGCTTTGGAGGACGAAGACGAAGAATCAGTATTGTTCTATATATAGTATTGCACCACACTCTTTATATTCCGCTGCATTGTCGTATTTGGTATCTGTAACTCTGATATTCATTGTATAAGTAAAATCAAGCTTTTGTAAACTGTTTATTAACTGTATATTTGTTATTATATTTTATCCTTCCGCTGTGAGATTCTGTTTTGTTTTATTCCTTCTCTGTTTTTCTTATTTACCCCATAACAATCCGCCCTTGCGTATGCTTTGAATTGGCACGTGTGTCGTTTAAAGTGTGTGAAAAGGCGGGATGTTACAGTTGGTATCAGAGCTTTGGTTTAGCGATAAACCTTGGCTTTGTGGGGTTTGACTCTTTGTTAATAGGGTAGTAATATCCTATGGGAGTCGCTGAGTGTGTATATATGAGAGAGCGTACTTGTTAGTATTGATAAAAAGATTTTAATATTGTGTTAATCTGTTCCGCTTTGTATTTATGAATTCTGGTTGATGCATAGGACGCTATGCCATCAATAGGGATTTTTAAACACTTAATAGGACAGACCGACATAATATTTGTTTTAATATAGGTGAATGAAATAATTTCGCCTATTATATTTTCTATATATAAAAATTATTTTATAAACATATATATATATTTGGTTGCTATAGATTGGATGTTAGGCAATAAGAATATTTGTAATAAATTGAAGCTAAGTGAAATTATAATAAACCAAATTTGGAGATTTTAGAACTTAAGTCCGGGATTTTTCCGAATTCGTTTTCAAAGAATTTATGAGATATAATGATTCGGTTTACAAGTATTTTCTTATGTAAATATTTAGCATAATTCGAAAAAAAAAAAAAAACTGTTTAAAGAAGATTTTGGAAAATTTTTATTTTGTACTTTCTTCTCTGTCGCTGGAAAATAAATTCGGTGATGACGGCCGCATCATCGATTTTCATTTTCGAGTTTCGAAGAGGAAAGGCCACTGTAGTAAATTCTACTACAGATTTATTTTAGAACTTTCTAAAAATTTTCTTTTATTGTTCTAACTATAATTAGAGATATTGAGTAGTAAGAACTTATTTATCTATCATTTTGAAATAAATGGAAATTTAACTTGGTATTTAATTCTAAAATTTTCCGTTAACTAATTGAAAATTTTAGTGAAATAAAAGTTAGGTAATAAATGAATTGAAACCCCTAATTGAAATAAGAGAATTAATGCTAAGGATAAAGGAAGATAAATATTTTAACTTATGAATATTGGTAAAGACTTAGTGAATAATCAATGAATTAAAAGAATGGAGATTTAACTTGTATAAGTTCAATTGCAATTTCCTTAACATAAATAACTTACCCAAATATAAAAGTTGAAGTGTTAAATGAGGAACTGGAATTGAATATTTTACAAGTAGGAATTTAGGAAAAATGAAGTATTCAATAAATTACTGTTATAATAAGAATTTATTGGTATAAACTTAAGTGATAATTGAAATTTTACCCAAATTAAAGGTGAGTATTATTAATAGGTGATTTTAACTTAAGTAAATAAAATGAAATTCTTTAATAAATAAAGATTGATGTGTAGGGTTATAAACTTAAGTATGTTTTAAAATGCTACTAGTAATACAATAAAAAGTAGGTAATATAAATAAATGTCTGTAAACCCTAGATAATGAATTAATAAGATCCTTTATTTATAAAAATGGAGGTTTTAAGGTTAATAATTTAAGTGTAAGTAGAGGGTTACTGTAATTAAATATAATAAAACGTAAACATTAAATAAAGGAATGAAATTAAGGGTAAGTTGAAATTGTAATTTATAAAACGAATATATATTTATTGAACCATTAATAAATAAAAAGGAATTGAGAAGAAACTTGTAAATTTTCACTTGCATTCTTAAACATACATAACTTACCATATAATAAAAGTTGCAATGTTAGTAAGAAAATGTAAAGGGAAATCTTACAAGTGAAGATATTCAAAATATTTGTTGTTATTAATGAGAATTTATTTTATAGACTTAAGTAATAAAAGGAAACTTAAGTAATAAAAAGGAAATACAAATATAATGAATTTGGTGATAATTGGAAAATAAACTTGTAAGAAACAAAGAAATCCCTCATAAATGAAGGAAAGAAAAATCAAAACACTGAATTATGAAATAAATGTATAATGAGATATTTTGGTGTTGATTTGAATTGTTGGTTGATGTATGTTGTTGGGTAAGGAATTATGGAGTTGTTAGATTTACAAATAATCTATCTTTGTTCCATCTTAGGCTGTTGAGCAACGGATGCACTTGATAGTTATTCTTCATTCGTACAACTTCAGAATCTGAACCCGAACAACTAATTGTCGTTTGATTTAAATGATTGGTTGTTGTATGTGGTTGTGCTGTTTGTTAAAATGTATGATTGTTGCATTTGATTGAGTATGAATGATTGAATCCACTTGAATAGTTCATTTAAAATAAATATTTAACCTTTTAGATTTTATTAGTAAATACAGGTGTTGGAAGCAACTGCTACTGCTGTTGGTTCCAAAATAATAAAGCGTATATTGCCCGACAATAGGTACGTTTTCGGATTACGTTTAAAGCGATATTTTATATATTTTTCCCGTGTTGGGATATAATATTTTGATTATATATGTAATATACTTGTATATTTGGATATTATATTTTCTCCAGAGTCCCTCCGTACAAAGGAGACTCTGCCAAAAATTTTCGAAAATTTTGGACTTAGAATTTTGTTAAAATATTTTTCCAACTTTAATAACTCAAGTATTAAAGGATATAATGATTATAAAACAGGAATATTTCATTTAGGAGGATTAATCCAGGAAAATATTGTTTATAAATTAAAAATTGAAATAAAAAGTACTGTTTATTCTTCCTTCTCCCTTCTTTTTTTCCTTTTCGGGGACGAAAAGTTTTGAGTGGGGGAGATTGTAACGACCTGATAAATTTATGATATTTTTATAAATTTAATTTATATGTTTGCTAATTTAATCCAGTATAAAATTAAAGTCTTAGGATTTTAAAAGGATGAATGTAGGAGTTAGATAGTAACTGTAATTACAGGTAGAGATTTAAAAGGTTATATGACATAGATTTGAAAATAACTGAAAGTTGTGTTGTAGTTATAAGTCTTAATTTGTTGGTTTAATGGTATTAATGTAACAATAACTGAATTGGATTACATACACACAAACATTTGAAAATTTAATTAGGTGGACTAAATTGGTTAAAGTTCATAAGTTGTGCATTTCAATTTAGTAGAAATTCTAAACGATAAACGAAGATTTAAATAAACGCTAAATTAAAACTATGTAAAATGGTGACTTAAGGCCTAGTTATAGGAATTGGAATATAATCCAAAATTTAATTAATGATAGTAACGTAGTATTAGCTAATAAATAGATTTCAATGCAGTAACCAAATGAAAGGAATAGGAATGAATATATATATTGAATAGGAATGAATATATATATTGGTTTGAAATGAAATAAAAATGTGTCACATTTAGATGGAGTAAAATTTAAGAAACCTATAAATGTGGAATCAGTAAACATTTGTAAAAAATATTGCCTAGAATAAAATTCATTTAATATAAGAATTCAAAGGTGGAAGATTTACATTTGGATTGAAAGGTATAATTAATTGAATTGGTGATTTGGGAATTTAATCCAAGGGTTACTCTAAAAATAAATACGGATAAAAAGAGGTTAAACTAAGGAGGGGCATTAATTGATTTTAAGGCTTATTTAATACGTTAATAGGCAAGACTCCGCATTCATACATTTATACAAAGCTAAATAGAAGCACAAGTGTGATATAATGTAAATAGATGGATATCAACCTTTATTTATATGTTAATGGGATTTAATTTCTATTGTATAAAAACCGCAATTTAATGAAGATTGAAATAGCTAATTCATACGTTAGTTGATTTAGCTGGAATATGAAGATATTTAATGGAATAGTGAAATCAAATGGGAATGGGTTTCCATTGTTCATTTGAATTCACATTCATCATAAAAACTTATTTGAAAACCAAAGGAATAATAAAGGAATCAAGACTTAATTAGTAATTTGGATTTAAGACATGGCAATTTGGATTTATTGCAACATTTAATACCATAGAATTTAGTAAAGCTTATTCAAATTTTAGTTGACCATTTGTGATATAACTTTTTGAAAACAAGACTTTATTTATGAATTGAGTATTTGATTCAACGAATGGTAATTACTTCATTTAAAAATGGAATTTAACGTAAATTAGTACGTTATTAAAGTTAAATGAAAGCTGTAAACATTTGACTTAGAGAACAATTGAGTGAAATCTTAACTAATGTAAACTTCATCATATTGACATCCATAACTGTGAATCATAGGAAGAAGGTAAATAAATGAACTTAACCAAACTATTTATGTTGAATATTGAAAATTTGAATAAATAAATAGTTAAGAAAATTAAGGGAATGGGAATAAAAATTTATTTATAATTTGGAATTTTAATTACGGTGAAAAGGGTTAACCGCAATTAAAAGTAAGTTGAGATGGAAATCAAGTTATTTATTTAATTTGGTTTAAGATGAGAGTGTATAAGTATAAGATTAGGTAATTTGTGAGAATAAATTTATAATTCCCGAATAATAAGAAAACGCAGAGGTTAACACTGCGAAATTTATATACTTATAAATTTTAATTCACATCCAAGCTTGCTAAATTGTTTGGAATTGATTGGATTATATAAGTAATGAAATTTGGCCAATATTTAAAGTTGAAAGAAAATTTGGATTTTATGATTAATTTTAATTTATTTAATAAATATTAAAAATAGCCATTTTTGTCACGGACTCGGATTTCGACGAAAACAGTTTCATCGGATCCGTAACGGTGAATTATAATAATGTTTCAAGTTTCGTTGCGATCGGACTTGTCGTTTGATCGTACGGACTCGAAACGCCTTGAAATTTACGCATTTTGAAATCAATTTTGTTTTTTTAGCATAACTTCTTCATACGATCGAATTTGGTCGCGAAACTTTTTCCATTGCGTTCAGAATATTTTAAAACACCTATTTTGATATATAGTTTTAACAAATCCGACTCCGGAGGCATAGCGGGCTTTTTGGACCATGGTTTGTCACGCACGTTCGCGTATCCAGTCTAGCTACCCTACCTCTAGCCTATCTATAAATATACATCTATAAACCCTAGCTCCTTTCTTTTTCATTTGCTGTAAGTTCATTTCTTCACTCTTTTCTCTTTCCCAAATGTATACATCTCAGATCCTGTAACATCCCGCCTTTTCGCACACTTTAAACCGACACACGTGCCAATTCAAAGCATACGCAAGGGCGGATAGTTATGGGGTAAATAAGAAAAACAGAGAAGAAATAAAACAAAATAGAATCTCACAGCGGAAGGATAAAATATAATAATAAATATACAATTCATAATCGGTTACAAAACAGTTGATTCTTCTTTATACAATAAATATCAGAGTTACACATACCAATACAACAATACAGCGGAATATAAAGAGTGTGGTGCAATACTACATATATAAAATAATACTGAATCTTCGTCTTCGTCCTCTAAAGCTAAAACCTGCTATCCTGAAATGCTCGGACTGACCCGAGCGAATTTGAAAAGACAAAAACACTCGAGTCAGACTAGAATATCTTATGTGAGTTAAATAAACAGAAATAAATATGAGTGCAGTAACTCAAGAGATGCTCGGGATTTACATCTCCTAAGGATCCGTTAAACTATTTACTATGTAGTATATTGCGCTATTATAATAGTGTCTATTTATAAAATAAACTTACTTTTTAATAGCGTTAAGGGGTTACCCATATAGCCCTTAACACGTAATAGTCCCAGTAGTCCGTCCAATATCATAGTCCCTCCTGATCGGGAAGCCACCAGAGGATACCACACGGGCTACGGGAGAAATCCAAACTCGTACAAGGCGCGATAGGGTAGGTGACACGGCACAACTAGGCAATGCCAGGGTAGATATACCAATTGCTATCCAGGCTGATGGTAACGCGCAGCGCGCAGCTGCCGCCCACCTCGAACTAACTCCCCCAAAAATCAAAATCTAGAAGTGGCCACTGAATCAATCCAAGTCAAAGTATAATATCGAAGAGGAGCGTCCGATCAGAGGAATGACCTCATTGGCCTGAGAATCGCTCCTGTTTTAGCCACCTTATGCCAACTCACGGGAGTTGGGTCCACGTATTTACCTTACAGGAAACGTCGCCACCACCTACTTCATTCTGGAATCTCCACCGCGTACACGGTTAGTCAAAGTGGTTTTCGGTATCGACAGAGAGTATGTCCATATCCGATCCCGGTCTCTTTGCCAACCAATCGTTATTATAACACCGCGGTTATTTAAAACAGTTTATACTTCAAAACCAGAATATAATCCATTTCAAAACCATAATATTTCGATATCATTTCTTCTTTTAAACCCAAACAATTCATTTTGATATTAATTTATAAAGACTTAAATCAATGATATCGTTTCCCAAAAATTTCCTTTCCCAAAATTTTGTCACCTTTTATTATTAAAATTCCTTGAACCAAATATTTGGAAATTTAACTCTTAATATAATACTTCGAAATCCATAGAATTTGAAACCATTACCTTCAAAACTAAGTGGTTTGGATATTTAACAGTATATAAAAATAAGTGGTTTAACTTAAATGTTACTCTGAAAAGAAACATTTCTCATGGCTTTACAATACATTTCTTTATTTAAAGTTAAAACCACAATTAAATATCGCTTCAAGTTCCAAAACCATTTCAATAAATTCATATATATACGTATATCCATTTTGAGTATAAATATTCGTCTAAAGTTGGATTTTATTCTTTCAAATCAAATGTTCTATTAATTAGCCTTGAATATTCACATAAAATCCATAATTAATAAGACTTCAATTTCTAGTAAAATATATATATATATATATTTCCAAATTCAAATTTTACTAGAATATTCATTTCAATATATTTTGGGAAAAATCCAATTATAAACATCATATCTTTAAAATTTCCAACTTAATATTTAACATAGGATATAAATCATCAAACTCCATTTTCTTAATTTTCTTCCATTTTTATAAAGAAATTTATTCACCTTTTAACTTCAAAATTTCAACTTCATAGGTATATAAATATGGAATAAAATATTTATACAGTATAACTTTTAAGATTATTATAAACCGTATTCCATCCAAACCATAGAAATCACATTAAAAATAGTTATATATATAGACCGCGGTGCCTGTATATAATTTTCTATCCTATGGTCAAGTGATACGGATATTTATCATTTCAATCCGCAATTTAAAAATAAACTGCGGTTGTATATCATTTCAAACCGCAATCCCGAATGAAATGTAAAATGCATACTAACTTGCAGTTTATGATATTCAAGTAAAACATCCATTCAATCAACACAACAGTCATCCAATCACAAACGTCAATCAATATCAATCAATGACAGCATATGTGTGATAATATATAACAGGTAATAATTGGCAGTTTCATTTCAAATTATGTTTATCAATTATTAATCTAACAATTTATATTCAGTGATAATTGATATAACTGTTAACTAGCAGTTCATATGCAAACAATAATTTCTAACAGCCAATTAATACGCAATAAATCAATTAAATTAACAGTTAAATTCAATAAAATGCAATTCAACAGATATGGATGAAATAACATGCCAAAAGCTCATAAATAAATTTCTATTCATTTCTAAAATTTATTTAACAAACATAAAAGCTTCTAGTAATTGTGAGTGGGTTAAAACACTCACCTTTGGAATTTAAATCGAATTTAAATTCGATTTAAACCCAAAAATTCGCCCGTCTCAGAATTCGTCCAAACCAGCGTCATCAAGTCCGGAATTAAATTACGATCCTAACAAAAGAAACCGTACGTGAATCGGATACCGTATGCGAGAGTTATGCGATTTAAACGATATGAAAACAAATAAAAGTTTAAATCAAGCAAACCATAACTTACTTTCACAAACAAAACACGTCATCATCCAATCATCAGCTACAGCACGCGCTATCCCTAACCAACGCACCCAGTTCCGCACGTAACCCATCAGAACGAACTTTGACCAACTCCCCGGGCCACCAACGGCCACCGTTGGTCACGGCACCACTGCCATCGAACCCAGCTCGCCTCCCTCTACCCATGGCCAGAGGCTGCGCCCCTCCGATGCCCCCTAGCTCCAGCCGCCGCCACCAAATCCTAACCCTAATCCAATTTTGCACGACGATCTAGCCGCTGATACGCCCCAAAAATTATATAGATGCACTCCCCTCGGTCCCCTCTACAAAACCCAGAAAGGGTTTGGCGATCTGACGAAGTTTCCGACGATGATGATGGAAGGTCACGGACTGTTTGAATTTATTCTGAGCAAACGATAGCCCCAATTGAAAAACGAATTACACCATGAGATTACGCGTATCAAATACTTCAACATATATTTTTTCTGGAGTTTTCTGAAATTTTTGAGTTTTGACTTTTGATTTTGGACTGTGGATAGATCTAGGTTTTGCAACCATTGGAGAGGAGAAAGAGATGAAAATGTACGTATATTCAATTGACAGAAGAAAGGGGCTAGGTTTTATAGCCATGTATATATAGGTAGGCTATAGATAGAGAGGATGGACTGGATAAGCGAACGTACGGAATAAACTATGGCCCAAAAAGCCCGCTATGCCTCCGGAACCGAATTTGTTAAAACTATATATCCAAATAGGTGTTTTAAAATATTCTGAACGTGATGGAAAAAGTTTCACGTCCAAATTCGATCGTATGAAGAAGTTATGCTGAAAACAAGATTTTCAAATTGATTTCAAATTAATTTTTAATAAAATTGATTTCAATGCGTTTCGCGTCCGTACGATCAAACGACAAGTCCGATCGATACGAAATTTGAAATCCTATAATAATTCACCGATACAGTTCCGATGAAACTGGTTTCGTCGAAATCCGAGTCCGTGACAAAAATGGCTATTTTTAATATTTATTAAATAAATCAAATAAATTAAAAATCCAATTTTTATATTTCAATTTCTAATATAGGCCACATTTCATTATTTATATACTTCAATCAATTCTAAATTATTTACCAAGCTTGGATGTGAATTAAAATCTATCAGTATATAAATTTGCAGTGTAAATATCTACACTTCCTTATTATTTGGAAATAAAATTTTTATTCTCAAAAATCCAATTATTTAATCTTATACTTTTATACTCTCCTCTTAAATCAAATTAAATAAATACTTGATTTCCATTCCAACTCATCTTTGGATTGCAATTAACCTTTTTACCATAATTAAATTCCAAATTATTAATAACCCTTATTTTTCTTAACTATTTATTAATTCCAATCCAATTGAATTCAACACTATAAATTTGATTAATTTATTATATTCACTTCCTTTCTATTATTCAAAGTTATTGTTGTAAATACGACGAATACTAACATTAGTTTAAGATTTCACTCAATGTTTACAAATTCCATTTCAATTTAATAACGTAATATTTTACGTTCAATTCTATTTTATTTGTCGTAAATACCACTTGTTGAATTAAATACTCAAATCATAAATAAATCTTGCTTCTAAAGTTATACCAACAATGGTCCAGTTAAATTTGAATTAGCTTTACCTTTATTTTATGAAATTAACTATTGCAATAAATCCAAATTAATAAAGAAGGTTAGATTCCTATACTACTTCTTTGGTCTCAATTAACCTTTTATGGCGAGTATGAATTTCAATGTATAATTGAAACCTTTATATCCATTTAATTTTACTATCATTCAATATCTACATATTCTAGCTAAATTTCAACTAACATATAAATTAGCTATTCCAACTTCCATTAATTTCGATTATCATACTATAGGAATTAAATTCCATTAACCACATAAATAAAAGTTGATCCCCATCTATTTACATTATATCACGTTTGCATAAATTTATTCAATGGTCACTTTTAATTAGTAACTGTCCATTTTCCAATCCAAATGTAAATCTTCCACCTTTGAATTGTTATATTAAATGGAATTTATTCTAGGTAATATTTTTACTAATATTTACTGATTCAACATTTATATGTTTCTAAAAATTAGCTCCAACCAAATGTGACAATTTACATTTCATTTCTATGCAATATATACTCATCTTATTCCATTCATTTGGTTACTGCATTGAAATCTATTTATTAACCAATACTAACGTTATTATCATTAAATAAAATTTTATTCCCAATTTTATTCAATACCTAGAACAATAATTTACATATTAAATCAAATCCTTCTTCTACTTAACTCAAGTTAGGTTATATTCCCATTTCTTATAACTAGGTCTTCAGTCACCATTTACATAGTTAAATTTTAACGTCTATTTACATCTTCGTTTATAATTTAGAGTTTCTACTAAATTGGATTACACAACTTATGAACTTTAAAAAATTTAGTCCACCTAATACATTTTTTTCTAATATTTATGTCTATGCAATCCAATTCAGTTATAGTTTCATTAATACCGTTTAAAATCAACAAATTATGACTTATAAACTCAATCACAAATTCCAGTTATTTCAATCTATGTCATATAACATTTAAGTTATTTAACTTTAATTACAGTTACTATCTAACCCTCACATTCCATTTCTTTAAAAATCCTAAGGCTTCTATTTTATTCTGGATTAGATTAGAAAACATATAAATTAAATTTATTCAATATTATCTAATTTAACGGGTCGTCACAATCCCCCCCACTCAAAACTTTTCGTCCCCGAAAAGGAAAAGAAGGGAGGAGGAAGGATAAAACAGTACATCTTATTTCAAATATTAACTTATAAACAATAATTTACTAAATTAATTTTCTTAAATCAAATATACTTGTTTATAATCATTCTATTCTTTTATACTTAAATTATTAAAGTTGGAAACATTTTCAACCAAATTCTAAGTCCAAAATTTACGGAAAATTTTGGCAGAGTCTCCTTTGTACGGAGGAACTCTGGAGAAAATATAATATCCAAATATACAAAAATATTACATATATATCCAAAATAAAATATCCCACACGGAAAAATATATAAAATAGCGCTTTAAACGTAATCCGAAAACGTACCTATTTGTCGGGCAATATACGCTTATTATTTTGGAACCAAAAGCAGTAGCAGTTGCTTCCAACACCTGTATTCACTTATAAAATCTAAAAGGTTAAATATTTATTTTACAGTGAAATGTTTAGGTGGATTCAATCATTCATATCCAATCAAATGCAACAACCATAATTTTTTTAACAAACAGCACACATCACAAACAAATAATCATTCAATCAAACAAACAATTAGTTGTTCGGGTTCAAATTCTGAAATTGTACGAAATGAAAAATAACTATCAAGTGCATCCGTTACTCAACAGTCTTGGATGGAACAAAGATAGATTATTTGTTCATCCAACAACTCCACAATTCCTTACCCAACAAACATACATCAACCAAACAATTCAATCAACACCAAAATAGCTTATTATACATTTATTTCATAATTCAGTGTTTTGATTTTCTTTCCTTCATTTATGAGGGATTTCTTTGTTTCTTACAAGTTTATTTTCCAATTATCTCAAAATTCATTATATTTGTATTTCCTTTTATTTTTCTACTTTCCATTATATTAGAATAGGGGAGAGTTAAAACATACTTAAGTAAATAATCTTACAACATGTCACCTATCAATAATACTTAGCTTTTATTTCAATAGAATTTTGATTATCACTTAAGTTTTATACCATTTAATTCTTATTTATAACGGTAATTTATTGAATACTTCATTATTTCTAAAATTCGTACTTGTAAAATATTCAATTCTAGTTTCTTATTTAACATTTCAACTTTTATATATAGGTAAGTTATTTATGCTAAAGAAAATGCAATTGAACTACTACAAGTTTAATCTCCATTCTTTTAATTTAATTCAATGTTGATCCATATTATTTATTTATTTTTTCTCCTACGTATCCAATTTCTCTTTCTAACCTTGCAATACTTCTCTTAATTTAATTAGAGGTTTCAATTCATTTATTACTTAACCTCTTTTTCCCTAACATAATTTTTTTTTTTTTTAACAATTTATTAACGGAAAAATTTAGAATTTAAATACCGGGTCAAATTTCAATTTATTTCAAAATAATAGATAAATAAGTTCTTACAACTCAATATCTCTAATTATATTTAGAAAAATAAAAGAAATTTTTTTAGAAAATTTCAAAATTAATCTGCAAAAGAATTTACTACAGTGGCCTTTCCCCTTTTGAAACTCGAAAATGAAAGTCGATGATGCGGCCGTCATCACCGAATTTATTTTCCAGCGACGGAGAGAAAAGTACATAATTTATTTCCCCAAAATCTTCTTTTAAAACAAATTTCCCGAATTTAAAACGGAATATTCATATCGGAAAATATATATATGACAATATTATTATACTTCCAAATTATACTTTTATATAAGAAATTTCTTATAAACCAAATCATTATTTTTCATAAATTCTTTGAAAGCACATTTCAAAAATCCCGGCTTAAGTTCTAAAATCTCCAATTTGGTTTATTATAATTTTACTTAGCTTCAATTTATTACAAATATTCTATTTCCTAACACCCAATCTATAGCAACCAAATATATACATATATATATATATACCTTTATAAAATATTTTTATATATGGAAAATATAATAGGCAAAATTATTTCATTCACCTATATTAAAACAAATATTATGTCGGTCTGTCCTATTAAGTGTTTAGAAATCCCTATTGATGTCATAGCGTCCCATGCATCAACCAGAATTTATAAATACAAAGCGGAACAGATTAACACAATATCAAAATCTTTTATAAATACTAACAAGTACGCTCTCTCATATATATACACTCAGCGACTCCCATAGGATATTTCTACCCTATTAACAAAGAGTCAAGCCCCACAAAGCCAAGGTTTATCGCTAAACCAAAGCTCTGATACCAACTGTAACATCCCGCCTTTTCGCACACTTTAAACCGACACACGTGCCAATTCAAAGCATACGCAAGGGCGGATAGTTATGGGGTAAATAAGAAAAACAGAGAAGAAATAAAACAAAATAGAATCTCACAGCGGAAGGATAAAATATAATAATAAATATACAATTCATAATCGGTTACAAAACAGTTGATTCTTCTTTATACAATAAATATCAGAGTTACACATACCAATACAACAATACAGCGGAATATAAAGAGTGTGGTGCAATACTATATATATAAAATAATACTGAATCTTCGTCTTCGTCCTCTAAAGCTAAAACCTGCTATCCTGAAATGCTCGGACTGACCCGAGCGAATTTGAAAAGACAAAAACACTCGAGTCAGACTAGAATATCTTATGTGAGTTAAATAAACAGAAATAAATATGAGTGCAGTAACTCAAGAGATGCTCGGGATTTACATCTCCTAAGGATCCGTTAAACTATTTACTATGTAGTATATTGCGCTATTATAATAGTGTCTATTTATAAAATAAACTTACTTTTTAATAGCGTTAAGGGGTTACCCATATAGCCCTTAACACGTAATAGTCCCAGTAGTCCGTCCAATATCATAGTCCCTCCTGATCGGGAAGCCACCAGAGGATACCACACGGGCTACGGGAGAAATCCAAACTCGTACAAGGCGCGATAGGGTAGGTGACACGGCACAACTAGGCAATGCCAGGGTAGATATACCAATTGCTATCCAGGCTGATGGTAACGCGCAGCGCGCAGCTGCCGCCCACCTCGAACTAACTCCCCCAAAAATCAAAATCTAGAAGTGGCCACTGAATCAATCCAAGTCAAAGTATAATATCGAAGAGGAGCGTCCGATCAGAGGAATGACCTCATTGGCCTGAGAATCGCTCCTGTTTTAGCCACCTTATGCCAACTCACGGGAGTTGGGTCCACGTATTTACCTTACAGGAAACGTCGCCACCACCTACTTCATTCTAGAATCTCCACCGCGTACACGGTTAGTCAAAGTGGTTTTCGGTATCGACAGAGAGTATGTCCATATCCGATCCCGGTCTCTTTGCCAACCAATCGTTATTATAACACCGCGGTTATTTAAAACAGTTTATACTTCAAAACCAGAATATAATCCATTTCAAAACCATAATATTTCGATATCATTTCTTCTTTGAAACCCAAACAATTCATTTTGATATTAATTTATAAAGACTTAAATCAATGATATCGTTTCCCAAAAATTTCCTTTCCCAAAATTTTGTCACCTTTTATTATTAAAATTCCTTCAACCAAATATTTGGAAATTTAACTCTTAATATAATACTTCGAAATCCATAGAATTTGAAACCATTACCTTCAAAACTAAGTGGTTTGGATATTTAACAGTATATAAAAATAAGTGGTTTAACTTAAATGTTACTCTGAAAAGAAACATTTCTCATGGCTTTACAATACATTTCTTTATTTAAAGTTAAAACCACAATTAAATATCGCTTCAAGTTCCAAAACCATTTCAATAAATTCATATATATACGTATATCCATTTTGAGTATAAATATCCGTCTAAAGTTGGATTTTATTCTTTCAAATCAAATGTTCTATTAATTAGCCTTGAATATTCACATAAAATCCATAATTAATAAGACTTCAATTTCTAGTAAAATATATATATATATATATATATATTTCCAAATTCAAATTTTACTAGAATATTCATTTCAATATATTTTGGGAAAAATCCAATTATAAACATCATATCTTTAAAATTTCCAACTTAATATTTAACATAGGATATAAATCATCAAACTCCATTTTCTTAATTTTCTTCCATTTTTATAAAAAAAATTATTCACCTTTTAACTTCAAAATTTCAACTTCATAGGTATATAAATATGGAATAAAATATTTATACAGTATAACTTTTAAGATTATTATAAACCGTATTCCATCCAAACCATAGAAATCACATTAAAAATAGTTATATATATAGACCGCGGTGCCTGTATATAATTTTCTATCCTATGGTCAAGTGATACGGATATTTATCATTTCAATCCGCAATTTAAAAATAAACTGCGGTTGTATATCATTTCAAACCGCAATCCCGAATGAAATGTAAAATGCATACTAACTTGCAGTTTATGATATTCAAGTAAAACATCCATTCAATCAACACAACAGTCATCCAATCACAAACGTCAATCAATATCAATCAATGACAGCATATGTGTGATAATATATAACAGGTAATAATTGGCAGTTTCATTTCAAATTATGTTTATCAATTATTAATCTAACAATTTATATTCAGTGATAATTGATATAACTGTTAACTAGCAGTTCATATGCAAACAATAATTTCTAACAGCCAATTAATACGCAATAAATCAATTAAATTAACAGTTAAATTCAATAAAATGCAATTCAACAGATATGGATGAAATAACATGCCAAAAGCTCATAAATAAATTTCTATTCATTTCTAAAATTTATTTAACAAACATAAAAGCTTCTAGTAATTGTGAGTGGGTTAAAACACTCACCTTTGGAATTTAAATCGAATTTAAATTCGATTTAAACCCAAAAATTCGCCCGTCTCAGAATTCGTCCAAACCAGCGTCATCAAGTCCGGAATTAAATTACGATCCTAACAAAAGAAACCGTACGTGAATCGGATACCGTATGCGAGAGTTATGCGATTTAAACGATATGAAAACAAATAAAAGTTTAAATCAAGCAAACCATAACTTACTTTCACAAACAAAACACGTCATCATCCAATCATCAGCTACAGCACGCGCTATCCCTAACCAACGCACCCAGTTCCGCACGTAACCCATCAGAACGAACTTTGACCAACTCCCCGGGCCACCAACGGCCACCGTTGGTCACGGCACCACTGCCATCGAACCCAGCTCGCCTCCCTCTACCCATGGCCAGAGGCTGCGCCCCTCCGATGCCCCCTAGCTCCAGCCGCCGCCACCAAATCCTAACCCTAATCCAATTTTGCACGACGATCTAGCCGCTGATACGCCCCAAAAATTATATAGATGCACTCCCCTCGGTCCCCTCTACAAAACTCAGAAAGGGTTTGGCGATCTGACGAAGTTTCCGACGATGATGATGGAAGGTCACGGACTGTTTGAATTTATTCTGAGCAAACGATAGCCCCAATTGAAAAACGAATTACACCATGAGATTACGCGTATCAAATACTTCAACATATATTTTTTCTGGAATTTTCTGAAATTTTTGAGTTTTGACTTTTGATTTTGGACTGTGGATAGATCTAGGTTTTGCAACCATTGGAGAGGAGAAAGAGATGAAAATGTACGTATATTCAATTGACAGAAGAAAGGGGCTAGGTTTTATAGCCATGTATATATAGGTAGGCTATAGATAGAGAGGATGGACTGGATAAGCGAACGTACGGAATAAACTATGGCCCAAAAAGCCCGCTATGCCTCCGGAACCGAATTTGTTAAAACTATATATCCAAATAGGTGTTTTAAAATATTCTGAACGTGATGGAAAAAGTTTCACGTCCAAATTCGATCGTATGAAGAAGTTATGCTGAAAACAAGATTTTCAAATTGATTTCAAATTGATTTTTAATAAAATTGATTTCAATGCGTTTCGCGTCCGTACGATCAAACGACAAGTCCGATCGATACGAAATTTGAAATCCTATAATAATTCACCGATACAGTTCCGATGAAACTGGTTTCGTCGAAATCCGAGTCCGTGACAAAAATGGCTATTTTTAATATTTATTAAATAAATCAAATAAATTAAAAATCCAATTTTTATATTTCAATTACTAATATAGGCCACATTTCATTATTTATATACTTCAATCAATTCTAAATTATTTACCAAGCTTGGATGTGAATTAAAATCTATCAGTATATAAATTTGCAGTGTAAATATCTACACTTCCTTATTATTTGGAAATAAAATTTTTATTCTCAAAAATCCAATTATTTAATCTTATACTTTTATACTCTCCTCTTAAATCAAATTAAATAAATACTTGATTTCCATTCCAACTCATCTTTGGATTGCAATTAACCTTTTTACCATAATTAAATTCCAAATTATTAATAACCCTTATTTTTCTTAACTATTTATTAATTCCAATCCAATTGAATTCAACACTATAAATTTGATTAATTTATTATATTCACTTCCTTTCTATTATTCAAAGTTATTGTTGTAAATACGACGAATACTAACATTAGTTTAAGATTTCACTCAATGTTTACAAATTCCATTTCAATTTAATAACGTAATATTTTACGTTCAATTCTATTTTATTTGTCGTAAATACCACTTGTTGAATTAAATACTCAAATCATAAATAAATCTTGCTTCTAAAGTTATACCAACAATGGTCCAGTTAAATTTGAATTAGCTTTACCTTTATTTTATGAAATTAACTATTGCAATAAATCCAAATTAATAAAGAAGGTTAGATTCCTATACTACTTCTTTGGTCTCAATTAACCTTTTATGGCGAGTATGAATTTCAATGTATAATTGAAACCTTTATATCCATTTAATTTTACTATCATTCAATATCTACATATTCTAGCTAAATTTCAACTAACATATAAATTAGCTATTCCAACTTCCATTAATTTCGATTATCATACTATAGGAATTAAATTCCATTAACCACATAAATAAAAGTTGATCCCCATCTATTTACATTATATCACGTTTGCATAAATTTATTCAATGGTCACTTTTAATTAGTAACTGTCCATTTTCCAATCCAAATGTAAATCTTCCACCTTTGAATTGTTATATTAAATGGAATTTATTCTAGGTAATATTTTTACTAATATTTACTGATTCAACATTTATATGTTTCTAAAAATTAGCTCCAACCAAATGTGACAATTTACATTTCATTTCTATGCAATATATACTCATCTTATTCCATTCATTTGGTTACTGCATTGAAATCTATTTATTAACCAATACTAACGTTATTATCATTAAATAAAATTTTATTCCCAATTTTATTCAATACCTAGAACAATAATTTACATATTAAATCAAATCCTTCTTCTACTTAACTCAAGTTAGGTTATATTCCCATTTCTTATAACTAGGTCTTCAGTCACCATTTACATAGTTAAATTTTAACGTCTATTTACATCTTCGTTTATAATTTAGAGTTTCTACTAAATTGGATTACACAACTTATGAACTTTAAAAAATTTAGTCCACCTAATACATTTTTTTCTAATATTTATGTCTATGCAATCCAATTCAGTTATAGTTTCATTAATACCGTTTAAAATCAACAAATTATGACTTATAACCTCAATCACAAATTCCAGTTATTTCAATCTATGTCATATAACATTTAAGTTATTTAACTTTAATTACAGTTACTATCTAACCCTCACATTCCATTTCTTTAAAAATCCTAAGGCTTCTATTTTATTCTGGATTAGATTAGAAAACATATAAATTAAATTTATTCAATATTATCTAATTTAACGGGTCGTCACAGATCCAATTCCAGATCCATCCACAGTTCAAAATCAAAAGTCAAAACTCAAAAATTTCAGAAAATTCCAGAAAAAATATATGTTGAAGTATTCGATACGCGTAATATACTGGTGAAATTCGTTTTTCAATTGGAGCTGTCTTTCATCCAGAATAAATTCAAACAGCCCCAAAACCGTTCATCATCGTCGCGCGAAACTTCGTCGGATCGGAAAACGGTTTCTGGGTTTTGGAGAGGGAACCGAGGGGAGCGCATCTATGTAATTTGTTTGGCAGTTCAACGGTTAGATCGTCGTAGATCTTCGATTTGGGTTCGAATGTGAGTTGTGCGCGTTTCTGGTGCAGGGTCTCGTGCGCACGTTCAGGGGGTGAAGGAGAAGATGCAGTGACGTGGCTATGCATATTGAGGTGTGTAAATATGGACCATTCTTTGCTATTTTTAATTTTGAATTCGAGTGCAATTTTCGACATAACTCTCGCACACGATATCCGATTTACGTACGGTTTCTTTTGTTAGGATCGTAATTTAATTCCGGACTCGATGACGCTGGTTTGGACGAATTCCGAGACGGGCGAATTTTTGGGTTTAAATCGAATTTAAATTCGATTTAAATTCCAAAGGTGAGTGTTTTAACCCACTCACAATTACTAGAAGCTTTTATGTTTGTTAAATAAATTTTAGAAATGAATAGAAATTTATTTATGAGCTTTTGGCATGTTATTTCATCCATATCTGTTGAATTGCATTTATTGAATTTAGCTGTTAATTAAATTGATTAATTGCGTATTAATTTGCTGTTAGGAATTTTGTTTGCATATGAAATGCTAGTTAACAGTTATATAAATTATCTCTAAATATAAATGGTTAGATTAATAGTTGAAATTTAATTTGAATAAACTGACAGTTATTACCCGTTGCATATTATCGAACTAATATTGTTATTGATTGATATGGGTTGATAGTGATTGATATTGATTGATGGTTGAAATTGGGTGATGGATGTGTTGTTGAATGGATGATTTATGTGGATATCATTAACTGCCAGTTAGCATGCATTTTTCATTTTCGGGATTGTGGTTTGAAATGATAAAACCGCAAAGTTTTATTTTTAAATTGCGGATTGAAATGATAAATATCCGTATCACTTGACCATAGGATAGAAAATTATATACAGGCACCGCGGTCTATATATAACTATTTTAATGTGATTTCTATGGTTTGGATTGAATACGGTCTATAAATCTTAAATTTATATTGTATAAATATTTTATTCCATATTTATATACCTATGAAGTTGGAAATTTGAAATTAAAAGGAATATAAATTTCTTTATTGAAAATGGAAAAAATTTAGAAAATGGAGTTTGGTAAATTTATATCCTATGTTTAAATGTAAAGTTGGAAATTATAAGATATGATATTTGTAATTGGATTTTTCCAAAATAAATAGAAATGGATATTCTAGTATAATTTGAAGTGGAAAAATTCTATATATATATATATATATTTTACTAGAAATTGAAGTCTTATTAATTATGGATTTTATGTGAATGGTCAAGATTAATTAATAGAATATTGATTTTGAAAGGATAAAAATCCAACTTTAGTTGAAATATTAATGCTCAAAAATGGATATAAATATATATAAAATTGAAATGGTTGTGGGACTTGAAGTAATATTTTGGATTTTGGATTAACTTTTAAAGAAGAAATATTTGGAAAGCCATGTAATTTATTTCTTTATAAAGCAACAGTAAAGTTAAACCTTTTTAATTCGCATACCGTTGAATATCCAAACCATTTAGTTTTGAAAATAATGGTTTTAAAATACTATGGATTTTCGAAGAATTATGTTGAAAGTTACAAACAAAATATTGGTTACATGGGATATTAAATAATAAAAGTGACATAATTTTTGGAAAGGAAAATTTATTTGGGAAACGATATCATTGATTTGAGTCTTTATAAATTAATATCAAAATGAATTGTTTGGGTTTAAAAGAAGAAATGATATCGAGATATTATGGTTTTGAAATGGATTATATTCTGGTTTTAAAGTATAAACTGTTTTTAAATAACCGCGGTGTTATAATAACGATTGGTTGGCAAAGAGACCGGGATCGGATATGGACATACTCTCTGTCGATACCGAAAACCACTTTGACTAACCGTGTACGCGGTGGAGATTCCAGAATGAAGTAGGTGGTGGCGACGTTTCCTGTAAGGTAAATACGTGGACCCAACTCCCGTGAGTTGGCATAAGGTGGCTAAAACAGGAGCGATTCTCAGGCCAATGAGGTCATTCCTCTGATCGGACGCTCCTCTTCGATATTATACTTTGACTTGGATTGATTCAGTGGCCACTTCTATATTTTGATTTTGGGGGAGTTAGTTCGAGGTGGGCGGCAGCTGCGCGCTGCGCGTTACCATCAGCCTGGATAGCAATTGGTATATCTACCCTGGCATTGCCTAGTTGTGCCGTGTCACCTACCCTATCGCGCCTTGTACGAGTTTGGTTTTCTCCCGTAGCCCGTGTGGTATCCTCTAGTGGCTTCCCGATCAGGAGGGACTATGATATTGGATGGACTACTGGGACTATTACGTGTTAAGGGCTATATGGGTAACCCCTTAACGCTATTAAAAAGTAAGTTTATTTTATAAATAGACACTATTATAATAGCGCAATATACTACATAGTAAATAGTTTAACGGATCCTTAGGAGATGTAAATCCCGAACATCTCTTGAGTTACTGTACTCATATTTATTTCTGTTTATTTAACTCACATAAGATATTCTAGTCTGACTCGGGTGTTTTTGTCTTTTCAAATTCGCTCGGGTCAGTCCGAGCGTTTCAGGATAGCAGGTTTTAGCTTTGGAGGACGAAGACGAAGAATCAGTATTGTTCTATATATAGTATTGCACCACACTCTTTATATTCCGCTGCATTGTCGTATTTGGTATCTGTAACTCTGATATTCATTGTATAAGTAAAATCAAGCTTTTGTAAACTGTTTATTAACTGTATATTTGTTATTATATTTTATCCTTCCGCTGTGAGATTCTGTTTTGTTTTATTCCTTCTCTGTTTTTCTTATTTACCCCATAACAATCCGCCCTTGCGTATGCTTTGAATTGGCACGTGTGTCGTTTAAAGTGTGTGAAAAGGCGGGATGTTACATATTGCCCATTGAGTGCTTTAAGAATTCTGGTCGATGTGCTTGATCAACGTTATCGATAGGAATTGTAAATTTTTCTAAACAGATAATTACATAAAGTGAATTTTAAATTTTGAAAGTTTTAGCTTTTCGGGAAAGAATTATTATTTAAAACAACACTTTTCCGATACTTCTATCCTTGCGATTCCCGAAGGGAAACAAGACTTTATCTTTTGTACCAATGCGAATCGTATTGGGTTGCATGCCATTCTCTTGCAAAAGAGAACGTGCTGTCTCTCGTGTTTCTAAATGTAACGACCCGCCTTTTTGGACAGTTTAAACCGACGATCAAATACACATGCCGGTTCCAAACCATTAAAAAAAAGCAGATGGTTATTGGGGTAATTAAGAAAAGAAAAGAAATAAAGGAAATGAAACAACACAGAATCTCGCAGCGGAACGATAAAATATAATAGTCAAATAAACAGTTCATGAAGCTGTTTACTATACTTAGACAATTATTTATACAACATTTATCAGAGTGATACATATACAACAGAACAAATAAATAATGCAGCAGACAACATGATGCACAGAAAATAATAGAAATAGTATACCAAATCTTCGTTTTCGTCAACCAGAATAGATCTTCAAAAATCTGAAAACTCAGGACTGACCCGAGCGTAATGAAAAGACAAAACACTCGAGTCAGGACTAAAATATCCATATGAAAGTTAAATCAATCGTAAATAAATATGAGTGTGACGGCGTCAGAGATGTTTACGGGGTTTGACATCTCATATCCAGTGTCAACGTGAGTGCAATAACTTAAGAGATGTTACGGGATTTTCCATCTTTCAAGAATCCGTTAAACTATCTACTAGGTAGTAATGTACGCTAAGTAGATAATGTCTATCAGTAATATAAAGTATCAAAATAGCGTTAAGGCGTTACCATAATCCCCCTTAACACATTTTATATTCCCAAAAGCTTATACAAGACCGTAGTTTCCCCAAAACCGGAAGTCACCAGAGGGCAATCCATATACTCAAGGTACAAACCAAAACGTAGTGGTCGCGAATAGGATAATCAGTATGACAAGGTACATGAGGCGATACCAACTAGGATACTAGTAGTTGCGTGATCCGGACTGATGTTGAGCATAGCAGCTACTACCTCAACACCGCGAAACAACACTCAAATCAAGGGGTGCACCCAAATCAAATCACAAATGTAATAGATATGGTATCGAAGAAGTGTGTCCGCTAGAGGTGGCGAACCTCAATGGCCCGGCGCGGCTCCTATTTTAGTCATGTCAGGGGTCATCCAATATCATTCTCTTTCTTCAGTTAACGCGTTCACCAAACCATCCACTTCATTCTGGATCAACACTCCGCGTATAATAGTTATTAAAGTGGTTTTCGGTATCGACAGAGAGTATGTCCATATCCGATCCCGGTCTCTTTAATAACTACGTATTATTACACTGATGGCTCTTTTATATTTCAAATTGATTCATGATTGATAACAAAATATCATATTCGCTTTAAAATCAAATCCATTTCAAAATCATCATATATTCAAAATTATCAATTTTGTCCGATAAATCAATTTCACTTCAAAATTTGATTCGAATTCAATTTAGGTTATAATCTCTACTTTAACCTAGTTCGTATTTAAACCAAAGGTTTAAATATAAACATTTCCGTCTCTTTAACCAGTTTGAATTTAAGAAAATAGTTTAAATAGTTTAAAATAGTTTAATAGAAAATATTTAAATAGTTTAATCGAAAATAATTTGAATATAAAATGGTTTATATATAAAATAGTTTGGAAAAAATAAAAAATTATTTGATAAATAATTCCAAAGTCAAACCGGTCAACTTCCCAAATTTCCTATCCAAATCAAATCCAAATTCCATTTCGATTTAATCGATTTATTCCAATTTCAACTTGAATAAATTTCTATTCCACGTAAATTTCGATTTCAATTCACAAATTTCTTTAAATTTCAATTCAATTCCAAATTAATTTAAATCTAAATTTCAAATAAATTTTCAATTCCAAACTCAAACTTGAAATATCATTTCATATCAATTTTCTTAGAAATATTCAGAGTTCGATTAAAAGTCCAATCTTTTAAAACAAATCAACTTTCAAAAATTTACACCGTATTTCAATTTTTAATTTAAATCTAAACTTCGATTTTATTTAATAATTTCGTTTACCAAGTTTAAATTCTAATATTTTGAGCTCCAATTCAAAATAATTCAATTTCCATAAATTGGATTTTATTCTTAAAATCAATTCATTTAAATAATTTCAAAACAACTTTTAAAATCATTTAATTTATCCAACTCGGTGTCCGTATATAATTTTCTAACCTATGGCCAAGTGATTAGTTATTACAATTAAATGTCAGGGATGAATATATCATTTAAATCAATCACAGTGTCATATGTATGCATAGCAGGATATATATAAACAAATAAACATCCAAACATTTAAATATCAACCAACAACATCCATCAAAATACATCATCCAATAGGCAATACAATTCACGGCAATTTCCTATTTATCAATGTCAGGTAATTTAATCGCAATTCAATTTTAATTTTAATTTAACTGTCAATTTAATTTTTTTAACGGTGAATTCAAATGACAATCAATATGATAATTAAATTTTATCAAACAACAACAAATAAAAATCATAACTATGCATAATGTCAAATTTAACTAGCATAAAGATATTCAGTACGTTGTGAGCGTTATAAAACACTCACCTTGATTTTACGATTTTAAATCAAATCGAACGACGTTCGATTTAACATAAAATTTTAATGAGCTCCAAACACTTTCGGATCTTCACTGCAGCGCAGCTCTCATCTCCGTGATTCCGGCGCTTCTTCCCAAACGTGAAATTCACGTATGCAAACCCATTAGCCGCCGATCTTCAAGCAATTTTCATGACCACCTCGTCGACTTCCAGAACGATCAGCTAGCGCCACCACAAAGCCCTTCACCAGAGCCGCCTACGCGCCAAGTTTCATCCCGTCATTCGCCGTCGTTTGCACGCAATCCAAGGAATACGTACACACTTCCAAGTCAGATCTGGACGAATCCATGAAAAATTAGCATACATCAATCGTATGGATTTGAAGAGCTCGTCGAGATTTACACTTTTGCTTTTGGAATTTTTCGATTTCGTCGAACGGATTGAGAGATATTAAAGAAAGAAGATCGGCAATTTCTGGCCATGGAATAGGTGGCGGCCATGATTTAGAATTAGGGTTTCTGGATTAAAATAATAATAAAACTGTCTCGGTTTGCGTGCGTATTTATATAGGTAGGTCCAAAATCATCCGAACTCCAATCGAGACGTGCCGCCAGGCGTTTATAAGGTTTTACCCCCATTCCAGACGCAATGGAACTAGTTTCAAGGCCTAATTCGATCATATCTGGAAGATAGCTTTTCGAAGTCGATTATTTTAATTAAATTCGAAATTAAATTTCTACGCGTTTCAAGCTCGCACGGCCAAACGACAAGTCCAATTGCTACGAAAATTGAAATCCTACCATAATTTACTATTACGGATCCGATGAAACAAGTTTCGTCGAAATCCGAGACTGTTTGAAAAATGGCTATTTTAACTCGTCAATTAAATATTAAAATATTCAATTTTCACAAATTTACTTTTAATTCGATTTTAAAAGTTCTACAACATCATTCTAGCTTTAATATGATAAAATAGAATTTTACAAATCATTTTTAATCATATTAAACCCGTTATCCAATTATTCAAATAATTTCAAATATTAAATTATTCAACAAATTACATTAATAATCATTTTCCTTCAATAATCGCCTTTGTAACGACCCGGAAAATTTTAACAATTTTAATTGATTCTATAACGTATTTAATTAAATATTTGTGAAATCTTATAATAATTGAATTTTTAAATAAAATGTTTATATATTTAGAATACGTATATTTAAATATAGCAGATTTTTAATTTTCAATTTATTTTAACAAAGTTTATTTCATTGGGAAATTCTATTAAATTCAAGCTAAAAATTGCTGATAATAAATTTATTATCAAGCAATAGCCACTATCCTTTACTTTAGTAATTATTTCATCAGTTGCTAAATTTTAGCCATTGCCATCGTTTCAAAAATTAAGCGTATAATTTTGTATACGTTGTATTTATCTTTTTAAACGGTTGATTTGTTAATTGCCTTTATAGCTTTAATATTTGTCAGCTAAATAAATGGGTGACCGTTACTGCCAATATTTAATTTGATACGTTTCCCGGTTGCCTTTTTCATTCACTTGATTGATTGATTTGTTGCCGTCTCTGTATTTTCTCTCTGTCTTCATTGCTTTTTAAAGGTAAGAAACTGTTCCCTCAAAACATAAATATTTGATTGTCGCCAGCAGTAACTTGTTTTAATAACCTTTTCCTAAATCAAAGCTTTTGAGCGTTACAATTTCTTTTGATTGGATATATGTGTTTAGGAGAAAATATTGCAGGTGACCGTTACAATTGATTTCGGTGACTTTCTTTCTTCCCATACATCATTATATATTTGCTTTCCATTTTTCCTGAATTTATGTTTAGCAGTTTCGAAAATCAAACGTATACATTTGTATACGTCGTAATTATTATTTTAAAACGATTCACTTTATTTTTCTTTCCCTTTTTAACTTCGTTTCTCTCTCTTTACTTTATATTGGGACTTTTGTTTCCTTTGCTTTTCAACCTGAGCCTTGCTTGCCAAGCAATAAATTTATTGCTTAAATAATTTTCAGCTGAAATCAAGAAATTAGACCGTTACCATTTTGGTTATATTGATTTCCCATTTATTTCTGGCTCGTATTGCTCTGACTTTTCCTTTTCCTTTTCTATACTTACGTTTCAAAAATAAATAGTATATATAATAACGTACATAATAAATTGCAGCTAGCTCATTTCTCACATATTTATTTCGTGCCTTAAAACCCCATCACTCAACGCATCGATGACTACCTTTAATTTCGCCAGTTTTGAAATGTAAATGTTGGATACGTTGCATCCATTGCCTTATTCCTATATATTTAGATCTGAACCATTTGCCTTTACCTTTTCACTTTCTTCCTCATTCATAAACCACTTCCTCCTCCTTCACGTAACCACTCACCAAACGTTACATCACTCCTTCTTCTTGCACTATCCACTCTCACGCCACCGAGGCCATCACCATCCACCTCTCCGTTTGTCTCCCCTCCTCTTCCACGCCGAAGCATGAAGCAGTGCCGTGCTCCCCTCCGAGCTCCCCACCACCCCTGACTTCGGCCTTTCTCCTTCCTTTTTGGGTTAGTATATGTATCTTAAATATAAGTATAGTATTCTGTGTAAATTATTTATATACATTAAGTAATAGATTCATAACTGTTGTATATATATGTCTAGCTTCTGTTATAATATGAGTCTAGTATATAGGCAAATTGTATGGGTTGTCTGCATAGTTGTATAAGTTTATAAATAGTTTATATAAGATATTTTAGTTATATAGTTTACATATATATTGGTATAACTTTTGTGTGGTGTGCGTATGTTTTGGGTTATAACTTTTGTGTGGTGTGCGTATGTTATGGGTAGTATTTGCAGTGTATGGTTTCAGATATTATTATATTAAAGTGTACTAAGTATATTGGGTTCAAATTAAATGTGGTTTTAAATTTTTATGTTTTGAATTGATGTAAAAGCAAAAATATGAATAAGTTGTAAGATTTTGTTTCTGTTGGAGATAAAGTTGGACTTTAATTTTTTTTTTTTACATGTCTAAATTTAATATAATATATGTAAAAGGTTTTAACTGTTTAAGAAAAATATATAAAGTTTTAAGTGTTGTTAGAAGTATTATTTTATTCGCTAGAAGGAAAGTATTTTGTTTATATTACTTATATAAACGTTGTCAGTTTTAAATACATAGGTTATGGAAATTTGGTATTGAGTCTTTTCATTTGGGTAAGGTTACAATAATTTACTTATACATATAGTTGCATGTTCACGTGTATATGAATTTGCCTTTTTGATTTAGGCTGCAACTAAATGAATTTTGAGTTCCCACGTTTTCTATTCTAAATTTTTTTCCAGATTTTATTAATATGTATAGGCAATTGTTTATATTTAAGTTTACAAGATTTTTTTAGTCTGCATAGTGAGTTAACATAAAAAGTATATTTTATTTATAAGCGGTTGTATGCACATTAGTAGTTGTTTTAGTTAACAGTAATAAAAACAAAATTTATATAGCCTGTGTTAATTTATATATCTAAATTGTCAAGTTCATATGGGTATAAATGATTAGGTCAAAGTGCATATACACGCTATAAAGATTTTATTGATTTTGGTTATATATATATATAAAAAAAATTATTTGAGATTTATTTCAAATGAATATGTATTTTAAAATAATGGGTTTAAGTGAAATATTAATATAATATGCGTCTCGTCCAAAACTTTATATCAAGCTATTTTGATCCGTTCCCGTCGTTTCTGTTACCAGATTCTGTTCATCAAATTCGTGCCAATTTTGCTTTGCTTGGATTTGTAAATCAAATTTCCATGTCCGTATCAGTGTGTGTTTCCGTATCACCTTCGGTACCCTCCAGCCACGAAAGGTGAGCAATCACTCGCGACTAACGTTCTTTTATTTATTAAATTTGATTCCAATTGAAACAACAATTGAAATATGCTACTGTTAGTTATTTACATTGCTATATATTTTGTTGTTTGCAAATGTGTTCACCTGTGGGATATGACACCATATCCCATTGTTATATTATACTGTTATTGATGATATATGTCTGTTATTTTATTATTTGTTATCACTCTGCAAGTTCCCCGTAGTTTAGAATTCAATATGGGTTGAAATGATACATACCCGAACGGACTTTAGAATAGGAGAACTTCGTTATGGGTTGAAATGATAAACCCAAGCGATTTTCAATAAAAATTGAATTTGGGATTACGGTCGAAGTGATATCTACCCGTATATTTAAATTTCGGATTGAAATCCGTATCCCTTGACCATAGGGTATGAAATTATATACAGACACCGTTGGTCCATATGTATAAATATTTTGAAAATAATTTCTATGGGTTGAAAATAAATATACGGTTTTAATAAATATTAATTCTTAAAATATTATATGAAAATAGAAATTTTATATATAGATTTAATAGTAATATTTTGGAGATCGATTTAATCCATATAATATGTTTAAGTATTTATTTAAATTTATATTTCAAAATTGGTTGTTGTAATAATATGGATAAGTTAAGGTTGAGAAGATAAAGTTGAATTAATTGAAATTGTAATTAGTTAAGTATTTTACTTAATTGGATTATTTGAACCAAAGAATTTGAAATTTAAGATTCGATTTATAACTTGATTTTGATTTAAATGATTAAATGGAGGTTTCAAGTTTAAACAAATCGAAAGGAATATTTAGTTTAAAGGTAAATTGGGTTATTAAATAAATATTGAATTTATTTAGTGAACATTTCAAGACTAAATAACAAGGTTAAATCGAGATCTATATGAAACCGTTAAATCAAACTTTGAGTTGTTGAATATTAAAGCGTTGAAATATAGTAGAATTTAAACGGTAAAATTTTGATTTAGTTCTGTATTTGAAATGAATATAATTTGAATTTGTTTGATCAAAAAATTGAATTGTATAAAAATTTATAAATTGAGATTGAATTAAATTTGAATGGGATGGTCGGGTTGATTTTGGAAATGATTTGTTAAGTTGAGGAAACTACAAATATTCTACTCTAAATATTTATGTGTATATATATACATATATAATGAAAAGATATTTTTGTTATGAAGTATAAATTAATTTGAAATGACCTCGGTATTATAGTGTATATTTCTACCTTATAGATAGTTCCATGGACCCTTAGAGGATGGTTATCCCAAACGTCCTTTAAGTTAATTATATTTCAGTTGATATTTCACTTGAGTTAGATTTATAGATATAAGAATGTTAATCCTGACTCGAGTGTTTTGTGTTTTTGCTTTACGCTCGGGTCAGACTGAGAGATACAGCATTTGACTCACCTACGAAGTTGGAGCTTTGCTTGAAGATCCAGCTATCTATCCCTTCAGTCATCCAGTTGATTGGTTCAGAGAAGCCATATGTTGCATTGGAGACTTCATGGCATTTGAACAATTCGGTTGTATTTTATTTCTAACTCTGAGGTATATAGTAGCTTCATGAACTATTATTCTTTATCTGTTCCGCTGCATTGTATTACTCTGTGTAAGTGATCTATGATTGATTTATTTACTGTATATTTTAAGTTTTGCCAAATTTTATTAACAATTCGGTATTTTGAATTATTCAAGTCGGACATGTACGGTTCTATTGTCGATTTGAATGGTCCAAAATAGCGGGCTGTTACAGTTGGTATCAGAGCTTTGGCTCTAGGCAAAACTTGGCATATATGGTAAATTTATTTACAGAATCACTTTCGTTCGAGTTGAATCTCTTCGTTTTTGACTCAATTTCCTTTGAGTTTTGGAATGTCCCCCGGTTCCGAAATTCATTCTTGTCTCTTCCTATTTATATTCGTTTGATTCTGGAGTATCCCATAACTCCACCGAATGTTTTGTAAAGGGGGTGAAAACACCTTTACAATTGGCATCGATTCACCGAAGATTTTTGTATCCTCGGTTTACGATGCTGCTATATCTTGATATGCCGAATTCCATCTCTGGCAATCGAATGTCGATTTGTTTTAGAATTCCGCATCGATCATATCCCTGAAGTCACGGTTGACCCGGTTAAGGTCGCCCGCGATTTATAGAAGTATATCCATCTTCTATTTTGTAATTTAATTATCTCATCTTTGATCGAGTCTATCTTCGAATCAGAATTCTATTGATTGGAGTTCCTCTAATTCAAATCTCTATCTTTGTTTTGAAATCCATTCTTAAAATTATTCTTTGAAAATCGAGTATATTTGCATTTTTGAAATTGTTTTATATATCGAAATTATTATTTTGATAATTATGATTTTATTCTATATAAAAAGTGAAAATGTTTTCGATAAGGATTATATACCTATATATAAAACGAATAAGAAATGTTATTCTATATATAAAAGTTTTGAAAGGATTGGAAATTTCGAAAATTTATAAGAAAGTGATTCATATAAAAATGATTTATAACTGAAGAGTTAAATTTGAAATTCGAGAATTGAATTCCGGTATTTTGAAATTGGTTTTAAGATTTTGGAAAATATATAAAAATAATATGATTTAAAAGTATTTTTCCGAATAAGAAATGTTTCAAATGAGTTCAAATGAATTCCAATAATTTTGAAGAAATTTCAAAGAAGTTTTCAAGAAAATAGAAATCCAGAACTCACTTATGTCGCTGGAAAATAATTTCGGTGATGAGTGCACGCATCATCGACATTGATTTTCGAGTTTCAGAGTGGGGGAGTGGCCACTTTAATAGCTTCGATATGCAAGTGATTTTGTAAAACCGGTTTTGATTTCAACTTCCGAAGTATAATTTGATATTTTAGAAAGATATAAGTATATATTTGAAACAATTTAAAATGAGACCTGTGTTCAGTCCTCGAGTTTCGGATTTAATAATTGGTTTATTGGTTTATTATTGATTTTCAACTGTTGAATTGAAAATTTGATTTCTCTAACTATTTTGAATGTTCGAACACTTCCAAATCGAGATTAAATTTTCAAAGCTAAGAAATTTCGAGGAGTATAAAATGTTTGATAAAGAATATAAATTTAGTTTTGAAATGTTTTGAAAAAAATATGGTTTTGAATAATGGTTTTCAGAAAGGTAAACTGGATATTTCAAATAGAAATAGATAGTTTAAAAGTTTTAAAGGGATACTTATAAATTTGGAAACTATTTTTAGTATAATTGATTTTGAGAAAATATTTGGTTTTGAAATTTAATTGAAATTAAAACCAGTACTTATATGGTGATTTGAAAATGAATTTGTTTGACTTGAATTATTTTAATTTGGAAACTGGGATTATTTTCTAAACCTATTATTATGGGAACTTTGAAATTGAGATATTTAATTTGGAAGAAAATTTGGTGAAATCATACATGATTTTGAAACTGATATTGAAATGATTTGAAATTTGAGAACCTTATATTATTAAGCACTTGATTTGGGAGTGGTCGAACCTATATAAAATGGATTGTATAAGTATGAAGTTGATTTGAAATCTACTGATTTGAAAGGTACTCAATTTGGAAAGAGATTTTATATAATCGAAGTCTATATAAGTATGATTTGATCTACTATTGATTTGGAAAGTATTCGATTTGGGAAAAATGAAATCCTATATATATGGACTTTATATAAGTACGATATTTGAAAGTGATTTGAAAAGGTACTATATGATATATATTTTCGAAGTAAAGATATGGAAAGTGCCTTCTGCTTGATATCCGCTTTGTGGCCACATCATGGATTCATTCTATCGATATTATTCTCTCTAATTTTTGGTTTTCCGGATGTAATACTCGAGTGTTCCCACCGTGGCGTAACCCATGGTTTTTTTTCTCTCGTGAATGCATAGCGCAATTGCCTGGCTGAGTCTTGCCTAGGGGTACGGATTGTTTCCTGGGGGATCCAGGCGTAACCATTGTGTATCCTGCAATCTGTGTAGGTCGCGAATAGTAGCGCAAGTGCCTGGCTGAGTCTTGCCTAGGGGTACGGATTGTTTCCTGGGGGATCCAGGCGTAACCATTGTGTATCCTGCACTCTACTAGTCATCATGGCGTAACTCGCAGGGCTGAGAAAGCTTACGGATATGGATTGTTTCCTGGAGGACCCAGGCGTAACCATTGTGTATCTGCGAACCATGATCGGACAAAGGTTTTGGTTTGGTTGATTTGTTTGGATTGTACTTTCCATATCTGTTTTTAAAAGGTTTTTCAAATATTTTCACTGGGTGTTGAAACAGGTCTACTAAGTACTTGAAGAACTCTAGCTTTGCGCCTGATCAACGCATGGCCAGAGTCTGCAAGAACGAGGATAAACTTGTTAAAACATCGAGTTATAAAAGTATTTTCGAAAGAAAAATTGGTTTCGATATAAAAGTATTTTATTTATAAAGGTATTTTATTATAAAAGTATTTTCAACAAAGAAATTTTGTATTAATATTTGAAATTTAAATTCTTATGGTTTGAAATAAATTATTCGTGCCCGATTCTATTCTTTTGAATCTACCTCATCTGCTCAGCTTTATTTTTCACCTATATTCCGCTTTCGGAATCTACCTTCCTTTCCTTTTTGAATAAATCTTTTAAATATTGCTTATTTGTATACTACATTGTTTTATATAAAATTTTAGCGTTATAAATATTTTTGAAGTTATAAATTAAATAAAACATCTTTAAAGAAAATGATTATTAATTTATTGATAATATTTGAAAGGTATCTTGAGAAATATTAAAAATTTCATAAATTTTGGATTTAGTATTTTCAATAGTCTTTGTAAATAGAAGTAATAATGTAAATAATTGTTTGCAAAGGAGTTTGAGAAGTATTAAATATTAAATTTAATTTCAAATGAAATTTTCAAATAAATATTTCAAATAAAATTTATATAGTTTTAAAATTTATTGTTTATCTTGGCTTTCAATCTATTTTTTTTTCTGGTTGTTTTATTCTCCTACCTCCTTCCTTTTCGGGGACGAAAAGTTTTGAGTGGGGGAGAGTGTAACGACCCGGAAAATTTTAACAATTTTAATTGATTCTATGACGTATTTAATTAAATATTTGTGAAATCTTATAATAATTGAATTTTTAAATAAAATGTTTATATATTTAGAATACGTATATTTAAATATAGCAGATTTTTAATTTTCAATTTATTTTAACAAAGTTTATTTCATTGGGAAATTCTATTAAATTCAAGCTAAAAATTGCTGATAATAAATTTATTATCAAGCAATAGCCACTACCCTTTACTTTAGTAATTATTTCATCAGTTGCTAAATTTTAGCCATTGCCATCGTTTCAAAAATTAAGCGTATAATTTTGTATACGTTGTATTTATCTTTTTAAACGGTTGATTTGTTAATTGCCTTTATAGCTTTAATATTTGTCAGCTAAATAAATGGGTGACCATTACTGCCAATATTTAATTTGATACGTTTCCCGGTTGCCTTTTTCATTCACTTGATTGATTGATTTGTTGCCGTCTCTGTTATTTTCTCTCTGTCTTCATTGCTTTTTAAAGGTAAGAAACTGTTCCCTCAAAACATAAATATTTGATTGTAGCCAGCAGTAACCTGTTTTAATAACCTTTTCCTAAATCAAAGCTTTTGAGCGTTACAATTTCTTTTGATTGGATATATGTGTTTAGGAGAAAATATTGCAGGTGACCGTTACAATTGATTTCGGTGACTTTCTTTCTTCCCATACATCATTATATATTTGCTTTCCATTTTTCCTGAATTTATGTTTAGCAGTTTCGAAAATCAAACGTATACATTTGTATACGTCGTAATTATTATTTTAAAACGATTCACTTTATTTTTCTTTCCCTTTTTAACTTCGTTTCTCTCTCTTTACTTTATATTGGGACTTTTGTTTCCTTTGCTTTTCAACCTGAGCCTTGCTTGCCAAGCAATAAATTTATTGCTTAAATAATTTTCAGCTGAAATCAAGAAATTAGACCGTTACCATTTTGGTTATATTGATTTCCCATTTATTTCTGGCTCGTATTGCTCTGACTTTTCCTTTTCCTTTTCTATACTTACGTTTCAAAAATAAATAGTACATATAATAACGTACATAATAAATTGCAGCCAGCTCATTTCTCACATATTTATTTCGTGCCTTAAAACCCCATCACTCAACGCATCGATGACTACCTTTAATTTCGCCAGTTTTGAAATGTAAATGTTGGATACGTTGCATCCATTGCCTTATTCCTATATATTTAGATCTGAACCATTTGCCTTTACCTTTTCACTTTCTTCCTCATTCATAAACCACTTCCTCCTCCTTCACGTAACCACTCACCAAACGTTACATCACTCCTTCTTCTTGCACTATCCACTCTCACGCCACCGAGGCCATCACCATCCACCTCTCCGTTTGTCTCCCCTCCTCTTCCACGCCGAAGCATGAAGCAGTGCCGTGCTCCCCTCCGAGCTCCCCACCACCCCTGACTTCGGCCTTTCTCCTTCCTTTTTGGGTTAGTATATGTATCTTAAATATAAGTATAGTATTCTGTGTAAATTATTTATATACATTAAGTAATAGATTCATAACTGTTGTATATATATGTCTAGCTTCTGTTATAATATGAGTCTAGTATATAGGCAGATTGTATGGGTTGTCTGCATAGTTGTATAAGTTTATAAATAGTTTATATAAGATATTTTAGTTATATAGTTTACATATATATTGGTATAACTTTTGTGTGGTGTGCGTATGTTTTGGGTTATAACTTTTGTATGGTGTGCGTATGTTATGGGTAGTATTTGCAGTGTATGGTTTCAGATATTATTATATTAAAGTGTACTAAGTATATTGGGTTCAAATTAAATGTGGTTTTAAATTTTTATGTTTTGAATTGATGTAAAAGCAAAAATATGAATAAGTTGTAAGATTTTGTTTCTGTTGGAGATAAAGTTGGACTTTAATTTTTTTTTTTTTTTACATGTCTAAATTTAATATAATATATGTATAAAGTTTTAACTGTTTAAGAAAAATATATAAAGTTTTAAGTGTTGTTAGAAGTATTATTTTATTCGCTAGAAGGAAAGTATTTTGTTTATATTACTTATATAAACGTTGTCAGTTTTAAATACATAGGTTATGGAAATTTGGTATTGAGTCTTTTCATTTGGGTAAGGTTACAATAATTTACTTATACATATAGCTGCATGTTCACGTGTATATGAATTTACCTTTTTGATTTAGGCTGCAACTACATGAATTTTGAGTTCCCACGTTTTCTATTCTAAATTTTTTTCCAGATTTTATTAATATGTATAGGCAATTGTTTATATTTAAGTTTACAAGATTTTTTTAGTCTGCATAGTGAGTTAACATAAAAAGTATATTTTATTTATAAGCGGTTGTATACACATTAGTAGTTGTTTTAGTTAACAGTAATAAAAACAAAATTTATATAGCCTGTGTTAATTTATATATCTAAACTGTCAAGTTTATATGGGTATAAATGATTAGGTCAAAGTGCATATACACGCTATAAAGATTTTATTGATTTTGGTTATATATATATAAAAAAAAAATTATTTGAGATTTATTTCAAATGAATATGTATTTTAAAATAATGGGTTTAAGTGAAATATTAATATAATATGTGTCTCGTCCAAAACTTTATATCAAGCTATTTTGATCCGTTCCCGTCGTTTCTGTTACCAGATTCTGTTCATCAAATTCGTGCCAATTTTGCTTTGCTTGGATTTGTAAATCAAATTTCCATGTCCGTATCAGCGTGTGTTTCCGTATCACCTTCGGTACCCTCCAGCCACGAAAGGTGAGCAATCACTCACGACTAACGTTCTTTTATTTATTAAATTTGATTCCAATTGAAACGACAATTGAAATATGCTACTGTTAGTTATTTACATTGCTATATATTTTGTTGTTTGCAAATGTGTTCACCTGTGTGATATGACACCATATCCCATTGTTATATTATACTGTTATTGATGATATATGTCTGTTATTTTATTATTTGTTATCACTCTGCAAGTTCCCCGTAGTTTAGAATTCAATATGGGTTGAAATGATACATACCCGAACGGACTTTAGAATAGGAGAACTTCGTTATGGGTTGAAATGATAAACCCAAGCGATTTTCAATAAAAATTGAATTTGGGATTACGGGTCGAAGTGATATCTACCCGTATATTTAAATTTCGGATTGAAATCCGTATCCCTTGACCATAGGGTATGAAATTATATACAGACACCGTTGGTCCATATGTATAAATATTTTGAAAATAATTTCTATGGGTTGAATATAAATATACGGTTTTAATAAATATTAATTCTTAAAATATTATATGAAAATAGAAATTTTATATATAGATTTAATAGTAATATTTTGGAGATCGATTTAATCCATATAATATGTTTAAGTATTTATTTAAATTTATATTTCAAAATTGGTTGTTGTAATAATATGGATAAGTTAAGGTTGAGAAGATAAAGTTGAATTAATTGAAATTGTATTTAGTTAAGTATTTTACTCAATTGGATTATTTGAACCAAAGAATTTGAAATTTAAGATTCGATTTATAACTTGATTTTGATTTAAATGATTAAATGGAGGTTTCAAGTTTAAACAAATCGAAAGGAATATTTAGTTTAAAGGTAAATTGGGTTATTAAATAAATATTGAATTTATTTAGTGAACATTTCAAGACTAAATAACAAGGTTAAATCGAGATCTATATGAAACCGTTAAATCAAACTTTGAGTTGTTGAATATTAAAGCGTTGAAATATAGTAGAATTTAAACGGTAAAATTTTGATTTAGTTCTGTATTTGAAATGAATATAATTTGAATTTGTTTGATCAAAAAATTGAATTGTATAAAAATTTATAAATTGAGATTGAATTAAATTTGAATGGGATGGTCGGGTTGATTTTGGAAATGATTTGTTAAGTTGAGGAAACTACAAATATTCTACTCTAAATATTTATGTGTGTGTGTGTGTGTGTGTGTGTATATATATATATATATAATGAAAAGATATTTTTGTTATGAAGTATAAATTAATTTGAAATGACCTCGGTATTATAGTGTATATTTCTACCTTATAGATAGTTCCATGGACCCTTAGAGGATGGTTATCCCAAACGTCCTTTAAGTTAATTATATTTCAGTTGATATTTCACTTGAGTTAGATTTATAGATATAAGAATGTTAATCCTGACTCGAGTGTTTTGTGTTTTTGCTTTACGCTCGGGTCAGACTGAGAGATACAGCATTTGACTCACCTTCGAAGTTGGAGCTTTGCTTGAAGATCCAGCTATCTATCCCTTTAGTCATCCAGTTGATTGGTTCAGAGAAGCCATATGTTGCATTGGGGACTTCATGGCATTTGAACAATTCGGTTGTATTTTATTTCTAACTCTGAGGTATATAGTACCTTCATGAACTACTATTCTTTATCTGTTCCGCTGCATTGTATTACTCTGTGTAAGTGATCTATGATTGATTTATTTACTGTATATTTTAAGTTTTGCCAAATTTTATTAACAATTCGGTATTTTGAATTATTCAAGTCGGACATGTACGGTTCTATTGTCGATTTGAATGGTCCAAAATAGCGGGCTGTTACAACCTTAAATTTTCTAATTAAAATAGCTAAAAATACGGGTCGTTACACTCTCCCCCACTCAAAACTTTTCGTCCCCGAAAAGGAAAAGAAGGGAAAAAGAACTAAGTATAGAATCAACATTAGATATATTTTATTCAAAGTTACCAACTTATAAAACAATGAAATTCCATTTATAAAGTCATAACTACGCTTCCACAATGTTACTCCGAACGGCTTTCTAAATTTAAAAGTTAGTTATCAAAACAAGTTATAAAATTTAAAAACTTGAAAAATTTTCTAACACCCGGATTCACGGCTCGATCGAAAATTTTTACAATTCAATATATAACACAAATATAACCAATATATATCAAATATACATCTCATCTCAATGATGAGGCATCCCATATCTGGGGAAACAACATATATATATCACCAATACCATATAAAACCATAAGCGTACCTTTTATTTAGCATTTATTAGCAGTTTACTTACATTTTGTATTTAGCGCAGAAGCGAGCTCTACAATGAAGCGCAACCCCTTTGCTACCTACTAAAATGCTCAATAACTAAGTTAGAACCATGCATATAAAGATAGATCGATATATTTAGCCTAAACAACATATATATAACCTATTTAGCTTCAAAACTGAGATTCCAATTTCAGGACAGCAAACAAATCTCAGTTTTAGGTCACCTAAACTATAAAATTTGGCAACAGAATCTAAACAAAAGTTGTTGTATTCATTTCAAGCTTTCCGGAATATCCAAAATCATCGAATTCGGACCATACATTCAAAAGTTACGGCCGTTTTACTTAGAGGATATGCCTCAGCCTGGGCAATGAATTGCGCAGGTCAGCAACGTTCACCCACGTTTTCGACCTTCTAAACGATATCAAAACACAAAACACTTAAAAGAAAAGTTTTATCTTAAGTTCTTAGATTTCCAGAAATTGCAAGATCATCAAAATCCGATAAACCAGTCAAAAGATATGGTGAAAATACTAAGGGTGTATACTACTGATTTTACTTATTTTTACACAGGACAGTGAGTAACATTCAAGTTTTTAACCAAGCAGACGAAGGAATTTTCTCAAGTTATCTAAACAAAAGTTGTGCTACAGTTTCTAAGCTTTCGGAAAAGTCCAAAATCATCGAATTCCGTTCAGCCATTTAAAAGTTAAGGTTATTTTCGTTTCAGCATATATTGGACAATGTTGGATTTTTTTTTTTCAAAAATTTGCTTTTATTATTTCAAAGTACAAAACATCAAAACTTCAAATTTTCTAAAGAACAATCATAAACACAAAGTCATCTATTTTCTTATTCATCCATGTAGTAGGTTTACATTCAATTTGTTTCTGATTTATTCAAGTTTGTTTCATTCACATTTTTAATTCAAGTCAATTTGCTCCCAATTTGAATTTAATTATTTAAAATTTTATTCCATTTATTCAATTCCATTAACACTAATGAATTCTACTTAATCAATTATCATCCATCTAACAACCAATGCATATCAAACATTAACATCCATCCAAAATCTACACTAAATCAATTATACATTTCCAAGTCAATTTTAATTTCATACACTTCCAAGTTTATTGACATTTAGTTATATTCAAATTTAATTAGTTTCCATTTACCAATTTTATATTTCATTAAGTTTAAATTTTATTCATTCACTTATACATGTATCATTCATTTTACAGCTTAAATTTCTTTTATATTTACAACTATCAATAGATCTTTACATTTTATTTTTCACTCTCACACTGGTATATTATTTCTCTACTTATCCTTATTAGCATTTTAAACCCTTTAAGTATTTGGTAAGTTATAGTTATGCAAATAGAATGTAGTTAAACAACATACAACTTCTTTTCATTTAAAGTTGAATTTTCAATTTATCAATTCTTATATCATTACTTAAATTTCACTATAATTTAATTTCACATTTACATTCACATATAGTATTTTCATTTTATATTAACATAATTGTGAATCACCTTTAAATGTTAATTTAAATTCCAATTATTTACTAACAATTTTATTTATATTTGCAAACCATTAATTAAATGCATATTTCATTATTCAAACCTATACTTGTATATTATCCAATTAACAATTCATATAACATTTTGAACTTCTTAAGTATTTTGGTAAGTTATATCTAAGCTATATAATGAAATTTAATACTATACGAGTTTTACAGTTTCAATTTTATTTTAAGTTCATAATTTCCTAATTCTAAGGATTTCTACTTCAATTGATATTTTCACTTAGCTCTTAGGTTCATTTCTCATTTCACAATTCAGAAGTTCCTTAATGATTCAAGTCTAAATTCATTTCAATCATAAAAAAAAATCATTAATTATTAAAGAACTTAAGAATTCCAATCCCGGTTTCATTTCAAATCAAGGTTTGAAATAATATATACTTATATAATTTATATATCAAATCATACTATAGAGAATGCAAAACAAAATAAAATTTGAGTCAAAACAAGGTTTAGACAAGCTATTAAGTGGTCTCCCCCACTCGGACTCTCGAAAATAAACGCCAATGATGCGTGCACACATCATCGAAATCATTTTCTAGCGTCAAGAGAAGGGAATATAACACTTATCATAAAAAAATCCTTCGAAAACAATTTCAACTCAATTATACTATCATATAATGCTCATATTATATTTTTCAAATTCTTGTAAGTCAATCTCAAACACCGGAATTTAAATTCCCAAATCCAAGTTAAAATTCATTTATATTGATTATCAATTGTGTTTACAAGATTTCATTTTCCTAAATCCATTGTTATTTAATCAATTGTTGTAAATATTGACTGATCAAACAATAACGATAATAATCTAATATTATCATCTCCTAACAATCAATTCAATCAAAATGAATAAATATTCAAATAATTCTTTTATATAAAATATATTCCAAAATGATATTGTGTTGGTTTGTCCTATTCGAGTGTTTAGAAATTCCTATCGACGCCTTGGCGTCCTAAGTATCGACCAGAATTCATAAATACTCAACGGAACAAATTAACACAATATAAAACCATTTTATATCAAATAACAAGTACGCTCTCTCATATACACTCAACTCATTCATATAGTTTACCTCTATTTCAATGAGTTATTCCCTACTAGAGCCAAGGTTTATCGCTAAACCAAAGCTCTGATACCAACTGTAACGACCCGCCTTTTTGGACAGTTTAAACCGACGATCAAATACACATGCCGGTTCCAAACCATTAAAAAAAAGCAGATGGTTATTGGGGTAATTAAGAAAAGAAAAGAAATAAAGGAAATGAAACAACACAGAATCTCGCAGCGGAACGATAAAATATAATAGTCAAATAAACAGTTCATGAAGCTGTTTACTATACTTAGACAATTATTTATACAACATTTATCAGAGTTATACATATACAACAGAACAAATAAATAATGCAGCAGACAACATGATGCACAGATAATAATAGTAATAGTATACCAAATCTTCGTTTTCGTCCTCCATAATAGATCTTCAAAAATCTGAAAACTCAGGACTGACCCGAGCGTAATGAAAAGACAAAACACTCGAGTCAGGACTAAAATATCCATATGAAAGTTAAATCAATCGTAAATAAATATGAGTGTGACGGCGTCAGAGATGTTTACGGGGTTTGACATCTCATATCCAGTGTCAACGTGCGTGCAATAACTTAAGGGATGTTACGAGATTTTCCATCTTTCAAGGATCCGTTAAACTATCTACTAGGTAGTAATGTACGCTAAGTAGATAATGTCTATCAGTAATATAAAGTATCAAAATAGTGTTAAGGCGTTACCATAATCCCCCTTAACACATTTTATATTCCCAAAAGCATATACAAGACCGTAGTTTCCCCAAAACCGGAAGTCACCAGAGGGCAATCCATATACTCAAGGTACAAACCAAAACGTAGTGGTCGCGAATAGGATAATCAGTATGACAAGGTACATGAGGCGATACCAACTAGGATACTAGTAGTTGCGTGATCCAGACTGATGTTGAGCATAGCAGCTACTACCTCAACACCGCGAAACAACACTCCCAAATCAAGGGGTGCAACCAAATCAAATCACAAATGTAATAGATATGGTATCGAAGAAGTGTGTCCGCTAGAGGTGGCGAACCTCAATGGCCCGGCGCGGCTCCTGTTTTAGTCATGTCAGGGGTCATCCAATATCGTTCTCTTTCTTCATTCAACGCGTTCACCAAACCATCCACTTCATTCTGGATCAACACTCCACGTATAATAGTTATTAAAGTGGTTTTCGGTATCGACAGAGAGTATGTCCATATCCGATCCCGGTCTCTTTAATAACTACGTATTATTACACTGATGGCTCTTTTATATTTCAAATTGATTCATGATTGGTAACAAAATATCATATTCTCTTTAAAATCAAATCCATTTCAAATTCATCATATATTCAAAATTATCAATTTTGTCCGATAAATCAATTTCACTTCAAAATTTGATTCGAATTCAATTTTGGTTATAATCTCTACTTTAACCTAGTTCGTATTTAAACCAAAGGTTTAAATATAAACATTTCCGTCTCTTTAACCAGTTTGAATTTAATAAAATAGTTTAAATAGTTTAAAATAGTTAAATAATTCAAAATAGTTTAATAGAAAATATTTAAATAGTTTAATCGAAAATAATTTGAATATAAAATGGTTTATATATAAAATAGTTTGGAAAAAATCAAAAATTATTTGATAAATAATTCCAAAGTCAAACCGGTCAACTTCCCAAATTTCCTATCCAAATCAAATCCAAATTCCATTTCGATTTAATCGATTTATTCCAATTTCAACTTGAATAAATTTCTATTCCACGTAAATTTCGATTTCAGTTCACAAATTTCTTTAAATTTCAATTCAATTCCAAATTAATTTAAATCTAAATTTCAAATAAATTTTCAATTCCAAACTCAAACTTGAAATATCATTTCATATCAATTTTCTTAGAAATATTCAGAGTTCGATTAAAAGTCCAATCTTTTAAAACAAATCAACTTTCAAAAATTTACACCGTATTTTAATTTTTAATTTAAATCTAAACTTCGATTTTATTTAATAATTTCGTTTACCAAGTTTAAATTCTAACATTTCGAGCTCCAATTCAAAATAATTCAATTTCCATAAATTGGATTTTATTCTTAAAATCAATTCATTTAAATAATTTCAAAACAACTTTTAAAATCATTTAATTTATCCAATTCGGTGTCCGTATATAATTTTCTAACCTATGGCCAAGTGATTAGTTATTACAATTAAATATCAGGGATAAATATATCATTTAAATCAATCACAGTGTCATATGTATGCATAGCAGGATATATATAAACAAATAAACATCCAAACATTTAAATATCAACCAATAACATCCATCGAAATACATCATCCAATAGGCAATACAATTCACGGCAATTTCATATTTATCAATGTCAGGTAATTTAATCGCAATTCAATTTTAATTTTAATTTAACTGTCAATTTAATTTTTTTAACGGTGAATTCAAATGACAATCAATATTATAATTAAAATTTATCAAACAACAACAAATAAAAATCATAACTATGCATAATGTCAAATTTAACTAGCATAAAGATATTCAGTACGTTGTAAGCGTTATAAAACACTCACCTTGATTTTACGATTTTAAATCAAATCGAACGACGTTCGATTTAACATAAAATTTTAATGAGCTCCAAACACTTTCGGATCTGCACTGCAGCGCAGCTCTCATCTCCGTGATTCCGGCGCTTCTTCCCCAACGTGAAATTTACGTATGCAAACCCATTAGCCGCCGATCTTCAAGCAATTTTCATGACCACCTCGTCGACTTCCAGAACGATCAGCTAGCGCCACCACGAAGCCCTTCACCAGAGCCACCTACGCGCCAAGTTTCATCCCGTCATTCGCCGTCGTTTGCACGCAATCCAAGGAAATACGTACACACTTCCAAGTTAGATCTGGACGAATCCATGAAAAATTAGCATAGATCAACCGTATGGATTTGAAGAGCTCATCGAGATTTACACTTTTGCTTTTGGAATTTTTCGATTTCATCGAACGGATTGAGAGATATTAAGGAAAGAAGATCGGCAATTTCTGGCCATGGAATAGGTGGCGGCCATGATTTAGAATTAAGGTTTCTGGATTAAAATAATAATAAAACTGTCTCGGTTTGCGTGCGTATTTATATAGGTAGGTCCAAAATCATCCGAACTCCAATCGAGACGTGCCGCCAGGCGTTTATAAGGTTTTACCCCCATTCCAGACGCAATGGAACTAGTTTCAAGGCCTAATTCGATCATATCTGGAAGATAGCTTTTCGAAGTCGATTATTTTAATTAAATTCGAAATTAAATTTCTACGCGTTTCAAACTCGCACGGCCAAACGACAAGTCCAATTGCTACGAAAATTGAAATCCTACCATAATTTACTATTACGGATCCGATGAAACAAGTTTCGTCGAAATCCGAGACTGTTTGAAAAATGGCTATTTTAACTCGTCAATTAAATATTAAAATATTCAATTTTCACAAATTTACTTTTAATTCGATTTTAAAAATTCTACAACATCATTCTAACTTTAATACGATAAAATAGAATTTTACAAATCGTTTTTAATCATATTAAACCCGTTATCCAATTATTCAAATAATTTCAAATATTAAATTATTCAACAAATTACATTAATAATCATTTTCCTTCAATAATCACCTTAAATTTTCTAATTAAAATAGCTAAAAATACGGGTCGTTACACTAAATCATTAATGCCTATTGAGACTAGATATGCCACTCATGATCTCGTGCTCGTGGCTGTTGATTTCGCTCTTAAATTTTTTTTTGGCATCATTATTTTTGGGTGAGAAATTTGTTCTCTACCCTGATCATGAATCTTGAGAATTCATCGAGCAAACACGTTCAGGCTTACTCTTTCATGCTCTTTGTGGTGAACTTCCTATTTCGAAATTCTTCATCTTGTGATGATATACTCTTATGGTTCTTACCTTTTGTCCGTTTATTCCTTATGATTGCGGGGACGCAATTTCTTTAAGGAGGGGAGTCTGTAACAACCCGAGCTTTTGTGAAAATTTATTATCGTCATTAAATAATTATTGTCGCTAGCAAATTGATGATGGAGTTTTTATACCGGGTTCAAGTTCTTAAAAAAATAAAATAAAATTGGTTAAGTGTTGTGAGCTTTGAAATTGTGAATATCGGCCATTTACTTTTGAATGCCGTTCCCTTTTTATTTCAATTCGACCTGTCCCCTTCTCTTCGTTCTTTAACTCGTTCCCTTTTTTTTATTTTTTTTATTTTTCGGATTCGAAAACCTAAAACCAACGAAACAAAATAAAATGAAAATGGCGGCCCGTTCTTCGCTCGTTCGTTCTGAAACTAGGGCTTCTTGATATCGAGGCCGCCATCTCCGGTAGCTCAATCACATGGTGATTTGTGTCGCTTGCCCGTCGATCGACGATTCTTCGTTGCGCTCGCGGCTACTTCAATTTGTCGAGACAAATGTGAGTGCTTTCCCACTCACATCTAATTCGATGTCATATTATTCTTCGTTTCTAGAGTTTCGTGGCCGTGAGTTTGGTTTGGTAATTGCTGTTTTCTTGCTCTGACTTCGGTCATTTCTCGACGATATTGTTTTGAATGGGTTGCGAACTTGAGATTAGGTATACGATTCCATGACTTAATAAATATAAGAATTTGTAATTTGTAATTTTGCAACCTTCGTTCTTTGCTTTCTGTGGATTTCTGATGACTTCAGGTCGAATTTGTTGATTCATCACAAATGTTCCAGCTAAACCAAATTTACAAAATTTAATGCTACATAAAACTAGCTCTTCAGTGGCATACTAGTTTCTCAATGACATATCAAAATAAGCAGTCAAACGGACTCTACTTGTTGAACCTGTGTTTTGAACGATCTCTTTTTTTTTGCCTCCTCTTTTCCTTGTTATTCGTCGATTTTCTTTTCATGGTTCCTCAAATCACTTGCATAAGCGACCCAAGGGCAATTCAGGAATTTCAACCAGTTGCCACAGTCGATTGAAATCCATAGTTCTAGTTATTCAATGGCTGCACATGGTACCTGCTGCTTAGCTGGTCTCCAAACTGCCTCGCCATTGACTTGTGTTGAAGTTTTTTTGAAAAGTTGAATAAAAGATGGAGGTTGCAACATATAATTTAATCCCGTATATATAATTAAAAGGTTGTATAAAAAGGGTAGGATGTTATTTGTAACAAAATAACTTTATCGTGCAGTACAATTAAATTGAAATCATTGTAGCATGCTGCTGTGTGCCTCTGCATTCTAGATGCTTCAATTGGCTTTGTTCATTGTTTTGTTGCGTTTGAAACTGTAACTTGTTTGATTTTGGTCTCTGTGACTTTGGCACTATCACTATTTTGATTCTTGTTTTAATGATTCTTGGATCGTTGTTGATCATTGGAATTTTCTAGTTGACATAGGTTAGTGTGGTGCTTTTGTACTGTACCTTAAACTCTTGTGACATATCTGACTGCGGTTACATGATTTTGTTTTTTTAAAAAGATTGTAGCCTTTGTGCTTGTTACTGTGTTTGCCCCATCTTGGGTACACATGCTTATTTCAACTTGCGAGTATGTTTTTCTTTCTTTGACATTTGTAACCATTTTGTGCTTTCACCTGTGCACTTGCGAATTACTGAACGTGGCTATGTATGTGTTGCACTATTTCACTTCACTTGAATATGTGCCCTTATAGTACCCTTGCATTCCATGGTCCTGCGTAAATTCCCTGTTGCATTTTTGTGCATTCCCCCCTGTTGCACCCCTGTGCTTTCATTTGCTTATGCTGGTTCATATCTTCCAGGTTGCACTCTGTTTCATTTTTCCTTGGTCATTACTGACCACCTAGAGCTTGCAGTATCCTGACTTGTATTCTTGTGATGGTTGTCGTTTAAATTGGTTTGTGCTTGCACTGACCACTGCATTCACTGGCATATATGAGTTTTGTTTTCACTTGAGTTTGTAGTGTCTCGTTGCTTTGTGTTGAGTCATGGTTGTCGTGACTCGACCTTTGCATTTTGCTTGATTTTCGAAATATACTTTAGTTGAATCCGGTAACTCGGGTTTGATCTTGTGTTTACTTGTGAATTTTCATTGGGTACATCATCACTGTAGTGGCAAGGTAGTGCACGCAAGCGTGAACTACAGCCACACGGAATTGAGTTTTTGGGTACATTATCACTGTAGTGGCAAGGCAGTGCACGCAAGCGTGAACTGCAGCCACATGGCATGGCTTTTATGTTATTCTATCTTGCTTTGATTTATTGATCTTTTGCATATTCTATATGCTGTAGTGGCGAGGCAGTGCACGCGTGCGTGTACTGCAGCCCTACTCGAATTTAATATTTTAATTGATGTTTCAATGGTTTGAACTGTTTTGTTTATTCAATTCAATATTCTGATTTGGTTTAATTTGCTGATTTGTTGTTTAACACTGTTACGTGTTATATTTATCGTTATCCGATTTCTTTATTTAAGGATCCGATGGACTGAATTTATTGTGATTGTCGTCTATTCATTAGTTATTTATTATTGCTTCTGTGCACTAATAACTGAGTTTGAATTAGACTGACCCGAGTATTATTTTCTTTTGAATTTAATACTCGGGTTAGACGAGTATTTATAGGTTGTAGATGTTCTGCTTTGAGTTCCTGCTAGAGCTATGAAGTTCTTTCATATCTTTTGGAGTAGTCGTTGTCATTGTAGTAGTCAATATCATTGTATAGGAAGATATGTATTCATGTATATTTTATACGCTAATGTACTTGTATATGTAACTTCCTAACTCGACTGTTGTAGTTGTATCATATGTATTGTTTCATATGTATTGTATCATATGTATTGTATCATATGTTCTATGTCAAACGTATTGTAACTGACTTCAGTTATATATATATGAGACTTTTGTTTTAACTATGTTCCGCATTTATATTATCTGTGTTATTATTATATTTACTGTCCTAAACTATTACGAACCATTGTAGTTCGTTTTATACTGGAATTGGGGTATGTCGATGGGAGAAAATAAATCAGAGATGAAAAATGAAAGAATATTTATATATATACCACTCCTATCGAGATAACCAATACTAGTGTAAGGCCTAACTATTGATGGCCGCTCCTCAACAGCCTTATTCTCCACGCTAGTGACAGCATTACACCGTAGTGTTCTTGGATAGCGTGGGTATAGAGGTGAGGCGTCACAGATCTTTAGAGGACGGTTATTCCAACGTCCTTTGAGTTATCTGTATTTCAATTGTTATTTCACTTGAGTTGGGTTATTGATATAAGAATGTTAATCCTGACTCGAGTGTTTTGTGTTTTGCTTTACGCTCGGGTCAGACTGAGTGTACCAGTATTCGAGACTCACCTTTGGAGTTGGAGCTTCGCTTGGAAATCCGGCTATCTATCTAGCTTTCAGATATTCAGTTGATTCCAGTGACGTATTGCGATTCTTGTATATGACTATTGTATTCGATACTTCTGTTGTAACTTATTTAACTCTGTTATATATATAGTAGCTTCATGAACTACTATCCTTAGCTTCCGCTGCATATTATTACTCTGTGTTTGTGATTCTGTGATTATTTATTTACTGTATATCTGAGTTTTGCCAAATTTTAATTAACAATTTGGTATTTTGAATTATTCAAGTCCGACATGTGCGGATGCGAATAGTCCAAAATAACGGGTTGTTACAGAGCAAGTGAAGCTCGACCTCCCCATTACCTAAAAAAATGCACGACTCTCTGATGAACGCGATCCCCTAGCCTCCACGTCGAGCCTCCATTTTCGATCATAACTGTTGAATGGAGAGATCGTGATGTGCTCTTCAACAATGTAGTTGGAGCTTTCTTGAATTAACGTGTGGATTGGAAGATAACTGAAGATGAAAATTGGAAATTTTCGGCCATTGAAATATCAAGTGGCGGTTGAAGCTTTTAGGTTAGGGTTTGTGAAAATAAGAAAATCTTGTGGCCTTTTATAGGAAATTACGCGACACTATTCTCCCGAAATTTTTCATAACTCCAAATGAAGCGTGCCGCCTGGCGTTTATAATGTTTTACCCCTATTTCGAACGCAATGGAATATATATTGGGAGCTAATTCGATCAAATTCGAAAGATAAGTTTTTGAATCGACTATTTAAATTCAAAATTCATTCGAATCGATTTCTGTGCATTTTAGCTTGTCCCGGACAAACCGTAAATCGGATTGATACGAAATTTGAAACCATACAATAATATAACATTACGGATGCGATGAAACTGGTTTCGTTGAAATCCAAGACTGTTTGAAAAATGGCTATTTTTAACTCGTCAATTAAATATTAAAATATTAAATTTCTACAAATTAACTTTTAATTCAATTTTGAAGTTCTATAACATCATTCTAACTCTAATATGATTTAATACAAATTGACAAATCAATTTTAATCACATTAAACCCAATTTCCAATTATTTCTGTAATTTCAAATATTAAATTGTCGATTTTATCCAATTAAATCTAGATATTCGAAATAAAATTTATTCGACTTACAAATTTTACTCGTTAATATTTAAAATCAATTAAATATACGAATTTCAAATGACAGAAATTCTGGGTCGTTACATCTAAATTTTGGACTTTTTGGAGCTGGTTTGGATAAATTCTAAGACTGGTCAATTTTTTGTTTAAATTGGATTTAAATTCAATTTAAATTCAAAATGTGAGTGTTTTAACCCACTCACAACTTCTAAAATTTCTTATTTTTGTTAAATTTATTTATGATGTGATTTGATATATATTTATAACTGTTTGGCATATATTTAATCATCATCTCAGTTAATTGCATTTATTTCGTTATTTAATTTATTTTTGAATATGGCTGCCAGTTAATTACCTGTTATATATTATCAGTTATATATTGATATTGATTGATTGTTTTGGATGATGATTGGGATGGATGTATGATCTGTTGATGGATGTATTATATATTATTATAAACTGCAAGTTATTACGCATTTTTATTTCATTCGGGATTGCGGTTTGAAATGATAAACAACCGAATTTTATTTTTAAATTACGGATTGAAATGATAAATATCCGTATCACTTGACCATAGGATAAACAATTTTATATAGACACCACGATCTATATATAGAAATATTTTGAAATGATTTTCTATGGTTTTGAAAAGAAATATATATGGTTTTATGAGATATTGATTCAGATATTTGATAAAGGTTATTTTATATATAGTAAAATTCTTGCTTTTAAGCTATATATAAAATTGGTTTAAAGTATAAGGAAGTTTAATAATAAAGTTTGATTTTATTAGAATATAATATGGTTAAGTGTTTATTTAAATTTTATTTCTGGAGTTTAAAATATATTAAATGAGGGTAAGGTGGGAAGATAAATGTGAATTTGATTTAAATTAAAGTATATAAGAATTCTTGTCTAATAAAATTGATTTGAATTTAAATAAATTGAGATTTTAAAAGGTATGATTTAACAACTTGATTTTGGATTAGAAGATTTAAATGAATATCAAGTCGTTTTAAATGAATATTCTTAAGTTAATTAAATTGAAAGAATGTCCAGTTATTTGAAGTTTAAAGGTTTTACTTAGATGATTTTTGATTTATTAAGTAAACATTTTAATTCTAAATAATAGTAATTGAATTTGATATATTTGGAATTATCAAAGAATTCTTTTGAAATGGTGGAATGTTTAAAGCACTGAAATATATGGAAATTGAAATGGTTTAATTGGGGATTTAAATCTATATTTGGAATTGATTTGTGAAGGTGAAGAAACTATTTTATTATATAAAGTAATTTAGATTTAAACCATTTAAGTGGTGGGGTTATGTTTCAAAGTATGAAATTGAAAGTTTTATGTTTGAAGGGCTATCGGTCAAGCGTTTGGTTTAGAAATATTATGATTTTTGAAAAGGATATATTTGAAATAAAATGATATTATATTTTTTAAAACAGAAATGATATCGTATTTATATGGTTTTGAAAGGGATATTATATTCTGGTTTTAAAGTATAAATTATTTTGAAATGACCGCGGTGTTATAATAACATTTGGTTATTAAAGAGACCGGGATCGGAAGTTGTCATACTCTCTGCCAACTCCGAAAACCACTTTAACAAATGTGTACGCGGTGGAGAATCCAGAATGAAGTAGGATGGTGGCGGCGTTTCCTTTGAGGTAAATACGAGGACTCAACTCCCGTGAGTAGGCATAAGGTGGATAAAAGAGGAGCGATCGACGGGTTAAGAAGGTAGCCCAATTTATCGGACACATCCCTTCGATATTCTACTCCGACTTTGGATTTATTCGATGGCCACTTTTGATTTCTTTGATTTGGGGTGTGGCTCGAGGTGGGCGGTAGCTGCGACTATGCATTACCACCGACCCGGAAGCGTAATTGGTATATCTACCTTGGCATTGCCTGGTTGTGCCGTGTCACCTGCCCTAGCGCGTCTGGTATGAGTTTCTATTTGTGTCGTACCTATGAAGTATCCTCTGGTAGCCTCCCGATTAGGAGGTATTATGATACTGTATAGACTATTGGCATTATTTGTGTTAAAGGGAATATTGGGTCACTCCTTAAAGATATTTAAAAGTAAGTTTATTTTACTAATAGACACTATTATAATAGCGAAATATTACTGTAAAGTAAATATTTTAACGAATCCTTAGGAGATGTGAATCCCGAGCATCTCTTAAGTTACTACACTCACGTTAGACACTGGATAGGAGATGCCAAAATCCCGTAAACATCTCTGACGATGTTACACTCATATTTTATTATTGATTTAACTTACATAAGAACTTTTAGTTCTGACTCGAGTGTTTTGTCTTTTCAATTCGCTCGGGTCAGTCCGAGCGTTTCAGGATTTGAAGATTTCATTCTAGAGGATGAAGACGAAGATTTGTAGTACTATTATCTACTACATTATTCCACTACACCATTTAATTCCGCTGCATTAATTAGTATTCTCTGGTATGTGTACTCTGATATGTATTGTACAAATATAATCGAATATTTTGTAAATAGCTTCATGAACTGTATATTTGATTTATTATATTTTATCGTTCCACTACAAGATTCTATTTTGTTTTTTCTTTCCCTGCTTTTTCTTATTTACCCCATAACAATCCACCCTTCTGTATGGTTTAAGTCTGACGTGTGTGGTTTATCGTCGATTTAAAGCGTGTGGAAATGCAAAGTATTACATATATCGAGTTAAAAGATTGTGGACAAACTTTTTCATAAAGATAAATCATCGTTTGAGTAAAAAATGGTTCCTTTGGAATATTTTCCTTTAATAAAAATATTTGAAAATAAATAATTAAAGGGATTATATAAATAAGCACCTTTATAAAATGTCTGAAATTAAGACAAAAATTTTATGAAAGTTTTTGAAGGTTAACAAATACGTATGTTATATTTAGATCACCTCATTACACAATTTTATATATGATTTAAATACAGCATTTTAAGGTATTTACACTGGTCCGAAAAAGGATTTATCACTCGATTCTTGATGACGAACATTTATTAGGGTTTATTGGGTACTTGAGTTTTCTATCATAATTGAGCACTATGCAAGGAAAGCAAAGGTTCTGATCTAGAAACTTGATTAAAGTCCACAATAGAGGTCGGGGATCGATCCTAGTTCGGAAATAAAGTAGTGTATTCAAATAGGAGATCGAATAAGAGGTTTCATATGGATGATCTGTGATATTATATGGAATTAAGTTTGAAGATAAAGGTTTGGGCAAACTTTTGTTTTGGGTAATTTCATGGATGAAATTCTTTTAAGTATGGGAGAATGTAACGACCTGTAATTTTGCTACTTCGAAAACGAGAGATTTTTTTTAAAAGGTATAAAACTTAAATAAATAAGTTATATATAATAGATAATAAAAGAGAATTATTTATTCTTATAGTTGATAATTTAAAAAGCATAAATTTGGATTTTAGAGCAAATCAACAAAGTTAAGTTTTGTTAAAATTAAAATAAATGCTTAAATAAATAAGTTTAAATATTTATTTAATAATAAACATTATTGAAAACATTTAATAAAGATAATAAAAGTATATTATAATATTTAAAAGTATGTTAATAATCGTTTTACAAGCATTACCAAATTTTATCGCATTTTGTCAGTTTTACATACACTATGAAGTTAGAGGTTTTGATATTATTTAAATAGGATTTTAAAATATAAAGAGACATATTTTACTTTATTTAAAGAATTAAAAATTTTATTTTTAAATTTGGTATAAATAAATAGTTTAACTAAAACGTCAAAATGTGACCGTAAAATATTTTGTCAAAAATCAATGTTTTGTCGATTAAAAGTTGTTGCAACTTCGTCGCACCTTTATTTTCTTTTATAAGTACATATATTCAAATAGCATGAGTATTAATTAATTCACTAATCAAGTTTACTTTTACTAAACATACTTAGAAAATTCAAGAATATAATTAACAAAAAGTAAGCATAAAATGATAAAAAAAGTACAAAGGTCAAAAAGTAAAACATCAAGTCAAAAAAACATAATTATTACTTTCTTTATTTAATATCTAAGTGAAAATGACATGAAATAATGATTTGAAATGTGATGTTAAGTGTTGAAAAAAAATAAAGTTACCTAAGAAGTAAGCAAAGTTATTTTGGTAATTTGATAAAGGGATATTATGGTAACTTACCACTAATTTTTCTATAAATACCAACCACTTTCTCACTTTTTTTCACATTATTTCTACCTTCTTTTTCTTCTTCCTCCTTGAAGCTCTCTTTAATGGCTTTTCTTCTCTTCCATTTCCTTATTAACTTTTTCAAAATTATATCAAATCAACTCCAAACACAACCAAACTTTGCCAAAGACCTTAGAATACAATTAAACATCGTTTAGCATCTAAGAAGTGAAGACATGATGGAGGAAGAGGAAGAATAGGAGGAGCTTGAACCTATGGAGGAGGGAGGAGCAAGTTGTAAAGTTTCAGAGCAAGAAAAAGAGAAGGAGGTGCTACCAGGATCAAAAGGAAAGTCTATAGAAAAGATTTGGTGAATATAAAAGGATTTAGTGAAGTGTTGGATGATACGAATGTTGGTAGAAAGCGAAAAATTTGTTTAAAGGTGAGTACTCATATTTACTAATTAATCCATAACTTATTTCAAGTATAATGATTGAAAAGTTTAAATAGGTTGAATGATTAAATGTTTGATAACTTCGTTGCAAATTGGATGATTACATGATTATTAATGTGGTTGATAACTTGTTTGATAAATGATAAGAGAAATGATTAGTAATTAACCATAGTTAATTAAATGATAATTAAATTCATATAGATGTGTGTATGAAAATTATTTAGCCTCTTAATGATTTCAAAGTATCTAAAAAGATTGAAAATGATATTATACTAATATAATATTATAACATGAAATGAAATGAAATGAAAACTTAGTTGGAAATGATGGAAATGTTGTTTAAAATGAGTTCAAATTGTTTTAGAAATTTTTTATAAACTTTTAAAAGTGTTTCCAAGAAGTTTGAAAAGAAATTGAAAAACAAGTCAAAACTATGTGCGTCGTGTAACGGTAGTTCGCGATTTCATGCCATAAAAGTTAAATGAGTGTACAAAGTGGAATATAGCTCGGAATTCTTTGAGATAAGAATTTTCCAGTCTACTATATTCAAAGATTTCCAACTAAGAAAGAAAATAGAGATTTATCAAGTAGATTTTGAAATATGTCCAAAACAATTTTCTAAAACATCGCGGTTTTGCAGTTGGGAATCCAAATAGGGATTTCTTTATAAATGATATTTTTAAATGATTAAAATATTAAATAAATTTTAAAAATCTATTAAAATGGTTTAAAAGAGATTTGGAATGAAAAAATATGAATTTTTAAATATTAAAAAGTTTTTTAAATCAAATAAGCTTATATAGCACTTACCATAGCACATTTATGCTGCGAATTCTATAACCTTTTGAATATGAGTTTTAAACCTAACAATTATTTCCTAAATATTTTGTGAATGAGTTTAAAAGATTAATTTAGTAATTTAAAGATGATATTGAAGTTTTCTTAAGAGTTTGAATAAATTCTTAAGATGAATTGTTAATATACTTAAACCAAAAGTGAAGAATATAAATAAAATAACAAACTGAGAATGTGGAAACGGCCAATATATTTGTCCCGCCTATGAAATATGGGAAGATAAAACTAAGTGTTTAACTAAGGTTAGGGATGGAGTAACCAGTGCCCTGAAGTTACCTGGGCTATGTTTTCTCCTTTTAGGCGATTGGTGGAGTAGATCGAAAGGAAAGCTCGGATGCTCTAAAGACCATATTTAAGTTTTCCAAGATAAGAGAAAAGAAATAAATTATATGAATGTTAACTAACCACTAAATATCTTTTATCGATGATTAGGACAAAGGAACCGGGATCAGATTTGTGTGATTCCTATCCGAAGAACCGGGATTGGATTTGGGTGATTCCTATTCGAAAATCACTTCAAACTAATTTTTGAAACCCTATATGAAATTAAAATATATATTTTTATGATTATCATGAAGGAACCGAGATCCTATTTGGGTGATTCCTATCTGAAAAACTGGAATCGAATTTGGGTGATTCCTATCCGAAAACCCCTTCAAACTAATTTTTGAAATAAAGCATATTGAAGTCAAAGATAAGTGAAGACAAAAATATTCATGATGTAGGATTACTTACCATTAGTCCCTGGAGGTGAAATTTACCATATCTAAGATGGCAGTAGTGCTATGTTATGAAATCTTCAATTTGCAAGAATATGATTTGAAGTTAAGAAAGAAATCTTTGATTAAGTTCTAATGAATGATTTGGGAAAATTTTCCCTAAGTTAAAAGTTATAACTTGAATATAAGAAATCTTTGACTAAGATTTAATGAATGATTTGGAAAGGTTTTCTTAAGTAAAAGAGAAAATGATTTGGAATAATTCCAAGATTTAAGAGGGGTTTGATAAATCAAATTATTTGATAAATAAAGCTTAATGATTCCATATACATTTGAAAAGAAAATGGAATAAATTGAAAAGAATATATCTAAGAGAGATATTTGATTTGAATAAGAAAAGAAGTAATTGATTGATGATTGATATCCACATAGGAACTTAACATCCTTTTTAAGTGATGATTCGCTTCGAAGGAACCAGAGTCAGATTTGAGTGATTCCTATCTGAAAACCACTTCGAACCAATGTATATGTTCGAAAGTGGAGATATGTTGAAGATGATAATTATTGAAGATCGTGGATCTTCATAGCGTGTGGACTGCTTGTTGAATGTAACGACCCGCTATTTTGGACTATTCGCATCCGCACATGTCGGACTTGAATAATTCAAAATACCGAATTGTTAATTTAAATTTGGCAAAACTCAGATATACAGTAAATAAATAATCACAGAATCACAACACAGAGTAATAATATGCAGCGGAAGTAAAAGAGATAGTAGTTCATGAAGCTACTATATATATAACAGAGTTAAATAAGTTACAACAGAAGTTTCGAATACAATAGTCAAATACAATAATCAGATTACATCACTGGAATCAACTGAATATCTGAAAGCTGGATAGATAGCTGGACCTCCAAGCAAAGCTTCAACTTCAAAGGTGAGCCTCGAAAGCTGGTACTCATAGTCTGACCCGAGCGTAAAGCAAAACACAAAACACTCGAGTCAGGATTAATATTCTTATATCAATATATCCAACTCAAGTGAAATAGCAATCGAAATACAAGTAACTCAAAGGATGTTGGAATCACCATCCTTTAAGGATCCGTTAAACTATCTACTATGTAGTAGTATACGCTAAATAGATAATGTGTATCGGTAATATAAAGTATCAAAATAGTGTTAAGGCGTTACCATTATCCCCCTTAACACATTTTATATAAATGTCATAGTCTATACAGCACTGTAAACTCCACCGTAAACTGGTGGGATATCAAGGAGTACTCCATAGGTATAACACAAAACAAATTCGTAGTGGTCGCGTATATAGAGATACAAGTATGACAAGGCACATGAGGCAATACCCAAGGTAGTGAGACTACCGTTCGCCTGATCCGGACTGGTGAGAACGCATCGCCGCAACGATCGCAACACCGCGAAACAACACTCCTGAAATTCCGAGGGTGCACCAATCAATCACAAGTAATGAGTAGTAGTTACGAAGAAGTGTGTTCGCTCGAGGTGGCTAACCCCATTTGGCCCGGCACGGCTCCTGATTTTAGTCATTTCCAATTTGACACAAGTGTCAAGGCTATCCATTATCGTTCTCTTTCTTTAGTCATCACGTACATCGTTCCAACCACTTCATTCTGGATCGTCACTCCGCGTATAGTTATTAAAGTGGTTTTCGGTTTAGATAGAGAGTATATCCATAACCGATTCCGGTCTCTTTAATAACTTTCGTAATTATTACCCCGATTGGTCGTTTAACATATTTCAAAACCAAATAAATTTCAATTTCAATTTCAATCCGTAAATCAACATTTCGTTTGTCTTTCTAAATCAATTTCCAAAGTTTATGCTTCAACTTTCAAGTTACCATTTCAAAACCTTATAATTCGATTTCAATTATTATTCTAAAACAATTCAATATTGATTCAAGCTCGTATATAAACTTCATTCCGAAATCATTTAAATTAATTTAATTTAATATTCAAACCAATTTAAACTCATTTATCGATTTCATTCAATATTCATTAAGTTAATTTATCATTCAAAACAATTTCCCTTTAAATTTCCAATTCATTAAATCGGTTTCTTAAGTTTAACTTCATTATATCAAAACTTTAAATTGAAACAATATTATATTCATCAAATCAATTCTTTAAATTACAAGTCTTACGTTAATTTCAATCAATCCCATTCATTTCAACAAATCACATTTTGTTTCTTGTTAAAGAAATTCAATTTTCACTTATTTATTGACTTCGTTACAAATTTCAAACTCAATTAATAAAGAACTAAATTTCACATAATCGAGAAGTTTCAATTTCGCTTATTAACTTACTTAAATAATTTCTCCAAAACTGTAATAAATAAAGAAACTCAAATTCATTTATTAACGAAGTTCAAATCCACTAATTCAAAAGTTCAATTTCTCTTATCAAAGAATTCAATTTTATTCAATTATCAAATAATTCAATCTCATTCAATTATTAAATAATTTCAAACTTAATTATTAATAATTTCAAACTTAATAATTACAAACTTGATTATTAATAATTTCAAACTTAATAATTTCAACTTAATTATAAATCCAAATTTAATTGTTAAATCATTTCAAACTTAATTCAATGAATAATTCTAAATTTAATTATTAAATAATTCATTTCAAACAACGTTCTTTCATCAGTTATCACATTAATATTTTGTTTCAGATTACAATATTAACATTTTCCTTTCATCAAAATTTACGTTCCAATTTAATTTCAAAACCTTATTATTCAAATAAAATCTTTATTTTATTTCAAATCAAATTATTGACCAATCGGGTTTATTTAATTCTCTATCCTAAGTCAAGTTCATTTTGGGTATTTATCATTTCAACCCGATTCCAATTCCAATTCAAAAATCAAAACATAACAAAGGGAACTTGCAGTGTGATAACTGGGATGGTGTCAAAGTAAATAAACAAACAATGACAACAATCAAAACAATCCAAAAATCAATTCAAATAATCCCGAAATAATCGTATTAATTCACATTGTTATTTGTGCAAATTAATATAATTATTTCTAGAATCTACACTATCATTTCATGTAGATTAAAGATTATTACAATAATTATTCTATGCAATTCTACACTTTACATCAATTATTCAATTTCATATCACATCAACCTATACAATCATACATTCAATGGTTTAAGGTGTAATTAACCAATTCTACGTGTCAATTTTTATCTAACATTTAAAGGTCGTATTTCACAAATTTAACTAAGCAAATTCAACACATATGTCAATTCAAAATTTTAACTATCCTGTGTCAAATTAAATTTCATAATATTTATCACTTATTCATTACAATTTAGCATCCAATATAAACAACAATCAATCAATCAATTACCAACCAAACTGGATTTATTATTGCATACATAACAGATAACGGTGTCAGATGTCAAAGGTGAACTGATACATAAATAACAGTGCAATAAATAACAGCAGTATATTTCAATTGTCGTTTCAATTGAAATCGAATTTAATAAATAAAAGAATATTAATCGTGAGTGATTGCTCACCTTTCGAGGCTAGAGAGATGAATAGACAACGAAGTTGAGTCACGGATCGTAAGCACGACTTTCGGAATAACTAGATTGGCACGAATCGACTAGCAAAGCTGTTAAATATGAATCGTCGAAATCAAATCAGAATAGGAGCGATGAAAGTAAATGGTATCAGTGAACATATATATACATAACTATATTCCAAAATTAAACACATAAAATATATTAAAAAAAATCAATTTTAAACATATATTTTCAAATCGATATTTAATTTAACACAGATAAAATTCCATAGATATGCATTTCTAACGCCATCTTACAATTAAATCACATATATTTTTAAATTCAACATATTATCGTTTATTTATTATTATTATTATTTTATTAACAACAATATTCAAAATCATCTTTCTTAAATACAACATTTAAAAGAAATCAAATCAAAACATTCAACACAGCAATAATTACAAAACTTGTCCCGCGTCAAAGTTTAACAATATAATTCTATGTGCTACCGAGATCGAAATGGTCTGAAATTAGGTATGAATAAAGATCAAAATTTGTATTTCAAACTGCAAAAAAAATCACTTGATTTGGACAAGAGACGAGAAAAAGTTACGATGTCACGAACATAGACTCAGGCCATGTTGCGCCTGTCAAATGTTCAGGTCTGAAAACCCCTCTGGGTCTGACTTTCAGGTAAGAAACAGAGAACTGAACCACCTCGTATGAAGCTAAAATTTTATATATAGAAAGTAGAAAACTTTATCTTTTAAACAAAAAGGGAATCACTGTATTCCGATGTAAGACGGAAGAGATACGATGCGTCAAACATGAACTCAGGTCGTGTTTGCAGCAGTGTAAAATAAGTACAAAAGAACAGCTGCCTGAGTCAAACTTCTAGATCCTCGACCACTAATCAAACGATGTCGGATTTTGCTGAAATTTGACATGCATAAACTAGGTAACTTCGACTCTTTTATAAAAATAGAATCAACCCATTCCGATAAAACATGAGTGAGATATGATATCGTGAACATGAAGTCTAACTGCTGTTTAGAAAAAATAAAAATAAACAAATATCACCTTTATTATAAACTTATTTATATTATATGCTCACGCAACATCATATGTGAATAAGTATTAGTATCCACATCAATCACTTACAAAACAAACTAAAAATCATCCTTATATACTTTATAACTTATATGCTACAGATGAATAAAGCCCCTTTTCTTTCTTTCTCTTGTTCAAGAAATCCTATCCTGGAACTGACATTCATACTATGCTTTAACAAACCTTAGATGTTCTTTCCCTTTTTTTTTCCAAAACAAAACACAAAAAAACAAAAACAGGTAACCAATAAGCAAGCAACTACCTAAAACACCTGTATATGCTTACTAGACTCTAAGACTTTAAACTAACGTTATATATAGATTAACCATTAAATATAATTTACTTACATGTAAGATTAGAAGGAGAAGATAGCGGGATGCTCGGCTGGGTCAAGTCGCACTATTTCACTGAGGTCGGAGCATGGGGAGAAGGTTGCGGTGTGGTTCGACGGAGGTGATGCCGAGTAGGTAGCCGGCCGAGCGCAGTGGGGTAGAAGTTGGATCCCGGCCTGGCAAAGGGTGATCGGACGGGTTGGGAAGATGTGAGATGGGTCGGTGGTGTTGAAGGCGGAGGTCGGTTGCGGGATGTTGGCGAGGCAAGGCCATGGAGGGGGTCGAGTGTAGGTGATAGGGAGGAGGTCGGGAAGGTGGCAAATTTGGTCACAGCGGTGAGCAGCCAAGTGGAGGCGGGCTCCATGAGTGACTGGACTCGACGACCATAGTGGTGTGCGGCAGCGTGAGAGAAGCTCGGTCAGACGGCTGTGGTGTGTGTGGCTCCGGTGTCTCGGCGCAGTGGTGGTCGGCGGGCTCGTCTATTGGTGTTGCCGCTTGGATGAATGGGCGAAGGCGAGGGGATGGAGGGGAAGGAAAAGAATTTTAATGGAAGAAGGATAGGCTACAGGTGAGGAAAAGAAAGCAAGATCCAACAATGAATGAACAGTATGCTAATATAAACAATGAATGAATGCAACACGCAAGGAAAAGCAATGGAAAGGTATGCTAATATAAACAAAAGTCAAGATAATAATGAACGTGAGTTCCAAAACGAATGAATGCAACTTTCAATATATTTTTTTTTTTTGGAAATGAAGTTCAAAGGTTAGGAAGATAAGTAGCCTTCAGTTCATAGGCAACACGCATTAGTTTTGTACTATTTGATTTAAGGTAAGAACAAAAGGTCACAACTTTTGGTATCGTACGACGCAAAGTTTTATCGTTTCCGCCACGTACATGACCTTAAAATACAGAAGTAAATATACTGTAGAGATCAATTCGACGAGACGATCAAAACGGTATACAGATGTCAGTGGTACGATCGAATTATAAAAATTCAAATTTTTTTACTACGGAAAATGCAAGAAAACCGCATAAAAATAAGATCGACGGAGCCAAAGATGTCCGAATTTGGAAAAACGACAAACTGACAACTTGCTCAAAAGATGTTTTAGAATTTTTCTACGTAAAAATATTTAGGTTTTGAAAATGTTTTATTTTCATCGCTTTTTAACTGATTAAATTGAAGTAAATTTACGCACGAAATAAACTTTCATATTTTCAAACGAAAATTTACCAGTCGCTATATTTAACTAGACGTATTCCAAATATCAAATTTATATTTCAAAATTTTATTTTTATATTTTCATTAAATTTCGCACAAATTCAGTTAATTAAATTAATTTAAAACCGTTAAAATATCCGGGTTGTTACATTGAACATGCTCAAGGTAGCTCCCATTATAGAGTTATTTATAGTAGTGGTTTCCTCGTTGTGGAGATTTTTTCGATTGTAAGGAATATCGCTACTAGTGATAGTAGGAGAGTGCCTTCGATTTCGTTCAGTCCTAGAACGAACTGGTATGGAAGAATGTCTGACATTACATTTATGAGACACTACGTTTGAATTTTACAAATGTATATCTGCTAGGTGGTGGAGAAGGAAACTTTTCTTAGCTTGACAACCTTCTTTGAGACATACGAGCTTAGAGGTTGTATGCTTGTGGGAGTCAAATAGTGATCAAAGGAATGTCAATGTGGCATTCAAAGTGGAACCTGTTATGATCAAAGCGTGGTTTTGTATGATAAGCGTGCCTTTAATGAAATTGATCGTAGCCTCGCGAGCCACACACCGCGGTTATGATGGGATACTATGTGGTCTGACAGATGCAAATTCGAAATAAGTGAGTGTGTATGGTGGTGTCCAATACGTTGGGCCCTTTGGGGGATACGTCCCTCAAGGCATTTATTGCCCCATTTAGATAAAGTGGCTTGATTGGGAAAAGCAAGGAACTACTGGTTATCAGTAGGAGTGTAGCAAGTATAGTTCCAAGTGACTAGTTTGAGAAAAGCGATTATGGCACCATGGGAACTATTTTTGTTATGCATGAATCGAAGAAAAAAGCTACTAGCTCCCTATCATGTTGGAAATTCAATCCTAATACGATATTTACGGTTTTGATCATAGTCCTAATATAGCTATAATGGCTTGCAAACATTTCAGCTACCCCTTCTGGTATCATATATTTCGTTCGGTACATTCCATTGACCTGGTATGGATATATTACCTTAGACTTAGTCCAGATATTGATATCTTATTTGAATAATTTTATTTGAATAGTGTTTTCAAAAGAATGTCATTAAAAATAATATCATGTGTATTTTACTATGAAGTGTTTGGTTATCATAAGGTAAAAACCCGTCTGTGTTTATATGTGGGCGTGGTCTTATAAGATGCCCTTCTTTTCGAAGGTTTTGATGACATCGTCATGATCTATACACTTTAAAATTTAAAGTACCTCACGCTGGTTTATCAAGCCTTATCCAGGTATTTTTAACACTTGGGTCAAATCCAAGTATTTTCAGGTTGAGTTGGAGAAGGTTGGAGTTTCTAAAGGAGAGTTGGAGATCTTTATCATCGTATGGACGTATTCTATTATCTGCTACATCTATTGCATTCGTTTTATTGTTTTCAGTATTTTTAAGGACAGAAGTTTATAACTGTCTAGGCAGAATCTAGGTTAGACTCTGATATTGTATTTAAAATTTTTCCACTGTAAATATTATAGTTGATATAATATGTGTTATTCCATTCATGTGAGATTCTATTCTGTCTTTATTTTTATTTCTACCCTTAATTATCCATCTTTTCGTGCTATTTGAGTTAGAAAAGTGTGGTTTATTGTCGATTCAAAGGGTATGGAAAAAAAGGATCATTACATCAGGAGGGACTTTAAGGCATTATATGGAAAGGTTCCGTGCTGCTTGTGCCGAAGTTAGTAATCCCAACAATAATTTTATTCTGATGGCATTAACTAAAGGGATTGATCCCGATTCCAAATTTGGTGATTGGTTGACTGGAAAACCCCCGGCTTCATTGGACCATTTCTATGCAAAGGAATCCCAGTATTTGAAGGCGGCAAATGCTAGACGGTCTAGGAAGTAGGACGTCGTGGGGCTAAGTAGTGAAGGTATCCAAAGTAATGTTGCAGTGAAGCAGACCGGGGAGACTACAGACAAAATATAGTTAAATATTCAGAATAAGCAAAGTCAGCAAAAGGATGATGGAGGTCGAGGAAAGAAGAGAGACCCTCATCGTGGGAGACCAAAAGATCCTATGTTCGATTTGTATACCCCTTTGAACACGTCGCTAGAGAATGTGAAATGACCTGGAAATTTTGGTCGTTATTTTTGAACATTTAATTCATTTTAAATGTTGAATATGGATTTTTAATTTGATTTCGAATATGAAGATTTGGTTGAATCCATAAAATTAGTTGTAATTTCAAATATGGCAATTTAATTGGATTTGGATAAATAGTAATTTAATATTTGAAATTGGGATAATTTGTAAATCTGGAAATAAATGGATATGAAAATGGTGTCTAAAGCATATTTAAGTCTGGTTGGATTCAAATTGTAGTATTGGACTTTGGATGAAATCAAAAGTCGATAAGTTAAAATTGGAATTTTTATGGTGGAATTTAATAATAATAATGCAAATAATCAGATTTTAATTTAAATGAGTCAAAGTGATCTCAAAATCTTGATATAAATTCTATATGATTTATAACTAGGTTAGTAAAGTATTAAAATGGAAATTTTTAAGGAATTCGACAATTTCGAAAATCGTTCGACTCAGTCGACGAGTTAAAATAGCCTTTCGGGGCACGATCTCGGAATTCGACAGAACCAGTTCCATTGGTTTCGTATAGTTAATTATTATCGGATAAAAAATTTCATACCATTTGGAATTACTGATTGTTCGTATGGGTGAGAAATGCATTAAAATTGAAAATTTAATATTTTAAATCGATTCAGAAAGCCATCTTCCACATATGATTGAATTAGCCTCCGAAACACATCCCATTGTGTTCGATATATGGGCAAACCTTATAAACGCCTGTCCGATGTTTCATTTGGAATTCGTTTGAAAGTTAATTAATTTGTGAAAATAATTAATTAAATTGATATATAAACCCACATATATATAATCACGTACAGTAACCCTAGGGCTTAAGAAACGGAGCCGCCACCCATTTTTGTTAATCGCCGATATGCTCTCATCTTCCCCTCCATTTTTCTTCCTATCCATGAGCTATCTTGTGACGACCCGGAAATTTTTAACATTTAAAAACGAAATATTTAATTGATTTTAAATATTTGGAGGTTAACTTAACTTGAATTCCAAAATATAAATATGAATTTGGCGATTAAATTTTTGGATTTAATCTATTTAAAGTTGGGTAAAAATTTGAATCTTCAGTTTTAAGCCGATTAAATAATATTTCAAAGGCTTGTAAAATTCATATCAATAATACTGAAGATAATAGAAGCCTCGGAATTGAATTTGGAAATGATTTGTTCAGTTTTGAATTTATATTGTTTGAATTGATATTTAAAAATAGCCTTCCGAGGCGCAGTCTCGGAATTCAATGAAACCAGTTCCATTGGATCCGTAATATTGCATTATTGTCGGATTTCAATTTTTGTGGTAATTGGAGTTGTTATGTGAGCGTACGACATATAAACGCGCCAAAATTTATATCGAAAATTCAATTTTATAACTCGATCCAAAAGCTATCTTCTCCATACGATTGAATTGGGACTCGAAACCTTTTCCAACGCGTTTATCATAGGGGTACAACATTATAAACATCTAACAGCACGCCTCCATAGGAGTTCGCGATTTTAAGCTACGTTAATTGTGACAATTTGAATTTGAATTTAAATTTGAACTATATTTTATCCTGGTAAACTTCAGTAGAAATTCCCTCCCATCAAAACTTTTCTCTACAACCTTCTTCTACACGTCGTCGCTATTCTTTCACTTTGCTCAACTCATAGTTAATGCAGGGAAATATCTTCGTTCTTTTCTTCCCTGCTAAAATGGCCAAGCTAATTAAATTAAACAGTCGAAGGCCTTTTTCCTTTCAAAATCAATGGCCGGGAGTTTAAAAATAATAATCAAAACAACGGCCGATGGTCGCAACTAATTCAAATCAGGATTTCTCAAATTCGAAATCAATAAATGGCCGAAGACGAATCAATGCCGAGCTCAAGTTTTAGGTTTCGGGTTGGACTTCGTATCACGTCATCCAATAGCGCTCGAGCCATCAGGTTTTCGAGTTTGCGATGTCGCAATTCTAGAGTCGCAGTCGCGACCGCATGCGCGATGCCGTGAAGCTCGGCAAGTCATGGAGGGCGATCTCGTGCAGGCATATGGACTGAGGGCATAATGGAGTGAACACGCGGCAATGCTCGAGTTAGGGCTTGGATTCGCACGGGCTTGGATTGTAGTTTGTTGTTGGCGAAGTAAGAGGGGCCGGTAGCTATTGCGAGGTGGTGGCACGGCTGTGCTCGAGGGGTCAGCGAAGCAGTGCAAAGGCTGTGTCGATTGTCGTGATGGTAGTGAGTTACTAGGTTATAGGACCTCCACGAGTTGCAGTGAGGTATATTTGTTTTGGATTTTATTTTAAAATCAATATATATATATATCACCATTTGATTTATAGTAAAGTCTAGATGCAGATTTTATTTTTTTAAACAGAAAATAGATTTCTAATGTACATATTAAGTACACATGTTTTTTTTAAATTTTAATATTATAGGTATTTGTATAAATTAGATTTTTGAAAATCTATCTAAAGTGAAAATTGTATAAAAATAAGGTATTTTGAAAATTTATTCATTAATTTTGTAACTTGAAATTTATTTATTTAGGAGGTTTAATTTAAATAATTTAACTAGTTATTTTAAATAAGGTATTATAGTGATTAAGTGGATCAATAAAACTTATGTAAATTATTTAGTTACAAAAAGGTTTTTAAAAGTGAAATAATTAGTTTAAACAAAATAATTAGTTAATTAAAAATTTATTAGATGGTAATTGATTATTCGATTAGTTCGAAGTGTCAATAAATTATATAAATAGTTTGTTACAAGGTCAAAAGATCATGAAAAACATGCTAGAATGGAAATACACTACGAATTAAAAGCAAGGTGAGATCCTCTCACTCAATTTTTTTTTTAATAATTGAAAATTTCAGTTATTGATTGATGATTGAATTATGATAGTAAAAAATTGATTGTCTGTGTGCTTGGGTGATTGATTTATAATAATTATTCACTGGATGATGTTATATATATAGTAGTATATAGTATATATTAGGTGATTGATTTCCCGCATTATATAGCGGATGAGACCCTATTGCACCGCATAATAGCGGATGATATTCACATATACCGCGATATTCCACCTCGAAGTGGAATGGGTATTTAATTGTTATGCTAACGTCTGTGGATGTAGGGAAACAGGTTGGGGGGATCCAACTGCATTCCTTAAATAATTGAATTTATTTCAATATTGTGTGTTGCTCATTTCTAATCTGTGTGTGACCATTGTGGTTGGAATTGTTGAAGGCTATAATTTAGCCAAATATATTTTTGGTATCATATTATACCAGAAATAAATAAATTGATTTTTGAAATCTAGTAGAAATTTATAGTAAATTATTTTTAGAACAATTGAATAAATTTAAAAGGAGGAATTTGTTTCAAAGGATAATAAGTTTGGTGTTGAAATAAATTTAGAAATCAAGTTTGAAAATTGATTTGGTATTTGTAAATAAATTTGGAAATCAATTCAGAATTCAATTCGGCGCTGAAAATGAATATTTAGAAATCGATTTGAAAATCCTATATCAATGGATATTTAGAAGTTTAATTTCACAATGGGAATTTATAAAGGAATTTACAAATTTGGCATGTAAATTAAAATAAATCGAGAAGATTTATTAATTGATAAAATTAAAAGAGAATTCTTCCCTGGAAAGCCGAGTTTATTGTTAATGTAGCTTTTGAAGTATAAATCAAAGGTTCTAGAAATTATTTGGAATTTTTTTTATTATTGGAGGAATTATTTTTGGAAATTATTTTAAATCTTTAAACATGGATTTATTTAATCACTTATAGAAAGGATTATTTTAAAGATTAAAATTGATATTTGTTTAGAAAATGGTTACTTAAAATAGTTATACCCTATCTACTAAATTATTTTAAAGTTAGTTTAGATTTGAAGTTTTATGTAAGATATTAGTATAATATATTTATAACTAATAATTAAGTAGTGTTTTTAAAATAGTTTATTTCCAAGTATATATGTTTGGATAAGTAATTTAAATTATTTTAAAGCATTTAATCTCGGCAGATTTTCAGTGGAAATAAATATTTGGGAATGTTTTCTGCGTAAGGAAAAATGATTTGAAACTTGTTTCCAAGATATTGAAATGTGGTCAATAATTTGAAATTTTTTTCAAATGGTGGAAGTGTTAAAATATATCTTGTGAATATATTTTGAAGATAAATAATTGGGAAAATTATTTAAATCTTGTTGTTTGTTTTGAATATTTATTGATAGTTAAATAATCGACTATCAATATTTGCCTTTCAAATGGCATTTGAATTTCGATGCGACCGGGGGTCGGATTCCAAGTGGATATTCGAAAACCACATCGAATCTTTGTGATTGTGGTAGATCTTTTATTTAAAGAATCAAAGTGAAAATTGTTGTGATTTGTTGAAATCTAAGAATGAACGCTTATTTTTAAAAATAAGCGCTCGTTATTCGGATTAGCCGGGAGAGGACCTTGTGTCATAAAACCCATTCCGAATAACGATACGAAGAAATGGGATTTCATTTGAAGACAGTGCTGAATACCGGGTATTTTCGAAAGCGAAAGGATTACATGTCGAATGTCTCTGCACCGGGTTGTTCCGGTATAGAGATTTTATCACCCTTTGTGATGGGGATTCCGGACGTGATTAGTGAATATCCGGATTATAAGGGCTTCTTTGGAAGTGCCTTTGGCTCCATTCGATCCCGGAACAGACTTGTATAGATGTGTAGCTGGCGTTGCACTTTTAGATGCAAAGCTGGTTTCTATCAAATACATTTCTGTTGGTGGCGGAGAATTTATTCTCTTAGCTTAACACCCTTCTCTGAGACATACAAGCTCAGAGGTTATGTAGTTGATTGTTACTAGTAATGCTTTCCCAATTTGGTAATGTGGCACACGAAGTGCTGCTGATCATTTGTTAATCAAAGCATGACTTTGTAAAAAGTATAGCTTCGTGGATGAGACCTCATCGGACCTTACAACCCAGAAATGGTCAAAACAGGAAAGATGTGGCAATGTTATGAGGGTCGCGCCCTTTAGGGCATGTCATTTCCTTCTGGAAAAGGGTGGTGTCAGGTTTGGAGCCCTGATATTTAACCTCTGTGGTTACTGCAAATACTTTTCTTTGTGGTTGTTGGTGTAGAGGATCCTCGGATAAAAGTCCCAAAGGACCGGGGGATGGCATACCCGTGTAGTAGTTACCTAGTTACAGAGGTAACCCGGCCTTGTGTTGGCAGAGAGCTGGTTAAGTTCTCGGGACGTCCCGCCAAAGGCGTACCCATGTGGTGGTAGGAAGTTCCTTAGCCTGACCATTTGTTGGAAATCCAAAGAAACAATACGCGCCTTGTATGGTTTTAGTTGTAGAACTTGCCATTTAAAATGGTAGCTATTGCAGGCATAATATAATGGTACTTATGCTGGCTAAGATTAATATTATACTTTCGAAATGTTTTATACACTACGCACTAACAATAATAATATCAAATGATTTTGCGTATCAAGCATATTTGACTATCATAAGGAGAAAAGTGACGACCCGAACTCGATGTCCGACAAACGACATCAAATTCCCATCGCCGGAGCTTATAACAACATCAGATGAATATAAAACAGCGGAACAGAATGAATATTATAAATATCATCACAGATACAACATCAACATAATATCCATACAACATCAGAGTATATAATACATACATCACAACTCCAAACCAAAAGTCCTCAAATGATAAAGGTGATAACGAACTCCCAAAAGCTAAACACCTGAAATCTCCAAAAGCTCCTAAGATATCTCCAAAGCAAAAGCTCCAAAATACAGCTTACTCCAACATACGGAAACCTCCTACTAGGCTGCCCGTGTGGAAATAATGGGCACCCAGAGTTTAGGAAAGAAAACAATAAACTCCCAATCAGTCATGGGACTGGTATGAGTAAACAAAAACAGTTGCTTTTAAAGAAACTAGATTTATAAAAGAATTCTCGCTATGCTTTTAAAAATGGAACTACCATAAGACCTCCCACCACACACACAATGCAAATGCAGAATTGGAGGAGATTTCTTCTTATGGTAGTTAAATATGCTTGGTATGAGAAAAAGAATTCTTTGATATTATTACTAGTGCATAGTGTATAAATCATTTCGAAAATAGAATACTAATCTTAGCCAAGACATTTCGAACTATGCCTACTATAGCTATCATCTAAACAGTGGGGCACCACCATAAGTAAATGGAAGGTTCTACAACTAAAACCGTACAGGGTTTCGTATTGGGAATTGGATTTCCAACAATGGTCAGACTAAGGAACTTCTTGGGCCACATGGGTACGCCTCTGGAGGGACTACCCGAGAACCTAACCGGATCGCTGCCAACACAAGGCCGGGTTACCCCTAACCGGGTAACTACTGACACGAGTATGCCATCTCCCGGTTGTAACCAACCTTTAACCGGGGCCCCAGCAACAAATCACAAAGTAATACATATATATATCTGCGATATCAACATAAGCTAAGTATCTGGGCTCCATACCATGATACCACTTCTATCCAGAAGGAAATGCACATACCCTAAGGGGTGCTACCCCCAATAACCGTGCTGCATCTTTCCTGTTTCGACCATTCCGGGCTATGAGGCTCGACGAAGTCTTGTCCACAAAGCTACGCTTTTCACAAAGCTATGCTTCGATCAACAAATGATCAGCAACACTCAGCATGCCACATTACAAAATTGGGAATATATCGCTGATAACCTTCAACTACATAACCTCTAAGAGTGTTAAGCTAAGAGAATAAATTCTCCGCCACCAACAGAAATGTGTTTGAAAGAAATCTGCTTTATATCTCAATTTGTAGTGTCGGACATACAATCCATACAAGTCTGTTCTGGGCTCAAACAGAACCGATGGCACTTCCAAAGAAGTCCTTGCAATCCAGATATCCACAATCCTCATCGGATTCCCGATCACATATGGAGAACTCTATATCGGAGCAACTCGTTGCAGAGTTAATCGACAGGTCATCCTATCGCTCTCGCAAATACCCGGTCTTCAACACCGGTCTTCAAATGCTATCCATAACGTCGTATCACATATTTCGAATGGGTTATACGACACAAAGGTCCTTTCCCGGCTAATTCGAATAGTGAGCGTCAATTTTAAGAACATGTGAATATGTCATTCACAAAAATTCATAAGTTCAACGTGGGTTTCGAATAACAAACTAAAATCCGATTCCCTGTCGCATCGAAGTTTAAATGCCGTTTTACGGGCAACATGGTTTTCACATCAATACAGAACAAACCAAAATCACAGTGTAGTACATGGAAATTACATCACTCATAATCACAAACAAAACAGAAATTTCAATATGGTGCACAGAAACAGTTAATTTATTTTCTAATTGGTTTAAATAAATTTATCACAATTTTTTTAATCAATGATAAGAATTTGAATAAATAATTTAAACCTTGATTAACTCGTTTTATTGTTTCAAAATTAGTTATTTAAATTAACTGCTAATTTTCTTGATTAATCAACTTAAATTAATTTGAATAACAAATTCTCAATTACAATTAAATTTGAACACTTAATTAAATTTCAAATTGTATATCATCCTTAATTTCTTTTCAAAATCATTAATTAATAAAAATTATTCACCTTGATTATTTGAAAAATCTTCTTTATATCTTAAGAATCAATTTATTGTTGTATTTAAAAGTTCTAATGTAGATTAATTCAAACTCTTATTTTAGATTTAATCATTTAAATAAAGTGTTAATTAAATTTTAAAAACATTATTAAATGATGTAAAGTCATAATAAGTTTTCACTTAACATAAATCGACATTGTTTACCTTGGAATACAAAAATTTACTTAACATTGAAATTATTCAAATCTCATTGTGTCTAACCCAAATTTTCAAAAGCCCGAGTAAAAATAGGGCTTCACTCGAGTAAAACCCGTGCCCTCCCCGTCACTTTCCCGAGCCTCTTCTCTCTCTCCCCGCGTCTGTTCCTTCTTCTTCCTTTTTTTTAAGTTAAAACTTAATTTGTACAGGGCCAACACCTTTGAACGCGAGAAAACCCGAAGCACTTCTCAAATTTTTTCGAGTCTCTCCCGAAGCCAGGCACACGCGAAAGCTGCCTGACATCCACACCAACGATGTGCACGTGCACAGCCTCTGGCCAACGTTCTGGCGAACACCACCAACCTAGGCTAACCACATAAGACCTCTCACTCAAATTCGAAACCCAAATCTTCATGAAAAGTACGAAAACGAAAAAAACCCTGAAACTCGAACCAAAACCCATACACTCGACAGCAAATCGCCACATCCGGCCAACCCCAACCCATAGAGGCGACGCAACTTCGTCCACGTCATCGCCATACTCTCCTCGACCATCTCCCTGAATCGCGAACCACTCGAACGCTCCACAGTGGAAAAATCAAATTCTTACAGAACACGAGAAAAACTGGAACCCAAACCCTATATTTGATTCAACTTCAAAATCCATGCATTGCAAAAATTATTTAGCATTTTTCCCAAAATCATAAAGGGTTAAACTTGATTCAACTCAAGTTTCAACAATTAAAATTTATTCAATCATCCTAAATTTGTAAAAATATAGTTTTTATTCACTTACGAACTGCACACAAAATACCCATTTAAAAATCATCATTTTTGGTTTAAAAATCATGATTTTCAGTGGGGATTCAAGTTATGAAATTGAATCAATGTTTTGAAATGTTCGAATTTCCATATGTTTAGCCTTCCATTGTAAAACTGAGCTCACAGAGACATTACCTCACTATTTAGCTTGCAACAGGTTTTAAAATCTTGATTATGTTTAAACTAACTAATTTTTTCTAGTTCTAAGTCTAACAATGGTTGGATGAAAGTATTTTGAGTTTTTGATTAACTACTCAACTCTGAAACAAAAACAAAGAACAAATAAGTAAATTTACACAGATCAAAAATAAAACTATTTATAAACTTATGTATACTCTCAGAGCATTCAAATATATAAAACTATACTTGTTTTCCAGATGTAAATGCAACTAAGTCAAGTTCGTTAAAATTTTTAAAAGGTTGATGTCACTCACATATCTGTTGAAACAGAGAGCACTTTGGTTTTGATAATAAATGCAGTTTTGATTCTTCTCTCTTTTCTTCCTTTAATAAATTGTTTTCAAGCTTGAATAAAAAGTGATGTTTGCTTTTCTCTTTAATTTCTGTTCTTTGTTATGATTTGTTAAACGAATGTAAAACAGAGAGATGTTCTTGTATATATATAACAGATTGTGCATACTGCATATAGGTAGGTATAATAGTTCTTTTTATATTGACTAACCCATGCTTGAATTGTCTGATGTATGTTTGTGTATGGGCTGAGGAGTAATAGCATTTAATGAGAGCATTAAATGAAGCGTTACTGACCCATGCTTCCTTGTATGTTTAAACAGGTAATGTTACTTTATTTTTGTAAGTACAAAGTTTATTTTACTTTACAGATTTTTTTCTTTGCTATGGACGAATGGAGATGATGTAAATAAAAGATAATGTACAGGTTTTATTTTATATTGAGGCTTGCATAACTTATTTTCCTAGTTTGTATATTACTTTTGCAACTTGTTTGTTTACTTTGTTTCTTGATTTATGAATTCCACTTGCACATGTATGCCATATGTCACTTTATAACAATGTAATTTTATTTTGTAATTCTTATCACGACTTACATTCATAATTTCTTTTTACTTCTATTCAAAGGTTTAAAAATTTAATTTGTACATATATTAAATTATTGTTTAAAAACAATTTCTTATTTATAAAATGTTCTTTTCTTTATTATTATTATTTGTTTTTTATCATTTATTTAAACTTAACCATCAATATTTCTTTTTATTTAATTCTATATTAATGTGTCATATTAATATCCACAATTTTGATTTCTTTTGGAATTCTCAAATAATTTTTTAAAAAAGTTCAAACAATTTAACGAATTTAATTTAACAAAATTTCCGGGATGTTACAACATCCCCTCCTTAAGAAAATTTCGTCCCCGAAATTGAAAGAGAGAGAAACGCAAACAATTTATATACGAATTCAGAAAAATAAGGAAATGACTTACAGATTAAGTCGAAATGTCTATTCTGCAATTGGGATATGATTTCTTCATATTATCTTCAGTCTCCCAAGTACAGTCCTTTGGATCTCCACTCCATTGAACTTTGACCAATTTCACAACTTTGTTTCACAATCACTTCTCATCACGATCTACAATTTTTGTCGGCTCCCTTTTAACTGCCAAATTTGGAGTGATCTCTAGATCCTGCGGAGCAGCTTCTTCAATAATATCATCTGGATCGTGCACATATTTTCGAAGATTAGAAATGTGGAACACATCATGCACGCCAGACAACCAGCTGGGTAGCTGCACTCGATATGCTAGAGGACCGATCCTTTCCAGAATAGGAAAAGGACCAATATAACGCGGTGCTAACTTTCCAGTTTTCTCGAATCTCAATACATCCCGCATCGGAGTTACTTTCAGAAATATAGAATCTCAAACTTGAAGTTCCAAATTTCTTCTTCGGCGGTCATAATAGCTCTTCTGACGGCTTTGGGAAGTTAATAACTTCTTTCGAATAAAGTCTACCTTCTCCGTGGCTTCTTTGATCATGTCTGGTCCAAGGACGAGTCTATCACCTGATTTAATCCAGCATGTAGGTGATCGACACGACGACCATATAAAACTTCGAAAGGAGCCATTTCTATACCGGCCTGATACCTATTATTGTAAGAAAATTCTACCAGATGCAAATGGTCCTCCCAAGAACCACCAAAATCATGAACGCAAGCACGCAGTAGGTCTTCTAGAATTCGGTTGACCTTCTCAGTCTTCCCATCAGATTGTGGGTGGTAAGCAGTGCTGAAATTTAATTTCGTTCCCAATGCGTCCTGAAATGCCTCCCAAAATCTACTGGTGAAGATCGGATCATGATCACTCACTATACTGCTGGGAATACCGTGGAGGCGAACAATTTCCTTTATATATATACCTGCCAAGCTTGCCGCAGTCCGAGTGGATTTAACTGGAATAAAGTGAGCAGTTTTGGTTAGACGGTCCACTATAACCCAAATCGCTTCATTGCCTTTCTTGGTTCGTGGCAATCCGTCGATGAAATCCATCGATACCTGATCCCATTTCCATTTCGGTACTTCCAAAGGCTGAAGTAAACCGGCTACTTTCTTTTGATCGCTTTTGATTTGCTGACAAGTAACACAGTGACTCACATAAATGGATATGTCTCTTTTCATCGTCTTCCACCTAAAAGTTCTTTTAATATCTCGATACATTTTATTAACTCCTGGATGGATACTAAGTTTGGACTTGTGGCATTCGTCCAATACTTCACGTTTCAGTTCTGGAATGTCAGGGACACAAATTCTGCCCTTCATCCTTATAACTTCTCTATTATCTATCTCAAAACTTGTATCTTCACCCTGGCATATTCTTTTATGGATTCCTCGTAGAAACTCATCTTCATATTTCTTGCTCGTGATCTTCTTAAGAAGAGTAGGAGTGATAACAAGATATGCGAGAACAACATGTCTTCTGCTCAAAGCATCGACAACCACATTGGCTTTTCCCGGTGTATACAGAATATCTAGGTCATATGATGCCAGAAATTCCAACCAACGTTGTTGTCGCAGATTTAGATCTTTCTGGGTGAACGGATATTTCAAGGATTTATGTTCGGTGAATAATTCAAAATTTTCACCTAGAGAAAGAGAGTTCATTAAGTATATTATTTAAGTTAAGTTAATTTCGTAAATTATTAAGAAAGCCAAGAAGTTTCTTACCCAAAAGATAGTGTCGCCAGATTTTTAAAGCGAAAACAACACCCAGAAGTTCCAAATCATGTGTTGGATAATTTCTTTCATGAGGATGTAATTGTCTACCCGCGTAGGCGATTACCTTTCCATTTTGCATTAATACCGCACCTACCCCATCACCACATGCATCAGCATAGACAGATAAGCCTTGGTTCCCGTTAATGATAGCGAGAACAGGAGAGGTGGTTAATCTCTTCTTCAACTCCTGAAAAGCTTCTTCACATTTTGGAGTCCAAATGAACTTTGCATTTTTCATTGTTAGCTTAGTCAATGGGCTAGCCAACTTAGAAAAATCTTGAACGAATTTCCGGTAATAGCCTGCTAAACCGAAAAAGCTTCGAACTTCTTTTGGAGTAGTGGGTCGTTTCCAATCAAGAATAGCGGAAATTTTGCTAGGATCTACCGAAATTACTTCTTCATTAACAATATGGCCAAGGAATTTGACTTCTTTGACCCAGAAGTGGCATTTGGAAAATTTTGCAAACAGAATATTTCTCCTTGAAATTTCCAACATGATTCTAAGATGCTCGGCATGCTCCTCTTTAATCTTGGAATAGATCAAAATATCATCAATGAATACAAGCACAAATTTATTCAAAACTTCCCGAAACACACGAGTCATCAGATCTACGAAGTATGCTGGAGCATTGTTTAGCCCGAAAGGCATAACTAACCATTCGTAGAACATATCAGGACCTTTGAAAGCGGTCAAACGGACACAATCTTCGGCGATTCGTAGTTGATGGAATCCTTGGGCTAGGTCCATTTTTGAAAAGAAACGAGCGCCATGAAGTTGGTCGAATAGATCGTCAATTCTTGGTAAAGGGAATTTATTTTGAGAGTTTGTTTATTTATATCACGGTGATCTACACACAATCTCAAAGATCCGTCCGGTTTAGCAACAAATACGACGGCTGAACCCCATTCAGAAACACTGGGTTGAATTAATCCTTTTGCTCGTAGCTCATCAGTTTGATGAACCAATTCAATCTTTTCCCTCGGTGCCATCCTGCGACTTGCATGAACGACAGGATGGGCATTGGGTACTAAATCAATTCGGAACTCTATTTCTCTGCTTGGAGGTAAGGAATTTACTTCTTCAAATACGTCAGAAATTTCCCGAACAACAGGTATAGACTGCAAACTGGGTTCAGGATATCCCAAAGTATACATCAATCTATCTCTCCTTGGACTCGGATCCTCATAAGAGATTTCAATAAAATTTCCAAGGTTTGTTTTGACTAAAATTGTCCGATTATTACAATCCAATATAGCTTCGTATCTCAATAACCAGTTCATACCGAGTAAGATTTCAAATTCATTAAATTCGAGGACAAAAAGGTTGATAGGAAAATGATAGCTAGCATATGAAATAGGAACTTTCTTACAATATAAACAATGATTTGCGGGACCTCCAACCGGATTTTTCATGCAAATAGGATCGTCAACAAATTTAGTTTTAAATCCTAATTCATTTACGGTTTGTTGAGAGATAAAGCTATGTGAAGCTCTCGTATCAAATAAAACTCTAACGGTCCTATCATAAATAGTAAGGTTACCTTCCAAAACACCTTTTCCTTATCTGTTTTCGAAGTTGAAGGTTCTTTCTTTATCGCATAAACATTTTCCACCTGTGCTGGCTTCATCACTGGGCAATCTTTAATAAAATGTCCAGGCTTGTGACAATTATAGCATTCTTTAGCTACTTTAACAGTTTCTTCCTTCTTAACTTGCTTCTTCGGTTTTGGGCAGCTGTTTGAATAACGGCCCTTCTCTTTGCAGTTGTAACAAGTGACATTTTCTGAATGCTCCTCTTTTTCTCGTTGCCCTGCCATGGTTTCTTCCCTCCAAATTTCTGCTTCTTCCAATTTTGATTGGCCGAATTTCCTTTCTTTACCGGGGCTTCTTGCATATCAAGGGTAGCGTATATGTACCCCATATCAACTAAATCTGAAAAAGATTCCTTAACATGGCCCGTCATTCCTTCGTGGAATTTCTTATTCATCCCGCGAATGAAAATCTCGTTCATCTTTAAAGGCGTATTGACCAATTCAGGACCAAAACAAGACAATTCATTAAATCTGTTCAGATACTCTTCAAATGATAAACTTCCCTGCTTTAGGTCCATAAATTCCTGATACATTCGAGAAATTCCAGCTGATGGCAGATATCGCTTCTCAAACACTTCTTTGAATTTTTCCCAATAAAACTTGTCTTCTGGCTTATCTGCCGTGATTGTTTCCCACCAGGCTGAGGCTTCATCTTGAAGTTGCCAAGAAGCTATGAGTCACTTCTAATCGTCTTCCAATTTTAACCCTCTGAAGATTTTCTCACACGATCTTATCCAGGCTTGAGCCTCAACAATCGACTCTTTGCCGTTGAACGGCTTACCACCAAGTCTCGAGAAATTCTTATATAAGTCAGCCAGATTCGGCTGTTGTTGAGCCGCCGCTATTACCGTTGGGGGATCTTGATCAGGTGTTGTGTCACCTCCTTGACCCCTAACTCTTCCCCTTCGTCCGCTCATTCTTACTATCTGTAATTAGTAAGAAATTTGATTTAAATACACGAACGAAATATCTTAAGGAATATCAGCAGTAAAAGGAAATAGACTAAGAAAATTTAGAGTTTCAGTCTTGGTTTTACTCATTCTAGGGCATACTTCACCCTATCTCTAATGATCCATCTAATGTGTTATACTCCATAGCTAAAGTTCTTACTCAACCAACATCTCTGATACCACTTGTGACGACCCGAACTCGATGTCCGACAAACGACATCAAATTCGCATCGCCGAAGCTTATAACAACATCAAATGAATATAAAACAGCGGAACATAATGAATATTATAAATATCATCACAGATACAACATCAACATAATATCCATACAACATCAGAGTATATAATACATACACCACAACTCCAAATACAACATCATGATAATACAACAGCGATCATATATCCAAAAGTCCTCAAATGGGAGAGGTGATAACGAACTCCAAAAGCTAAACACCTGAAATCTCCAAAAGCTCCTAAGATATCTCCAAAGCAAAAGCTCCAAAATACATCTTACTCCAAAATATGGAAACCAGCTACTAGGCTGCCCGTGTGGAAATAATGGGCACCCAGAGTTTAGGAAAGAAAACAATAAACTCCGGATCAGTCATGGGACTGGTATGACTAAACAAAAACAGTTGCTTTTAAAGAAACTAGATTTATAAAAGAATTCTCGATATGCTTTTAAAAATGGAACTACCATAAGACCTCCCACCACACACACAATGCAAACGCAGAATTGGAGGAGATTTCTTCTTATGATAGTTAAATATGCTTGGTACGAGAAAAAGAATTCTTTGATATTATTACTAGTGCATAGTGTATAAATCATTTCGAAAATAGAATATTAATCTTAGCCAGCATAGACATTTCGAACCTATTATAACTACCATCTAAACAGTGGGGTGCCAACATAAGTAAATGGCAGGTTCTACAACAAAAACCGTACAGGGTTTCTTATTAGGGATTGGATTTCCAACAATGGTCAAGCTAAGGAACTTCCTGGGCCACATGGGTACGCCTCTGGAGGGACGACCCGAGAACCTAACCGGATCTCTGCCAATACAAGGCCGAGTTACCCCAAACTGGGTAACTACTAGCACGAGTACGCCATCTCCCGGTTGTAACCAACCTTTAACTAGGGGCCCAGCAACAAATCAAAAAGTAATACATATATATATCTACGATATCAACATAAGTTAAGTATCTGTGCTCCATACCATGATACCACTTCTATCCAGAAGGAAATGCACATACCCTAAGGGGTGCTACCCCCAATAACCTTGTTGCATCTTTCCTGTTTCGACCATTCCGGGGTGTGAGACTCGACGAAGTCTTGTCCACAAATCTACGCTTGTCACAAAGCCATGCTTCGGTCAACAAATGATCAGCAACACTCAGCATGCCACATTACCAAATTGGGAATATATCGTTGATAACCTTCAACTACATAACTTCTAAGGGTGTTAAGCTAAGAGAATGAATTCTCCGCCACCAACGGAAATGTATTTGAAAGAAATCTGCTTTATATCTCAATTTGTAATGTCGGACATACAATCCATACAAGTCTATTCTAGGTTCGAACAAAACCGAAGGCACTTCCAAAGAAGTCCTTGCAATCCGGATATCCACAATCCTGATCGGATTCCCCATCACATATGGAGAACTCTATACCGGAGCAACTCGGTGCATAGTTATTCGACAGGTCATCCTATCGCTCTCGCAAATACCCGGTCTTCAAATGCTATCCATAACGTCGTATGACATATTCAGAATGGGTTATACGACACAAAAGTCCTTTCGCGGCTAATTCGAATAGTGAGCGTCAATTTTAAAAACATGTGGATATGTTGTTCACAAAAATTCACAGGTTCGATGTGGGTTTCGGATAACAAACTGAAATCTGATTCCCTGTCGCATCGAAGTTTAAATGCCGTTTTACGGGCAATAGGGTTTCCACATCAATACAGAACAAACCAAAATCATAGTGCAGTACATGGCAATTACATCACACAGAATCACAAACAGAACAGAAATATCAATATGGTGCAAAGAAACAGTTAATTTATTTTCTAATTGGTTTAAATAAATTTATCACAAAATTATTTTTAATCAATGACAAGAATTTGAATAAATAATTTAAACCTTGATTGACTCGTTTTATTGTTTCAAAATTAGTTATTTAAATTAACTGCTAATTTTCTTGATTAATCAACTTAAATTAATTTGAATAACAAATTCTCAATTGCAATTAAATTTGAACACTTAATTAAATTTCAAATTGTATATCATCCTTAATTTCTTTTCAAAATCATTAATTAATAAAATTATTCACCTTAATTATTTAAAAAATCTTCTTTATATATTAAGAATCAATTTACTGTTGTATTTAAAAGTTCTAATGTAAATTAATTCAAACTCTTATTTTAGATTTAATCATTTAAATAAAGGGTTAATTAAATTTTAAAAACATTATTAAATGATGTAAACTCATAATAAGTTTTCACTTAACATAAATCGACATTGTTTACCTTGGAATATAAAAATTTACTTAACATTGAAATTATTCAAATCTTATTGGGCCTAACCCAAATTTTCAAAAGCCCGAGTAAAAATAGGGCTTCACTCGAGTAAAACTCGTGCCCTCCTTGTCACTTTCCCGAGCCTCTTCTCTCTCTCCCCGCGTCTGTTCCTTCTTCTTCCTTTTTTTTAAGTTAAAATTTAATTTGTACAGGGCCAACACCTTTGAAGGCGAGAAAACCTGAAGCACTTCACGAATTCTTTCGAGTCTCTCCCGAAGCCAGGCACACGCGAAAGCTGCCTGATATCCACACCAACGCTATGCACGTGCACAGCCTCTGGCCAACATTCTGGCGAACACCACCTACCTCGGCAAACCACAATACGACCTCTCACTCAAATTCGAAACCCAAATCCTCATGAAAAGTTCGAAAATGAAAAAACCCTGAAACTCGAACCAAAAACCATACACTCGACAGCAAATCGCCCCGCTGTCCAACCCCAACACATAAAGGCGACGCCACTTCATCCACGTCATCGCCATACTCTCCTCGACCATCTCCCTGAATCGCAAACCACTCGAACGCTCCACAGTGGCAAAATCAAATTCTTACAGAACACGAGAAAAACCGGAACCCAAACCCTATATTTGGTTCAACTTCAAAATCCATGCATTGGAAAAATTATTTAGCATTTTCCCCAAAATCATAAAGGGTTAAACTTGCTTCAACTCAAGTTTCAACAGTTAAAATTTATTCAATCATCCTAAATTTTTAAAAATATAGTTTTTATTCACTTACGAACTGCACACAAAATACCCATTTAAAAATTTTCATTTTTGGTTTAAAATTCATGATTTTCAGTGGGGATTCAAGTTATGAAATTGAATCAATGTTTTGAAATGTTCGAATTTTCCATATGGTTAGCCTTCCATTGTAAAACTGAGCTCACAAAGACATTACCTCACTGTTTAGCTTGCAACAGGTTTTAAAATCTTGATTATGTTTAGACCAACTAATTTTGTTCAAGTTCTAAGTTTAACAATGGTTGGATGAAAGTATTTTGAGTTTTTGATTAACTACTCAACTCTAAAACAAAAACAGAGAACAAGAAAGTAAATTTACACAGATAAAAAATAAAACTGTTTATAAACTTATGTATACTCTCAGAGCATTCAAATAAATAAAACTATACTTGTTTTCCAGATGTAAATGCAACTAAGTCAAGTTCGTTAAAAAATTTAAAAGGTTGATGTCACTCACATACTTGTTGAAATAGAGAGCACTTTAGTTTTGATAATAAATGCAGTTTTGATTCTTCTCTCTTTTCTTCCTTTAGTAAATTGCTTTCAAGCTTGAATAAAAAGTGATGTTTGCTTTTCTCTTTAATTTCTGTTCTTTGTTATGATTTGTTGAACGAATGTAAAACAGAGAGATGTTCATGTATATATATAACAGATTGTGCATACTGCATATAGGTAGGTATAATACTTCTTTTTATATTGACTAACCAATGCTTGAATTGGCTGATGTATGTTTGTGTATGGGCTGAGGAATAATAGCATTTAATGAGAGCATTAAATGAAGCATTCCTGACCCATGCTTCCTTTTATGTTTAAACAGGTAATGTTACTTTATTTTTGTAAGTACAAAATTTATTTTACTTTATAGACTTTTTTCCTTGCTATGGAGGAATGGAGATGATGTAAATAAAAGATAATGTACAGGTTTTACTTTATATTGAGGCTTGCATAACTTATTTTCCTGGTTTGTATATTACTTTTGCAACTTGTTTGTTTACTTTGTTTCCTGATTTATGAATTCCACTTGCACATGTATGCCATATGTCACTTTATAACAATGTGATTTTATTTTGAAATTTTTATCAAAACATACATTAATTTCTTTTTAGTTCTATTCAAAGGTTTAAAAATTTAATTTGTACATATTTTAAATTATTGTTTAAAAACAATTTCTTATTTATAAAATGTTCTTTTCTTTATTATTATTATTTGTTTTTTATCATTTATTTAAACTTAACCATCAATATTTCTTTTTATTTAATTCTATATTAATGTGTCATATAATATCCATAATTTTTATTTCTTATGGAGTTCTCAAATAATTTTTTTTTGAAAGCTCAAACAATTTAACGAATTTAATTTAACAAAATTTCCGGGATGTTACAAGAAATCTCCCCCAAGTGTGCGATTGCATTGCGTGTATGCCAGGAGGCTTTATGGTAGTTTCATTTTCCTAAAGCATAGTGGATTTCTTTTTATTTTTTTTGTGAAAATAACTGTTTTTAAGATCTCACACCAGCCTTATGACTGACCTGGAGTTTATTTTTCCTTTTCTAAGCTCTAGGTGCCCACAATTTTCCACACGGGAAGCCTAGAGTCAGGTTAGCAGTTATTCGGGAGCAAAGTCAAGAAGTTGCGATGGAAATCAGGAGCTGGAGCTAGATGGCGAGGCGTATCACTTATATATGTAATATTTCTTTCCGCTGTTTGTTGTTGCACACTCCGATAATGTAATGTGATGTAATGTAATAACTGATATAGTAATTTTGTTTAAAGATATTTATTTATCTATTATATTTGTTCCGCTGCAATATGTGAGATTCTGTTATTATTTCCGTTCTTCTTCTTCTGCCACTTTCTTCTTAAACCATAACGGTTCGGTTTTTCGGCGTTTGATTGTTCGTCATTTGATACAGTGGACGTATAAATGTCGACTTTGGGCGTCGAAAAATAGGGTCGTTACAGATTAGTATTAGAGCATTTGGTTAAGCGATAACCTTGGCTCTATTAGGTGTTACTCATTAGAGATAGAGTCGGCAGTACTCTAGAATGAGTGTGAGTATAATAATAGATATGAGCGCGTATTTGTTAGTGAATATAAAATTGTGTTATATTGTGTCGATTGGTTTGTTGAGTGGTATATGGATTTTGGTCAATACGAGTAATTAACGTTATTGATAGGGATGTCTAAACACTTGTGCAGAACAAATTCAACACGATATCATTTTATAATAGGGTAAATGAAAACCCAAACTATTTTCTATATAAAAGAAGTAAATTTTCTATGAATTATTATTGTATATGGTTTCTTGATTATTAGGAAGAGATAATAGTAAATTATTTTCATTGAAATTGAATAAGAATTGAAACCATAACAAAGAGCTAAGAAAATAAAATCCGTATATACAAATGAGAATTGGAAATGTGAATGTAATTTATAATTTGGAACAGAATTCCAGAGAAGTGTTTTGGAAAGATTTGAAATTTGGAAAAGTTTGGAAATCAAATCCCTTTTTGGTTTGAAAATAATTTTCAAGGGTTTTGGAAAAAAATGTTTTTGAAGGAAAAAAAGCTCTAAACATTTTCGGTCGCTGGAAAATAACTTCGGTGTTGACTGCAACATCATTGGTGTTCATTTTCGAATTTCCAAAAGAGGAATTGCTACTGAATTGTTTTAAATTAAAGTTGTTTGGAAATTTGGGTTTGGTTTTGAAATTCAAAGGATAATTTGAATTGCTTTCAACAATGGTTTTGAAAGGTTGAAAAGACTTTGGAATGTTATATAAAATATTTATGGAATATCATTAAGTTGATAACTGGTAAAGTTTGAAGTTGTTAAAATAAAAATCTAACTTAAAGAGAAGCTGGATGAAAGTAAATGTGGAAGCGAAAATAAGTTGGATACGAAATGAGTTGGATAAAAAGTGGATTAGAATAAAATTATTAAGGTGGAATATCAATTGCAAATTCATTCATTCATAATGATTTCTTAAATAAAATTTATTAAGTTGAAAATAAATTGGGGTTAAGACAAATGATTTGGAACTGAGTTTGAATTATGGAAATAAATTTCTGAATGTATTAATAAATTTGCAATTGCAAGTACACGAAAATGAATTGAATGTTGAAATTCATTTCGAATTTTTAAGCAAATAGAATTGAATGGGAATTGAATTTGAATTGTTATAAGCAAAGCGAAGCATTGGAATAAAACTAGTAAATAAAACTAATTAAAGGAATGACAAAACTGATAAGATTTGAAATGAATTGAAATTCAATAATTGTAAACAATAGTAAATGTATTGACAGGGGTGAATAAAATTGAGTTTTTAATCAATTGGAATAATATGGGTTTGTTTAAAAATTAAAAATGAATTGAATGTAAGCATGTGGGTTGTAACCCTTCAAATTGAATGAAAATGGTATATGAATTAAATTGAAAATAGTTGAATTAGTATTAAAACTATATAAATTGCATACGGAAAGTGTTTAGTGTGCATTACTTTTAGAATTCATGTGTTTAACTATTGCAAATAAGTGAAATGTTGTTAAACTTCATATATATGACGCTGACATGTTTTAGTTGAGTAAGTACAGGTTTAGGGAAGTTATTGGGCTGGATTTGATTGCGCAAAATGCTAATTAAATAAGCCTCTTGCTAAAAAATGCTAAATAAGGTACGCCTACGTAATAAAAATAGAAAATATGAACTGTTTTTGTTTTTCCTACTGGTTGGGTCGATGTATATATATTTATACCTTTTGTCAAAGTGCAAAAGCTCCTCCGTATAAAGGGGACTCTGTTAAAATTTTCTGAAAATTTTGGGAGTTAGAAATTTTTTGGAAAATTTTTGTTGGCGAACACGATTTCAATATGGAAATTGAAGTAAATTAGTGAATGAAACTAATTTAAATAATAATATGAATCAGTTATAATTGAAAGATAAAATTCAATATTCATAGTAGAAGATCAATTGAATTCCAATAGAATTGAAATTGTGAATTAAATTCAAAGGAAATTGTAAATGCAAGATTGAATGATAATGGATATAACTTCAATAGTGAAGTAAAAATGGTATAAAAAGTATATATTGAAATTCCCTAAAGGAATGTGCAAAATGATGTTTGAATGTTGTAATTGGATATTATGGATATCAGAATATACAAATGTGTATAGGGAAATGGGATTGGGATATTGATTTCAAAGAGAAAATTAAATTTCTCGACAAAAAGGTATGTATTTAAATTTCAATATGAAATTTGGTGATTTTCTTGTCTAGCCACTTAGCATTTTGTTTTCTTTTGAAATCTGAGGGCCTGTGGTGTAACGACCCTGACTCGACCTTCGAAAATCGACACCTAATACGACTCTCGTACACAAATGCCGCAGATCCAAACGTCAAATCTGGCTCGTCGGAGCTTATAACACATCAAGTAAATAACACAGCGGAAGAAATATGAAGTGATAAATATGACATACAACATTTGATAGTATCTGATACAACAGAATGATACAATGAATATCAGTATACATTAGAGATATGACATAAGATAATAGCAGCAGAAAAGAAAAGATAACACAGCAGCGGAACAAATCTCCAATATGGTCTTCAAAGGAAGAACTTCAGTACCAGTATTCTTTATCTCCAAAGCACCAATCCAGAAATAGCTCGAACTCCCAAATCAACGATGCATAAAGATAAGAAGTGCAGTCCCAATCCAAAGACGGAACTAGCTCCAGATAATCTACTAAACCTGACTATCTGAAAAACCCAACTCTAGACTGACCGTGTGGAAAAATAGTGGGCACCCAGAGTTTAGGAAACGAACAATAAACTCCAGGTCAGTCGTGGGACTGGTATGAGCAAACAAAAGCATTTTATCTTTTAAAACAAACAACGAAGAATTTAAATTTGAAAACCGCAATGCTTTTTAGAAAATAAAACTACCATAAAGCCTCCCGCCACACACACAATGCAAACGCAGAATTGGAGGAGATTTCTCCTTATGATAGTCAAATATGCATGATACGAGAAAATTTCTTGAATATTATTGCTATAAGTGCAAAGTGTGGGAAAACCATTTCCAAAGTATAATATAAATCCTAGCCAGCATAGACATTTCGAACTATGCCTACTATAGCTACCATCTAAACAGTGGGGCGCCACCATAAGTAAATGGCAGGTTCAACAACTAAAACCGTACAAGGCACGTATTGGATGAATGGATTTCCAACAAATGGTCAGGCTAAGGAACTTCCTACTGTCCATGGGATCGCCTCTGGCGGGACGTCCCGAGAACCTAACCGGATCTCTGCCAACACAAGGCCGGGTTACCTCTGTAACTAGGTAACTACTACTCGAGCATGCCATCCCCCGGTCCTTTGGGACCTTTATCCGAGGGCTCGACACCAACAACCACAAAGTATCACAAAGTAATAGATCTGCAGTATCCACATGAGTAAGTATCTGGGCTCCATACCACCACCCTTTACCAGAAGGGAATGACACACCCTAAAGGGCGCGACCCTCATAACCTTGCCGCATCTTTCCTGTTTCGACCATTTCTAGGGTGTGAGGTCTTGATGCATTCTCGTCCACAAAGTTACGCTTTATACAAAAGCCATGCTTTGATCACAAATGATCAATAAATGATCGTCGACACACAGCAGCACTTAGCATGTCACACTACCAAATGGTCAGGCTAAGGTCCTCTCCTGGCTAAACGAATAGTGAGCGCCATATTTAAAAACATATGGATAAGGGATTTTAGTTAAGTCACAACTTAAATATCCAAAGCTTTCCTTTCAAATGGGTAAACAAATTACCATTTTAAATCTTTAAACAAAAAGATCTATTTCACAAAGTTTCACCCAGTTTCACAAAGATCCATTCATAGATTTCCAAAACGATTCCCATTTCAATTGGATTAACACATTAAATCTTTAAATTAAAGATTTAATTTATAGCTTTCAAAACACGTTTCCAAAGATTTATTCATTGCTTGGAAGACCGTTTTTATTTTAGACTTGAAATCCTTCTTACATAAATTAGAAGTTTATTTCTTAGGTGAAAGCTTTTATTAGTTGAAAACAAACAGTTTTTGTTTCGGAAAAATCCAATTATATCTATACAAGTTAAAATCATGGGTTAAATTTAAATTCCAAAACATCTCTTTAAAAATGATTTAAAAACCTATTTAAACCCATTTATAAGTTGAATAACCTTTTTAAACCTTAGTTCCTCAAATCATGGAATTCAATTTCAAATATTGAATTCAAATTTAAATCAAATTATTTAAATTCAAAAACTCAATCAAGTTATCCAAAATAACTTTTATTTTTGAAATTCATTTTCATAAGCTTTCAATTCTAATCCCAAAACTATTTTGGATTCAAAAAATCAATTTTAAGATTTTTCAAAAATCGGTGACTTAACCCATTTCCACGTGCAATCCATATTTGTGTGTGTATAGTGTGGTCCAGGGGTTTTACACAATAGTGCATAACATCAATCATATCAATATCGATAAGCGGTATAACTCATAATGCTTATCTTCATCCACATGTTCATAGATAAAGTAAATTTATCAATCACAGAAATTCACTATTATGATTCGATGTGGGTTTCGGATAACCAACTGGAATCTGATTCCCTGTCGCATCGAAATTCAAATGTCGTTCTACAGGTCAAGGGTTTGCATATCAATATATACATCACAGATATAATAGCTCAGCACAAAGCATCACATAGCATCACATCACATATCAAATATATCAATCCATCACATAGCATTCAGTAACAATCAAACACCTTTGATTAAGGTGAATAAATCGTGTGGTTATGGATTTATTACTCACATAATTACCTTCATTAGTGATCTTAAATCAATGATTAATTATCATTAACTACATTTGATTAAGTCTTAACCACTTTCATTAATTAATCACTCCTTTAATTAATTATCTTAATTAATTAACCGTTAATTGTTATTAATTAAACCTTAATTACTTTTTTCTATCAACCTTTAATTAATTACTTTAATTAATATATCCTGAATTATTAATTAAATCTTAATTAAAATTGATTATCCTTAATTTATTAATTAATAGATTTATTATTCCTTAATTAATTACAAAAACTAATTACTCCTTAATTAATAATGATTTTCTAATCACTTTAGGTTAATTATCCTTAATTAGTTATTCTAAATTTAATTATCTTAATTAATTAACCACATTAATTAATTATGCTTTAAGGTAATTAACCCTTAATATTTGATAAATCAATCTTTAGTTATCTACTCTTAATTACTTTCACTAATAACTATTATTTTAATTTAATCATTCATTAATTACTTGATTAATTAACTTAATAATTTAATGAATCCAAATCACTAAATTCTATTTATCTTTAAGAGAAAAAAAAATATTTCTTACTTAATCAAAGCATTTAAAAACAATTTTCTTTCAAATTTATTTTAAATTTCATTTTAAATTTAAGAATTAAAATGAATACAAATTTAACTTAAACAAAGTTTTAAAAACAATTCAAAAACCTTTTTATCTCACAAGTTAAAGAAATATTCATTGTATAAAGAAGTTTAAACTTCATTTTAAATTTCACATCATTTATCCATTTTTAAAGTAGTTATAACAATTTAAATTTAAAAAACCGAGGTTCAAACTCACATTCCAGATTTTATAACTTATATTCAAACTTATTTAAACCTTTACTTTACAACTCAACTTTCAGTTTAAATTCCTGCCAACTTCACTTTAAATACTTAAAGGTGTTAAAACAAATTTAAATTTCAAAAAAAAACTTAAATTATTTCAAAACTGAAAATCAACTTACTTGAATTCAGATTCAAACTTAGGTTTCATATTTAGATTAAAACTTTGATTTTCATTTTTTTTTCAAACTTCAGTTTAAATTTCAAAACAAAAATACTACAGGTTTCTGTTAAAACCTGTAACATTTATTTTAAATTGAGGTGAACCTAATTTACTTCGAGCAAAAATCAGTCTTCCCCGAGAAAAACACTACAACACCCCGAGTCAAAAATCAATTCACACGAGCACAAACCAAATTCATCTTCACTCGAACAACTGTGCACCGTGCACATGCACAGTGCCGTTGATCACCTCAGATCATCAACAATGATCGTCCCATGCCACTCTTCATCCATATATTCCAATGCAATCATCAGATCGTCCCTCAAATCTCGAAGTTGAATTCGAGATGACGAGCTCAACCTGGAACAGCTGAAATCCCCCTCAACCAAACCTGTCAACGTCACGCTCCTTCAACTCCGGCCACCTTAGCATCAGCGACTTCGGCCACGTTTTCGCCAACTACCCAACTATCGTTCCCCGAAAATTCGTAACGCTCGATCAACCAGGGCAGATGAATGAAGTGAAGTACTGGACCTAGTTGAAACTAGGGTTCCAAACAAGAATCAACTATCGCGAATTCCTCAATGAATTAATCACCTTCCTGATAATTTTTCCATCATCCTCGATCGCTCTACTACCTTCAGAAAGAATCGCGACACCCAAGATCACAGAAATGACTAGAAAACTCCCTAAAACCCATTTCTGGTTAAACTAGAAATGCCCACTCAATCCCAAATTAAAAATTATGATTTTAGTGTTAAAAATCATGTTTAAGTTTATGAATTCCAATTATAATCCTGAATTTATGAATTTCAAAGTTTTTGTTTTTACACATTTTTATATTTTTTTAGCTCAGTCATTTTTGATTTCCAGACAATCTCCAGAGACACTTCACTATTTTTAACTTAAGTTTAATTTCAATCTGAATTTTGAGATGAAGCGACAAGTTTTGTTTATAACTTAAGTTTAACAAAGATTAACTCAAGAGTTTTTTTTTAGTTTAAATTAAAACCAGAATCTGGAAAACATGAACAGAAAGGACTCAAACCATGCAACCATAATTTTACTTTGAGTTTAAAGAGTGAAGTTACTCAAATTTCACAGGCAAACACATCACAACAAAATTCTTTCAAGTATCATCAAACTGTAACAGATTCTAGTTTTGAAGTTTTAAAAGTTTTGCCCACATTAGATTAAAGACAGAGGAGCAAGTTAGCATCAACCAGGAATACAAGATTTAGTTTAAAAGATGCAGGCTTGCACACAGATTCTTCAAGCATTAGATTCAAAGAAATGGGTTTAAAAATTAAAGTTGCTCACCTGATGATTTTGATGAAGAAAGACAGAGAACAGGAACAGAGAGGACACTGGAACTTTCATTTCTGTTTAGCCTGCCTGACTTTCTTGTTTCTTCTTTAATCTTAGAGTTTAGATCTGTAAATAGAAATCTTTGCTTATACTCTGTCATTTTCATTTACTCAAATCATTAATAACAGTAATTTTTATTTTATTACTTACAGTTTGAATGTATATAACAGAGAAGCCTTTTTATTTTATTTTTCTTTTCTGCAGTTTGAAAACTAGAAATGGTTTTGTCTTTGATCTTCAATTTTCCTGCAACTTAGATTTGATGCAATTGCTTAAAAACCTTTGCTTCATTACTGATAAATCACTCAAATTCAAATCTTTTAAAGAAGTTTACTCACCTTTATTTATTTCTAGATTTCTTTTTGTTTATTTGAACTTGTTTTGCTTGATCCTTTGCATTCTTCTGAATTTTTTTTGAACTTGCATGCTTTGGTTGATTGCTTTCTTTGATTTGTTACCTGCTTTTGAAAATTGCTCTTGCTTTGTTTTCGATCAGGTTTGCAGTTTGAATTTTTTTTCCTCTTCTCTGGTTTCTAGATTTGTAATTGAAGATGGTTTTGAATTCTTTTGTGTTGAGATTTGTGATACCCCAAATCTAAGTTACTGTTCTTTTCAGATTTTGGTGAGACTAAATAAATTCGAAATGGAAGTTGAAAGATTTTCTGAAATTTTTAAATTGAATATTTTAATTAAGCAATGATATTTTCATGCCATTTGTTAAATTATAATCATAAGATCTAGATTTTTATAATCAGCTTACCCCATCTCCCTATGTATGTTTGTAATTTTACAAAGACAAGAAGGATTTTTAAACAACTTCATATCATATTACTTTATAAATGAATATACCTCTTTATTCATTTGTATATACATGTATATATACAATGTTAAAAGAAAAATTGTTTTTAACCAATCTTTATATTATATAAATTACATCTTAATGACTTTTAAATGCCACTTATTTTTAAAGCATTAAACTTAAATTCAAATTCAAATTTCAATTTAACTTGAATTAAAATTTTTTTTTCCATTTATATATATACATACCTCTTGAATAAATCTAAATTAAATCTCAATATATATACAAATTTACTCATATATGCAATATATATATATATATATATATATAAATATATATACATATAATTTTAAACTTAATTGACTTTTTAAACCTCTCATTATTTCAATATTTTTAATCTCAAAATAAATTGGAATTCATTTATGTATAATTTATTTACTCCTTTTATTTGTTTTGAGATTTTCTTAATATATTTGCAAATTAAATTCCAAAGGTATAAAATATATTATTTATTTTGATTGATAAATTTTTGGGATATTACTTTTTCTTTATAAGATATTAAATATAGAATTTTGAAAGCCCAAATTAAAATTTTAAAATCAATGTCAAATTTAACAAATATCCTATTTAAATTTGGAAAATTCAAATTGATCTACAAATTTCTCCAAAAATTTATTTTAATTATCAATTTAAATTTAAATGAAAAATCGGGATCGTTACATGTGGTGCCATTTTGTAGTCGTACCGAGCTAGCCGCGAAAAGGAGACGCTGGCGAAATTTTTCCAAAATTTAGGGAGTTAGAAAAATTTTGAGAAAATTTTGAAAGTTTAAAATTTGAATTTAAATTTAAATTTAAATTGTTGAAGAAAACAATGTTGTATGAAACTTATAATTGAAGTTGGGAAGTTAGTTGAACTAATGATGGGTCTTAAATAAAAAGATTTGTTCTGGTAAGATGATAAAACTCTTTGGATTGGAAAAAAATAATAAATGGGTTAAGGATCATTCTTCCTAATTAGAAATTTCGGGACGAAATTCTTTTAATGGGGGAAGGATGTGACGACCCGGAAATTTTTAACATTTAAAAACGAAATATTTAATTGATTTTAAATATTTGGAGGTTAGCTTAACTTGAATTCCAAAATATAAATATGAATTTGGCGATTAAATTTTTGGATTTAATCTATTTAAAGTTGGGTAAAAATTTGAATCTTTAGTTTTGAGCCGATTAAAAAATATTTCAAAGACTTGTAAAATTCATACCGATAATACTGAAGATAATAGAAGCTTTAGAATTTAATTTGAAAATGATTTGTTCAGTTTTGAATTTATATCGTTTGAATCGATATTTAATAATAGCCTTTCGAGGCACAGTCTCGAAATTCAATGAAACCAGTTCTATTGGATCCGTAATATTGTATTATTGTCGAATTTCAATTTTCGTAGTAATTGGAGTTGTTGTGTGAGCGTACGACATATAAACGCGCCAAACTTTATATCGAAAATTCAATTTTATAACTCAATTCAAAAGCTATCTTCTCCATACGATTGAACTGGGACTCGGAACCTTTTCCAATGCGTTCGGAATAGGGGTACAACATTATAAACGCCTAGCAGCACACCTCGATAGGGGTTCGTGATTTTAAGCTGCGTTAATTGAGACAATTTGAATTTGAATTTAAATTTAAACTATATTTTATCCTGGTCAACTTCAGTTGAAATTGCCTCCCATCAAAACTTTTTCTCTACAACCTTCTTCGACACGCCGTCGTTATTCTTTCACTTCACTCAAATCACAGTTAATGCAGAGAAATATCTTCGTTCTTTTCTTCCCAGCTAAAATGGCCGAGCTAATTAGATTAAGCAGTCGAAGCCCCTTTTCTTTCCAAAATCAATGGCCTTGGGTTTAAAAATAAAAAATAAAAATAATGAAAACAACGGCCGATGGTCGCAACTAATTCAAATTAGGATTTCTCAAATTCGAAATCAATAAATGGCCGAAGACGAATCAATGCCGAGCTCAAGTTTTGGGTTTCAGGTTGGACTTTGTGTCACCTCATCTAATAGCGCTCGAGCCATCAGGTTTTCAAGTTCGCGATGTCGCAATTTTGGAGTCGCGGTCGCGACCGCATGCGCGATGCCGTGAAGCTTGGCATGTCGTGGAGGGCGATCTCGTGCGGGCATATGGACCGAGGGCAGAATAGAGCGAACGCGCGGCAATGCTCGAATTAGGGCTTGGATTCACGAGGGCTTGGAATGTAGTTTGTTGTTGGCGAAGTAAAAGGGGCCGGTAGCTGTCGCGAGGTGGTGGCACGGCTGTGCTCGAGGGATCAGTGAAGCAGTGCAGGGGCTATGTCGATTGTCGTGATGGTAATGAGATACTGGTTTATAGGACCTCCACGATTTGCAATGAGGTATATTTGTTTTGGATTTCATTCTTAATTCAAGGTATATATATATGTATATCACCATTTGATTGACAGTGAAGTCTGGATGCAGATTTTATTTTTTTAAACAGAAAATAGATTTCTAATACATACATATTAAGTACACTTGTTTTTTTTTAAATTTTAATATTATAGGTATTTGTATAAATTAGATTTTTGAAAACCTATCTAAAGGGAAAATTGTTTAAAAATAAGGTATTTTGAAAATTTATTTATTTATTTTGTTACTTGAAATTTATTTATTTAGGAGATTTAGTTTAAATAATTTAACTAGTTATTTTAAATAAGGTATTATAGTGATTAAGTGCATCAATAAAACTTATGTAAATTATTTAATTACAAAAAGGTTTTTAAAAGCGAAATAATTAGTTTCAATAAAATAATTAGTTAATTAAAAATTTATTAGATGGTATTTGATTATTCGATTAGTTCGAAGTGCTAATAAATTATACAAATTGTTTGTTACATGGTCAAAAGATCATGAAAAACACACTGGAATGGAAATAGACTGCAAATTAAAAGGAAGGTGAGATCTTCTCACTTAAAAAAATTTAATAATTGAAAATTTCAGTTACTGATTGATGATTGAATTATGATAGTAAAACATTGATTGTATGTGTGCTTTGGTGATTGGTTTATAATAATTATTCACTGGATGATGTTATATATATAGTAGTATATAGTATATATTGGGTGATTGATTTCCCGCATTATATAGCGAATGAGACCCTATTGCGCCGCATAATAGCGGATGATATTTTTATAAATCCCATATACCGCGATATTTCACCTCGAAGTGGAATGGGTATTTAATTGTTGTGCTAACGTCTGTGGATGTAGGAAAACAGGTTGGAGGGATCCAACTGGATTCCTCAAATAATTGAATTTATTTCAATATTGTGTGTTGCTCATTTGTAATCTGTGTGTGACCATTATGGTTGGAATTGTCGAAGGCTATAATTTAGCCAAATATATTTTTGGTATCGTAGGATACAAAAATAAATAAATTTGATTTTTGAAATCTAGTAGAAATTTATAGTAAATTAGTTTTAGAAATATTGAATAAATTTAAAAGGAGGAATTTGTTTCAAAGGATAATAAAATTGTTGTTGAAATAAATTTAGAAATCAAGTTTGAAAATTGATTTGGTATTTGTAAATAAATTTGGAAATCAATTCAGAATTCAATTCGGTGCTGAAAATGAATATTTAGAAATCGATTTGAAAATCGTATATCAATGGATATTTAGAAGTTTAAATTCACAATGGGAATTTATAAAGGAATTTACAGATTTGGTATGTAAATTAAAATAAATCGAGAAGATTTATTAATTGATATAGATGAAAAGAGAATTCTTCCCTTGAAAGCCGAGTATATTGTTCAAGTAGCTTTTGAAGTGTAAATCAAAGGTTCTAGAAATTGTTTGGAAAAAATTTTATTGTTGGAGGAATTATTTATCGAAATTGTTTTAAATATTTAAACATGGATTTAATTAATCACTTATAGAAAGGATTATTTTAAAGATTAAAATTGATATTTGTTTAAAAAATGGTTACTTAAAATAATTATACCCTATCAACTAAATTATTTTAAAATTAGTTTAGATTTGAAGTTTTATGTAAGATATTAGTATAATATTTTTATAACTAATAATTAAGTAGGTGTTTTTAAAATAGTTTATTTCCAAGTATATATGTTTGGATAAGTAATTTAAATTATTTTAAAGAATTTAATCTCGGCAGATTTTTAGTGGAAATAAAAATTTGGGAATGTTATCCGCGTAAGGAAAAATGATTTGAAACTTGTTTTCAAGATATTGAAATGTGGTCAGTAATTTGAATTTTTTTTCAAATGGTGGAAGTGTTAAAATATATCTTGCGAATATATTTTGGAGTTAAATAATTGGGAAAATTATTTAAATCTTGGTGTTTGTTGTGAATATTTATTGATAGTTAAATAACCGACTATCAATATTTGCCTTTCAAATGGCATTTGAATTTCGATGCGACTGGGGGTCGGATTCCCAGTGGATATTCGAAAACCACATCGAATCTTTGTGATTGTGATACATCTTTTATTTAAAGGATCAAAGTGAAAATTGTTGTGATTTGTTGAAATCTGAATGAACGCTTGTTTTTAAAAATAAGCGCTCCTTATTCGGATTAGCCGGGAGAGGACTTGTGTCATAAAACCCATTCCGAATAACGATACAACGAAATGGGATTGCATTTAAAGACGGTGTTGAAGAACGGGTATTTTCGAAAGCAAAAGGATTACCTGTCGAATGTCTCTGCACCGGTTTGCTCCTATATAGAGATTTTATCACCCTTTGTGATGGGGATTCCGGACGTGATTAGTGAATATCCGGATTGCAAGGGCTTCTTTGGAAGTGCCTTCGATTCCGTTCGATCCCGGAACGGACTTGTATGGATGTGTAGCTGGCGTTACACTTTGAGATGCAAAGCTGGTTTCTATCAAATACATTTCTGTTGGTGGGGAGAATTTATTCTCTTACTTAACACCCTTCTCTGAGACGTACGAGGTCAGAGGTTGTGTAGTTGGTTGTCAATAGTAATGCATTCTCTATTTGGTAATATTGTGGCACACGAACTGCGTTGATCATTTGTTTATCAAAGCATGACTTTGTGAAAATTGTAGCTTTGTGGACGAGACCTCATCGGACCTCACACCCCAGAAATGGTCAAAACAGGAAAGATGCGGCAAGGTTATGAGGGTCGCTCCATTTAGGGTATGTCATTTCCTTCTGGAAAAGGGTGGTGTCAGGTATGAAGCCCTGATATTTAACCTTTGTGGTTACTGCAAATACTTTTCTTTGTGGTAGTTGGTGTAGAGGATCCTCGGATAAAGGTCCCAAAGGACCGGGGAATGGCATACTCGCGTAGTAGTTACCCAGTTACAAAGGTAACCCGGCCTTATGTTGGCAGAGAGTTGGTCAAGTTCTCGAGACGTCTCGCCGGAGGCATACCCAAGTGGCAGTAGAAAGTTCCTTAGCCTGACCATTTTTTGTAAATCCAAAGAAACAACATGCGCCTTGTACGGTTTTAGTTGTAGAACCTTCCATTTAAAATGGTAGCTATAGCAGGCATAATATAATGGTACCTATGCTGGCTAAGATTAATATTATACTTTCGAAATGCTTTATACAATATGCACTAATAATAATAATGTCAAATGATTTTGCATATCAAGCATATTTGACTATCATAAGGAGAAATCTCCCCCAAGTGTGCGATTGCATTGTGTGTGTGCCGAGAGGCCTTATGGTACTTTCATTTTCCAAAAGCATAGCGGATTTCTTTTTATTTTCTTTGTGAAAATAACTGTTTTTAAGATCTCACACCAGTCCCACGACTGACCTAGAGTTTATTGTTCCTTTTATAAACTCTGGGTGCCCACAATTTTCCACACGGGCAGCCTAGAATCAGGTTAGCAGTTATTCGGGAGCAAAGTCAAGAAGTTGTTGTGGAAATCAGTAGTTGGAGCTAGATGGTGAGGCGTATCACTTATATATGTAATATTTCTTTCCGCTGTTTGTTGTTGAACTCTGATAATGTAATGTGATGTAATGTAATAACTGATATAGTAATTCTGTTTAAAGATATTTATTTATCTATTATATTTGTTCCGCTGCGATATGTGAGATTCTGTTATTATTTCCCTTCTTCTTCTTCTACCACTTTCTTCTTAAACCCTAATGGTTTGGTTTTTCGGCGTTCGATTGTTCGGCATTTAATACAGCGGACGTATAAATATCGACTTTGGGTGTCGAAAAACAGGGTCGTTACATATCTTCAAAAACTATCTACTGTAAAATCAAAGAGCTTGTTGAGCTCTATAAATCGACTAAGGGTGAACGTATATTGGTAAGGGGATCATCAAATTTATCGCCATGAAGTCCAGGCGTTCGACCGAGCATTTCTAAGCGTAGGCACGACCGAGTGGGATGCAGCGCCGATGGATGGTGGAGTTCGAGATACTTTTTGTAGTGGTGGGTTCCGATCATCCTCTAGTTCATCGACGAAGTGGCAGCGATCAAGGATTTTTGAGCGGTCGATGGGTTGTGTTTTTCCATCTGTACGCGAGAAGGAAGAAAGGTTTTGACAGCCGAGATTTTCTACCCGAATTTGAACAGCCACGATCTCGTTTTGGTATAGAAAAAGAAATTTGTTTGTAAATTTTATTCAAACCTTTAAAAATTCATATCTAACGCATGCATGATCAGAATTTGATGAAACTGGAAGCGCCGGAATCGCAGAAACGAGCGCTACGTAGTGGAACAAACTGGGAACAATTGGAGCTTGTGGAAACTATAGACTAAATCGAAGGTGGTCGATTTAATTTAAAATTGGAACGCTCGACAAACTCAAGGTGAGTTATTCTCACTCACATCTGGAATACTGGCTAATTTAAGTAGTTAAGAATTTAAATGATTGGTTGATTGATTGAATATGATTATTATTATCAGTCGGGATATCATATTATATATAGTAGTGTGTGTGTACATATATATTGGAGAGATTGATTTCCCGCATTATATAGCGGATGAGACCCTATGCGCCTGAATAATAGCGAATGACCCTTTATACTGCGATGTCCCCCTCGAAGTGGGATTTGATATTTTATTTGTTGTGCTAACATCTATGGATGCAGGAAACAGGTTGAAGAGATCCAACTGGATTCCTCAAAATATTGTAATTATTTTTCATATCTATGATATGTTATGTGATATCCTATGATCAATTGAATTGGAAATTAAGTTATTCGGTGCTATGGTTTAGATGATTATAATCTGGTATTTTAAAATATAAAATAGAATGAATTAGGTTTTTAAAGGAAATTGAAAGAAAATTTTTAAGTAAATAATTATTGGTAATTTCGATAAATCGAGTAATAAATTTAAAGAGAATTTAAACCGTGATATTAGTTTGAAATTGATTAAGTGTTTTGGAAACTGTGATTTAAAGGGAAAAGAGGAATGGAAATTTGTAAACTGGGTTTATAAATGAAGTGGAATGTTTATCAATGGATGAATTGGGAAGTATATATTCTGGTGTAATTTATAAGAAAAGGTGTAATTCATTTTAAAAATAAAAAGGTGCTTTTATTTTAAAAGGTTGGAAGTATATTTTTCTTGGAAACTAAGTATATTTTCAAAGAAAGATTTCAATGTATAAACAAGATGTTAAATATTTTTTTGAGAATGATTTAAAAAATATATTTATTTTAATTAGTTTTAAGTGAAAAGTAAATATTTATTTAAGTTAATTATAGTAGTTAATTATCTTTCTTTCAATAAAAGGTAAATTAGTATTATGATTTTTAAAAGGAAATTTTAAAATAAATATTTGATATAATAACTTTATTTCAAAAGGTAATTTTGGTTTAAGTTTTACTTAGGAAACTCTTATAGGATTTCATAAGTATTATTTTAAATAAATAATATAGTAGCTTTATTTTAAATAATTTAAGTATATATTATTGAAAGTGGTTATAAGGAGATGGAAAATGTGTTTCAAAAATAAAAAGTGGTTTATTTTTAAAGTGTTAAAAGAAATTTAGGGGATGGGGACGTAAATTAAATTGGGATAAATCGAGCAGGATTTATAAAAGATTATATGGGCTATACTGAAAGGAAAGTGTATTTCCCTGAAAAGCCAACTATATTTTCAAAGGATATTTTTTATGAATAAGTTGGAAGTTTTAAAGTTGTTTAAAAAGAATGTTTTAGAAATATTTTTTTATTTAATCATTTTAATATTTTTAAGTAAATATTTATTAAGTTAATTATAGAAGTGAATTTTAAAGGTTTAACTAGTATTTGATTTAAAAGATGATTATTAAATATTTATACTCCATCTGATAGTTTATTTTAAAAATAGTTTATGGCTTAAGTTTTACTTGGAAAATTACTATAGAACTTCATAACTTTTATTTTGAGTAAAGTGATTTAAGTAATTTTATTTCAGAGGATTTAATGGTATGATTTTGGGTAAGTCATTTAAATTATTTAAGAATCTATTTTAATAAGATTTGGAGTATTTTAGTAAAAAATAATAATTGGTTGAATTGATTGTTTATTTAATAGTTAAATAACCGTCTATCAAATCTGGACCCAAATATGACTTTGGAACTTGGTCTGAGTCCAGTGCTTCTACAATTAGCATGGCATGACAAGCAAAGCTATGGAAGGCAACATCCCAAATTTCAGGTCAATCGGAGTTCGTATGCTCAAGTTATGCATCGATCAAAATCCATGTGAAACATATCCATTTCATATCCATAACCCATATCCATCATTTCGTATACCTCCAGATCGATATGAAATGAGCATAACTCCTTCACTCAGCATCCATCATTCGTATCCATAAGGCATGAAGTTGTATCGAGGGATTGTAACAACCCTAAATTTTGACTATATATTTAAATTTGACTTTATTTCATGTTGAAATTATTTTAAATTTGTTTTAATTTTGTGATATCATCTCTATACATTTTTAAATGATAATATAATTTTTCCAAAATTTACTGTATTTATTTCTTATTTTTAAATGTTGTTTCTAATTTTCTGCCATTTTCTTCATTTTAAATTTCTTTATTTTATTTTAAATTTGTTTTATTTGTGAAAATTAATATTTAAATATTTTTAAAATAATAATAGAATTTTTCCAAAAATTACTATGTTGATTTCATATTTTTAAGGACTGTTTTCCCATTTTCTGCTATTTTCTGCATTAAAATTTTGTATTTAAATTAAATTTTTAATATTAATTTTGTGAATGAAATTTTGTTTTATGTTATTATTTATGTTCAAAAATATTTTACAAGCTCATATGAATTTTCTTTAATTTCAAATTTTCTAGTCTAGTTCACTGTTTTAACTATTTTTCCTTAATTTTACTTTATGTAATTAATAAATAGTATATATATTTTTATATTTTGTTAAAGTTTCAAAATTTTATCTGATATTATTATTATTTCCTAAACTTATAAAAATACTTAAAGGTAAATTGAAAGGGTTGTGACTTTTAATTTCCATTGGCTTCGGATTTTCCCACATTTCACATTTTCAACTTACTTTTGCCATCAATTAGCCATAATAACTCACATATTTCAGCTGCCTACCTCCATTATTCATTCACGTACGTCATTTCTCATCTCATTTCTGAAAATTTTGGCCATCATCATTTTGTTCAAGTATGGTAAAACTTCAATTCTTTTTTTTCTTTTTTTTACTTTTATTGTTTTCTTTGATAATGATTTGCACTTGATCTTCTTTATCATAGGATCGGCCATGCTCCTCTCCAGCACCTGCCGCCACCACCACCACCTAAGCATGCCACCAGCACCTCCTCCTCACTGACCATTCCCAGCCGTACCACCCTAGGTGGTAGTTCCTTCACCAAGTTCACCAAACTCCAACATATTGACCTAGCCGAGCACCAGCTTCCACATCCACCAATTCCACCACCCATGGCCGCCACCTACTCCACCTCCACCACCTCCAGCTCCACCTAGACCCTCTGCCACGTCATCACCTTAGACCCCACACCTCTGGCCGTGACCACAGCAGCCTTGGCTGAGCCTTGTTGCTTGAAAACTTGTGATGTTGTTAGTAGTGATGCCTTGTTGTGTTGTTGTTCCATCTCCATAACTTTTGCCCATCAACAAACTCATGTTAGGCCGACCTTAGCAACCCAGACCTGACCCAAAACCATTGCCTTAGACCTGTACTCTACCTCTGGCTGAGCCTATGAGATGTCGGAAGCAAGTGCAAAGCATTTCAGCTTTGTTTTATGAAGTTGTTTCTAGCATAGTTTATCGTATTTTTGGTTCGAAACCTTATAATTGTTATATTGTTTTGTTTGATTTGTATTCAAGGGAATTAATCCTTGGCTCCTCCATTTCGTATCTATGTCCTGCTTTTGTGCTTGTGTAGATCCCGGTTGTGCAATACGTCGTTGTGTCATCAGCTCAAAACAGTGAGTTATTCTCACCAGACAGTTTTATACTTATATGAATAGTAAATGGATCGCTTGTGAATATGTAAATTGCATCACCATATTTTATTTGCTATGTCGCTACTATATGATGTTCACACATGATTAAACACCAGTTATATCATATGTTACTACTATATTATTGCTGTTTTGTTATTTTATCAATTAATCATACTACAAGTTCCCTTTAGATTAGAATCACTATGGGATGAAATGATACATACCCGAACGAACTTTAGAATAAGAGAAAATCTTTATGGGCTGAAATGATAGGCCTGAATGATTTTCAAATTTATTTCATTTACTCGGGACTGTGGGTTTGAACTGATAAAACCCGGATTTTCTTTGTAAATTACGGGTTAAAATGATATATTACCCGTGATCACTTTTCCTAGTGTAGAAAATTATATACAGACCCGTAGCTAATGTATGTTTTCTAAAAAATTTAAAATTATTTTAGAAATGTAAATATTAAAATATTTTGATTTAAAGAAAATTAAAAATTATTTTTGTAAAATATTATGGATTTTCTGAATAATTATAAGTGAAATAAATTAATGAAAAAGTTAGAAAATTCTGAATGTAAGTTATTTTGGAAAATTTGATTTAATTATAATTGGAAATTAAGTTGAATATGAAATCATGATAAATTTATGATAATTTGAATTTAAATGAATTTAAAGTGATTTTATATCATATTAATGATATTTAGTAAAGTTGAAATGTGAAATGAATGAATAGTTAAGTTGAAATTTGAAGTATAACTAAAATTGGAAATTCATGGAATTGACTTAAAAGTGAAATTTAGTTAAGTAAATAAAAATAAAACTAAGTTATATTTGATAATTTGAACTTAAGTGTTAGGTTGAAATTTTAATGTAAGGAATTTAAAATTGAACATTGCAATTTAATAAGTGAATTAGTGTTAAATATGAATTTTTAAATGGAAATTTAACTTTATGATGTCATGAAATTGAGGAAAATTAAATGGTGTTCATAAAAGTAAAAGTGAGTGATTTTATAAGTTAAAAGTGATTTAAAGAAAAATATAATTGTGGTGAAATTATATTGAAATTTGAAGTTAATTAACTGCATTTTTGAAATGCTATTATTTATAATGTAAATGATAATACAGCATTTGTAAATGCTGTAGTTGATAAGTGAACTAAATAGCTAAATTGAATTAATGGCTATTATAGCATCTTATAGATAATATAATTGCTGGATTAAAATAAATTTTCTTTGAAACTAATGTAACTCTATTACAGCATTTTAAAGGCTGTCTTTTGTTAAATTTAACTGTTTTGAATATAACTTTCTGTAGCATTTTCCAAATGCTGCGAAAGATCAATTTTCACTGTTTGATAAAATTTAAGTGAATAAATGAACTTTGAAAGTTGAAAATTTTGGAAATTTAATAATTTAATTTTTTTTATGTAATAACTTCATTTTAAATGATTTAAATGAAGTGATTTGTTTGGAATTGAACTATTTTGAAATGCGAATTAAAATGGTATTTTTAAATTGAATATAATGAATATGTTTTCAAATGAAATGATAAGTTTGATATTTTGAAATGGATTTGAAATGATATTTGATTTTTGAAAAATAAATACCATTTTTAAATTATAACTATGGGTTATAATAACGATTGGTTGTTAAAGAGTCCGGGATCGGATATGGACATACTCCCTGTCGATACTGAAAACCACTTTAACAACTGTGTACGCGGTGGAGATTCCAGAAGAAGTAGGATGCTGACGACGTTCCTAAGGTACATTTTGTGGACCTAACTCCCGTGAGTTAGCATAAGGTGGCTAAAACAGGAGCGATCTCGGGCCAAAGGAGGTAACACCTCTGGCTGAACACATTTCTACGATACCATTCTATTACTGTTGTTATTGTTTGGGTGCACCCCTTGATTTTGGAGTGTTATTCATGGTGGATGTATGTGGCTGCTGCGTTACCCCCAGCCCGTGTGCGTAATTGGTATATTTACCCTGGCATTGCCTTGTGTGTCGTGTCACCTACCATACCGAGCCATTACTACGAGTTTGTTTTTCTCCCGTAGCCCGTGTGGTATCCTCTGAGAGTCACCCGGAGTGGAGATGGCATGATATTGGATGGACTACTGGGACTATTATATGTGAAGGGTGATATGGGTAGCCCAGAACGCTATTTAAAAGTATGTTTATTTTACTGTAGACATTATTATAATAGCGAAATACTACTATATAGTAAATAGTTTAACGGATCCTTAGAGGATGGGCGGTCCCAGACATCCTTTAGGTTACTTGTGTCTTTATTACAGTTCACTTGAGTTGGTTTACATTATATAAGTATATATTGTCCTGACTCGAGTGTTTTGTGTTTTGCTTTACGCTCGGGTCAGCCTGTGTATTCACAGCTTTGGATTCTCTTCCTGGAGCTGGTCTTTCACTGGAGTTTCTGCTTATCTACGTATTTATCTACTTCTGTTTCAGCTGTTCTAGGTTATCTCATGTATTAGTGAACTTCTATGTATTTGGGATTTCTATTATGTTGTTTTCAGACTGTATTATGTATTTGGTTTGAGACTCTGTTATAGTAGCTTCATGAACTACTATGTTATTTTATATTCCCCTGCGAGTTATTCTTATTGTTCTGTGTCTGTGATTCTGTATATTTGATTTCATTTGCTCCAAATTTTTTTACCATCTATTATTTCGCATCATTCAAGTCTGACATGTGTGGATTATTGTCGATTTGAATGGTCTGAAATTGGGGGTTGTTACAGTTGGTATCAGAGCTTTGGTTTTGGCAACCATTGCCTCTACGGAGCAAAAACTCATTGGAGATAGGGTATTTCTACCCTAGAATGAGTGAAATCAATCTCAGAATCATATCTTTCTGAGAGACGTATTTTCAAAGTATAAAATGATTTTTCAAAATGTTTTCAAAGGATTTTCAAAGATTATTCTGATATATAGAATTTTCTTGCTTTTAAAGGATTTTCTAATGTTTTCTAACTTTCCTTTCTTTCGTATCTACCTTGATAGGATTTTTCTTTCTTTAAGATATTCATCCAAGTGTATTATCTTGCCTTATCTTAATTTATCTTTGGATTGTCTTTATTCTTGTCCTAAGTTCATTCTTGATTTTTTTCAGGATAAATCAAGGAAATGCTAGTGGTAGGGGTCGTGGTATTGCCCCAGTTCCTCAACCTGTTGCTCCAGTCAGGTTCACTGTTCTTTGTAAAGAATTCTCTCAACTAGGTGGAACCCCATTCACCGGTTCAGAGACTATCATTGAGGCTCGGCAATGGTTGCGGAGTCTTGAAAGGATATTTACTGGTCTTGACATTACTGATGCTCAGAAGCGTCAGCTAGTAGCCTGACAGTTGTATGATTCTACTTTAGATTAGTGGGAGTCCGTTACGGCTAACACCGTCGAGGCTGATTTCACTTGGGAGCAGTTTAGGTATCCTTTGTGTTATCTCAATTTTGTTCCTATTTGTGTTCCTTTTCTTTTGAATATATCTTAAGCTTGTTTGTTGTATCTCTTTTCCAGGGAGGCTTTTGTGGCAAAATGGATGCCAGAAGCCGAGAAATCTCAGCTTTATCATGAGTTTATGGATTTGAAGCAGGGTACCATGTCTTTTGCTGAGTATGAGAGGAAGTTCAATGAACTTTCCTAGTTCGGTCCTGGCCTTATTGATACTCCTCTTAAGAAGAATGAGAAATTTATTGCTAGTGATCGGCCAGAGTATTATAGTCGCCTTATTTCTCATGTTCATAGTTCTTTCACCTAGCTTATGGATATAACTATTCGCTATGAGAATCCCACATCCAAAGGTCCTGCTGTTTCTGGTGCTCAGTCTTCGTCTGCAGTTTCCAAGAAGCGTAAGCCAAATTTCCAGCAGCAGAAGAAGAATTGGCAGAAACTTCCTGGTTTGGGATCTTCATCATCTGCTCCTGCTCAGAGGCAACCGGTTGATCTCTCCTCCATCACTTTCTTTAGGTGTGACCAGAGAAGGCACTATGCCAATAGCTGTCCTACTTTATCTGGTGCTGTTGTTCCTCCACCTGGTCGGTTAAACGTGATCTATGCCATATTTGCCTCCAGCCGGTCATTTTAAGAAGGATTGCCCTATCCAGCAGAGGGGTACTCCTTCTGGTATATTTGCTGTCACTTCTGCCTCATCTCCAGTTCCTCCACCTGCTTCTGCTCCTAGTGATGACCAAGGTACACTCCAGGGTTCATTTACTTTATTTCATCATCCTGTTCGTGTGTTGTTTGATACTGGTGCTTCACATAGTTTTATTTCTGTTGATTTGTGTGATAAGTTTGAGCATCTCCTTTCTCCTGAGTATACTTATGTTCCGTTATGTGTTTCAAATCCTATTGGGGGTCCTGCTAACCTTAACCGGATTTGTCGAGAGGTGAAACTTCTCCATTCTGATCATCTCTTTATTGGTGATTTTTACATTCTGGGCTTTGATGCCTTTGATTTATTGCTTGGTCAGGATTGGTTAGTGAATCATGATGCTCATATCTCTTATAAAGCCCGGTCTGTTCAGCTTGTTGATGATCAAGGGAATTCCTTGATTATTCAGTGTCGCATGCCTCAGGATTTTGCTGGCAAGTTTATTTATTCTTTGGATTCTTCTCCCAGTGACCTTGATTCTACTCCTGTGGTTAGATTATATCCCAATGTATTTAGTGAAGTCACTTCTTTACCTCCGAAGCGGGAAATTGATTTTCGGATTGATCTTATTCCTGGTGCTCGACCTATTGTTCTTCCTCCTAGAAGAATGGCACCCCGCGAGAAGGTTGAGTGGGAAAGCAAATTGAAGACTTATCTTCCAAAGGTCTAATTAGGCCTAGTTTTTCTGAATGGGGAGCTGCGATGGTTTTTGTCACCAAATCTGATGGTTCTCTTCGGATGTGTGTTGATTATATGGAGCTGAACAAGCTCACTATGAAAAACAGATATCCAATGCCTCGTATAAACGATATGTTTGATCAGCTTCATGGTGCCACTATTTTCTCTCAACTTGACCTTGCCACAGGTTTTCATCAGCTCAGGGTTGCTGAGGATAGCATTCCTAAGACTGTTTTCCGCAATGAGAATGGATTTTATGAATGGTTTGTCATGCCTTTTGGTTTGACTAATGCTCCTGCTTTTTTTGTTGATTTGATGAATCGTGTTTTTCGTGATGTGCTTAATAAATTTGTGCTAGTCTTTGTTAATGATATCCTTGTCTTCTCTAAGACTAAGGATGAGCATAAGTCGCATTTGAAATATGTTCTTGAGACTCTCAGAAATCATCAGCTAAAGGCTAAATTTTCTAAATGCCATTTCTGAAAGGATGAAGTCCGTTATCTCGGGCATATTGTTTCTAGTAATGGAGTTTCTGTTGATCCAGTCAAGATCACTGCGATCAATGTAAGTCTTTCTTTCTTCTCTTTCTCTATCATTTTAATAATTCTATTTTTCCTGTTGTCCTTATTTTCTCCTCATTCTACTCTAGGATTGGGAAACTCCAAAGACTCCTTCTGATATTCGTAGTTTCTGGGCCTTGCCGATTATTACCGAAGATTCATTGAGAATTTTGCTCGGATTGCTGCACCTCTCACAGCTTTGACTTGGAAGAATGCCAGATTTGTCTGGAGTGATCAGTGTAAGGCTGCATTCAGTGAGTTGAAGAGCAAGCTAACTTCCGCACTAGTTCTTACTGTTCCGAATGGAAGTGAGGGATTTACAGTTTATACTGATGCTAGTCGTGAGGGTTTGGGTGCTGTTCTCATGCAGGATGGTAGGGTCATTGCCTATGCCAGCCGTCAGTTGAAAACCCACGAAGCAAATTATGCTGCCGATGATTTAGAGTTACTTGTTGTTGTCTTTACTTTGAAACTTTGGAGGCATCATCTTCTTGGAACCAAGTTTGAGCTTTTTACAGATCATCAGTCTCTGAGATATATCTTCTCCCAAAAGGATCTAAATCAGAGGCAAGTTCGTTGGCTTGAGTTTCTGGCTTCTTACGACCTTGACATTAACTATACTCTCGGTAAAGCTAATGTTGTGGCCGATGCTCTGAGTCGGAAGAAAGCTTTGTTGTGTCAGCTTGTTGTTTCTTCTTCTCCTCTTCTGGATCGGATTATGGATAAGCAGGATGAGGATGAGATGCTTAGATTGATGAAGGAGAGTATTCGTAGCAGAGTTGGTAGTAGTAGTGGTAGTAGTGGAGCTCAGATTGATGATAGAGGGATATTGAGGATTAATGGCAGGATTTGTGTTCCGAAGGTTGATAGTTTGAGGCAAGAGTTGCTTCAGGAGAATCATCGATCCAGACTTTCTATTCATCCTGGTATGTCAAAGATGTATCAGGATATGAAGAGGCTTTATTGGTGGAAGGGGATGAAGAGGGATATTTCTATCTTTGTTAGTCGGTGTGCGACTTGTCAGCAAGTCGAAGCCGATCACCAGAAGACCCCTGGTTTGTTGCAGCCCCTTGAGATTCCTAATTGGAAGTGGGAACAGGTTTCCATGGATTTCATCGATGGTTTACCGAGGACTCGGAAGGGTAATGAGAGTATCTTGGTTATTGTGGATAGACTGACCAAGTCCGCTCATTTTATTCCGGTCAAGTCTACTCGTTCCACTTCTAGTTTATCTGAGGTTTACATGAGAGAGATCGTTCGTCTCCATGGTGTTCCTCTCAGTATTGTTTGTGATCGTGACCTTATTTTTACTAGTCAGTTCTGGAAGGCTTTTCAGGAATCTTTGGGTACTTGTTTGAATCTAAGCACTGCTTACCATCCTCAGACCGATGGTCAAACGGAAAGAGTAAATCAGATTCTCGAGGATCTTCTTCGTGCTTGTGTGCTTGACTATGGAGGATCTTGGGAAGATTATCTCCATCTTGCCGAATTTACCTACAATAATAGCTATCAGGTATAATCTTATCTTCTGTTTTCAGTCTATTCTTGATCTTTTTATCTATCTCATTCCATCTTTATATTCAGGCCAGTCTCAAAATGTCTCCGTTTGCTGCTTTATACGGACGACCTTATAGATCTCCATCTTGTTGTATTCAATCTGATAATCGTTTGGTTCTTGGTCCTGAAGTGATTTTGGAAGCTTCTGAGAAAGTTGAGGAGATTAAGAAGAGGTTGAGAGTCGCTCAGGATAGACAGAAGAAGTATGCCGATAGGCGTAGGCAGAATTTGGAATTTGCTGTTAGTGGTCAGGTGTTCCTTAAGGTTTCTCCCTTGAGGAATGTCATTCGCTTTGGTCGTAGAGGGAAGCTTTCTCCTAGGTTCATTGGTCCTTTCCACATTGTGGAAAGAGTTGGTTCTTTGGCTTATCGTTTGGATTTGCCCGAGAAGCTTTCTGGAGTGCATGATGTATTCCATGTCTCGCATCTTCGCCGTCATCTTCATGATCCATCTCTTATTGTCCAGCCTTCTGCTCTTGATAGTTTGGATATTGAGCCTAACCTGACTGTTCAGAGGAAGCCACTTCGTATTGTCGATAGAGATACGAAGCAGCTCAAAAGAAAATCTGTTAATCTGGTCAAAGTACAGTGGAGTACTGATGATCGAGATTGTACTTGGGAAACGAAGGATAGCATTCGTGCTTCGAATCCGGAACTATTCGTTTCAGGTACTTTTTGTTTCTCTACCTTGTTTCTCTTTATTTTTCCTTTCCGTTCTTTTCGAGGACGAAAAGATTTGAGTGGGGGAGAGTGTAACAACCCTAGATTTTGACTATATATTTAAATTTGACTTTATTTCATTTTGAAATTATTTTAAATTTGTTTTATTTGTGTGATATCATCTCTACACATTTTTAAAATGATAATATAATTTTTCCAAAATTTACTGTATTTATTTCCTATTTTTAAAGGCTATTTTCTAATTTTCTGCCATTTTCTTCATTTTAAATTTCTTTATTTATTTTAAATTTATTTTATTTATTAAAATTCATCTCTAAATATTTTTAAAATAATAATAGAATTTTTTGAAAAATTACTGTGTTGATTTCCTATTTTTAAGGACTGTTTTCCCATTTTCTGCTATTTTCTGCATTAAAATTTTATATTTGAATTAAATTTTTAATATTTATTTTGTGAATGAATTTTTTTTTATGTTATTATTTATGTTTAAAAAATTTTTACAAGCTCTTAATTTTCTAATAATCATTTCATTTAATTTCAAATTTTCTAGTCTAGTTCACTCTTTTAACTATTTTTCCTTAATTTTACTTTATATAATTAATAAATAGTACATATATTTTTATATTTTGTGAAAGTTTCGAAATTTTATCTGATATTATTGTTATTTCAGAATATATAAACTTATACAAATACTTAAAGGTAAATTGAAAGGGTTTGTGACTTTTCATTTCCAATGGCTTTTGATTTTCCCACCTTTTCACATTTTTAACTTACTTTTTCCATCAATTAGCCATAATAACTCACATACTTCAGCTGCCTACCTCCATTCTTCATTCACGTACATCGTTTCTCATCTCATTTCTGAAAATTTCGGCCATCATCATTTTGTTCAAGTTTGGTAAAACTTCAATTCTTTTTTTTTTTTACTTTTATTGTTTTCTTTGATAATGATTTGCACTTGATCTTCTTTATCATAGGATCGGCCATGCTCCTCTCCAGCCCCTGCCGCAGCCACCACCACCTGAGCACGCCACCAGCACTTCCTCCTCACTGACCATTCCCAGCCGTACTACCCTAGGTGGTAGTTCCTTCACCAAGTTCACCAAACTCCAACATATTGACCTAGCCGAGCACCAGCTTCCACATCCACCACTTCCACCACCCATGGCCGCCACCTGCTCCACCTCCACAACCACCAGCACCACCTAGACCCTCTGCCACGTGATCAACTTAGACCCTACACCTCTGGCCGTGACCACAGCAGCCTTGGTCGAGCCTTGTTGCTTGAAAACTTGTGATGTTGTTAGTAGTGATGCCTTGTTGTGTTGTTGTTCCATCTCCATAACTTTTTCCCATCAACAAACACATGTTAGGCCAACCTTAGCAACCAGACCTAACCCAAAACCATTGCCTTAGACCTGTTCTCTACCTCTGGCCGAGCCTATGAGATGTCGGAAGCAAGTGCAAAGCATTTCAGCTTTGTTTTATGAAGTTATTTCTAGCATAGTTTATCGTATTTTTGGTCCGAAACCTTATAATTGTTATGTTGTTTTGTTTGATTTGTATTCAAGGGAATTAATCCTTGGCTCCTCCATTTCGTATCTTTGTCGTGCTTTTGTGCTTGTCTAGATCTCGTTTGTGCAATTCGTCGTTGTGTCATCAGCTCAAAACAGTGAGTTATTCTCATCAGACAGTTTTATACTTATATGAATAGTAAATCGGTCGCTTGTGAATATGTAAAATGCATCACCATATTTTATTTGCTATGTCACTATTATATGATGCTTACACATGATTAGACACCAATTATATCATATGTTACTGCTATATTATTGCTGTTTTGTTATTTTATCAGTTAATCACACTGCAAGTTCCCTTTAGATTAGAATCACTATGGGTTGAAATGATACATAGCCGAACGGACTTTAGAATGAGGGAAAATCGTTATGGGCTGAAATGATAGGCCTAAATGATTTTCAAATTTATTTCATTTACTTGGGACTGTGGGTTTGAAATGATAAAACCTGGATTTTCTTTGTAAATTACGGGTTGAAATGATATATTACCCGTAATCGCTTTTCCTAGTGTAGAAAATTATATACAGACCCGTAGTTAATGTATGTTTTCTAAAAATTTTAAAATTATTTTAGCAATGTAAATATTAAAATATTTTGATTTAAAGCTAACTAAAAATGATTTTTGTAAAATATTATGGATTTTCTGAATAATTATAAGTGAAATAAATTAATGAAAAAGTTAGAAAAGTCTGAATGTAAGTTATTTTGGAAAATTTTATTTAATTATAATTGGAAATTGAGTTGAATATAAAATCATGATAAATTTATGATAATTTGAATTCAAATGAATTTAAAGTGATTTTATATCATATTAATGATTTTTAATAAAGTTGAAATGTTAAATGAATGAATATTTAAGTTGAAATTTTGAAGTATAACTAAAATTGGAAATTCATGGAATTGACTTAAAAGTAAATTTTAGTTAAGTAAATAAAAATAAAACTAAGTTATATTTGAGAATTTGAACTTAAGTGTTAGGTTGAAATTTTAATGTAAGGAATTTAAAATTGAACATTACAATTTAATAAGTGAATTATTGTTAAATATGAATTTTTAAATGGAAAATTAACTTTATGATATTATGAAATTGAGGAAAATTAAATGGTGTTTATAAAAGTAAAAGTGAGTGATTTTATAAGTTAAAAGTGATTTAAAGAAAAATATAATTGTGGTGAAATTATATTGAAATTTGAAGTTAATTAACTGCATTTTTGAAATGCTATTATTTATAATGTAAATAATAATACAGCATTTGTAAATGTTGTAGTTGATAAGTGAACTAAATAGCTAAACTGAATTAATGGCTATTATAGTATCTTATAAAAGCTATAATTGTTGGACTAAACTAAATTTTTTTTAAACTAATGTAACTCTATTACAGCATTTTAAAGGCTGTCTTTTGTTAAATTTAACTGTTTTGAATATAACTTTCTGTAGCATTTTCCAAATGCTGCGAAAGTTGAATTTTCACTGTTTTGATAAAATTTAAGTGAATAAATGAACTTTGAAAGTTGAAAATTTTGGAAATTTAATAATTTAATATTTTTTATGTAATAACTTCATTTAAATGATTTAAATGAAGTAATTTGTTTGGAATTGAACTATTTTGAAATGTGAATTAAAATGGTATTTTTAAATTGAATAAAATGAATATGTTTTCAAATGAAATGATATTTGATTTTTGAAAAATCAATGCCATTTTTAAATTATAACTATGGGTTATAATAACGATTGGTTGTTAAAGAGTCCAGGATCGGATATGGACATACTCTCTGTCGATACCGAAAACCACTTTAACAACTGTGTACGCGGTGGAGATTCCAGAATGAAGTAGGATGGTGTCGACTTTCCTAAGGTACATTTCGTGGACCTAACTCCCGTGAATTAGCATAAGGTGGCTAAAACAGGAGCGATCTCGGGCCAAAGGAGGTAGCACCTCTGGCTGAACACACTTCTTCGATACCATTCTATTACTGTTGTGATTGTCTGGGTGCAGCACTTGATTTTGGAGTGTTGTTCAGGGTGGGCGTATGTGGCTGCTGCGTTACCACCAGCCCGTGTGCGTAATTGGTATATCTACCCTGGCATTGCCTTGTGTGTCGTGTCACCTACCATACCGAGACTTTACTACGAGTTTGTTTTTCTCCCGTAGCCCGTGTGGTATCCTCTGACAGTCACCCGGAGTGGAGATGGCATGATATTGGATGGACTACTGGGACTATTATGTGTGAAGGGTGATATGGGTCGCCCGAAACGCTATTTAAAAGTATGTTTATTTTTCTGTAGACATTATTATAATAGCGAAATACTACTATATAGTAAATAGTTTAATGGATCCTTAGCGGATGGGCGGTCCTAGGCATCCTTTAAGTTACTTGTATCTTTATTACAGTTCACTTGAGTTGGTTTACATTATATAAGTATATATTGTCCTGACTCGAGTGTTTTGTGTTTTGCTTTACGCTCGGGTCAGCCTGAGTATTCACAGCTTTGGATTATCTTCCTGGAGCTGGTCTTTCACTGGAGTTTCTACTTATCTACGTATTTATCTACTTCTGTTTCAGTTGTCCTAGTTTATCTCATGTGTTAGTGAACTTCTATGTATTTGGAATTTCTATTATGTTGTTTTCAGACTGTATTATGTATTTGGTTTAAGACTCTGTTATAGTAGCTTCATGAACTACTATGTTATTTTATATTCCGCTGCGAGTTATTCTGATCGTTCTCCGTCTGTGATTCTGTATATTTGATTTCATTTGCTCCAAATTTATTTACAATCTGTTATTTCGCATCATTCAAGTCTGATATGTTTGGATTATTGTCGATTTGAATGATACGAAATTGGGGGTTGTTACAGGGATCCTGTTGCTTCTATGATCGATCGTGCTTCACTTGACCAGAAAATACACATTTCATATCGATCCCTTATCTTATTGATAAAAAGAGAAAGGTGGACGATCGATATGTGAACGAAGGACGGGACCTATGATCGATGCGAAGGAGGAGGCAGAGCATCAATATGGAAGACAGAGCATCACATGGATACGAAAGAACCGGCCAAAAGTGAAAAGAAGTGGCCCTTGTGCATGAATTTTGGATGTCCACAAAGCAAGAGTGTCATGTCGTCGATAAGGGGAAGATCGATACGAAATGTATCGATACGAAAGCCTCAGCCATTCCTTGTTTGCAATCTTGGATCGATCATATCTCCCATACTACAAATCCAAATGCCATGAAATTTCCACATAAGCTAGCAAATCAACTCTAAAATAGCCACGATCAATCACAGCTCAATTGGACTATTTCTTGATCGATACGAAGACAACATGGGTCAAACCCAAATGACTCCAGATCGATTGTGTGGTCCCACCTACGCATGAGAATGGGTATTCTGAGATTCAAGGCAGATATTTCCGGCTTTATGCCTATAAATAGCATCTCCACTACAACTATAAAAGGACGTTTTATGTTGTTTCTTTGCTTAAACCCATTGTAAATCGAGTGTTACCCATTGTACTACTGTAACTCAGTTTATAATCAGCAATAAATAGCAATCCTTCAAAGTGGACGTAGGTCATACCGCTCAACCACTATAAATTCTTGTCTTCTTTTACTGTTGCTTATTTTTCATAGTGTGATTGTTAGATTAGTCTCATTTTTCATTTTATTTTTTCATTCTAATCTCTTCAATTACATCCCAAGAGTGTTGTGCCCTTTTTTGGTACAAATAGGTCTAACGAGTTTTTATGAATTTTGGTCGAGAGGTGGGATGCGATGATATCGATATGGATTTCTAAACACTCGACCAAGGCCAACGGACATGGTATTAATTTCAAAATTTTGGAAAATTAAATATTTTTCATATGATTATATTTTATATATATAAAGGGATAATTTTCAAAACTTTATAAAGTTGTAGAGTGTGTTTTTTTGAATGTGATAATATTTATTTATTACCACTATTGTTTGATCATTCATGCTTAACTAAAGTAGAAGCATCGATTGTCGTTGGTTGATTATCCAAGTTTGGCTTATTATAAGCATTTGTTGTTGGAATTTATAAGTGAACCCTTTATGAATTTATTTTCACAATTTGACTATAAGGTATTCGGAGAAATGTTAAGTTGAAAATTCACCCTTTAATAATTGTGAAATAAGGATTAAAACTTTAATAATAAAAAGTTGTTTAATATAATCTAAATGGTAGGATAAGATATTTAGAGAATAAATATTTGAGAAAATTCTATCATAATAAAAAAGAGATATTATAATTTTAGATGATATTTTATACAAATTTAGTTTATTATATGTGTTTAAAAAGGACTTTTGAATCTAAATCCCATAATTTTTGAAAATAATTTAGAAAGAATTTTGAGAAATGAAATAGTCCTATTATTGGAAGTAATTGAAAGTAAAAATATTTTTGAAAGTGAAATTTTGAATGGAATGTATTTTCTTTGGGATAACTCGGAGAAAAGCATCTTGATTTGTTTTGTGTTAATCTAAATAATCTAATGGGTGACGATCAGATGTTCGCTTAGGCGAACGTTGTGGGTTACTTAGTAAATTATTCTCTTTACATTATGTGATCGAAACGAGTTCAAATCCGAATAAACCCAAAGTGAGTTTTAATAAATAAATTATTTGAAGTTTTTTTGAGAAAAATGTCTAATCCTCTGTAAAATATAGGACTGTAAAATATAGGAGAGCATACATGCAAAAAAAAAAATTATAACACAATAGCAAGGTGTTGCCAAGATGCCTAGAAGGAAACAAAACTAAATACGAGTAACAGAGAAAAAAACAGGTGCCCCTAAGATGAGTTCCGGCAAGGCCACCACCCATCACACCCCGATATCGAGTTCCGGCATAGCCACCACCCGATACTAAGGTGTTAGAAGTACATAGAAGCAAGAGAGAATGATGCTCTAAACATCTCAGTAGCTCTATACATAAAACAAAGAAGAAAAACTCTATGCATTCGGATCAGAATGATGCTCCATGCATCTCAGTAGCTCTATGCGACACAAAACAAAGAAGAAAAACTCCGTGTATCTGGATCGGAAGGAATGAAGAAGCCTCGACTCTGAAGTGAAAATAAATGTGATGCTCGATGGGAAAATCTTCATTGGAAACTCTGAACAAGGGAAGAAATGCCAAGCTGCAGCATGGATCCTCCTGAAGATAATACTCCATAATAGAGAAGAAATAATCCGACATTCATGGAGAAACTGAAAGAAATCCTGAGTGGAAAACTCTACTGTGAAAGCCTCTCAAGAAATCATATCCTGCAATATGAAGATATGGGAACCTGCAAGAAGAACCTGGTATCCTTTCACCCATACCTGTATCTTAGGGGTGACTAAGGAAAAAGTAAGAATTATACATATATATGTATATTTATATAATTAATATACATATACGTATATATAAAGAAGGAAGTACAAAGTAAAGGAGACAAAACTAGTAACAATAGAACTAAGATATTTCTAAACTAATATACCAAAAAAGAACAAAAAATTAAAACCAAATCTAAAAGAAAACTATGAATCTTTAATCATAAGTAACTTATGGTTAACAAATAGATCATCATATGAATTTGAAAAAATATTCATATTAATACTAATGTCGTTAAAAACAATTGTTGTGTTTAAAAAAGTTAATATTATAGCTAGCCTTATTAAGATAACCTTTAAAAAAATTATTCTTAGCTAATTTATATTTGGGATTATAAATCCAATTAAAACAGAATGAAGAAATTGTATAAATAAATTTATTAAAATGACTATTATTATTATTAAAAATTCTTTGATTTCTTTCCAACCATATATACCAACTAATAATAATGAATAAGGAGTCAAGTAGAAATCTAATATTCTTTTTAAACCTAAATCTAAAATTATTCCAATAGAAGTCACAATCCGAAATTTTAGTTATAATATTAAAATTGAAAATTTTGAGAATATTATTAAGATTGTAATAAGAATCCATGCAATCATAGTATATATATGCTTAATGTCTTCAAGATGCAGATTACAAAAATAACATTTATTATCATTATGAATGTTCTTGCTTTCTAAGTATTCAATTGTATTAAGTTTTCCATGCAATATTAACCACATGTGTGTTTTAGATTTAGGAGGAGCATTTCATTTCCAAATAAATTTGAACGAATTGTTTATAGTACCCGAAAAACTAATAAATCTATAAAAAGAGTTCGAAGTATATTTCTTACTTCTATCCCATTCCCAACATAAAATATCATTATCATTATCAATATTATAAAGATTTAATCTCGCATAAAGCAAATAAAGAAGCCTGAGAGTTGAACCTACTAAAATTCTGTTAAAACTGAAATTTCAAGGAGATCATTATCTGGAGAATAAACTTTATTAATTAGAGAAAACTTAAAATTACAGATATCATAAAGCTCTTTAAATTCCAGTTTAAGAGGTAAGAACAAAATCCAACGGTCATGCGAAAAGGAAGTACCCTTACTGGAATGAACTATAGTATTTATTCCTAAGTTAAAAACCTCAAGAAATTTTAAAAAAAATTCTAAAAATTAGAAATATTATGAGTGGCTGGAGAAATGATTTTATATAAATTACTATTTCCATTATAGTAATATTTAGAAATAATCTCTTTCCAAATAGCATTATCATTAATATCTTTAAACTTCCATAACCATTTACCTAGCAAGGACATATTCATGTTACGCAAATTAATAACCCCTAAACCACCTTCCTTCTTGGCTTTACAGAGAGTTTCCCAATTAACTAGACATTTTGTATTATTATCAGAATTTTTCCCACTCCAAAGGAAGTCTCTTCTAATTTTGTCAATTTTATAAATAACCCAAACTGGAAACAGATGAATGGACATCCAATAAATCGGAAGGGCTTATAAAATCGAATTAATTAAAATTAGTCTTCCTACTCTAGTTAAATATCTCCCATTCCAGTTAGAAATCTTATTTTTGATTTTATCAATAATAATAAACCAATCGTCATGCTTGAGTTTAGTGGTTCCAATTACAAAACCAAGATAGTCAAAAGGAAAGCTCATAGTTTTGCAATTTAGAGTATTAGCAACTAATTTTTCAACTTTTTCAAAATCATTTAAGACTAAGGCAGAACTTTTGTCAAAATTTATTATATAACCTGATAAAAGTCCAAAACTGTAAAGAATAAACTTGAGAGTTATAATGTGTCTAGGAAGATGGGAAGAAAAAAGTAAGGTATCATCGGCAAATTGGAGAACCGATATACCATTATGCGAAATATTATTGCCAACACTACCTAGAAATCCATTATCCGCTGCTCTTTAAATAATTTTAGCAAAAACATCAGCGGCTAAATTATATAATAAAGGCGATAAAGGATCTCCTTGCCTTAATACTCTATTAGATTGAATTTTATTACCTAATATATCGTGAACCATAATACTAGAGTTTCCGGTTCAAAGCAAAGCCATAATCCAATTGATCCATCTAGGACGAAAACTCTAGCATGAAAAATATCAACAATAAAATTCCAATCTAATGAATCAAAAGCTTTAGCAAAATCAAGTTTTAAAATAGCACAGGTTATGTTATTCTTACAACAGAAATTAATATATTCTTGAACGACTACCACGCCATTAGTGATATTTCTATCTTTAATAAACGCTGATTGTGAACAATCAATTAATTCATTCATTCTTTTACAAAGTCTATTAGCTAAAACTTTAGAAAAGATTTTAACTGAGAAGTTAATCAAAGAATTAGGTCTAAAATCTTTTAAGTTATTAGCTCCTACTTTTTTATGTAGTAAAATAACATTTGAAAAATTAAATCTCCCTAATTGCAAATTACCATTATAAAATTCGTTGAACATATTAACTAAATCAAAATTTAAAACATCCCAAAAAGTATTATAAAATATAATTGGAAAACCATCTGGTCCCGACGATTTATCACTAGGCATGTCATTAATAGCTTTTCTTATTTCATCTTCAGTAAAAGGATAATCTAACTCTGATAAATCAACAATGGAATTAGGTGGATACAGATCCGTCCATCTTACATTGACTCTATTGTTAATTTTCAAACCAAATATATGCTTACAATAGTCTGTAAAAGCCTTGTTAAGATCTCTTTGATCAACTAGCTCTATATTATTAACAAAAATAGAGTTAATTGTACTACTACATTTCCTACCATTGGCTATATTATGAAAAAACTTAGTATTGTTATCATCTTCATTGATCCATTGAATTCTGGATCGCTGTTTACACATAACCTCTCTTTTTCAAAAATAGAATTTAATTCCTCTTTTAAATTAGAAAGAACATTACATTCACCTAGATTTAGAGGTATAGATTCTTCTATCTTATTAATTTTAAGCATTTCTTTAAGAATATTATCTTTTTTTATTTTTAAATTGCCAAAAACATTTTTGTTCCAATTTTTAAGGAAAATCCTAAGGTCTCTAAGCTTACAAACAAAAGCATTTGCGGAGTTATCCATATGTCTGATATTGTGGAAACTCAAAGAAACCCATTTACCTTTAACTAGATTCACAAAGTTATTTTCCAAAAGCCACATCTTTTCAAACTTAAAATTCTTTAAAATAACTCTATGATACTCATATGTAAGTATAATAGGACAATGATACGATAAGGTAAAAGGAAAACCAGTTATTTTACAAATTGGAAATTTGTCTTCAATTTCATCACTGGCAAAAAAAATATCAAGAAGAGCCATGGATGGGAACTCTCTATCGTTACTCCAAGTAAACTCTCTATTAGAAAGAGGAATTTCAATCAAATTAGAACTAATAATAAATTGATCGAATTCCTCCATAGCAGAGTAGTCCCCTTCCCTAGGATATCTCTCACCGATGAAATGCGTAACATTAAAATCACCCCCCAAAATCCAAGACCCTAGGGAAAAGGATCTAAATTCTAGGCATTCGTTCCATAAAATTCGCCTATTAATTTTAGAATTGGGCCCGTAAACATTAGAAATATTTAAAAAAGAATTATCAGAAAGATTGATAAGAATAACATGAAGAGAATGTTGTTTAACAATACATTAAAGTAATTTAAAGTAATTATCACGCCAACCTATCATTAAGCCCCCTGAAGAACCCACAAAAGGTAAAAACCCATTTCCTAAAGTGATAACCACCTAATCTTCTAAAAAAATAAATGTCAGGGCAATTAATTTTGGTTTCTTGAATAAGAGCAATGTCAATAGAATAATCTTTAAAGAACAATCTAACCTTATCACATTTATTCAAATCGTTTAAACCTCTAATGTTCCAATTAATGATCCTCATAAACTAACTGTGCTAGCCCTCTCTAGTTCCTTACATCTAATATACTCCCTATCTATCTCTACATCAGAAAAAAATAAAAGAAGTGTCTCTGGCTAACCGACTAAACTCAACAGAAGAAAAGTAGAGAACGTACTACCTAAAAAAGTACTCATACCTGATCCTGAATTCGTAGTGCCAATCGCGGCACTCGAACGAGGTGACTCACACAAAGACTGCAACTGACAGCTACGAATCCTGGCATTTCGACGAACAGATCCACTAGAAGCTACTGATTTCCTGCCCTTAGCTTTCTTCGACAAAGAGACCGAATCCTTAACAATATTACTCTTTACTACCGCAAAAGAGCTCAAAGAAAAATCACATACACCTGAAGCCAAGACTGGATCCACACTAAAACATCTGTCGGCTAAAATCTCATTCAGTTGTATAGGTTGACAATATTGAATATCTTCACCTAAAACCTCTTTAGAACCAGTAACATGCACACCCTCTGATGTGTGCATATCAATTAAACCGGTATCACTGTCCACCAGAAATTTGTCAAAAAAACAACAGCCTCTAACTCGAAATTAATTTCAGTAATATCAGAATTATTTAACCATTCCAGCAAATTAAAGTCAGAAGAAGATTTTGAATTGCACAGGCAATTATTATCCAACTCCGAGAATATCACCGATAAAAGATCTCCTAAAAGATCTCTGAATCATTTATCATCACAGGAAATTGTAATTCACAAAAAATTAAGGAATTTATTGTCGAAGTAGGATAATTCATCATAGCTTGAATATGCAATAGAGCTCATTATTCCAGAATTCAACTTGTCACCAGAATTGTTGCAACCAGTTATCGATGTATCCATATCCAAAATTTCAAAAACTACAAATTTATGACCAACATACCAATCCCTCTTTAATATACTTGAGAGGCTACTGTCAATTGAGTTTACTTCGATACTTCAATTATCAACTAAAATACAAGCACACGAAGTATTCTGATGTTCATGAACAAATTGATCATCAATAACCATCGAACCACCATCTAGACTTTCTAAATTAAGGTCATCATTCGAATTCGAAGATAGAAAATCGAAACTATTGAATGAAGACAATTCAAATTTATCTTTCACTCGTACATTGGATTTACGATTTTTCTATGATAAGAAATGAATTCACGATTCTGAACTTCAACTTTTCACATCAATTCAAATCGGATATTAGATAAGTCGATTCCATGCATGAATTAACATCAAGATCTAAGAGAATGGGATCATAACCCAAGAATATATCAGCAACCATAGAACAGAGAGATTTATCTGAATTTACTATAGTGGCTTCCAAAGATTCAGATGTATTGCTCGAGACTGCAGACTTGCCAGAGACTTCAACATAAATTTCATTGAATCCTATGCCAATATTCGGCTCATTAATGATATCGAAATGATAAAACAAATCATCGAGATAACCGATACCTACCGCTTTATCAAACCAAAGATAATCGATCAATAATCCCCTCAAAATCAAATATTTCAGTGTGAATTGAAATCCATGATTAATCAGAGATGGCGAAAAGTATCCCTGTTCTCAATGATCTGAATTGCTAGTATCAATCTGTTTCTTAAATACACCAGCACTTGCCTTGCCAAAAAATTCTTCAGGATTTCCAAATCTATCCCTATACCCTTTTCCAATGTTTGGCTTGTTAATATTGTTAAAGGGATAAAGTAACTCATCAAGATATCTGATACCTTCATCTTCCATAAACTAATGCTTATCAAGTAAAACTCCCCTCAGCTTCAGGAATTTCAAAACGAATTGGAATCCATGATTGATCGGGATCAAACTAGTATCAGGAAGCGAAATCGAGTTATTGACCGAAACCAAATTCTTCCCGCACCCTTTATTTTTATGCCCAAAATAACCACATCCGAAGCATCTTACTAGGTAGCGACATGAGTTAGCGAGATGATTTAGATTGCCACATCTGGAAAAAAAATTCTTACCCTTCGTTGAATTTATCCAGAAGGAATTTGGTTTACGTTCTTGAATTTTATTAGGAAGATGACTCCTAACAGCTGAGCATAAGTATAGGGAGTGGGATTTCTATTTGATAGACCGGTGAAACTAGAATGTAATGAAGAATTCAGATGAAAATCTTGATAGATCGACGATGTTCTCGGACGATGAGATAACGAGGACGCTGTTCTGATTTCTTCCTTCTGTTATTCTAATTGTTTGAAGTTATTACATATAATAGTACGCTTTAAAAGATAAGTTTTGAAATTAAAAACCAGATATTTAATTATTAAAGTTCCTTTAAAGGGAAATGGTTTTAAAACAAAAGGTATTTCTGATAAGAGATTGTTTCGACAAATGAGATTTTACCCTTAGATAAAAAGGGATAAATTAGAAATAGGTAAATTGTGTTAAATTGAATAAGAATATTTTGATAAACATTATTTTATTAAAACCATAACTTTTGTTAAAACATCTTATTAGTATAAGCAATTTGTTGATTGGGTCAATCCATAAATATCTTCCATTTTAACACTCTAAGTTAAAGAAGTCGAGAAGTTGACGCAGTTTTCAAAAGGCCAAAGTTTTAATTAGATCTTCATCTAAACTGTTAAAAAGGTAAAATAAAATTTGTATCTACTCTTAAGATATAGTAGAATATTATACAACTAAATAAAGTGGAATAAGTTATTATTTGATGTTTTATAAAGAAATGACTTTATAAAATATATTTCTAAACTTTGGAGAAAATTTCAAAAATAATTCGTAAATAATTTTAGTATTGAATAAAATACTACGTGAAAATTTATATGATTTAGAAAAAAAATTTAAGATACTAATAAAATTTAAAAGTATAACTTTCCATTTTATCCGTGTAGTGTAACAACTAGATATTTTCAACCATTCACATCCATTATAAGTGTATAGGTAGACACTCGTGCCGGAATTGAATTGCTCAAAATACCGCATTGTAAATAAAATTTGGCAAATCTCAGAGTATACAGTAAATAATAATCACAAATCACAAACACAGAGTATTTAATAATGCAGCGGAAGTAAAAGAAATAGTAGTTCATGAAGCCACTATATAAATATAAAATACATCAGAGTTAAATAAGATACAACAGAAGAAATAAAGTACAACAGAAGTCTAAGTATGATAACCAAGTACAAGTTGAATACAATACTGGAATCAACAGGATAACTGGGAGTGAAATAGATAAACAAGACAAGCAGATAATCTCCAGCGATTCCAATCTCTAGAAAGTGGAAATCCGAATCTGTGAATACGCAGGCTGACCCGAGCGTAAATAAAAATACAAACACTCGAGTCAGGACAATATATACTTATATAATGTAAACCAACTCAAGTGAACAGTAATAAAGTACAAGTAACTTAAAGGATGCCTGGGACCGCCCATCCTCTAAGGACCTGTTAAACTATTTACTATATAGTAATGTTGCGCTATTATAATAATGTCTACAGTAAAATAAACTAACTTTTAAATAGCGTTCCGGGCTACCCATATCACCCTTCACACATGATAGTCCCAGCAGTCCATCCAATATCATGACATCTCCACACAAGGTGACTGTCAGAGGATACCACACGGGCTACGGGAGAAAAACAAACTCGTAGTAAAGGCTCGGTATGGTAGGTGACACGGCACACAAGGCAATAGGTAGATATACCAATTACACACACAGGCTGGTGGTAACGCAGCATCCGCATACGCCCACCTCGAAACACACTCCCAATCAAAATCGGAGGATGGTCATCTAATCAATCACCAGTAAGAGTATAGTATCGAAGGAATGTGTCCGATCGAAGGAATGACCTCATTTGGCCCGAGATCGCTCCTGTTTTAGCCACCTTATGCCAACTCACGGGAGTTGGGTTCACGTAATATACCTCAAGAACGTCGCCGCCATCCTACTTCGTTCTGCAATCTCCACCGCGTACACGGTTGTCAAAGTGGTTTTCGGTATCGACAGAGAGTATGCCAGATATCCGACCCCGGTCTCTTTGCCAACCAATCGTTATCATAACCCACAGTTATAACTTTTAAAATAATATTTATACTTCTAAATAGAATATCATTTCAAATCCAAATGTTTATCAAAATAAAGACTAAATTAATTCCAAACCATTTCAAAAGCATCATATCTTTACAAAACTTCCTGTCAAATCATTTCTATATATCAAAATATCATATCTTTACAAAACTTAATTTCCAATCATTTTAATATATCAAAATATCATATCTTTACAAAAATTCATTTCCAATCATTTTAATATATCAAAATATCGTATCTTTACAAAACTTCATTTTCAATCATTTTGAATATATCAAAATATCATATCCTTTCAAAACCACATTCATTTTATTCAATTTAAATTACCATTTCAATTCACGTTTCAAAATAGTTTACATTGCAAACCAAATTACTTCATTTAAATCAAAAATGAAGTTATTACATTTAATAATTTAAATATTAAATTTCTAAAATTTTCAACTTTCAAAGTTCATTTATTTACTTAAGTTTATCAAAACAGTGAAAGTTTACTTTTCGCAACATTTAGAAAAAAACTACGGAAAGTTACATTCAAAAAGGTTCAATTTAACAAAAGACAGCATTTTAAAAATGCTGTAATGGGGTTTACTTAAATTTCAAATAAACTTAGTTAAATTCAACAAATATAGCACTTACAAAAATGCCATAATAGCCTTTAATTCAATTTAGCTTTTTAGTTCATTATCATCGACTGTAGCATTTACAAATGCTGTAATATCATTTACATTACAATTAATAGCATTTCAAAAATGCAGTTAATTAACTTCAAATATTCAATAAAATTTCACAACCAGTTATATTTTATTTAAAACAATTTTAAATTATAAAATCATACATTTTCACATTTGTAAACATCATTTAATTTTCTTTAAGTTCATGATTTTATAAAGTTAAGTTTCCATTCAAAAATCAAGATTTAATAATAATTCACTTATTACATTTCAACATTCAATTTTAAATTCATTGAATTAAATTTCAATTTAACACTTAAGTTTAAAATTCCAAAATAGGACTTAATTTCAATTTTATTTACTTAACTTAAAATTCACTTTTAAGCCAAATTCACAAAAATTCCCATTTTGGTTATATTTCAAAATTTCAACTTAAATAATCATTCATTTCACATTTTAAGTTTATTCAAAAATCATTAATATATTATAAAATAACTTTAAATTCATTTAAAATTCAAATTATCATAAATTTATCATAATTTCATATTCAATTTAATTACAAATTATAATTAAATCAAAATTTCCTAAAATAACTTACATTCAAATTTTCTAACTTTTCCATAATTTATTTAACTTATAAATTTCCAGAAAATCAACAATACTTTACAAAATCATTTTTAATTAAGTTTAAATCAAAATATAGTAATATTTACATTTCTAAAATATTTTAAATTTTTTTAGAAAAATATATTTTAACTACGGGTCTGTATATAATTTTCTAGCCTAGGTAAAGTGACACGGGTAATATATCATTTCAACCCGTGATTTACAAAGAAAATCCGGGTTTTATCATTTCAAACCCGCAGTCCCAAGTAAATGAAATAAAATGAAAACCTCTTAGGCCTATCATTTCAGCCCATAACGATTTTCCCTATTCTAAAGTCCGTTCGGGTATGTATCATTTCAACCCATAGTGATTCTAATCTAAAGAGAACTTGCAGTGATGGCAACTGATATAAATTACATAATAACATAAAATAATAGTAACATATGATATAATAGGTGTAATAATAGGTATGAACATCATATGATAATAATATAAGAATATATAACATGATGATATAAGTTACAGATTCAAGTGATGTCAGTTTATCAGTTATATATGTACATATTGTCTGGTGAGAATAACTCACTGGTATAAGCTGGAGGCAACAATCGAATGCATAAACTGAGATCTTCAAGAGCACTATGGCACGACAATGATTCGAGTTTGAGAGAGCCAAAGATTAATAGCCTTGAACACATGAGGCAAAACAATTCAAATATACATTAATAAACACTACACAAACTTTTAAACAACTTATAAATTCAAGCACAAAACAAATCCAAATCAATTGCACTTTCCTCCATCTAGCATTGGCTCAGCCATGGCTGAAAAATACACGACTATGGCTAGCTCTAAGGTCTGATTGTGGACTTATAGGAGTCGGCCTATTCGGGGTAAGTGGTGCAACATTTGGTGATGTAAAATATAACATTACAAGGCAATAGCAAGGATTCTAGGCAACTACAAGGCTCGGCGAAGGCCAAGGAGGGCACAGCCAGGCTTCATGGGGTCGGGAGGTGATGTGGCAGGGTGTATGAGGTCTAGATTAGTAGGTGGTGGTGGTGTATGGCTGGCCTAGGTGGTGGTTTGGAGGTGACGATCATAGATGTGCTCAGCTATGGGATATAGGTGGAGTTTTGTGGATTTTTGTGTGGATCAACATCATGGGAGGCCACGACTTGAGCTTGGGGTTGGGCTGGAGGTAGTGGTGACTAGTTCAGGTGGTGGTGGAGGCAGCAAGGTGGCTGAAGTGGTGAGGCCAAACCTGAAGTAGAAGAGAGCAAGTGTAAATTCAAGCACAAAACACTGAAAAGTGAAAAGAAAACAGAGATTTACCAAAGTTTTTCACAAAGATGAAGGCCGAACTATTTTTCTCAGGTTAGAGATGATAATTCACGTGAAAAAAATGGGAGAAGTCAGCTGAAGTTTAGGAGTTAAGGCAGCAAATGAATTAAAGTGTTAGTTGAGAAATGAAGAGACAAGAATATAAAAAGGCTAAGGAATAACAAAAGTCAAAACCCTTCAAATTTCCACCATTTTCTTTTTCAAATTTAAATAACTGAAAAATATGTATAAATTCAGAAATAAACACGAAATTATAGTTATTAAACAAAAAAAATTAATTATATATAACTAAATTAAGAAAATAGCACAAAAAATGCAAACTGGTCTAGAAAAATGGAAAATAAACATAATGAACTTTGAAAAATTTATATGGACTTGTAAAAATATTTATAACAAATATAATAACATAAAATAAAAATTCATTCACAAAATAAATATATAAATTTTAATTAAATATAATTTAAATGAAGAAAATAGCAAATAGAAACTAGGCTTTAAAAATAGAAAATAAATTCAATAAGCTTTGGAAAAATTCAAACATCACTTTAAAAATATTTAAAAGTAAAAATATACATAATATAACATAAATATACAAATTAGAATAAGATATATCAAGTAAAAATATCATTTATATAAATTAAAACAAAGAATATTGTTAAATAACCCTATATACACACAATATTGTAAAGGGTATAACTTTCACAATTTAAATCCAATTTTAACAAAATGAAAAGCGGCATTCATGATATTAAATCTATTTTCATAATAAAAGTTAAAATTCAAGAATTCAAATATTTAAATTTTAAATTTAAAAGTCAACGTTTGACCAGTTTTGACCCCAATTCCATTTTTCAGGAAAATATTCAATTTATACCAGTTTGAAATTATAATTCATATAATAATCAAAATTTATATTTAAAAATGAAATGTTTGAAATAAAAAAAGTTTAAAATAATTAAAAAAATAAATTCAAAATTAAAATATATGAATAATCTAGGGTTGTTACACTCTCCCCCACTCAAAACTTTTCGTCCCCGAAAAGGAATGAGGTATGGGAAAGCACAGAAAAAGACAGAGAAATAAGATTAAGATAAGATGACAAGGAGATTGAAATTATAACTAATAACTATTGTTATAGGTAAGTTTAACAAGGTGGATGGAAAGAAATGCTCAGATTAAAATAAGTACGACGATTAACAAGGATTATAGAAAGATTTCTAAACAGAGAGATTATCGATAGATGCCTATACCAGTCTGTAGCAAGATGAGGAAAAATAAGAACAACCAAAAGATAGTTTGAAAACAAAGTAAGATAATAAGTTTGGAAAAAACAAAATCAGATAATAGGTTTGAAATTTCCACGGTTTCAGCTTAAATTGATAATTAATTTTTCACAAGTTAAGTAAATCTTACTATCTCTAGTTTCATTATCTTATCATCCAACTTTCTTAAACTAACAGTTTCAAAAATCATGGATTTGAAAAATCAGTATTATACTCATAATGTATAAATTTAATTCCTCTTTATTCCCAATTAAAATTAAATTTTTTCCTCTCAATATATTTTATTACCTAGGCTAAATATACTTACACTTATTATAACTGTTTTGATTTATTCTTAATTCTTTTAACATCCTTTTGTATTGTAAGTTATTCAATTTACCTTTTATTCTATATTTATCTCTGTAAATCTTTTTATAACTAAAATTTAAGTGTATAACATTTATTATAACCACTCAAATTTTATTTATAAAAACTTTTTATATTGTATAATATCCAATTACATTATTAACTTCTAAAAATTAAGGTAAGTTATATTGTACTGCAACTGAGTATTACACAAATAAAGCTTTCCAATTCAATCATTTCAAGTTTGAATCATCTATTCAAATTTTTTGATTTGATTTACTTTTTATAACTGAAATTATTCTTTAAGATAAAACTTAAGAATTAAATTTCCAATTCCCTTCAAACCATTTAGAGATAAATAAATATACGTACATAATATGCCAAATCAATTAAAATCATATATCTATATAAATCAAATCATATCTTAGAAAATTCAGTTTAATTAAATTCTCAAAACAAAGCTGTAGCAAGACTACAGAACGGTCTCTTCACTTCGAAACTCGAAAATGAATGTCGATGATGCCGCGGTCATCACCGAAGTTATTTTCCAGCGACAAAGAGAAGAGCACTAATTTTAAACTTTAAAATTTCTTGGAACAAATTTCTATTAGAAAATACTTTAAATAATATACCCCTTTTAAAACTTTAAGCACAAGGTTTGAAACCATCGGAAATTAAATTCTCAATTTTTTTGTTTTAACTCATTTCCATTCCCAAATGAATTTATACATAGCTATTTATAAATTCATTTATAGAACAATAAATGATAAATCAAGTATTATCATTTCAAATGATCAATTTAAATCAATTTATTAAGTTCCATAAATTTACTTATATCAAAATTTATTTCATTAACCTAATTTTTTTTTAAAATAATATTGTGTTAGTTTGTTCTGTCAAAGTGTTTTAGAAATCCCATCGATAGCGTTGATCAGACGAATCGATCAAAAACCCAATTCAACATCAACAACTCAAACAACACAATATATAAAACATTTAAATTTTAAATATTAGTTTACAAATACACTATACATGAATAGATTTTAACAAGAAGGATAGAGATCCGAATATGATTAACTCAAATCAAAGGAAATTCTGATTTGAAAATAAGTTGGAAACAAGGATGAGATGCTTAAATAACAGAATAGGAAGATGGATAAGCTTTTATAAATCGCAGGCAACTTTAATTGGTCAACCATGACTTAAAGAATAAGATCGATGTGGATTTTCTAGGGTAAATCTACATTCGACCTCAGGAGATAGAGTTTGGAATAACAAAAGATATTAGCATCTAAACCAAGGATAGATATAAATCTCTGGTGAATCGATGCTAATTGTAAAGGAGTTTCTCCCTTTACAAGTGATTTTTTTAGATTGGCGGGACTGCAATTCACTATAAAGCTCATTCGAAGTGGAGTTATGGGATACTCCGGAATCAAAAGGAGATGAATAGTGAGGGACATGAATGGATTTTGGAACCGCGGGGAACGTTCCAAAAATTCAAATGAAATTTGAATCAAAGAGGAAGAGATTCAAGTTTGGAAGAAAGTGATTCTGTAACTAAATTTACCATACATTCTAAGTTTGCCTCAAAGCCAAAGCTCTGATACCAACTGTAACAACTAGATATTTTCAACCATTCGCATCCATTATAAGTGTATAGGTAGACACTCATGTCGGAATTGAATTGCTCAAAATACCGCGTTGTAAATAAAATTTGTCAAACATCAGAGTATACAGTAAATAATAATCACAAATCGCAGACACATAGTATTTAATAATGCAGCGGAGTAAAAGAAATAGTAGTTCATGAAGCCACTATATAAATATAAGATACATCAGAGTTAAATACGATACAACAGAAGAAATAAAGTACAACAGAAGTCTAAGTATGATAACCAAGTACAAGTTGAATACAATACTGGAATCAACAGGATAATTGGGAGTGAAATAGATAAACAAGACAAGCAGATAATCTCCAGCGATTCCAATCTCCAGAAAGTGGAAATCTGAATCTGTGAATACTCAGGCTGACCCGAGCGAAAATAAAAATACAAACACTCGAGTCAGGACAATATATACTTATATAATGTAAATCAACTCAAGTGAGTAGTAATAAAGTACAAGTAACTTAAATGATGCCTAGGACCGCCCATCCTCTATGGGTTCGTTAAACTATTTACTATATAGTAATATTGCGCTATTATAACAATGTCTACAGTAAAATAAACTTACTTTGAAATACCGTTCCGGGCTACCCATATCACCCTTCACACATAATAGTCCCAACAGTCCATCCAATATCATGACATCTCCACACCGGGTGACTGTCAGAGGATACCACACGGGCTACGGGAGAAAAACAAACTCGTAGTAAAGGCTCGGTATGGTAGGTGACACGACACACAAGGCAATACCAGGGTAGATATGCCAATTACGCACACGTGCTGGTGGTAATGCAGCAGCCACATATGCCCACCTCGGAACACACTCCCAATCAAAATCGGAGGATGACCATCTAATCAATAACCAGTAGGAGTATAGTATCGAAGGAATGTGTCCGATCGAAGGAATGACCTCACTTTGCCCGAGATCGCTCCTGTTTTAGCCACCTTATGCCAACTCACGGGAGTTGGGTTCACGTAATATACCTCAAGAACGTCGCCACCATCCTACTTCATTCTAGAATCTCCACCTCACACACAGTTGTCAAAGTGGTTTTCGGTATCGACAGAGAGTATGCCAGATATCCGACCCCCGTCTCTTTGCCAACCAATCGTTATTATAACCCGCAGTTATAACTTTAAAAATAATATTTATACTTCAAAATAGAATATCATTTCAAATCCAAATTTTTATCAATATAAAGACTAAATTAATTCCAAACTATTTCAAAAACATCATATCTTTACAAAACTTCCTGTCAAATCATTTTAATATATCAAAATATCATATCTTTACAAAACTTCATTTCCAATCATTTTAATATATCAAAATATCTTATCTTTACAAAAATTCATTTCCAATCATTTTAATATATCAAAATATCGTATCTTTACAAAACTTCATTTCCAATCATTTTGAATATATCAAAATATCATATCCTTTCAAAACCACATTCATTTTACTCAATTTAAAATACCATTTCAATTCACGTTTCAAAATAGTTTACATTGCAAACCAATTACTTCATTTAAATCAAAAATGAAGTTATTACATTTAATAATTAAATTATTAAATTTTCAAAATTTTCAACTTTCAAAGTTCATTTATTTACTTAAGTTTATCAAAACAGTGGAAGTTTACTTTTCGCAACATTTAGAAAAAAGCTACGGAAAGTTATATTCAAAAAAGTTCAATTTAACAAAAAAAGGCATTTTAAAAATGCTGGGGTTTACTTAAATTTCAAACAAACTTAGTTAAATTCAACAATTATAGCACTTACAAAAATTCCATAATAGCCTTTAATTCAATTTAGCTTTTTAGTTCATTATCATCGACTATAGCACTTACAAATGTTGTAATATCATTTACATTACGATTAGTAGCATTTCGAAAATGAAGTTAATTAACTTCAAATATTCAATAAAATTTCACAACCAGTTATATTTTATTTAAAACAATTTTAAATTATAAAATCATACATTTTCACATTTATAAACATCATTTAATTTTCTTTAAGTTCATGATTTTATAAAGTTAAGTTTCCATTCAAAAATCAAGATTTAATAATAATTCACTTATTAAATTTCAACATTCAATTTTAAATTCATTGAATTAAATTTCAATATAACACTTAAGTTCAAAATTCCAAAATATGACTTAATTTCAATTTTATTTACTTAACTTAAAATTCACTTTTAAGCCAAATTCACAAAATTCCCATTTTGGTTATATTTCAAAATTTCAACTTAAATAATCATTCATTTCACATTTTAAGTTTATTCAAAAATCATTAATATATTATAAAATCACTTTAAATTCATTTCAAATTCAAATTATCATAAATTTATCATAATTTCATATTCAATTGAATTTAAAATTATAATTAAATCAAAATTTCCTAAAATAACTTACATTCAAATTTTCTAACTTTTCCATAATTTATTTAACTTATAAATTTCCAGAAAATCAATAATAATTTACAAAAATCATTTTTAATTAAGTTTAAATCAATATATAGTAATACTTACATTTCTAAAATATTTTAAATTTTTTTAGAAAAATAAATTTTAACTACGGGTCTGTATATAATTTTATAGCGTAGGTAAAGTGATACGGGTAATATATCATTTCAACCCGTAATTTACAAAGAAAATCCGGGTTTTATCATTTCAAATCCGCAGTCCCAAGTAAATGAAATAAAATGAAAATCGCTCAGGCCTATCATTTCAGCCCATAACGATTTTCCCTATTCTAAAGTCCGTTTGGGTATGTATCATTTCAACCCATTGTGATTCTAATCTAGAGGGAACTTGCAGTGATGACAACTGATATAAATAATTGAATAACATAAAATAATAGTAACATATGATATAACAGGTATAATAACAGGTGTGAACATCATATGATAATAATATAAGCATATATAACATGATGATATAAGTTACCGATTCAAGTGATGTTAGTTTATCGGTTATATAGGTACATATTGTCTGGTGAGAATAACTCATTGGTATAAGCTGGAGGCAACAATTGAATGCATAAACTGAGATCTTCAAAAGCACTATGGCACGACAATGATTCGAGTTTAAGAGAGCCAAAGATTAATAGCCTTGAACACATGAGGCAAAACAATTCAAATATACATTAATAAACACTACACAAACTTGATCAGCCATGGCTGAAAAATACATGACTAAGGCTAGCTCTAAGGTCTGATTGTGGACTTACAGGAGTCGGCCTATTCTGGGGAAAGTGGTGCAACATTTGGTGATGCAAAATATAACATTACAAGGCAATAACAAGGATTCTAGGCAACTACAAGGCTCGGCCAAGGCCTAGGAGGGCACGGCCAGGCTTTAGGGGGTCGGGAGGTGATGTGGCAGGGTGTATCAGGTCTGGATCAGCAGGTGGTGGTGGTGTATGGCTGGCCTTGGTGGTGGTTTGGAGGTGGCGATCATAGATGTGCTCGGCAATGGGATATAGGTGGAGTTTTGTGAATTTTTGTGTGGATCAACATCATGGGAGGCCACGGCTTAGGCTGGAGGTGATGGTGACTGGTTCAGGTGGTGGTGGAGGCGGCAAGATGGCTGAAGTGGTGAGGCCAAACCTGAAGTAGAAGAGAGCAAGTGTAAATTCAAGCACAAAACATTGAAAAGTGAAAAGAAAAGAGAGATTTACCAAAGTTTTTCACAAAGATGAAGGCCGAACTATTTTTCTCAGGTTCGAGATGATAATTCATGTGAAAAAAAGGGAGAAGTCAGTTGAAGTTTAGGAGTTAAGGCAGCAAATGAATTAAAGTGTTAGTTGAGAAATGAAGAGACAAGAATATAAAAAGGCTAAGGAATAACAAAAGTCAAAACTCTTCAAATTTCCACCATTTTCTTTCGCAAATTTAAATAACTGAAAAATATGTATAAATTCATAAATAAACCCGAAAATATAGTAGTTAAACAAAAATAAATAAATAAAAATTAATTATATATAATTAAATTAAGAAAATAGCACAAAAAATGCAAACTAGTCTAAAAAAAGGAAAATAAACAGAATGAACTTTGAAAAATTTATATGGACTTGTAAAAATATTATAACAAACATAATAACATAAAATAAAAATTCATTCACAAAATAAATATATAAATTTTAATTAAATATAACTTAAATGAAGAAAATAGAAAAAAAATAGAAATTAGGCTTTAAAAATAGAAAATAAATTCAATAAGCTTTGGAAAAATTCAAACATCACTTTAAAAATATTTAAAAGTAAAAATATAGACAATATAACATAAATATAAAAATTAGAATAAGATATATCAAGTAAAAATATTATTTATATAAATTAAAACAAAGAATATTGTTAAATAACCCTATATACACACGATATTGTAAAGGGTATAACTTTCACAATTTAAATCCAATTTTAACAAAACGAAAAGCGGCATTCATGATATTAAATCTATTTTCATAATAAAAGATAAAATTCAAGAATTCAAATATTTAAATTTTAAATTTAAAAGTCAAAGTTTGACCAGTTTTGACCCCAATTCCATTTTTCAGGAAAATATTCAATTTATACCAGTTTGAAATTATGATTCATATAATAATCAAAATTTATATTTAAAAATGAAATGTTTGAAATAAAACAAGTTTAAAATCATTAAAAAAATTCAAAATTAAAATATATGAAAAATCTAGGGTTGTTACATGCAGTATGGATAATCTTCTAACCAATAACCAAAGGCTAATGAGCAAAACGGTACACTTAGATAATTATCTATATTTTTCGACAATCAAGAAAGTTTTGAACTTAAGTTAAGATTTGTTTGTTCGTATTTGACATTTTGAAACAATGTTAAGTGATAGGTTTTCCCTTGTGACATTTGATGGACAATTATTATTAATTTACTAATCGATGAAATTTGATTGATATGATTTGATTGAGTTGAATTGATTTGTTGTGTGATTTTATATGCCATAGTTTATAAAGTTAAATTTTATAAACCAAGATTTTTGATTTTTTTTCTTATTAGACCTAAATTCCGATGATTTTGAAAAAGAGAATTTGATGATTTTGGGAAAGGAATGTTATTTATTTACTCCAGTTGATGTTTTTGGAGGAACTGGAATACCATTGGACGCTCCATGTTGTTTTGATTCTAGAGTTTCACCATACTTATTAGGAGGAATTATCTCCTTGTCACTTTGATTTGGATCTTTGATTTCATTCCCGTTTGAGAAATTTGAAAACAAATTTTTGAGTTGAAAATTTCGAGCATTTAGATCTAAATTTATCATTTGAAATTATTGGATGCATTGCACCTATTATAGAATTTTCTTCGTGTTTTGTCGCATATAATAATGATATGGTTGTTTGTTGCATATAGCTATATGTTACTCTAGAGTTACATCATTATTATTTTTGTCCGCCTGATTCTCTTTTTTATTTTGTAAGTACAAGTATGCAAGACATTGCTATTTGATTCTTGTGTATCTACATTTACATAGAGATAATAAACTACCTGTCAAAATATAAGTCAAACCATTTCATATGAAATTGCCTGATATTATAATAGTGTTTATGATACATATTGTAACGACCCAGAATTTCTGTCACTTGAAATTTGTATATTTAATTGATTTTAAATATCAACAAGTAAAAATTATAAGTCAAATGATTTATTTTTCGAATATCTGGATTTAATTGGATAATTAAATCGATTTTTGAATATTTGAAATTACAGAAAAATTTGGAATTTGGGTTTAATGTGATATTCCGGAATTTCAAACCCAATTTAAATATGGTAATCTTTGTAATAAATTAATTTAAATTGATAAATTTGTTATTTTATTCAATAACAATAAATGGATTGTAAATGTACATCGATTCTAATTAAAATTAATATATACGTAAGGGTAATGAATGTGTTAAAATTGTATTCATATCAAATTTGATTTCAATTGAATTTAAAAAAAATTGAATTTGAATTTTTAAATTAAAAGATTCAAAATAGGTTAATTATATTTTAAATTATACTTTGAGTTTAAAAGTGTATTTTCATGATTTTATTTAGGATATAAAATTTGTTTTACATTTATTTCTTAAAGAAGAATTGATTTTATATGAATTAAAAATGGATTTATATTAAGAAAATCAATTAAGAAAAACGTTTTAAATTTCTTTTTGCATGAAAATAATACTTGTTAACATTTAAATCATACTGATAAACATGTGTTAAAGAATTAACAAGGAATAGTGACAAGTGTCATAATTTAAATTTATTTTCTTTAAATTTTTATTAAAACAAAATTTTTATATAAAAAGCAATTTCTTATGCTTCATTTCAATTTTCTCATTCAAAATTTTCTAAAGCAAGAAAATTACACACCTCCATTAACAAAACTGAAAATCTTCACTTCAATCCAAAATTTATAAAACTCAAACCTCACTTCAAAAATCAAGAAACTTTAATCTGCAAACAAATCAGGAAGAAATCTGCAAACAGAATTCTAGGGAAAATCTGCAAACAAGTTACAGCAAATCTAAAAAAAGAAAATTCAAAGTTCTTCCATTAAGTACTGACTGATTAAGGATTATAGCATCATCAAGCAAACATTGGATCAAGCAATTTCAAGTAAAAAAGAAAACTGCAGTCCTTTCATTTTCCAGAATCCAATTTTTGTCTCTGCTTAATTACAAATCAGGTGAGTAAATTTCTTTCTATCAGAAAATTTAAGTAAAGTTGTGGATGTGAAATTTTGAGTTAGTAAAAGTCTTGCATGTATAAATATATGGATAAAATTGGTGTTATATTGTTTATAACTGTGCCTGTTCAATTTGCTGATGCTTCACTGTAAATTCATGATGTAGAGTAAAAAATTAAAACAAAAGCTTCAAAATGTATTCAACAAATCATAGTTAAGTTAGAATCTTTAATGCAGTAGTTTCATTTAAACATGAATCAAACATTAATTTGATATTTAAAAGAAACTGTTTTAAAAATCTGCTGAATCAAGATAATACATTAGAAAAAAATTATATCATGATAAAATCATCTCTGAATTTTGTTGAATTGAATTCACATCCTAAATCTACTATGTATAGCATGATTTTTAAGATAAAAATCAGAATTTTAAAATTGGAATTGAAGCAGTATTATGATGATAACCTGAAATTGATTTTTGAGCAAATTCTGGTTACGGTGATGATTTTAGACTTTGAAATTTAGGGCAAAGTTGTGTTGTTGATTGTTAAACATGAGAAAAATAATGGAGGTGATAATTATTCAATAGAGAATTGGGAATGTAGGATTTTAGGGTTTTATTTTCTGTGGTGTTCGAACTTGAGAAATTCGCGAGTGTGGGTTGTTGGATGGATCGAGTTGCGAGTGGCTTGGGGTGAAGGTGCGTCTGGGTCTTACGAGGTTGTGGCTGAAGTTATGAGGCGATTGGTGGTCGGCGTTGGGGGTAAAGGGGATTTCTCCGATGAGGGGCTATGCTGTCTGATGGGTTCAAGCAACCATAATTTGCATTAGCTCGTGAAAATTGAAATTGAGGGCCGGAGTTGTGTCGCTGGTCAAAGTGAGGTCTGCGCGTGGTGTCGTGGATGGTGCCTGCGGCATCGGAGCAACGTGCATGTGCACGGAATGATGACCGCGCCAGTGGAGTTGGTGGTCAGAATGACTCGAAGCAATGTTCGAGGGTTTGGTTGTGTGTCTTGCGTGTGTGCTCGGGAGTGTTGCTGCTGTAGCTCGTGTAGGGGTTTGGGAAGAGAAGTGTGCTTTCCAGTATTTTTCCAAAGAAGAAAGGTAAGGAAGCAGATGGGGGTTTGGTTTTTGGTGTTATCTTGAGTTTAGTCGAGTCAAACGAATAGGAACAAGTGAAGTTTGAAACTTTCAAACTTAAATTTTCAAATTGTTTTAAGTTTAAACTTTAAATTTTTTATTTCAACTACTTTATAAAACGTTAAATATTTTAATTCAAAGTAATTCATGTTTTATTAGTTGAAGTTTTAAATGATTTTACATTCTTTTAAATTTAACTTTCAAAAAAGTTAATTAGTTTTTAGCAAACTGAAAATCTTTTAAATATGTAATTGTTTTTAATAATGAATGAAGTTTCTTGATTTTGAAAATTAATTAAGTTTTGCAATTAAAGTTTGCTTTAATTAATAAATCTCATTAATTAATTTGTTAAGGTTTAATTAATTAATTATGAATTAATAATTGGATAATTAAGGATTAAATTAAATAATAACAAATAGATAATTAATTAAATAATTAAAGATTAATTAATTAAGTGATTAGTAATTAATTAATTAGTAACTGAGAATTAATTAATTAGTAATTGAGAAGTAGTTAATTAATTGATTAAGGTTAATTAATAAAGTAATTAAACATTAATTAATTAATAATTAATAGTTAATTAATTAGTGGTTAAGGATTAATTAATTTAAATAATTAAGATTAATTAATTTATAATTAATTAAGTAATAAAGATAAATTAATTTGTTATTAATTAAGAATTAATTGAGATTAATTAATTATAAATTAAGGGTTAATTAATAACCAATTATGGAATGATTAATTTTAAAATCAAGTTTAATTAATGCATAATTATGTAATTAATTAATAGTTAAATAAAGGATTATTAATTAATTAAAAATTAATTAATTAACAAAAAGTGATTAATTAATTAAATTATTTTGATTAATTAATTAATGCTTGGTTAAGCAGGATTAAGTGATTAATTCTTAAGTAATTAATTTAATTTAAATTAATTAAATTAATTATAATATAAATTAAAGAAGTGCCTGCTAATGGATGATTGTTTGAATTAAATATGTGAATATGGAGGATATCTGTTGAATGATAGTTGAGATATTCTATGATGAGATTTGTATATATCTGAGTTGGATGATTGTTATTATCTATGGATAATGTTATGTGGATTCAATGTTTAGAATTGAATTGAATTGAATTAGTTATATATTTAAACAACTTGGCCTTTAAGACACGTTGGATTTCGATGAGACAGGGATCGGGAATAAAATTTGATTTTCCGAAAACCGCATCGATCCAAGTTAAACGTTAGGTCGTGACATCTCAAAGGAGCATCGAGATGGATTTTTAAAGTGCAAGGGTTATTGTCGTTAACTCTGAAGGTGATTCCAAAATGAGTAACGAAATAATGCGTTCGGTTTCGTTCGAACCCGGAACGAATTTGTATGGATTGAATGCTTTCAGAACATCGTTAGGTGGACGATGAGCATTCTAAGAGATGTGTTCTCTAAAGATAATCGTAGCCTCAAGCCTCATCAACCAGAAATGGCTAAAATAGGGGAGGTGCAGCAAGGCTTCGTGGGTAGCCCCCACTTGAGAGTGAGATTTACCCCTGTCTAGAAGTCCCTTATTATTTCGGCTGTGTGGGCAGTTGTTGGCTACAACTGCGGGGTTGTCTTATTCGAGACTGTCCAGTAAGGGATGGTTCTGGCCTTGTGTTGCAGGGGATCGGGTGTGGTCCTCGGTACGGTGATCTAGGCCTCGTACTGTGACGGGCGTTACCCCAGTAGCCCTGCCATTGATGGAAACTCATTATCCAATAAACGCCCTCGGATTTGATTGTATGTCTACATATGCTAGAATTTAATAAATGTAACAATTTCGGCTATTTTCTAGTTTACTTGAAAACCCTAGACCGTATTATAATATCACTGGATTTCCTATCAAATGTTTTGGTTAGCGTAAGGTTAAAACTTACCCGTATTTATTTATGGGGAGTCTTACGTGATACCTTTTTTCAAAATGATTTTAAAGTTAAACAACTTTAACTGATTTACTCACACCAGACCCATGTCTGACCCGGAGTTTATTTTGTTTTTCATAAACTCTTAGGTACTCAAATTTTTATGAGTAGCCAACTGATTAGTTTGGGATTAGCAAATTTTTTTGGAAGCAGGAGCTGGAGACCAGGCGTACTTATCTATCTCTATTCGCTGTAGTGACATTTTGATGTAGTGTTTTGAGTTGTATGGTTTGGGAAACTCTTATGAATGTCCAATGTAATGGAGTCGTATTACTTTGTGTACTCAAATAAGTAGAACTATGTAATGGATATGTGTAATATTATATTTTGTTCGTTTCTGCTGTGAGATTCTGATGATTGTTGTTCTTTTCTTTCTATCTTTTCTATTTCTATCTCTTTCTTTTCTTATAGATGATACATCTTTCTGGGTATTGAAAGACGGGTCGTCACAGTGGGTATCAGAGCATAGGTTGAGAAACACCTAGGATCTGGAGTAGTATCTATCTTGGGAGTGCGTATTTGTAATTTTTCTTATATAACTATATCCCTATCTAAATTAGTTGGGTTACCTGTTCAGGTAGCCAGTATGAGTTCAAGGGGCCGAAGGGGAAGAGTTATGGGAAGTGCATCAACTGGTAATAGGAGAGAGCAGACTGATAATGAGACTGGTAATCCACTTACGTCTCCTGTCAGTTTTGCTGCATTATGCAAGGACTTCATTCATCTTGGAGGAAAACCATTTCAAGGATCAGAAACTATAACAGAGGTATAAGCATGGCTTCGTTCGTGTGAGAAGATTTTTAAAAGCATGAGGTTATCGGATGAGCAGAAGAGAATAATGGCTTCGTGGCAACTACAAGGTGGTGCCGCAGTCTGGTGGAATTCAGTGACTGCTAATATCTCGGAAGATGATATGTCTTGGGAAGAGTTTAAGGAGATGTTCATGCCTACTGCAGGGAGAACTCGACTTTATCAGGATTTTCTGAATCTGAAACAAGGAAATATGTCTATAGCTGAATACGAAACTAAATTCAACGAGTTATCTTGCTATGGTCCGGGACTTATAGACATCCCTCTTAAGAAGAACGAGATGTTTGTCCAAGGGTTGAGGCCTAAGTATCATGAAAGAATGACTGCACATTTGAAAGGGTCTTTTGTGGAGCTTATTGACATGGCGTTAAGATATGAAGACTTGATGAACAAAATATCTGAGGCACGAGTAGCTGCATCTGGAGGAAATTCTTCCAACCCTAATAAAAGAAAATTCAATCCTAATTGGAAGAAATATAACAAGAAAAAGTCTGGAAACAACAATGGACCAAGCAGGTGTTATATTTGTCAATAAGAAGATCACGTGGCAAATAAGTGTCCTAGAAGAGAGTCTCAGCAACAGCAGCAGCGATAGCATTATAGTGGACCAGGTTCAGCCTTAGTTCAGAAGTCTCTTTGCTTTAACTGCCACCAACCGGGATACATTATTAAAGATTGCCCGCTCCTTTATAAAGTCCAACAGAACAAAGTATTTTCTTTAAAAGGCGCACCATCAAACTCGTCTAAGGGCAAACGAGTTTTAGAAGGTACCTTACTTTTAAATGGAAAATATATTAAAGTCTTGTTTGATTCTGGTGCTTCTTTAAGTTTTATTTCTTTGAAAACTGTTGAGAACTTCTTTCTTACCCCTAGTATCGTAGACAATCCCATCTATGTATCAAATCCAATAGGGGGTAACCAAGTTAGATAGGGTCTGTAAGGATTTGAGAATCTTCTATCTATCCTATAGTTTTTCCTATGACTCTTATATTTTGGATTTTAAGGGTTTTGACCTTATATTGGGAATGGATTGGCTTGACAAATATAAGGCTGTCTTAAATTGTGATGAGAGAACAGTTTCGTTGGAAACTGATCTGGGTAGGATTGCAAGAGTAATGTGTGATAACTCTGTAATTCACTTGATTATCTTTTACATGGACTTGAGACTTCTCAAAAGGAGGTTGTAGATATTGAAGTAGTCTGGGATTTCTCTGACATATTCGAAGAAGTTAAGTGTTTGCCTCCGCACCGAGAAATAGAGTTTCGTATAGATTTAGTTCCTAGAGCAGTACCCGTAATTCAACCTAGTAGGAGGATGGCTATAAGGGAGAGGGAAGAACTAGTGAAGCAAACTCAAGATCTGTTGGAGAAGGGTTTGATTAGACCAAGTTTTTCTTGCTGGAGCTCTGCTGCTGTATTTGTCACCAAGTCGGATGGGTAACTAAGGTTCTGTGTAGACTATCGTGAATTGAACAAAGTGACCATCCGGAATAAGTATCCACTTCCTCGTATTGATGATCCTTCGACCAGCTTCATGGAGCTTCAGTCTTTTATCGGTTGGATCTAGCATCAGGTTTCCATCAGTTAAGGGTAGCTGAGGACAGTATTCCCTTAACTGCATTTAGGGGACCTAATTGTTTTATGAGTGGTTGGTTATGCCCTTCGGATTAACCAACGCTCATGCCTACTTCGTAGACCTGATGAACCGAGTCTTTAGAGATGTTTTGAATAAGTTTGTTTTGGTGTTCATCGATGATATCTTGGTTTATTCTAAATCGGAAGAAGAGCACAAGCAGCACTTGAGAATAGTTTTGGAAACTCTGAGAAGGCATGTGTGAAAGCAAGTTCTCTAAGTGTCATTTTTGGAAATCAGAAGTAAAAAATTTGGGCCACATTTTTTCTGGAGAGGGAATCTCTATAGATCCAGCTAAAGTTGAGAATATTCTGGAGTGGAAGCAGCGTCGGACTCCAACAGAAGTTCGTAGTTTTCTGGGATTGGCCGGTTACTGCAGGAAGTTTATTAAGGATTATTCTAAGATCTCTTCTCACCTAACAAAGCTGACAAGGAAGGGAGCTAAATTCAAGTGGACAAGGGAATGTGAGGAAGCTTTTCAGAATCTGAAGGCAAGGTTGATAAGTGCTCCTGTATTGGCTATTCTACATGGGAAGAGCAAGTTTGAAGTATATACTGATGCCTCTATTGTTGGATTGGGAGCTGTGCTTATGCAAAATGGTAGGGTAATTGCGTATGCGAGTTGGCAATTGAAGCCACGTGAGAGGAACTACGCTACGCACGATCTAGAGCTGTTGGCTATTGTTTTTTCTTTAAAGATCTGGAGGCACTATCTTTTAGGAGAAAAGTATGAGTTATTCACGGATCAAAACCGTTGAAATATCTTTTCTCTCAGAAGATCTTAATCTAAGACAGCAGCGATGGGTCGAGTTCTTAGCATCGTATGATTTGGATATTTTGTATACTCCATGAAAGGCGAACGTTGTGGCAGACGCTCTTAGCAGAAATGCGGTTCTTTCTCTTTTGGAAGCTGTTCCGTCTCTCCAAGAAAGAATCATAAGTAAGCAAATGGAGGATAAAACTTTAAGGAAAATTATTCAAGGAACCAAAGAGGGACAATATCCTGATTTCAAGATTGACGATCAAGGAGTTTTGAGAATTAATGGTCGTCTATTTGTGCCGAATGTGGATGAATTGAAAAATGAGGTGTTGTCAGAAAGTCATCGCTCCAGATTAAATATCCATCCAGGAATATCAAAGATGTATAAAGATATGAGAAGGGTATTTTGGTGGCCGAGTATGAAGAGAGATGTAGCCAGATTCGTTAATAGTTGTGCTATCTGCCAGCAAGTTAAAGGGGATCAGCAGAAGCCAGTTGGTTTGTTACAACCTTTGGAGGTCCCGACGTGGAAGTGGGAGATGATTTCGATGGACTTCATCGACAGTTTGCCTAGAACAAAGAAGGGGAATGAAGGAATATGGGTGATTGTGGATCGTCTAACCAAAAGCGCCCATTTTATACCTGTTAAGGCAACCCGTACTGCAGCTTCTCTGGCAGAAATCTTCTTGAAAGAGATAGTCAGATTGCATGGTGTTCCAGTCAGTATTGTAAGTGATAGAGATCCTATCTTGACGAGCAAATTCTAGGAGGCATTGCAATCGGCTATGGGAACAAATTTGAGATTGAGTACATCATATCATCCCCAAACAAAAGTGCAGACGGAGAGGCTAAATCGAATTCTAGAAGATATGCTGAGAGCCTGTGTATTGGATTTTGGTGGATCACGGGAGGACCATCTACATCTAGTGGAATTCTCTTATAATAACAGTTACCAGGCAAGTATCAAGATGGCTCCTTATGAAGTACTATATGGAAGACCGTGTAGATCTCCAGCCTGTTGGATAGAGTCGAAAGACCGTATTGTGCTTGGACCTGATTTGATTCGTGAAGAATCTGCTAAAGTCGAGCCTATCAAGAAAAGGATGAGAGATGCTCAGGACCGTCAAAAGAAATATGCGGATAAAAGACGAAGACAATTGGAGTTCGAGATTGGTGATTTGGTCTTTGTCAAAGTTTCCCCTATTAAAGGAGCTGTAAGATTTGGGAAGGCAGGGAAATTCGCTCCGAGATATATCATTCCGTTCCGAATACTAGAGAGGATTGCTGCCGTAGCATACAGGATTGAATTGCCAATCCGGATGGCTGGATTTCACAATATTTTCCACGTATCTCATCTACGGAAATATGTGCATGATCCATCTCTTATTGTGGAACTAGCTATGCAGGAAGACTTAGAGGTTGAGCCGGACTTATCAGTTGTCAAACATCCTGTTCAAATTGTAGAGCAAGACGAGAGGCAACTCAGAAGCAAAATAGTGAAGCTCGTTAGAGTCCAGTGGAGTGAGGATCCCAGAGATTGTACCTGGGAAACTCTGTATAGTTTTAGGAAGGCTTACCCGGATATGTGTCCGGATAGCTAGTGGCGTTTGTATTGGATGTATCGTTGTTTGGATGTTTTGTTTGTTGATTTCTTACGTATGGATGTTATGTATGCTTGAAGTATTGAATAAAATGAAATTTTGGATTATCTTTTGTTTAAATTTTGGGGACGGAATTCTTTTAAGGGGGGAGGAATGTGATATTCCGGAATTTCAAACCCAGTTTAAATGTGATAATCTTTGTAATAAATTAATTTAAATTGATAAATTTGTTATTTTTTTCAATAACAATAAATGAATTGTAAATGTACATTGATTCCAATTAAAATTAATATATACATAAGGGTAATGAATGTGTTAAAATTGTATTCATATCAAATTTGATTTGAATTGAATTTAAAAAAATTAATTTGAATTTGAATTGTTAAATTAAAAGATTCAAAATAGTTAAATATATTCTAAATTATACTATGAGTTTAAAAGAGTATTTTCATGATTTTATTTAGGATATAAAATTTGTTTTATATTTATTCCTTAAAGAAGAATTGATTTTATATGAATTAAAAATGGATTTAAATTAAGAAAATCAATTAAGAAAAACATTTTAAATATCTTTTTGCATAAAAATAGCACTTGTTAACATTTAAATCATACTAATAAACATGTGTTAAAGAATTAACAAGGAATAGTGACAAGTGTCATGATTTAAATTTATTTTCTTTAAATTTTTATAAAAACAAAATTTTATATAAAAACTATTTCTTATGCTTCATTTCAATTTTCTCATTTAAAATTTTCTAAAGCAAGAAAGTTACACACCCCCATTAACAAAACTGAAAATCTTCACTTCAATCCAAAATTTATAAAACTCAAACCTCACTTCAAAAATCAGGAAACTTTAATCTGCAAACAAATCAGGAAGAAATCTGCAAACAAAATTCAAGGGAAAATCTACAAACAAGTTACAGCAAATCTTAAAAAAAAAAGAAAATTCAAAAATCTTCCATTAAGTACTGACTGATTAAGGATTAAAGCATCATCAAGCAAACATTGGAACAAGCAATTCCAAGTAAAAAAGAAAACTACTGTCCTTTCATTTTCCAGAATCCAATTTTTGTCTCTGCTTAATTACAAATCAGGTGAGTAAATTTCTTTTTATCAAAAAATTTAAGTAAAGTTGCGCATGTGAAATTTTGAGTTAGTAAATGTCTTGCATGTATAAATATATGGATAAAATTGGTGTTATATTGTTTATAACTGTGCCTGTTCAATTTGCTGATGCTTCACTGTAAATTCATGATGCAGAGTAAAAATTTAAAACAAAAGCTTCAAAATGTATTCAACAAATCATAGTTAAGTTAGAATCTTTAATTCAGTAGTTTCATTTAAACATGAATCATGCATTAATTTGATATTTAAAAGAAACTATTTTAAAAATCTGCTGAATCAAGATAATACAATAAAAAAAATTATATCATGATAAAATCATGCTCTGAATTTTGTTGAATTGAATTCACATCCTAAATCTACTATGTATAACATGATTTTTAAGATAAAATCCGAATTTTAAAATTGGAATTGAAGCAGTATTATGATGATAACCTGAAATTGATTTTTGAGCAAATTCTGGTTACTGTGATGATTTTAGACTTTGAAATTTGGGGCAAAGTTGTCTTGTTGATTGTTAAACATGAGAAAAATGATGGAGGTGATAATTATTCAACATAGAATTGGGAATGTAGGATTTTAGGGTTTTATTTTCTGTGGTGTTCGAACTCGAGAAATTCACGAGTGTGGGTTGTTAGATGGATCGAGTTGCGAGCGGCTTGGGGTAAAGGTGCGCCTGGGTCTTACAAGGTTGTGGCTGGAGTTATGAGGCGATTAGTGGCCGGCATTTTGGGTAAAGGGGATTTTTCCGATGAGGGGTTATGCTCTCTGATGGGTTCGAGCAACCATATTTTGCTTTAGCTCGTCAAAATGGAAATTGAGGGCCGGAGTTGTGTCGTTGGTCGAATTGGGGTCTGCGTGTGGTGTCGTGGATGGCGGCGGCGGCGTCGGAGCAACGTGCATGTGCACGGGGTGATGACCGTGTCAGTGGAGTTGGTGGTCAGAATGACTCGAAGCAGTGTTTGAGTGTTTGGGTGTATGGCTCGCTTGTGTGCTCGGGAGTGTTGCTGCTGTAGCTCGTGTAGGGGTTTGGGAAGAGAAGTATGCTTTCTAGTATTTTTGTTTTTGGGTTAGCTGAAGTTTAACCAAAGAAGAAAGGTAGGGGAGGAAATGGAGGTTTGGTTTTTGGTGTTGTCTTGAGTTTATTCGAGTCAAACGAATAGGGACAAGTGAAGTTTGAAACTTTCAAACTTAAATTTTCAAATTGTTTTAAGTTCAAACTTTAAAATTTTTATTTCAACTACTTTTATAAAACGTTAAATATTTTAATTCAAAGTAATTCATATTTTATTACTTGAAGTTTTAAATGATTTTACATTCTTTTAAATTTAACTTTTAAAAAAGGTAATTAGTTTTTAACAAATTGAAAATGTTTTAAATATGTAATAGTTTTTAATAATGAATTAAGTTGGTTGGTTTTGAAAATTAGTTAAGTTTTGCAATTAAAGTTTACTTTAATTAATAAAGTAATTAAGGTTAAATTAATTAATAAATTTAGAATAATTAGTTTGTTAAGGTTTAATTAATTAATTATGAATTAATAATTGGATAATTAAGGATTAAATTAAATAATAATAAATAGATAATTAATTAAATAATTAAATATTAATTAATCAAGTGATTAGTGATTATTAATTAGTAATTGAGAATTAATTAATTAGTAATTGAGAAGTAATTAATTAATTGATTAAGGTAATTAATAAAGTATTTAAACATTAATTAATTAATAGTTAATAGTTAATTAATTAGTGGTTAAGGCTTAATTAATTTAAATAATTAAGGTTAATTAATTTATAATTAATTAAGTAATTAAGATAAATTAATTTGTAATTAATAAAGAATTAATTGAGATTAATCAATTATAAATTAAGGGTTAATTAATAACCAATTAAGGAATGATTAATTTTAAAATCAAGTTTAATTAATGAATAATTATGTAATTAATTAATAGTTAAATAAAGGATTATTAATTAATTAAAGATTAATTAATTAACAAAAAGTGATTAATTAATTAAATGATTGTGATTAATTTGTTAATGCTTGGTTAAGCTGGATTAAGTGATTAATTCTTAAGTAATTAATTTAATTTAAATTAATTAAATTAATTATAATATGAATTAAAGAAGTGCCGGCTGATAGATGATTGTTTGAATTGAATATCTGAATATGGAGGATATCTGTTGAATGATAGTTGACATATTCTATAATGAGATTTGTATATATCTGAGTTGGATGATTGTTATTATCTATGGATAATGCTGTGTGGATTCAATGTCTAGAATTGAATTGAATTGAATTGTGTATATATTTAAACACTTGGCCTTTAAGACACGTTTGGATTTCGATGAGACCGGGATCAGGAATCAAATTTGATTTTCCGAAAACCACATCGATCCAAGTTAAACGTTCGGTCGTGACATCTCAAAGGAGGATCGAGAAGGAGTTTTAAAGTGCAAGGGTTATTGTCGTTAACTCTGAGGGTGATTCCAAAATGAGTGTAACAAAATAATGCCTTCGGTTTCGTTCGAAACCGGAACGAACTTGTATGGATTGAATACTTTCAAAACATCGTCTGGTGGACCATGAGCATTCTAAGAGATGTGTTCTCTAAAGGTAATCGTAGCCTCAAGCCTCATCAACCGGAAATGGCTAAAACAGGGGAGGTGCAGCAAGGCTTCGTGGGTAGCCCTCACTTGAGGGTTAGATTTACCCTTGTCTAGAAGTCCCTTATTATTTCGGCTGTGTGGGCAGTTGTTGGCCACAACTGCAGGGTTGTCTTATTCGGGACTATCCAGTAAGGGATGTTTTCGGCCTTTTGTTGCAAAGGATCGGGAGTGTTCCTCGGTACGGTGATCTAGGCCTCGTACTGTGACGGGCGGTACCCCAGTAGCCCTGCCATTGATGGAAATTCATTATCCAATAAGCGCCCTCGGATTTGATTGTATACCTATATATGCTGGAATTTAATAAATGTAACAATTTCAGCTATTTTCTAGTTTACTTGAAAACCCTAGACCCTATTATAATATCATTGGATTTCCTATCAAATGTTTTGGTCAGCGTAAGGTAAAAACTTTCTCGTATTTATTTGTGGGGTGTCTTACGTGATACCTTTGTTTCAAAATGATTTTAAAGTTAAACAACTTTAACTGATTTACTCACACCAGACCCATGTCTGACCCGGAGTTTATTTTGTTTTTCATAAACTCTTGGGTACTCAAATTTTTATGAGTATCTAAGTGATTAGGTTGGGATTAGCAAATTGTTTTGGAAGTAGGAGCTGGAGACCAGGCGTACTTATCTATCTCTATTCGCTATAGTGACATTTTGATGTAGTGTTTTGAGTTGTATGGTTTGGGAAACTCTTATGAATGTCCAATGTAATGGAGTCGTATTATTTTGTGTACTCACATAAGTAAAACTATGTAATGGATATATGTAATATTATATTTCGTTCGTTTCCGCTGTGAGATTCTGATGATTGTTGTTCTTTTCTTTCTATCTTTTCTATTTCTACCTCTTTCTTTTCTTATAGATGATACGTCTTTCTGGGTATTGAAAGACGGGTCGTCACATTTAAGGTGATTAAAAATAATTTATAAAGTAATATTAAATCATATTGGAGTTAGAATAATGTTTGTGAACTTTTAAAATTGAACTAAAAGTTAATTTGTGAAAATTGAATATTTTAATATTTAATCGACTAGTGAAAATAGGCATTTTTCAAACAGTCTCGGATTTCGACGAAACCAGTTTCATCGGATTTGTAATGTTATATTATTGTAAGGTTTCGAATTTTGTGTCAATCGGATTTACGGTTTGTCCGGGGCAAGCCAAAACGCATAGAAATTGGTCTAATCGATTTAATTTAAAATGGATTGTTTATTTTCGTAACTCGCACATATGATCAAATTCGCTTCCGAAACATATTCCATTGTGTCCAGAACTTGGAGTAAACCCTAGAAACGCCAGTCACCGCACGAGATCTGGAGTTTGGAAAATCGAGCGAATAGTGTTTTCGTTGAAATTTCTATAAAAGGCCCTTCATATTTCACTTTTGCAAACAAAATGAAACCATAACCCTAGTTTCAATATCAACCGCCTCCAATAATTTGAATGGCCGAAATATATCCTCCTTCCTTCTCATTTTTCTTTCAATCCACACCTTATTTCAGAAATCTTCCAACAGCAAAAACGTCGAGCATGATGAGATCTCCACGATCAACTGTGGAGATCGTTTAATGCGTAGCCGATCAACGGCAAATCCAGTTTGAAGGGCCGAAAGTCGCGCACGATTTTTTGTGCAATAGGGGGGCCGAGCTTTGCAAATTTCTGGCCGAAGGTGGTGTAGTGGCGTGCACATGTGATGGAGGTCACTGATCGTCTTCAAGCGTCGTGTGGTGGCGTGCGACATCGGGATGTTTACGTGAGCAATGGGTTTCTCGAACGTGATATAACCTGGAGGAAGAAACAAAGAAGTGCGGCCTGGATCTAAGGTGCTGGATCTAACGGCCGATCTGAAATCTAGGTTTCAAATTTAATAAAAATTGTAAATTATATTATATTATAAATTGTACAATCTTTAAAATGTAATAACTTTTTGACACGAGGTCGGAAAATTACGAAACGAATTGCGTTGGCTTCGTTTTGCTGAGCACTACGCAATGGAGCTTGTTTGGAGTCGTTTGGAGCTAGTGATAATTTCGGGTAAAATTAAACGCATGTTTAATTTAATTCGAAACAAAACGCTACAACTGTTATCGGAAACTCAAGGTGAGAACTTCTCACTCAATCGAAGTGTTTCGATTTAAATTTTAAATAGTTAGATTTAAAATTGCTTGATTGTGTGATTGGATGATAGTTATTATCTGTTGTATTGAAATAGACCTTATATGCCGTATATTAAGCGGATGTTATTTATTAAACACATATACCACGATAATTCCAACTTAAATGGAATTGGTATTATATATGTATTTAGAGTTGATTTCCCACATTATATAGCGGATGAGACCCTATTGCGCCGCATAATAGCGGATAATATTTTGTAAATCCCATATACCGGGATATTCCGACTTGAAGTGGAATTCGTATTGTGCTAACATCTTTGGATGCAGAGAAACAGGTTGGAGGGATCCAACTGGATTCCTCAAATATTTTAATTTATTTCAATGTTGTGTGTTGATCTATTTATAATCTGCGTGATTATCTTTGTGATTGAAATCGTTAAAGGCTAAAATTTAGCCGAATATATTTTTGGTATCGTTAGATGCCGAAAATAAATAAAATTAGATTTTTGAAAATTTTAGTTGAGAATTCATAATAAAATTTAATTTTGGAATTGATTCATTTTAAATAAACAAACGTTGTAATTTTTTTTTATGTTATAAAAATTATGATTTTTGTGAAATATAACTGAAATGTGATTTTTGAAATAAGTAGTTGATTAATTTATAAAATGGTTTCAATTGGGATTTTTGAATTATTATAAATGATTTATATAAAAGATTTATAAAAATTCATATTTATAAATTAAATTATTGGAATTATAAAACGAGTTTTTATAAGTATTAAAATGAAGTATAAATGGATTTCATAAGTGGATGAAATCTATAGATTTATAAATTATGAAGTTATAAAATGAATAGATTTTGTAAAATAAAAGATTTATAAGTAATTAACTTATAAATGGGATTATGGCGTGTAAATGGGATATGGATAGAATTTATTAATAAAGTGATTTTATGAGTTAAAGTTGTTATAAAGTATAAATGGAATTTATAAACGTTGTTTTATAAATCCGAAATCGACTTATTTTGATAGGTTTAATTATTATAGCTTATTAAAGGAAATATATCCACGATTTTGGACAGTGAATAATCCTTTAAATAAAATATGTAGAAATGATGAATTTGGTAAATGAAGTATATTCACGATTTTGGACAGCGAATAGTATAGTAAAGAAATGTTTTGGGAAAGTGATATTTTAAATAGAATTTAAAACGATTTAAAGATGTTTTAAAATGTATTAAGTATCGAAACCATAGATTTCAACATTCATTGTTGAAATAAACGTTTTCAAGAAATAGAAGGAAATGGTGGACTATAACACCGTTGTTATAGTAAATAATTTTCGAAAGGAAATGTTTTATATAGTATTGGGATTTATATATCTATCTTAATTTCGAATCCCTATACTAGTGATTTTGGATTGTCATAACGATGTTTTACGTAACATTCGTTTTGACCCAAATAAATGTGTTTAAGAGAATGTTTTCTTAAAGAATAAAATATATATACTTAATTGTGATTTCAGTATATTGAATATTTTCCAAATGTTGAAAATAAATAGATGTGTGAATTACTTATTATTGAATAAGTATGGAAAGGTTTTCCAATATGAACCGAAATGTTTTAAGATTTTATCTTTTATGATAAATTGAAAATGGATAAATATTTGGAAGTGTTTCCGTTTAAGGAAATTGATTTGAAATTTGATTTCAAAAGTTGTAAAGGTGAAAATAATTTGAAATTTGTTTTCAAATGGTTGAAGTGTGGAAATTATATCTTGTAAAGATATCTTTGAAAATAAATAATTTGGGAAAATTATTTGAAATCAGGTGATGTTGTGAATATTGATTGATAGTTAAATAACCGACTATCAACATTGACCCTTAAATGGCTATTGGTTGTGAATTGGTTGAAATTGAATGCTACACTTATTTTTAAATTATTGCGCTCGTTATTCGGGTTACCCATTCCGAATAGTGATATGATGTAATGGATAACATTGAATACCGGCGTTGAAGATCGGGTATTTGTGAAAACGATAGGATGACCTATCGATTGTCTATGCACCGTTAGCTATGGTATGGAGATTTCCTTTGTGATGGGAAATTCGATCGGGATTGTGAATATCCGGATTGCAAGGGCTTCTTTTGAAGTGCCTTCAGTTCTGTTCGAACCAGGAATAGACTTGTATGGTTACGTGTCTAACATTACATTTTGAGATATAAAGCAGATTTCTTTCAAATACATCTCTGTTGGTGGCGGAGAATTTATTCTCCTAGCTTAACACCCTTCTTTGAGACGTACGAGCTCATAGGTTTTGTAGTTGAAGGTTATCAGCGATATACTCCCAATTTGTTAATGTGGCATGCTGAGTGTTGCTGTGTGATGATTATTTATTGATCTTTTGTTGATCAAAGCGTGGCTTTGTAGACGAGACTTCGTCAGTCCTCACACCCCGGAAATGGTCGAAACAGGAATATGCGGCAAGGTAATGAGGGTCGCGCCCTTTAGGGTATGTCATTTCCTTCTGGAAAAGGGTGGTGTCAGGTACGGAGCCCTGATGCTTAACATATGTGGTTGCTCCAATCTCATTTTCTGTGTGGTTGTTGCTTTGTGATCGAGGGCCCTCAGATAAAGGTCCCAAAGGACCGGGGGGTAGCATAATCAAGTAGTAGTTACCTAGTTACAAAGGTAACCCGGCCTTGTGTTGGCAGAGATCCGGTTAGGTTCTTGGGACGTCCCGCCAGAGGCGTTCCCATGTGGCAGTAGGAAGTTCCTTAGCCTGACCATTTTTAGAAATCCAAAGAAACAATACGAGCCTTGTACGGTTTTAGTTGTAGAACCTGCCATTTAATATGGTAGCTATAGTAGTCGTGCTATAATGATACCTATGTTGGCTAAGATTTATATTATACTTTCGAAATGTTTTAATCACTATGCCCTAATAATAATATCAAAAAATGATTTGTTTTGCATAGTAAGCATCTTTGACTATCATAAAGAGAAATCTCCTCTAATTCTGCATTTGCATTGTGTGTGTGCGGGGAGGCCTTATGGTAGTTTCATTTTCCAAAACCATTTTGGATATTTTTTTTCACTTTCCTTGTTGTTGTTGTTTTAAAGATAAATAACTGTTTTAAGTTCTCACACCAGTCTCATGACTAACCTGGAGTTTATTGTTCTCTTCTAAACTCTAGGTGCCCAAAATTTTCCACACGGGCATCCTAAAGTCAGGTTATCAGGTTATTTTAGATTTAGAAGTGCTATGGAGCTCAAGTGGCGAGCTGGATGGCGAGACGTATTACTTGTATGTGATATTATCTTTCCGTTGTAAATTCAGATTGTAAGGACAAGTTTGTATAGCTGTACATTCTTGTATTGTGTTGCATATTGACTTTGATGATGTAATGTATAAAATGTACAGTTCTTTTGATTTAAAGATTATTCATTTATCTATTATATGTTGTTCCGCTGCGATTGTGAGATTCTGTTATTGTTTCCGTTCTATTTTCTTACTTCTTCTATCTTCTTCTACCTTTTACCACTTCTTTTTGACCCTAACAATTCGGTTTTCTGGCATTCGATTATGAGGCAGTTGATGCAGTGGACGTAAGAATGCCGGCCTTCGAATCCCGATAAAATCAATATGTTACATTTGGTATCAGAGCATATGGTTAAGTGACAACCTTGGCTCTGTTGGGGATTACTCATTAGAGATAGAGTCGGTAGTACTCTAGAATGAGTTGAGTGTAATAATAGATATGGGAGCATATTTGTTAATGAATATGAAATTGTTTTGTATTGTCTTGACTTATCGGTTGATTGTTCATAGATTCTGGTCGGTGCAGTCTAGCTAACTGTATCGATAGGGGTTTCTAAACTCTTAAACGAGATAAACCGACATAGTATGGTTTTGAATTGGGTAAATGAAATAATTTTACCTCGATTATATTTATATATAAAGGAATAATTTTTCAGAAATTATTGAAGTCTGTATAAATGGATTGTTTGGTTGTTGAAAATGTAAGAAAATATATAAGTGCATCAAAGTTGTTTGAATAATCCGAATAAAAACAACAATTGTGAAAGAATAAATTATGTAAAAGCAACAATTGTATAAGTGTAGAATTATAATTGAAATGATTTACAATTATGGAATAATCTTGTATAAGTAAAGGGAAATAGTGAAATTCTATAAGAAAAGATTTATAAATAAGATTTATAAATAAAAGGAAAAAAATTTGAAAGAATTTAAAGCATTGGATTCACTACTGTTGCTGGGAAATAATAAGGGTGATGACTGCAGCATCATCAGTATCATTTTCGAGTTTCTATGTGATGAATTTGCTACCATGGTAAATTGAAATTGAATTTTGTTGTGACAAACAAATTTGAAATTAAAATCCAAGTTGAATTTGATGAATATAAGTTATCAAGTTTTGAATTTATAATATGAGATAATAAAGTTTTAACTTTAGTAAAGTTGAAATAAATTTGAATTAGTACAATAAAATATATGATGTGAAATTTAACTAAAGGAAGTTAAATAAATTAAAACAGATTTGGAAGTTGAATAATAAGTTGTATAACTTATTAAATGTGAAGATGTATGTAAAACCAATTATTAAAATGGTTAAAAAACTTTGTTAAGCAAAACGAGGTATGAATCTGAATAAGTGATAAAATTGACTTTGGTAAAAGTTAAATAGAATTTACTTTGGAGTTGGAATCTGAATTGGATTTATAAGTGGAAATTTGAAATGGAATATAACTTAAGTGATGCTGAATGAAGTTGATTTTGGTATCGAAATAAATTAATAAAATGAAGTGATGAATATGAACTTGAGTTATGTAATGAAATTCAACTCTATATGGTAAAATGAATTAGCAATTGAATTAATGAATAAACTGAATATTAATCGATCGAATGTAATGAATTGATATAGAATAATGGATATAAGTGTAAATTCATTTAAGGCTAATTGAATGTTAAACCAAATTGAAGGTAAACAAAGTGAATATGAATGTTGAATGTAAATAGAATAAATTCGGTTGTGTTGGTTATACATTGGTTGTTAGATTATTGTTAATTGATTGAATAAAAATTCATATGAAATCGAACGAATAGAAATTGAAAGCTAAAGCAATTAAATTAAAATTGGAAGTTAAGTAAATTTAAGTTGAATAGAAATTGATTTGAATTGAAAGTGAACAAATGCGAATGTAAATTAGTGAATGTAAACTAATTAAAAATGAATAATTGAATGTCGTTGTAAATAGATTGGTTGTAAACAATTACAAGTAATGTCGAAATCACATAAGTTGCTTATAAACCTTGCTTAGTATGCATTTCTTTTAATATGCATAGATTGTAGTTGTTTAAAAGAGTAAAATGTTAATAACTTCTTATATATGTCACTTACATATTTATATTGAGTAAGTACAGGTACCGCGGCTACCGTTAGCGGGATTTGGTTGCACAAAATGCTAAATAAATAACCGCTTTGCTTAAAAAATGCTAAAAAGGTACGCCTACAAAATAAAAATAGGAAATATTAACTGTTTTTCTGTTTTCCAACCATGTGGGTCGATGTATATATATTTATATCTATTGTGATATTGTTAAAGCTCCTCCATACAAGGAGGTTATGGTGAAATTTTCTGAAAATTTAAGACGTTAGAAAATTTTCGGGAAATTTTGGAATTTTTTTTTTTGTGAAAACCAAGTTTTGATTTGAAGTTAAAGGTCAAACGATATAGTTGGTTTTAAAAAGATAACTATATATGGATTTGAAAATATTAGTGAAGTTTTGTAAGAAGTTTAACTATTGAATTTTTGGAAAAGTTAAACACTTGAGAGATTTGTAAAGTCTAATTTGAACGGTTTGTTTTGAAAAATTAATGAATTTCAAAAAAATTCTTACTTGGTAATTTCGAGGACAAAACTCTTTTGAGGGGGAAAGTTTGTAACGACCTAGAATTTCTGTCATTTGAAATTCGTACATTTAATTGATTTTAAATATCAACAAGTAAAAATTTATAAGTCGAATAATTTATTTTTCGAATATCTGGATTTAAGTGGATAATTAATCGATAACGTAATATTTGAAATTACGGAAAAATTTGGAATTTGGGTTTAAGGTGATTAAAAATGATTTATAAAGTTATATTAAATCATATTGGAGTTAGAACAATGTTTATGAACTTTTAAAATTGAATTAAAAGTTAATTTGTGAAAATTGAATATTTTAATATTTAATTGACTAGTGAAAATAGTCATTTTTCAAACAGTATCAGATTTCGATGAAACCAGTTCCGTCCGATCCGTAATGTTATATTATTGTAAGGTTTCAAATTTCGTGTCAATCGGATTTACGGTTTGTCCGGGGCAAGCCAAAACACATAGAAATTGGTTTAATCGATTTAATATAAAATGGATTGTTTATTTCCGTAACTCGCACATATGATCAAATTAGCTTCCGAAACATATTCCATTGTGTCCGGAACGCGGGTTAAACAATAAACACGCCAGTCACCGTGCGAGATTTGGAGTTCGGAAAATCGAGTGAATAGTGTTTTCGTTGAAATTTCTATAAAAGGACTTTCATATTTCACTTTTGCAAACAAAATGAAACCCTAACCCTAGTTTCAATGTCAGCCGCCTCCAATAATTTGAATGGTCGAAATACATCCTCCTTCCTCTTCGTTTTTCTTTCAATCCACGCCTTATTTCAGAAATCTTCCAACAGCAAAAACGTCGAGCATGATGAGTTCTCCACGACAACGGTGGAGATTGTTTAAAGCATAGCCAATCAATGGCAAATCCAATTTGAAGGGCTGAAAGTCACACACAATTTTCTGTGCAATGGGGGGCCGAGCTTTGCAAATTTCAGGCCGAAGGTGGTGTAGTGGCGCACGCACGTGATGGAGGTCTCTGATCGTCTTCAAGGGTCGTGCGGTGGCGTGCGGCATCGGGATGTTTACGTGAGCAATGGGTTTCTCGAACGTGATATAACCTAGAGGAAGAAACAAAGAAGTGCGGCCTAGATCTAAGGTGCTGGATCTAACGGCCGATCTGAAATACAGGTTTAAAATTTAATAAAAATTGTAAATTATATTATATTATAAATTGTACAATCTTTAAAATGCAATAACTTTTTGATACGAGGTCGGAAAATTACGAAACGAATTGCATTGGCTTCATTTTGCTGAGCACTACGTAATGAAGCTGGTTTGGAGTCATTTGAAGCTAGTTGTGACAACCCAGAATTTTCGAGCAATATCAATTTAACAATCTGCATAAAAATTTAAATTGATTTGATATATCTTTGTTAATAAGATCTGAATTGATATTTTTCTTTTAATAAATATCTAATTGGTAAATTTTATCTGTTAAAAATTAATTGATTGATTTCTATTTATAAATGTATATATTTGTATACATTGTAAATAGTTGAGCTTTGTTTAAAGCTTAACTAATAAGTTATGTTTTCAAATTCTAATATACATTTTAGTGAATTGGAAATTATGTTTTATTTAATATACACTTTTCAAAGCTAATTAAATAAATAAATATGTGATTTTAAATACATTAGATAAATGCTTAAATAGTTTGAAACTTATTTTAGCTTAAGTTTAGATTTAAATTTATTAACAAAAAGATTCGTTTTCTTTTCTTTTTAGTATAGCTTGATAAAAATATGGATTTAAAATTATATATGAGTTTTAATGCAATTTTGTCAAATGGTACATTAATAAAATAAGCAGTTTATAACAAAAAGATAATTTCTTTTATAAATCATTTCAAATTGATAAATGTGTTGCTTTTAAATAATGTTAATAAATATAAAAATACAAGACTATAAGATAAATTGGGAAAAATATAAAGTAAATACATTGGCTAAATTTAATAACATAACAACTATTAAATTTATTTAGATTTCAAACAACAAAACAAAAGAAATAATATTCACATACATTTCAAGAATATAATAACAAGACAACAATTAAACTAGAAACAAATAAATTTCTAAGTTTGTGAACAATCATAAGAAAAACTGCAGCATATATATAAATTTAAAGCATCAAGACCAATATGTGATTGTAAAAACAAGGATGAATATGTGTGCAGGCTGAGATTTCAAAAAGGAAATAAAATATAAAACAAGTAACATATTTATTCATAACACATGAATAGGTAAGTAGTAACAAACAAAATAAAAAGGCAACAATAAAACTAGAAAGAAGGAATCTTCAAGTTTGTAAACTGGCTAAAGCCATCTAGGAACAAATCAAATGTGTGCAGGCCGAAATAAATAAAAAAAATTAAAGATAAAAAAAAATATAAATCATGTGAAGGCTTGATAGGGAAGACAGTGTTATGTATTCTTAAACAAACAAACAAAAGAAATTAATGTAAATCTTTCTAGCACACAATGTATTTCATATCAGCCTCCATCATAAAATATCTCTGTTTTAAATCTGTACAAACAAAGATTATATGCTGTATTGTACCAATATTGTCACAATTGTATGAAACATAATAATATACCCTGTCTGCATATGCCCTGTAAAACTTGTTTATAAATCAGCTTCACCTTATTCAGTTCGAGCTGAGCAAAAATATAAAATAAACTTCATTAAAAACCTATTTCAAACTAAGACAAAGCTCTACTTGAACATAAATCAATATGCAATCTAACAGAGGATCAAGATGAAGAGTTTAGCCTGAGAATTTTCAATCCTGTGTCCTTTTGAAGGCTCTGTTCTTTTTATCTGGTGAGTAACTTCATATTTAATAACTTAAGTTTCAATCTAGTTGTATGATTAAAATCTGAGACTTTGCTTTGGGTGAAATAGATACATATATTGGTGAATAAGCCTGTGCATATATACAGGATCCTCAGGGTATAAATTGAAACTGGAAGTGTTTGTATATGCTTGCTCTCTGATACTCTGGAAACAAAACCTTGCTTTCAAAAATCATTTACTCCTTTTCTGATTGATGATTGAACTTCAGATTCAAGCAAAAGATGTTTGTATCATCTTAAACTAAGTTTAAAAATTCATTTAAGATTAAACAACTCAAAAATTATCTCTGGAAACCCAAAATTTTGAACAAACTTAAGATTGGCCAAATTTCGATTTTCACCGATCATTGATTCAGGTATCTTACTAGAATGTATACCGGAAATGATGATTTTTAAGGTAGGTTTGAGGATTTTTAATGGTGTAGTATGAGAGCAGCTTGTGTTTTACTGTTTGGGGCATTTCGAGTCGTCGTGGGAGATCACGTTGATCTGGAGGGTCGAGCTTCTGTCCGGGGGTGGAGGAGGCTACCGTGGATCAAGGAAAAATAGTGGGTGGCGGCGAAGTGGGTCGTGGAAGCGGCGGCGTGGGTTTAAAATTTTTAAACCTAATTTTTACTGTGCTTTGAGTTTTAATCACCGCGGCCAGTGCAAGTGTTCGAGTGACACGCCGTTTTGAGGGGAGGTAGAGGGAAGATGGTCAATGCTGCGGCCGGAGTTTGGTGGCCTCCGGTGGTCAGAGCATCGCACACGAGACGTTGCCAGGTTTTGGGGGGAAGTGGGGTTTTGTTTCTAGGTTTTGTTTTTTCTCAAATTAATTTTCGCGCGCATGGGGGAAATCGAAGCAAGTTGATGTTTTTCTCAGGAAACTTCGTATGTTTACTCGAAGTAAACAAGGGGGTGCTCGGGTAGTTGTTGTTCAGAGTTTTAAGCTGTAACAATTCAACAGTTTATCAGTTTTGAAATTTTTGTTTTAAATTTAAATCAAAGTTAAACCTAGTTCTAAATCAAGTTTAAATAGTGAATTTAAGTTAGTTTTGAAATAGAGGTGGAAATAATAAAGTTCCATAATTTAAATTATTTTAATAACTTAAAAGTTCTTAATGCTTAAGTGTATTCAAAAGAGTTGAATTTAAAGATGAGATATAAATCGTTAAGGGAAGATTTAAACAAAGCTAATTCGTAAAAATTGAAATCAGGACTTAGATTTGAAATTCTAGATTTGGAAAAAAAATAAAGATTTATAATTTAAATTAATTTAAATAAGTTTTAAGTGCTATTAAACATGTGAGTTTAAAAGGGTTTGAAAATTTAGTTTTAAACTTTATTAAGGATAAAATTGGAATTTATTTACGAAGTAATTTGAAATAAATGTTTTTAGAACATTTTGAAAGTGAAAATTTAATCCATAATAAGAATAGTTACTTTAAGTAATGAAGACTTAGAATATATATTCATTAACCCTTAAGTTAATTAAGTATGAATAAATAATGATTTATATTAATTAAATTAGTAATTATAAGTTTAAATGTAGTAATTAAAGTTAAATAATGAATTAATTAACTAATATGTAATTAAGAACCATAGATTAGATTTAAATTAATAAATTTTAATGGTTAATCAAACTTATAATTAATAATGATTAATATAAGTTAATTATTTTAGAAGAAAAGAATTAAATAAGTGTAAATGAAGATCATTAACTAGATTATTTTATTATTCTGATTGATTTTTAATAAATTAATTGGATTAATTAATTCAATAATAATCATTGTAATAGTTTAAATGTAATTATTTATTTGGAAAGTAATTAAGAAATTAATTACTTATTAATAGTGTAAATTGATTTAATTTGAGTTAATTAATTTAGTTTAATTAACTGATATTTTTGGAAGTAAATTACTTAGAGAAGTAATTGATGGATAATGACTGGATGTAATTAATTGGATGATGTTGTTAATGGAAGTAATTGGAATATAATTACTTGAAATTAATCAAGGGATTAAGCTTGTTATTGAGAAGTAATTAATTAAGGATAGTTAATTACTGTCTGTTATTAATCAAGAGGGTTAATATATGTGATTTGAAGATTCGTATTCTTAATATAATTAATAAAATAACAAATGAAAATGTAATTAGAAACCATTAATTAATATAATTAATGATGGAATTAGAAATTGATTTATTTGGGAATAATAAATCAACAAGATAATTAAATGGTAATAAATCGATATAAATGTAATTAATTAATGGATTTATTCAAAGATTAATCTATGTAAATGAATTAAAGGAAACTACTGGAATGCAGCAAAAGTTATTTAAATCAAAGATGATTAATTGGAATATATAAGTAATTGATGATAAGATTTAAATTAAGTTAATTAATTTTAATTAATTTAAGAAATCATTTGATGATTTGGTATGTGTAATTACTTAGTGTAATTAATGGACTATAATTACTTAAAAAAGTAATTAGATGATAATTACTTGATGAAATTAGTACAAGATGATTTGTAAGTGGAGTAATTTGGGAAATTTCTTTTGTAATTAATCAAAGGGTTAATTTATTGAATTAATTAATCATGGGATGATTAATTTGTTAATAAGTAATTAAGGGTAGTTAATTTCTGCTTTGTTATTAATCAAGGGTGATTAATAATTGTGTTTAAATAAAGATTAACAACTCAATGTAATTAATTTAAATAAAGCAATTTAACATATATGGGAGATCATTAATTAATAAAATTAATGATGTAATTAAGAATTGTTTAATTAAGGAATAATTAACAGGGAAGTAATTAAATGTTAATTGCTATGAATGATTTAGAATAATTCATTTGGGAAATTATTTAAAGACTAAATTACTTCTTGTAATTAGAGAATGATTAATTAATTTGATTTATAATTAATTAACGGTTGTGAGAGCGGGATTTATGGAATGAGTAAGTAATTTAATTTATTTTAAATTAATTAAAGATGGAAGTAGTTAATTTAATTCATTTTAAATTAATTATAGATTGTGATTCATAAATCATGCTTATGGATGATATTGATATTTCATTGTTGGATTGTAATCCCAGGTATGAGATGAGTAATACCTATGTGATATGGATGTATGGTTTAAGTATGATAATATTTAATTATCTGTTTAGATGATGATATTAATTATCTGTTTATGATGATGTGATTATCTACTGTGATATTATGAATTATCCATCTGTGTGAATATTGATAATATTGAATTGGACTGTTAAGACTAAATAAACAACTTGGCCTTAAAAGACACGTTTTGGATTTCGATGAGACCGGGATCGGGTTTCCACATTTTGAACATCCAAAAACCACATCGATCCAAATTAACGATAGGTCGTGAATCTGAAGTAAAGATGAAGATTCAGAATGCAAGGATTATCGTCGTTAACTCTGAGGGTGATTCCAAAACGAGTGTAACGAGATAATGCCTTCGGTTTCGTTCGAACCCGGAACAAACTTGTATGGGTTGAATGCTTTCAACACATCGTCAGGTGGGCGATGAGCATTCTAAGAGATATATTCTATAAAGGTAATCGTAACCTCAAGCCTCATCAACTGGGAATGGCTAAAACAGGGGAGGTGCAGCAAGGTTAGGTGGGTCATGCCCAAGCAGGACAAGGATATTCCCCTGTCTAGATGTCCCTTTTTATTTGGATGTGTGGGCAGTTGGTCTGCAGCCAACTGCGGTGTTATCTTGTTCGGGACTGTTCGGTAAGGAATGGTTCCGGCCTTGTGTTGCAGGGGGTCGGGAGTGATCCTCGGTACGTTGATCTAGGCCACGTACTGTGACGAGCGGTACCCCAGTAGCCCTGCCATTGTATGGAATCCAAAATCCAATAAGTGCTAACGGTTTTGATTGTATTACCCACTTTTGTGGCTAGTAGCTGGAATTTAATGAATGTAACAATTTCAGCTATTTTCTATTTACTTGAAAACCCTAGACCTATTATAATATAACAGAATTTCCTATCAAATGTTTTGGTTAGCGTAAGGTAAAAACTTTTCCATGCTTATGTGTGGGGAGTCTTACGTGATACATTTTGTTTTCAAAGGATTTTTGAAAATTAAGCAACTTTAACCTGTTACTCACACCGGACCCATGTCTGACCCGGAGTTTATTTTTTTGGTTTTCATAAACTCTCGGGTACCCAAATTTTTACGAGTAGCCAAGGGATTCAGGTAGCTTTGACGAATTCTGGAGAAGCAATGGAGCAGGAGGCTTCAGCGTTGTAGATATATATATAAATATAGTTCCGCTGTGTTGGTATCTCTGTGATGTATTATGTATTGAGTTGTATAACTAGATAGGTGTCTATAACTGTCAAGTATGTGATGTACTATATGTATCACTCTGATTAATGTTATATATTATGCAAATACTTATGTGATTAATATAATTTATTCGTTCCGCTGTGAGATTCTGATGTTGTTGTTCTTTCTTTTCTATCTTTTCTATTTTATCACCCTTTTCTTTCTTTATTAAAAATACGTCTTCCTGGGCGTAGGAAGTCGGGTCGTCACACTAGTGATAATTTCGGGTAAAATTAAACACATGTTTAATTTTATTCGAAAACAAAACATTACAACTGTTATCAGAAACTCAAGGTGAGAACTTCTCATTCAATCGAAGTGTTTCAATTTAAATTTTAAATACTTAGATTTAAATTGCTTGATTGTGTGATTGGATGATAGTTATTATCTGTTGTATTGAAATAGACCCTATACGCCGTATATTAAGCGGATGCTATTTATTAAACACATATACCGCGATAATTCCAACTTAAATGGAATTTGTATTATATATGTATTTGGAGTTGATTTCCCGCATTATATAACGGATGAGACCCTATTGCGCCGCATAATAGCGGATAATATTTTGTAAATCCCATATACCGGGATATTCCTTCTTGAAGCGGAATTGGTATTGTGCTAACATCTTTGGATGCAGGGAAACAGGTTGGAGGGATCCAACTTGATTCCTCAAACATTTGAATTTATTTCAATGTTGTGTGTTAATCTATTTATAATCTGCGTGATTATCTTTGTGATTGAAATCGTTAAAGGCTAAAATTTAGCCGAATATATTTTTGGTATCGTTAGATGCCGAAAATAAATAAAATTGGATTTTTGAAAATTTTAGTTGAGAATTCATAATAAAATTTAATTTTGGAATTGATTCATTTTAAATAAATAAACATTGTAATTTTTTTATGCCATAAAAATTATGATTTTTGTGAAATATAACCGAAATGTGATTTTTGAAATAAGTAGTTGATTAATTTATAAAATGGTTTAAATTGGGATTTTTGAATTATTATAAATGATTTATATAAAAGATTTATAAAAATTGATATTTATAAATTAAATTATTGGAATTATAAAACAAGTTTTTATAAGTATTAAAATGAAGTATAAATGGATTTCATAAGTGGATGAAATCTATAGATTTATAAATTATGAAGTTATAAAATGAATAGATTTTGTAAAATAAAAGATTTATAAGTAATTAACTTATAAATGGGATTATGGCGTGTAAATGGGTTATGGATAGAATTTATTAATAAAGTGATTTTATGAGTTAAAGTTGTTATAAAGTATAAATGGAATTTATAAACGTTGTTTTATAAATTCGAAATCGACTTATTTTGATAGGTTTAATTATTATAGCTTATTAAAGGAAATATATCCATGATTTTGGACATTGAATAATCCTTTAAATAAAATATGTAGAAATGATGAATTTGGTAAATGAAGTATATTCACGATTTTGGACAGTGAATAGTATAGTAAAGAAATGTTTTGGGAAAGTGATATTTTAAATAGAATTTAAAATGATTTAAAGATGTTTTAAAAGTATTAAATATCGAAACCATAGATTTCAACATTCATTGTTGAAATAGACGTTTTTGAGAAATGGAAGGAAATGGTGGACTATAACACCGTTGTTATAGTAAATGATTTTCGGAAGGAAATGTTTTATATAGTATTAGGATTTATATATCTATCTTAATTTCGAATCCCCATACTAGTGATTTTGGGTTGTCGTAACAATGTTTTACATAATATTCGTTTTGACCCAAATAAATGTGTTTAAGAATGTTTTCCTTAAAGAATAAAATATATACTTAATTTTGATTTAAGTATATTGAATATTTTCCAAATGTTGAAAATAAATAGATGTGTGAATTACTTATTATTAAATAAGTACGGAAAGGTTTTCCAATATGAAGTGAAATGTTTTGAGATTTTATCTTTTAAGGTAAATTGAAAATGGATAAATATTTGGAAGTGTTTCCATTTAAGGAAATTGATTTGAGATTTGATTTCAAAAGTTGTAAAGGTGAAAATAATTTGAAATTTGTTTTCAAATGGTTGAAGTGTGGAAATTATATCTTGTAGAGATATCTTTGAAAATAAATAATTTTGGGAAAATTATTTGAAATCGGGTGATGTTGTGAATATTGATTGATAGTTAAATAACTGACTATCAATATTGACCCTTAAATGGCTATTTGTTGTGAATTGGTTGAAATTGACTGCTACACTTATTTTTGAATTATTGCGCTTGTTATTCGGATTACCCATTCCGAATAGTGATACGACGTAATGGGTAGCATTGAAGACCGGTGTTGAAGACCGGGTATTTGTGAAAATGGTAGGATGACCTATCGATTTTCTCTACACCGTTAGCTATGGTATGAAATTTCCTTTGTGATGGGAAATTCGATCGGGATTGTTAATACCCGAATTGCAAGGGCTTCTTTTGAAGTGCCTTCAGTTCTGTTCGAACCCGGAACAGACTTGTATGGTTACGTGTCTGACATTACATTTTGAGATATAAAGCAGATTTCTTTCAAATACATCTCTGTTGGTGGCGGAGAATTTATTCTCTTAGCTTAACACCCTTCTCTGAGACGTATGAGCTCAGAGGTTTTGTAGTTGAAGGTTATCAGCGATATACTCCCAATTTGGTAATGTGGCATGCTGAGTGTTGTTGTTTGATTATTATTAATTGATCATTTGTTGATCAAAGCGTCGCTTTGTGAAAAAGCGTAGCTTTGTAGACGAGACTTCGTCAGTCCTCACACCCCGGAAATGGTCGAAACAGGAATATGCGGCAAGGTAATGAGGGTCGCGCCCTTTAGGGTATGTCATTTCCTTCTGGAAAAGGGTGGTGTCAGGTACGGAGCACTGATGCTTAACCTATGTGGTTGCTCCAATCTCATGTTATGTGTGGTTGTTTCTTTGTGATCGGGTGCCCACGAATAAAGGTCCCAAAGTATCGGGGGGTGGCATACTCGAGTAGTAGTTACCTAGTTACAAAGGTAACCCGGCCTTGTGTTGGCAGAGATCCGGTTACGTTCTCGGGATGTCCCGCCAGTGGCGGTCCCATGTGGCAGTAGGAAGTTCCTTAGCCTGACCATTTGTTGGAAATCTAAAGAAACAATACGAGCCTTGTACGGCTTTTGTTGTAGAACCTGCCATTTAATATGGTAGCTATAGCAGGCATATTATAATGGTACCTATGCTGGCTAAGATTTATATTATACTTTCGAAATGTTTTCATCACTATGCACTAATAATAATATAAAAAAATGATTTGTTTTGCGTAGTAATCATCTTTGACTATCATAAGGAGAAATCTCCTCCAATTCTGCGTTTGCATTGTGTGTGTGCGGGGAGGCCTTATTGTAGTTTCAATTTCCAAAAGCATTGAGGATATTTTTTTCACTTTCCTTGTTGTTGTTTTAAAGATAAATAACTGTTTTGATTTCTCACACCAGTCTCATGACTGACCTGGAGTTTATTGTTCTCTTCCTAAACTCTGGGTGCCTAAAATTTTCCACACGGGCAGCCTAGAGTCTGGTTATCAGGTTATTCTGGATTCAGAAGTGATATGGAGCTCAAGTGGCAAGCTGGATGGCGAGACGTATTACTTGTATATGATATTATCTTTCCGCTGTAAATTCTGATTGAGAGGACAAGTTTGTATAGCTATCCATTCTTGTATTGTGTTGCATATTGACTCTGATGATATAATGTATAAAATGTACAGTTCTTTTGATTTAAAGATTATTCATTTATCTATTATATGTTGTTCCGCTGCGACTGTAAGATTCTGTTATTGTTCACGTTCTGTTTTCTTACTGCTTCTATGTTCATCTTCTACCTTTTACCTCTTCTTTCTAACCCTAACAATTCGGTTTTTCGGCATTCGATTATGTGGCAGTTGATACAGTGGACGTAGGAATGCCGACCTTCGGATCCCGATAAAATCGATATGTTACACATATACTTACTAATCATAGCCGAAATTGTTACATTAATTAAATTTCAGATAATTGGTATACAACTAAAACCATAAAGGAACCTATTGGAGAATGGATTCACTACAAGAAAACTGATTTTTTGTAGCGCCCAAAAACCGCCACTAAGTATTTTTAGTGGCGTTTCGATAATCGTTACGAAAAAACATGCCACTAAAAATCCTCGAGTATTAGTTGCACTTTTTTAAACGCTACCATTTTTTTTGATAGCGTTTTTATAACGCCGTAGAATTTCTTTTTTGTAGCGCCTATTTGCCGCCACCGAAAAGGTTTTCTCCTCCATGATACTTTTTTATGGCGTTATCTAAATTTTTTGTAGCGCCTGTTTAACGCCACCGAAAGGGTTTTCTCCTCCACGTTACCTTTTCATGGCGTTATATACATTTTTTGTAGCGCTTAATACACGCCAGCATAAATGTGCTTGAGTTTTTAATCACTATTTTGTAGCGCTTAATAAAGGCCAGCATAAGTGTACTTGAGTTTTTAATCACTCTTTTGTAGCGACTTTTAACGCTACCAAAATAAATAATATCCAGTATCGTTTGTTTCCCTCCACGCGCTACTCCAGATTTACTACTGATCTAGCATGCAATTATATAATAACAGAATACGCAAGCACATACACTTTTGAGCACAATATATTAAACAACTACAAAATACGTATACACATTGAAGATCCACAAGATATATAGACACTCATACATCCACATACATAGGTGTCGACAAAAAGCTACCCGTACACATACACAACCAAACTACCGTAAGTGTTATAACCAAACTACCATAAGTGTCATAACCGTACATATACATCTGAAATAAACGTCTGAAATAACCAAAGTACCGAGCAAAACCTGAACCACCATAAAAACCTGAACTACCTGTCATTGCCGATGTCTTCAAACCTGAACTACCTGTAAACAAAGAATAGAACAAAAGAGTGAGAAAACAAAGCCTGAACTTAAAACTGCATCACTAACATTCCACCACAATCCATACATAACTCCTCACCATCAATTATACTAAAGTAATATCTGAATAAATATACAGACATATGTATTTTAAAAATATAAATTACTAAAATTTGCATAGATAAATAGGGATGTACCTACGCATAAAAGAAACGAAATCAATTCTACAAAATGGACAAGATATGATATAGTAAGAGTATTGTAACAGTGTAACGGTCAATTAGACAAGTCTAAAACACCAAAAGCACAATAATACACCCCATGCACGTGAGATACACAACAACAAAACTGAAACTCAAATATATGAAGACAACACACAAACACACACAACATCCATTCAATATAAACACAACAGTTCTTACAATACATAACATTATATATATAGACACACAAACACAAATGCACTCACGCATAAACATATAGCATTTGAATGCACACACACAACACAATGCAGAACACACATTGCTTAATCATGGTTACATGGCCTTAAATGATAGTTAACTGCTTAAGACAAGGTTTATATATATAAAAAAATTAATTAGTGAATAATATGGCACATCCAACACTTCTAGTTATAACTAGGAATTTACTTGCTATAAGTTTCTCGCTACTTTATGCTAATGTACCGTAATAAAATTATTCGTGCTAGATACTGTGTTAAAATTATCATCTGTTTACTCAAAAGTATGATATTGAGTAAACAGATGATAATTTTAACACAATCACACTCACACACACACAGTTGGGTAAGCACACATCCTCATAAACACACTAGCGCATATATACAAAATCGTGCAAGCACCTACAGGTTACACACATACAAATTAATCAACACACACGCTCATATGTACGCACAAAAACAAAGATCGTACGTAAGCACACATATACTCCAGGCAACACAAACCTATATGCACACCAATACAAAACACTAAAACACACAGACACTCTCTTCATGCACATAGAAATTCAAGGCAGTAGCAACACATATACCTAGCAGGCTAGCATGCACACACTCTCAAACACCATAGTACTTGGGAAAACACAAAACAAAAGCAGCTTGCCATAGGTTTGTGAGTGGTAACACTCACCTGTAAATCACGTTCCACTCTGTCTCCTTCTACTGTTTTTCTTATCTTAGATTACGCACGCGACACAGGGCCCAAAACCTAGTAACGCGATAGATGGACTTGTGCCAAAAAAGCCTAAGAGTGTCTTAATGAACATGCTCGAATATCAGAATTTATAATAATTTCTTGGATTTTATTTTTAATTTAGAAAATGACAATAATAGGTTTTAATTAATTCCAGAAGAAGAATGAGTGAATCCTGTTAAAGTGAATATGCGTGAGATATTTTATATGATAGAGAAACTTCTTAAGTAGATATGATATTGCATCACTAACATTCCACCACAATCCATACATAACTCCTCACCAATCACAATCATTCAATCACAATTCGAATATAACACCCCTACTTATGTACTTTTATCAGTTTACCAAAAATCTATCTGCACTTTAGCTGCTAGCATTCCAATGTATATATATAAAAAAAATATACCTTTCATTTTGACTTAATAATGATTTTTTCCATTGGCCAAGCTATGGGAACACCAAAGCAATCATCCATGCACGTCAGACCCGATGTTGGTCTCCATATCTCTACATCTGGAACTATCACCAGTTCAATCCAAACTTTTACAGCATTACGTCCCAGTGGATGACAATGGACCATCGTTATCGGATCATTTGATGCAATACTCCCTTCCGCCACTACGTCTGCTCCACCCAAATCGATCAACTGACATTTGGCATCCTTTTGCATGGTTGCAATTGGCTGTAAGAAAAGAGATTATTATGCACAATGTATACATGCACATTAAATAAACTTTCATACATAGTTAACTTCTTCAAATTTGAAAATTAATACTTACATTTTGCGATTTATTCATGACCATATGTGCGGATTTCATGGGAGAATTCACAACATTTTCAGTATCATCACGACTCTCATCTAGTTTTTCTTGATCAGCTTCTACTTTTGATCTTGGCCATGTTATCTTCATACCAACTGCATCTCCAATGCATGACATATCAGATGTGGGTCGCCACAAATAAGCATCTTTATTTACTACTTTGTCCACCCAAATCACAACAGCAGATGGACCGAGTGGAATACCATTAACAGTATATTTTGGATCAGTGGCCTGGATTCTTTCTTCGGCAATTACACCTTCACCCTCAGTCCAACCGTAAAACTTGCAAGTGTCTTCGATGATGCTGGTACTCTAAAAATGAGAAGTGAAATTCAAGACTTTAGTATGCTATACAAAAACAACGAATATGTGTTAAATTTTTATTCAGATGGGGGGTGTGCTCGCTGCATTTTAGACATCAATAAGCTCGCAGCATATTACACTAATATACTTAACGTGAAAAAAATTACCATACTGGCTGCACTACAGTTCAACCGTGTTCGCAGCGGGACCTTGATGCAAACTGATGGCTAAGCAACTACCTTATTCTTAGCGTCTGCTAAGACTGCCATTTCAGGTGTAAGCCTCCATAAATAAGTATCTGCTTTATCCACTGAATCTATAACAACGCTCCCGGCATTTGGTCCCAGACGAATGCCGTTGACAACGTCATCTGGGTCCATGGACAACAGCCTCCCATGGGCAACAACTCCAGAGGTTCCATCCCAATTCAACAGCAAACATACTTCGTCGTCGCTCTACAATTGATCAACCGAAAATTAAATCAATTACTGGATTAAAAAATTAAAATATAAATTTCATTTATTGAGTAATATAAATATTATTTTTACCGAATCATGTGAGTTTCTTCTCGAACTTTCTTTACCCTGCAGCGAAGCACGAATATAAATTAATATTTTACGAATATAAATTAATTTCCAAAAATTTACCTTCTGGTCCATCAGAGTCTGTATCATTCCCTTCAATTCTGCTATTTCCTCTCGACACCGAGACACTTGTTTATCTTTGGACTGGGCCAAAGCTAGCTTGGTTAAAGTGCAACCCCTACCCAATGCCCTTAACCGTCCTAGTTTATCTTGTCCCAGTACATGTACAAGAGCATCTTTTCCAATATCAGTCTATGACGAGCCGGAGTGGGATAGGCTACCATATTTTTTGATCTCCTCCTATATAAATAAATACACATAGATAATGTACAATGGTAAAAATATCATATTTTCAAAAAAAAAAACCAATAAAATTAAAAACAATTTTACAATAGTATTCCTAGCTTCCATGTTCAGTGGTTCACCAGTTTTTTTTAATGTGAGATCTAATCCACACATCAGCTCTACTTATGGACGATGGATCTACACTTTCTTTTTTCTAAAAATAGAATAACATTAAATTAATAAACTGACAGGTATAAAATAATGTTAAATAATGCTATAGTTAATTAACTTACTATGTCTTCGGTCTTTCTAGCCATTCCCCTACGACCGGTTGTATGCGGAATTTGTGCGTACCTAAGGGCTGAATATTTCTCACTTTTTTGCTGAAAATGTTGAAAGATGCTAGAATTTAACAACCAAAATCATAAAAAAGAACTATCTAATATTTATAATGCAGGGTAAATATGTATGGTGAGGATTGCAATTTATTTGAAAATCAATTCATCATGGTCATATACTTATTTGGTATTATTAATGCTGGATAACTCAGTGACATATGCAGCATTCCATATCTACTAACAATATTTATAGATTGAACTAACTTGCAAAGTGTTTTTTTTACTTCATTTAAAATGTTCCTGTGCTTGTCATAACGCATTTGTATTTTGTACTGTCATAGGTTCCTGCAGCTAATACCTAAACAGGAACCCTCAGCATCCACCAACACTTGGACTTCACTTCTAAAGAAATTTATCGGTTGCTAACTATGTAGATGGATTTGCAGAAACATGCAAGACGAGTTAAGTAGGAATGATTTACCTTAAAATCCGGACTTGTTTTCGCCTTCACAAACTTCCTCCCATCGGTTATGCTTTTTATGTTCATAGGTTTCATTTTAAGTCTTTCCTCATCGTTCTCCGCTTTTTGCAAATTTCGAACCAATTTGCTTTTTGACGATCTCCAAAGTACTCCCATTTGTTGAAATATAGCTTTTCTTTGCCATTTCTCTTCCAATTTAAATCTAATCTGCAACAATACATCAAAACATGATATTAGTAAAATTTATTTAATTTAAATACGACAGATTTAATTAAATCTGAAAGGTTTTCTGAAGTTATTAGAGGGCAATTTCAATTTATAATTGGCAAGAACTATTTTTCAATTTATCCAGAAGTTATTAGATGGCAATTTCAATTTATAATTGGCAAGACCATGCAATATTAGAAGTCATTTTCAAAACATATTAGAGTCAGAATGTTAAATAATAGATGCCTGCTTCATACCAGAACCGACTGCCACAAAACTTCTTTTAAGTCATCACTAATATTCCTCCAATCATCAATGGTGTATGGAACCTGCTCCCGCACAAGCGGTCCAAGAAAAGAGGATAAATATACCGACCCTTGCCCTACTGGTATACCTAGATCATTGAACTCAACTTCAATTCGATCCTGACTGCATGACGGGAGTCTTTTTGCTTTTGCTAGACCTCTACCGCCTCTTTTCCGAGATGTACTTCCGATTTCAGCTTCACTTTGTTTCCCAATTTCCAGCTCGGCATCAGCAGTTTGTTCAGGATGGGTTTCATTTTCTGAGCGGAGTCCTTCATTTGGGTCAGAGGGGATATCATCTAGTGGTTGTTCGTCTTCTTCATTGTGAACAGTGGCTTACTTCTTAGCATTGTCTGGTTGTTCTTGTATTTCATTTATACTAGCTGGAACTTTACGTTTTCGCTTTGACTGTTTGTTCTTACCTTTGACTGCTTGTTCTTCAGCCTTTCTCTACAAGCGGGTACGTACAAATATTGTAGACATATTTTTGTGCAAGTGACAGAAAACACAGTATAAACCAATAAGAACATGTAAACAATAAGCAGCGACAAATATTAACAAACAACACTTAAATATCATCAACATGTAGCTGAAAAGAGATGTGGCAGTTTGCAAAGCAAACAAGCAGGCCTAAAAGCCTTGAGATGATGAACAGATTTGTAATTTTATGAGAAAATGTACATGTAATGCAAACAGAATTGATAAGAACACTACTCATTATCAAGCAATATATGCAAACAGAATTGATAAGAACATATAATGCTTTGTCTCTGGAAGTATACAAAGATCGAAACACAAAGAACAAAAATTGAATGGTACATGCATTTGCAATGGATTAAAAAATTAAATGGTGCAAACTAACAGCCATTCGCAACATTAAAAAAAACAAAGCATTAGTGCAGTAAATGAACAACAATCACTAAAGAAAATCAATACAAGTTCAATGAAATTTACAAATAGCCCAGATTTAATATATAAGTTCAACCATCACTAAAGCAAATGAACAACTATGCTCAAGTAGAACATATAATCTACTCAATTATGCCCTCGCAATCCTCTCTAACATAACAAATGTAACAACCCTAGATTTTTATGTATATTTTAATTTTGACTTTATTTCATTTTGAATTTTTTTAAAACTTGTTTCATTTCAAACATTTCATTTTAAATATAAACTTTGATTATTATGTGAATTACAATTCCAAATGGTATAAATTGAATATTTTCCTGAAATGTTGACTTTGGTCAATTTGGGTCAAACTTTGATTTTTAAATTTCAAATTTAAATATTTAAATTTTTAAATTTTATCTTTTATTATGAAAATATATTAAAATTTAAGAATACTGCTTTTCGTTTCGTTGAAATCCGATTTATATTGTGAAAGTTATGCTTTTTACAATATTGATTTATTTAATAAAAAATTGTCTATTTTAATTTATATAAAAAAATATTTTAGTTTTTATATATATGTGTGTAATATGTTATATTATATATTTTTTGTCTTTTAAATATTTTTAAAGTGATGTTTGAATTTTTCCAAAAATTTATTGAATTTGTTTTCTATTTTTAAAGGCTAGTTTTCATTTTTCTGCTGTTTTCTTCATTTAAATTATATTTAATTAAAATTTATATATTTATTTTGTGAATGAATTTTAATTTTATGTTCTTATCTCTATTTATAAATATTTTTCATGTACATAAAATTTTCCAAAGTCATTGCATTTATTTTCAAATTTTCTAAACTAGTTTTCATTTTCTGTGTTATTTTCCTAATTTAATCATACATAATCAATATTTATTTATTTATATTTTGTTTATTTGTGATATTTTCGTATTTTAACTGAATTTATATACATATTTCAGTTATTTAAAATTATAAAAAGAAATAAGAAAAATTTGAAAGGTTTTGTGACTTTTTATTTCTTAAGGCTCTTTGTATTCTCACCTTTTCAACTCCAGCCATTACTTTTCATTCAATTGGCTGCCTTAACTCATTTCTCCAGCCGACTCCTCTGTCATTTCACGTGATTTTTCATTCTCAAACTCTGAAAAAAAGTACGGCCTCTCCTATGTGAAAAGCTTGGTAAAAGTTTTCTTCTTTTCTATGCAACTTCTACTTGTTTTCTTATGGTTTTGCACTTGTTTTCTCACCTTCTTTGCTCAGCTCCTCCTTCCTCCTCCACCTTGGCCTCTTCCACCACCACCACATCTGGTCATCACCTCCTCCAGCCTAGGCCCAAGCCATGGCCGTGCCCCTTGATGAAGAAGACCCACCTAAAAATGAACAAAACTCCACCTAAATGTTCATAGCCTAGCCTAACTTGTTCCACCACCTCTCTCCATCACTTTGGACGACCATACACCACCACTACCAGTAAATTCCTAACCTGAGCCCACTGCCACATCATCCTCCAGCCCACTACAGACCTGGCCTTGCTCTCCTTGGCGTTGGCCGAGCCCTCTAGTGCATAGGAATCCATGATATTTGCCTTGTAGTGTTAGTTCATGCTAATATATCTTTGCTCCATCATTTGCCATGCTAGACCGACCTTTAAGAACCCAAACCAGATCCAAACCATGCCTTTAGCCGTGCCATTTCAGATCTGGAGTTGAAGCATAGGTGGTAGAAAGCAAGTGCAAACACTTCGGTGATGTTTTGTGTATTCATTTCTAGCTTTGTTTAATTGAATTTGGGTTGAAAACTTATGTTATATTTATTTGTTTTGTCTCATGTATCCAAGGAGACTTAATCTTTGGCTCTTCCACTCATCTTTGTGTCGTGTTATCGTGCTTGTTTGGATCTCATTCGTGCATTCGTCGTTGTGTCTCCAGCTCAAAACAGTGAGTTATTCTCACCAGACAATATGTTCATATATAACTAGTAAATTGACCCCTTCTGAATCTGTAAAATGCATTATCATGTTACACCTGCTATATTATGATTATATGATATTCACCCATGATTATACACCTGTTATAACATCTGTTACTGTTATATTATGTTGTTCTGTTATTTTTATCAGTTTATCACACTACAAGTTCCCTGTAGATTAGAATCACTATGGGTTGAAATGATACATACCCGAACGGACTTTAGAATAGGAGAAAATCGTTATGGGCTGAAATGATTGGCCTGAATGATTTTAAATTATTTTCTTTTACTTGGGATTACGGGTTTGAAATGATCAAACCCGGGTTTTCTTTGTAAATTACGGGTTGAAATGATATATTACCCGTATCACTTTACCTAGGCTAGAAAATGAAATACAGACCCGTTGTTAAAATATGGTTTTCTAAATTTTTTTTTCATTTTTTTTAGAAATGTAAATATTATAATATTTTGATTAGATTTGATAAAAATGATTTTTGTAAAGCATTATTGATTTTCTGAAAATTTTTAAGTGAAACAAATAAAGGGCAAAGTTAGAAATCTGAAATGTAAGTTATTTTGGAAATTATAATTTGGTGATAAATTGAATTTAAATTAAATATGAAAATATGATTAATTTATGATATTTTGAATTAAATGAATTTAAAATTATTTTATAATATATTAACGATTTTTGAATAAAGTTAAAATGCGAAATGAATGAATATTTAGGTTGAAATTTGGAAATATAACTAAAATTGAAAATTTGTGAATTTGGCTTAAAAGTGAATTTTAAGTTAAGTAAATAAAAAGGAAATTAAGTTATATTTGAAAATTTTAAACTTAAATGTTAATTTAAATTTAATTTATTGAATTTAAAATTTAATGTTGGAATTTAATAAGTGAATTATTATTAAATTTTGATTTTTGAATGGAGATTTAACTTTATAAAATCATGAATATAAGGGTATTTGAATGACTGTTTTAAAAGAGAAATTATATGATTTTATATACTAAAAATGATTTAAATTGAAATATAGTTGTTTGTGAATTATATTGAATACTTGAAGTTAATTAACTGCATTTCTGAAATGCTATTAATTCTAATGTAAATGATAATACAACATTTGTAAATGCTGTAGTTGATGATAATGAACCAAATGGCTAAGTTTAATTAAAGGTTATTATAGCATTTTTGTAAATGCTATAATTGTTAAATTTAACTAAGTTTTATTTGAAACTAATGTAACCCTATTACAGCATTTTTAAATGCCATCTTTTGTTAAATTGAACTGTTTTGAATGTAACTTTCCGTAGCAATTTCTAAATGCTGCGAAAGTTGAATTTTCATCTGTTTTAATAAATTAAGTGAATAAATGAATTTTGAAAGACTAAAATTTTGGAAATTTAATAATTTAATTATTAAATATAATAACTTCATTTTATGATTTAAAATGAAGTAATTTGTTTCGAAATATAAACTATTTTGAAATGTGTTTTGTAATGGTATTTAAATTAAATAAAAATGAATGTGGTTTGGAAGATATGATATTTTGAATGATATTTAATTTTGAAATTATATTTGATTTTGAAGTATAAATACCATTTTTAAATTTTAACCACGGGATGTAATTAGTTTATAGTTTAACTGATTCTTGAAGGATGGGCGATCCCAAGCATCCTTTAAGTTATTGTGCACTTCTACTACAGTTCACTTGAGTTGGTTTACATTATATAAGTATATATTGTCCTGACTCGAGTGTTTTATGTTTTACTTTACGCTCGGGTCAGCCTGAGTATTTACAGCTTAGCTTTGGATTTCTTTTCTGGAGCTAGGAATCGCTGGAGATTTTGCTTGTCTAGTTATCTATTTCCTTTCAGTTTCAGTTGTTCCATTTCAGCTCTGGTATTTATAACTTCTATGTATTTGTGATTCTATTTATATGTTTTCAGACTAATATTATGTATTATGTTTTGAGAGTTTGTTATAGCTTCATGAACTACTATGGTATTTTTATTTCCGCTGCGAGTTATTCTGATATATATGTGTCTGTGATTCTATGGTTGTATTTTATTTGCTCCAAATTTATTTACAACGCGGTATTTTGAGCAATTCAAGTCCGACATGTGCGGATGCGAATGGCTGAAAATATCGGGTTATTACAGTTGGTATTAGAGCTTTGGTTTTTAGGCAAACCTTAGCCCGTAGAGCAAAAACTCATTAGAGATAGGGTAGAAATATCCTAGAATGGGTGAAATCAATCTCAGAATCATTTCCTTGTGAGAGAACATATTTTCGAAGTATAAAATGATTTCTAAATGATTTTTAAAATAGTTTCAAAGATTATTTTGGTATAATTTTTTTTATTTTGAAACCAAGATTTTCTAAACTTCATTCCTTCTGTATCAACCTTGTTAGAAACCTCTTGGTTAGAATTCTTATCGATTAGGGTTCCCTGAACTTTGGAACACTCCCTCTTGTTCCGAAGTCCAGTCTTGTCTTCCCTATTTTACCTTTTTGATTTTGGAGCATTCCATAACTCCACTTTGGAATGACCTTTCTAAAGATCGGTGATTCCGCCAATCTTTGAATGATCTGTAAAGAGGTGAAACTCCTTTACAAATTACAATTGATTCACCAAAGATTTCTGTATCCACGGTTTACGATGCTATCTATCTCCTGCTCTATCGAGATTCTATCTTCGGCGATCGAATGTCTATTTGCCTTAGATTTCTGCATCGATCATATTCCTGAAGTCACGGTTGACCAGTTAAGGTCGCCCGCGATTTATATAGGCTTATCCATCTTCTATTTGGTAATTAAGTTATCTCATCTTCGTTTGAATTTATCTTCGAACTAGAATTCTATTTGATTAGAGTTCCTCTAATTTTGAATCTTTGTTTGTTTGAAATCCTTCCTTGAATCATCCTTTGGAAATTTGTGTTTGGTTGTATTTTGAAATTGTACATACATCGAAATTATTAAGGATGGCCATATTTTTATATATAAAAGTGAAATGTTTTCGATAAGGACTATATACCTTCCAAAAATGAAAATTTGAAATTTTGAAAGAATTTGAAATTTTGAAAATTTTATAAGAACTTGATTTATACAAAAATGTTTTATAACTGAAGGGTTTTGAATTTGAATTTCGAGGAATCAAACTCCGGTGTTTTGAAATCGGTTTTAAGATTTTGGAAAATATATAATAATAATATGATTTAAAGATATTTTTTTCAAATAAAAAAATGTTTCAAATGTATTCGAATGAATTTCAATGATTTCTAAGGAATTTCAAAGAAGTTTTTCAAAGTTAATTGAAGTCCAGAACTCACCTGTGTCATTGGAAAATAATTTCGATGATGAATGCATGCATCATCGACATTGATTTTCAAGTTTCTGAGTGGGGGAGAGGCCACTCTAGTAGCTTTGCTATGCGATTGATTCTGTGAAACCAATTTTGATTTCAGATTTTGAAATATGGTGTGATATTCGAAAGATATATGTATATGTATATATATATTTGAAATGATCTAAAGTAGGTCGGTGTTCAGTCCTCGAGATTCAGATTTGTTTTGATATAACCTTATCTATTGGAATTGATTTACTGATTTGTTAGTGATTTCCCACACTTGTATTTGAAATTATGATTTCTTCGACTATTTTGAAGGTTCGAACACTTCCAAATCAACTTTAACTTTTCAAAGCTAAGAAATTTTGAAAGGTATAAGGTATTTGATAAAAAATATAAGTTTAGTTTGTATGCTTCAAGTATGAAATAATATGATTTGTATAAGTTGAAACTGTTTTGTTAAGTAAATAAATAAGACTATTTTGAATTATACTAATACGAAATTTAGTTTGAAATGTTTTGGATAAAAATTAGTCTTTAAATGTTTGAGAAAAATTTGGTTTTAAATGATTTAACTTAGTAACATCTTTATGAAACTATTTATTTAACAAGTTGGAATAGATACATAAGTTGTACGTACGTTGTTTTATTCGCATAATTAATTTGATCCAAGTTTGAGTACACAAGTTCGAGGTGAATTACACCATTTCGTGTTAGGATTTTTCATTTGATTCTTGATAGGCAATATTTGATATGGATTTTGGGCTTGATTCTAGAATTCTCTATCATAGTATATGGCTATGCAAGGAGACTGATGGCTTCTAGTCGAGAAACCATATCGAAGTCCGCATTAGGGAAGTCGAATGGGCAATACTAGTTCGAAAGCGAACTTGTGAGATCAAGCGAGCGATTGAATGTAATGTTGCGAAATGATGACATATGTAAGTAATAATTAAGAAAATTTGAGATATATGAAATTATAAAGTTTAGTTTGAAATATGGTATATTTAAGCCTTGAAAAATATTTAAGATTTAATAGTTTATTTTGTAAATCAAATCTATATTTGAAATTTGATAATATTTGAAATGGTTTTGTTGGAAAACTAAATTGAATTGAAATGATGGTTTGAATTGAATTAAAATTGGAAATTTTAGATTTGGGTTTAATTGAATAAATTTGTGAAATGTAAAGAATTAAAGGAATGTTTTATGATTTCAAATGTATGATTTCAAAGGGTTATGATTTTCAAAGTGTAAAGATTTTAAGTATTTTGATTTCGAAAGATTTACAACTTTGAAAGTATTATGATTTTTTGATAATGAATATATGTTTGAAATAGAAATGAATTTGTTTGGCATAAATGTTGTTGATTCGGAACTTTGGATTATCTTCTAAATCTTTGGCTTTAAGAAAATTTAAAACTGAATATATGTAATTTGGAAGAAAGGATTTGGTGAAATCATATATGATTTTTGAAACTGAAATGATATTGAACAAATTAAAATTGAGAACCTTGATTTACTAAATACTTGATTTGGGAGTTATCGAACTTATATAAAAATTGATTTGTGTAAGTATGCAGTTGATTTGAAAACAGTTGATTCGGAAACTATTGAATTTGAAAAGGTACTCAATTTTGAAAAAAATGAAATCTTATATAATCGAAATTTATATAAGTGTGATTTGATATACTATTATTTTGAAAAGTATTTGATTTGAAATGAAATATTATACAACATGGACTTTATATAAGTATGATATTTAAAAGTGATTTTGAAAGGTACTATATGATACATATTTTCGAAGTAAAGATATGGAAAGTGCCTTCTGCTTGATATCCGCTTTGTGGCCACACTGTGGATTCATTATATCGATATTATTCTCTCTCTTTGATTTGGGTTTTCCGGATATGATACTCGAGTGTCCATCGAATTTCACAGCGATCCCCGTGGTCTTATGATCGCGACTACATAGCGCAACTGCCTGGCTGAGTCTTGCCTAGGGGTACGGATTGTTTCCTGGGGGATCCAGGCGTAACCATTGTGTATCATGCAATCTGTGTAGGTCGCGAAGAGTAGCGCAAGTGCCTGGCTGTGTCTTGCCTAGGGGTACGGATTGTTTCCTGGGGGATCTAGGCGTAACCATTGTGTATCCTGCATTCTACTCGTCATCATGGCGTAACTCGCAGGGCTGAGAAAGCTTACGGATACAGATTGTTTCCTGGGGGATCCAGGCGTAACCATTGTGTATCTGCGATCCATGGTTAGAAAACTGTTTCGATTTGGTTGATTTTTTTGGATTGTACTTTCCATATCTGTTTTTAAAAGTTTTTTCATTATTTTCACTGGGTGTTGAAACAAGTCTACTAAGTACTTGGAGAATTCTAGCTTTGCGCCTGATCAACGCATAGCCAGAGTCTGCAGGAACGAAAGTAAACTTGTTAAGACATCGAGTTATAAAAGTATTTTGATTAAAGTATCTTGATAAGGTAATATATAAAAAATATTTTGATCAGTTATTTTCCCTTTTAAATTTAAAATGTTTTAAATATTGTTTACTTTGAACCATCAGATTTGAATCAAATGACTATTCATCATACTAAAAAAAAAAATTAAATTTAAATGTATAATGGTTCAAATAAGGTTCATCCTTGCCTTTCAGCCTACTTTACCTCCTAGCTATCTTTTTTCCCTACCTCCTTTCGGGGATGTATTCCAACCTATTGTTCTTTCTTGTTGTTTCTCCGCTTCCTTCCTTTTCGAGGACGAAAAGATTTGAGTGGGGGAGAGTATAACAACCCTAGATTTTTATGTATATTTTAATTTTGACTTTATTTCATTTTGAATTTTTTTAAAACTTGTTTCATTTCAAACATTTCATTTTTAAATATAAACTTTGATTATTATGTGAATTACAATTCCAAATGGTATAAATTGAATATTTTCCTGAAATGTTGACTTTGGTCAATTTGGGTCAAACTTTGATATTTAAATTTTAAATTTTAAATTCTTAAATTTTATCTTTTATTATGAAAATATATTAAAATTTAAGAATACTGCTTTTCGTTTCGTTGAAATCCGATTTATATTGTGAAAGTTATGCTTTTAACAATATTGTAAGTAAATTGATTTATTTAATAAAAATTGTCTATTTTAATTTATATAAAATAGTATTTTAATTTTTATATATATGTGTGTAATATGTTATATTATATATTTTTTGTCTTTTAAATATTTTTAAAGTGATGTTTGAATTCCAAAAATTTATTGAATTTGTTTTCTATTTTTAAAGGCTAGTTTTCATTTTTCTGCTATTTTCTTCATTTAAATTATATTTAATTAAAATTTATATATTTATTTTGTGAATGAATTTTTATTTTATGTTCTTATCTCTATTTAACAATATTTTTCATGTACATAAAAAATTTCCAAAGTCATTGCATTTATTTTCAAATTTTCTAAACTAGTTTTCATTTTCTGTGCTATTTTCCTAATTTAATCATACATAATTAATATTTATTTATTTATATTTTGTTTATTTCTGATATTTTATTATTTTAACTGAATTTATATATATATATATATTTTAGTTATTTAAAATTATAAAAAGAAATAAGAAAAATTTGAAAGGTTTTGTGTCGTTTTATTTCTTAAGGCTCTCTATATTCTCACCTTTTCAACTCCAGCCATTACTTTTCATTCAATTGGCTGCCTTAACTCATTTCTCCAGCCGACTCCTCTATCATTTCACATGATTTTTCTTTCTCAAACTCTGAAAAAAAGTACGACCTCTCCTATGTGAAAAACTTGGTAAAAATTTTCTTCTTTTCTATGCAACTTCTACTTGTTTTCTTATGATTTTGCACTTGTTTTCTCACCTTCTATGCTCAGCTCCTCCTTCCTCCTCCACCTTGGCCTCTTCCACCACTACCACATCTGGTCATCACCTCCTCCAGCCCAGGCCCAAGCCATGGCCATGCCCCTTGATGAAGAAGACCCACCTAAAAATGAACAAAACTCCACCTAAATGTTCATAGCCTAGCCTAACTTGTTCCACCACCTCTCTCCATCACTTTGGACGACCATACACCACCACCACCAGCAAATTCCTGACCTGAGCCCACTGCCACATCATCGTCCAGCCCACTACAGACCTGGCCGTGCTCTCCTTGGCCTTGGCCGAGCCCTCTAGTGCATAGGAATCCATGATATTTGCCTTGTAGTGCTAGTTCATGCTCATATATCTTTGCTCCATCATTCTGCCATGCTAGGCCGACCTTTAAGAACCCAAACTAGATCCAATCCTTTAGCCGTGCCATTTCAGATCTGGAGTTGAAGCATAGGTGGCAGAAAGCAAGTGCAAACACTTCGGTGATGTTTTGTGTATTCATTTTTAGCTTTGTTTAATTGAATTTGGGTTGAAAACTTATGTTATATTTATTGTTTTGTCTCATGTATCCAAGGAGAATTAATCTTTGGCACTTCCACTCATCTTTGTGTCGTGTTATCGTGCTTGTTTGGATCTCATTCGTGCATTCGTCATTGTGTCTCCAGCTCAAAACAGTGAGTTATTCTCACTAGACAATATGTACATATATAACTAGTAAATTGACCCCTTTTGAATCTGTAAAATGCATTATCATGTTACAGCTGCTATATTATGATTATATGATATTCACCCATGATTATACACCTGTTATAACATCTGTTACTGTTATATTATGTTGTTCTGTTATTTTTATCAGTTTATCACACTGTAAGTTCCCTGTAGATTAGAATCACTATGGGTTGAAATGATACATACCCGAACGGACTTTAGAATAGGAGAAAATCATTATGGGCTGAAATGATAGGCCTAAATGATTTTCAATTATTTTCTTTTACTTGGGATTACGGGTTTGAAATGATCAAACCCGGGTTTTCTTTGTAAATTACGGGTTGAAATGGTATATCACCCGTATCACTTTACCTAGGCTAGAAAATGAAATACAGACCCGTTGTTAAAATATGTTTTTCTAAATTTTTTTTAATTTTTTTTAGAAATGTAAATATTATAATATTTTGATTAGATTTGATAAAAATGATTTTTGTAAAGCATTATTGATTTTCTGAAAATTTATAAGTGAAATAAATAAAGGGCAAAGTTAGAAATCTGAAATGTAAGTTATTTTGGAAATTATAATTTGGTGATAAATAGAATTTAAATTAAATATGAAAATATGATAAATTTATGATATTTTGAATTAAATAAATTTAAAATTATTTTATAATATGTTAATGATTTTTGAATAAAGTTAAAATGCGAAATGAATGAATATTTAGGTTGAAATTTGGAAATATAACTAAAATTGGAAATTTGTGAATTTGGCTTAAAAGTGAATTTTAAGTTAAGTAAATAAAAATGAAATTAAGTTATATTTGAAAATTTTAAACTTAAATGTTAAGTTAAATTTAATTTAATGAATTTAAAATTTAATGTTGGAATTTAATAAGTGAATTATTATTAAATTTTGATTTTTGAATGGAGATTTAACTTTATAAAATCATGAATATAAGGGTATTTGAATGACTGTTTTAAAAGAGAAATTATATGATTTTATAAGCTAAAAATGATTTAAATAGAAATATAATTGTTTGTGAAATTATATTGAATACTTGAAGTTAATTAACTGCATTTCTGAAATGCTATTAATTCTAATGTAAATGATAATACAGCATTTGTAAATGCTGCAGTTGATGATAATGAACCAAATGGCTAAGTTTAATTAAAGGTTATTATAGCATTTTTGTAAATGCTATAATTGTTGAATTTAACTAAGTTTTATTTGAAACTAATGTAACCCTATTACAACATTTTTAAATGCAATCTTTTGCTAAATTGAACTGTTTTGAATGTAACTTTCCGTAGCAATTTCTAAATGCTGCGAAAGTTGAATTTTCATCTGTTTTAATAAATTAAGTGAATAAATGAATTTTGAAAGACTAAAATTTTGGAAATTTAATAATTTAATTATTAAATATAATAACTTCATTTTATGATTTAAAATGAAGTAATTTGTTTCGAAATATAAACTATTTTGAAATGTGTTTTGTAATGGTATTTAAATTAAATAAAAATGAATGTGGTTTGGAAGATATGATATTTTGAATGATATTGAATTTTGAAATTATATTTGATTTTGAAGTATAAATACCATTTTGAAATTTTAACCACGGGATGTAATTAATTTATAGTTTAACTGATTCTTAAAGGAAGGGCGATCCCAAGCATCCTTTAAGTTATTGTGCATTTCTACTACAGTTCACTTGAGTTGGTTTACGTTATATAAATATATATTGTCCTGACTCGAGTGTTTTATGTTTTACTTTACGCTCGGGTCAGCCTGAGTATTTACAGCTTAGCTTTGGATTTCTTTTCTGGAGCTAGGAATCGCTGGAGATTTTGCTTGTCTAGTTATCTATTTCCTTTCAGTTTCAGTTGTTCCATTTCAGCTCTGGTATTTATAACTTCCATGTATTTGTGGTTCTACTGTATATGTTTTCAGACTAATATTATGTATTATGTTTTGAGAGTTTGTTATAGTAGCTTCATGAACTACTATGGTATTTTTATTTCCGCTGCGAGTTATTCTGATAATTATGTGTCTGTGATTCTGTGGTTGTATTTTATTTGCTCCAAATTTATTTACAACGCGGTATTTTGAGCAATTCAAGTCCGACATGTGCGGATGCGAATGGCTGAAAATATCGGGTTGTTACAGCAAACATCTTCATCATCCGCTTCAGTTATTTCATCTTCCACCACTTGAATATCTTCCTTGATGCAATCGTGCTCCTCTATATCATTAAAACTTCTTGATGGTGCTTTCATTACAACGTACCAATTAGAAACATCGTTCTCTCTTGAATAAAATACTTGTTTTGCTTGAGATGCAAGTATGTATGGGTCTCGCGAAAATGATGCTTGATGTAAATTAACAAGAGTGAACCCATCATCATCAACTTTTACTCCATTTCCTTTATACGTCCAACGACACTTGAAAATTGGAATATAAAACAAATGATAATCTAATAAAATTATATCTGTCAATATTCCATAATAAGTGACCACATCAACCACTTGGGGCATATCTTTAGCACTTGCTCTACACATAGTAGTTGCATCAAAAGTCACCCCACAATTCTGAGTTTCTCTCCCTAAATCTTTTACATGAAAACGTTGCTTGTTGATGATATATCCTTTGAAAGACATGGCATCATCCTTCGGACCATAAGCAATCCATTTTAACATGTCATTATGATCCTTGGAGGTAATAGGCATCTACAACAAATTTCATTTAGCATGTAAATTTATATAGTAATATTGATAGTTGAATGAGAATATATTTGAAATCTAACTAACCTTCCTTTTAATCCAATCGACAAAACTTTTTGTATGTGTTTCCCAAAGTAAGGTCGCATTTTTTGTCATGCGTTGGTCTGAATTTTCTAATTCCTCCAAATGCAAACTAGTATTGAACAATTGATTATAAGTTATATATATCATTGCGAACACATCAAAATATTTAAAACAATATAACATAAACTTACTCTATAAACAGTTCCACCACGGCCATATTCATTAACATAGCTAAATGAGCACTTTCTTTCTCATTAACTGGCAATTTAATTGTCTTCGATACTGAATTTGGACGTCCCTCTAATATTCTACTACTTTCATAATCTTCATTTCGAGCTCCTTTCTCCTCTATATGTCCTGATTTCTTCAAAAATTCATTGAATAACAACATGCATTCTGTTGCAAGATACGATTCTGCAATACATCCCTCTGGTCGTGCATAGTTTCTGACATAATCTTTGAGTGTCTTCATATATCTTTCGAATGGGTACATCCATCGAAAATGAATAGGTCCACACATTTGTGCTTCTTTTCCAAGATGAATGGATAAGTGTATCATTATATGAAAGAAAGATGGTGGAAAAAAATTTTCAAGCTCACATAAAACGTTAATAATTTCAACATTGATTTGTTCTACCTTCTCTTTATGAAGAACACGTTGACATAATTTGTTGAAAAAAGAACATAAGTGAATAATCGCTTTTCTTGCCTTCTTTGCCATGAACCCTCTCGATGCTACTGGCAATAAATGTTGCATTAATACATGGTAATCATGTGACTTCAACCCACTAATTTTGCAATCCGACAACGAAATCCGATTTTTTAAATTTGAACAGTAGCCATCCGCTCCTTTGAAATCATACAGTCTTTTGCAAAATATTTTTCTCTCGGATTTTGACAACATATATGGAGCCGGTGGAAGATATGTTTTATTCCCACGAGGTTGTGTTTGAAGCTCACTTCGAATTCCCCAATCGTCTAAATCCTTTCTACAATTGGTTCCATCTTTGGATTTATTTCCATGCAACATTGTGCCCAATAGGCTTTCACCAATGTTCTTCTCCACATGCATCACATCTAAATTGTGACGTAATGGAAGTTCCTATGAAAACCAAAACAATAATGCATTATTGGGTTTTTCTTGTATTAAAACAATGAAAAATAAATAAATTAACCACTAACCTCCCAATAAGGCAAATCAAAGAAAATTGATCGTTTTTTCCACCTTGATAGCTCTACTTCTGTAGAACTGTTAGTATCATCATATTCATCTTCTTTATCATAGACATGCTTTCTCTTCTTACTTTTCTCCTCTATTCCTTTTCCAAAATCATTTGGATAATCCTTCAATAATGCATAGATGTTTCTTGTAACAACCCCCAATTTAGTACCATTCAAATCGACAATAATCCACACTTGTCGGACTTGAATGATGCGAAATAACAGATTGTAAATAAATTTGGAGCAAATTAAATCAAATATACAGAATCACAGACATAGAACAAACAGAATAACTCGCAGCGGAGTATAAAATAACATAGTAGTTCATGAAGCTACTATAACAGAGTCTCAAACCAAATACATAATATAGTCTGAAAAACAACAGAATAGAAATCCCAAATACATAGAAGTTCATTAATACATGAGATAAACTAATACAGCTGAAACAGAAGTTGATAAATATGTAGATAAGTAGAAACTCCAGTGAAAGACTAGCTCCAGGAAGAGAATCCAAAGCTGTGAATACTCAGGCTGACCCGAGCGTAAAGCAAAACACAAAACACTCGAGTCAGGACAATATATACTTATATAATGTAAACCAACTCAAGTGAACTGTAATAAAGATACAAGTAACTTAAAGGATGCCTGGGACCGCCCATCCTCTAAGGATCCGTTAAACTATTTACTATATAGTAATATTTCGCTATTATACTAAAGTCTACAGTAAAATAAACATACTTTTAAATAGCGTTCCGGGCTACCCATATCACCCTTCACACATAATAGTCCCAGTAGTCCATCCAATATCATGCCATCTCCACTCTGGGTGACTGTCAGAGGACACCACACAGGCTACGGGAGAAAGACAAACTCGTAGTAAAGGCTCGGTATGGTAGGTGACACGGCACACAAGGCAATGCCAGGGTAGATATACCAATTACGCACACGGGCTGGTGGTAACGCAGCAGCCACATACGCCCACCCCGAACAACACTCCAAAAATCAAGGGGTGCACCCAATCGATCACAACAGTAATAGAATGGTATCGAAGAAGTGTGTTCAGCCAGAGGTGCTACCTCCTTTGGCCCGAGATCGCTCCTGTTTTAGCCACCTTATGCTAACTCACGGGAGTTAGGTTCACGAAATGTACCTTAGGAACGTCGTCACCATCCTACTTCATTCTGGAATCTCCACCGCGCACACAGTTGTTAAAGTGGTTTTCAGTATCGACAGAGAGTATGTCCATATCCGATCCCGGTCTCTTTAACAACCAATCGTTATTATAACCCGTAGTTATAATTTCAAAAATGGTATTTATTTCTCAAAATCCAATATCATTTCAAATCCATTTCAAAATATCAACTTATCATTTCATTTGAAAAACATATTCATTTTTTTTATTCAATTTAAAAATACCATTCACATTTCAAAATAGTTCAATTCCAGCAAATTACTTCGTTTAAATCCTTTAAAAGTGAAGTTATTACATTTAATAATTAAATTATTAAAATTCCAAAATTTTCAACTTTCAAAGTTCATTCATTCACTTAATTTTATCAAAACGGTGAAAATTCAACTTTCGCAGCATTTGGAAATTGCTACATAAAGTTATATTCAAAACAGTTAAATTTGACAAAGACAGCGTTTAAAATGCTGTAATAGTGTTACATTAGTTTCAAAGAAAAAAAAACTTAGTTTAATTAAACAATTATATTTTCTATAATTCACTTTTAACTTATAAAATCACATAATTTTACTTTTATAACCATCATTTAATTTTCTTTAATTTCATGATTTCATAAAGTTAAATTTCCATTTAAAAATTCATATTTAACACTAATTCACTTATTAAATTGCAGCGTCCAATTTTAAATTCATTACATTTAAATTTCAACCTAACACTTAAGTTAAAATTCTCAAATATAACTTAGTTTATATTTTTATTTACTTAATTAAAAATTCACTTTTAAGTCAATTCCAAAAGTTTCAATTTTAGTTACAATTTAAAATTTCAACTTAAATATTCATTCATTTCACATTTCAACTTTATTAAAATCATTAATATGATATAAAATCAAATTAAATTACTTTAAATTCAAATTATCATAAATTTATCATGCTTTCATATTCTATTTAATTTCAAATTATAATTAAATCAAATTTCCCAAAATAGCTCACATTCAAAATTTTCTAACCTTTTCGTTAATTTATTTCACCTGTAATTATTCAGAAAATCAATAATATTTTACCAAAAATCATTTTTAATTAGGTTTAAATCAAAATATTTTAATATTTATATTTCTAAAATAATTTTAAAATTTTTAGAAAAATATATTAACTACGGGTCTGTATATAATTTTCTACACTAGGAAAAGTGATACGGGTAATATATCATTTCAACCGTAATTTACAAAGAAAAATCCGGGTTTTATCATTTCAAACCCACAGTCCCAAGTAAATGAAATAAATTTGAAAATCATTCAGGCCTATCATTTCAGCCCATAATGATTTTCCCTTATTCTAAAGTCCGTTCGGGTATGTATCATTTCAACCCATATTGATTCTAATCTAAAGGGAACTTGCAGTGATAAACGAATAAAATAACAGAACAGCATAATATAACAGTAATAAATGTCATAATAGGTGTTTAAGCATGGGTGAACATCATATAATAGTGACATAGAAAATAATAATATGGTGATGCAGTTTACATATTCACAAGTGATCAATTTACTATTCATATAAGTATAAAACTGTCTGGTGAGAATAACTCACTGTTTTGAGCCGATGACACAATGACGAATTGCACAAATGGGATCTACACAAGCACAAAAGCACGAAACAGATACGAATGGAGGAGCCAAGGATTAATTCCCTTGAATACAATCAAACAAACAATATAACAATTATAAGGTTTCAGACCAAAAATACGATAAACTATGCTAGAAATAACTTCATAAAACAAAGCTGAAATGCTTTGCACTTGCTTCCGACATCCCATAGGCTCGGCCAGAGGTGGAGTACAGGTCTAAGGCAATGGTTTTGGGTCAGGTCTGGGTTGCTAAGGTCGGCCTAACATGAGTTTGTTGATGGCAAAAGTTATGGAGATGGAACAACAACACAACAAGGCGTAACTAGTAACAACATCACAAGTTTCAAGCAAACAAATCTCGGCCAAGGCTGCTGTGGTCACGGCCAGAGGAGTGGGGTCCACTGTGGTGATGTGGAAGAGGGTGCTGGAGGTGCTGGAGGTGGTGGTGGTCATGTAGGTGGCGGCCATCGGTGGTGGAAGTGGTGGATGTGAAGGCTTGTGCTTGGCTAGGTCAAGATGTTGGAGTTTGGTGAACTTGGTGAAGGAACTACCACCAAGTGTGGTACGGATGGGGATGGTCAGTGAGGAGGAGGTGCTGGTGGCATGCTTAGGTGGTGGTGGTGGTGGCAGGGGCTGGAGAGGGGCATGGCCGATCCTATGATAAAGAAGATCAAGTGCAAATCAAACGAAAAATCAGCATACGTGAACAAAAGGAGATAAAAGAAAAATAGAATTTTACCAACTTATCAAACAAGTGAAGGCCGAATTTTATTTTAATGAGATGAGAAATGATGTACATAAATGAATAATGGAGGTAGGCAGCTGAAGTATGTGAGTTATTATGGCTAATTGATGGCAAAAGTAAGTTAAAAATGTGAAAAGGCAGGAAAATCAAAAGCCATTGGAAATAAAAAGTCACAAACCCTTTCAATTTACCTTTAAGTATTTGTATAAGTTTATATATTCTGAAATAACAATATTATCAGACAAAATTTCGAAACTTTAAAAAAATATAAAAATATATATACCATTTATTAATTATATAGAGTAAAATTAAGGAAAAATAGTTAAAACAGTGAACTAGACTAGAAAATTTGAAATTAAATGAAATAATTTGTAGAAAATTCATATGAGCTTTTAAAGTATTTTTAAACATAAATAATAACATAAAACAAAATTTTATTCACAAAATAAATATTTAAAATTTAATTTAAATATAATTTTTAATGAAGAAAATAGCAAAAAAAGGGGAAAACAGCCCTTAAAAATAGGAAATCAATACAGTAAATTTTGGAAAAATTATATTATTATTTTAAAATATTTAGAGATGAAATTTCACAAATAAAACAAATTTAAAATAAAATAAAGAAATTTAAAATGAAGAAAATGGCAGAAAATTAGAAAACAGCCTTTAAAAATAGGAAATAAATACAGTAAATTTTGAAAAAATTACATTATCATTTTAAAAATGTTTAGAAATGATATCACACAAATAAACAAATTTAAATTAATTTCAAAATGAAATAAAGTCAAATTTAAATATATAGTCAAAATCTAGGGTTGTTACACTCTCCCCCACTCAAATCTTTTCGTCCTCGAAAAGAACGGAAAGGAAAAATAAAGAGAAACGAGATAGAGAAGCAAAATAGTACCTGAAACGAATAGTTCCGGATTCGAAGCACGAATGCTCTCCTCCGTTTCCCAAGTACAATCTCGATCATCAGTACTCCACTGTACTTTGACCAGATTAACAGATTTTCTTCTGAGCTGCTTCGTATCTCTATCGACAATACGAAGTGGCTTCCTCTCAACAGTCAGGTTAGGCTCAATATCCAAACTATCAAGAGCAGAAGGCTGGACAATAAGAGATGGATCGTGGAGATGACGGCGAAGATGTGAGACATGGAATACATCATGCACTCCAGAAAGCTTCTCGGGCAAATCCAGACGATAAGCCAAAGAACCAACTCTTTCCATGATGCGGAAAGGACCAATGAACCTGGGAGAAAGCTTCCCTCTACGACCAAAGCGAATGACATTCCTCAAGGGAGAAACTTTAAAGAACACCTGATCACCAACAGCAAATTCCAAATTTCGCCTACGCCTATCAGCATATTTCTTCTGTCTATCCTGAGCGACTCTCAGCCTCTTCTTAATCTCCTCAACTTTCTCAGAAGCTTCCAAAATCACTTCAAGACCAAGAACCAAACGATTACCGGATTCAATCCAGCAAGAAGGAGATCTACAAGGTCGCCCGTATAAAGCAGCAAATGGAGACATTTTGAGACTGGCCTGAATGCAAAGATGGAATAAGATAGATAAAAAGATCAAGAATAGACTGAAAACAGAAGATAAGATAATACCTGATAGCTATTATTGTAGGTAAATTCGGCAAGATGGAGATAATCTTCCCAAGATCCTCCATAATCAAGCACACAAGCACGAAGAAGATACTCGAGAATCTGATTTACTCTTTCCGTCCGACCGTCGGTCTGAGGATGATAAGCAGTGCTCAGATTCAAACGAGTACCCAAAGATTCCTGAAAAGCCTTCCAGAACTGACTAGTAAAGATAGGGTCACAATCACAAACAATACTGAGAGGAACACCATGGAGACGAACGATCTCTCTCATGTAAATCTCAGATAAACTAGAAGCAGAACGAGTAGACTTGACCGGAATAAAATGAGCGGACTTGGTCAGTCTATCAACAATAACCCAGATACTCTCATTGCCTTTCCGAGTCCTCGGTAAACCATCGATGAAATCCATGGAAACCTGTTCCCACTTCCAATTAGGAATCTCGAGGGGCTGCAACAAACCAGGGGTCTTCTGGTGATTGGCTTTGACTTGCTGACAAGTCGCACACCGACTAACAAAGATAGAGATACCCATCTTCATTACCTTCCACCAATAAAGCCTGTTCATATCCTGATACATCTTCGACACACCAGGATGAATAGAAAGTCTGGATCTATGATTTTCCTGAAGCAACTCCTATCTCAAACTATCAACCTTCGGAACACAAATCCTGCCATTAATCCGCAAAATCCCTTTGTCATCAATCTGAACTCCACTACTACCTCTACTACCACCAATTCTGCTAGGAACACTCTCCTTCATCAATCTAAGCATCTCATCCTCATCCTGCTTAGCCATAATCTGATCCAGAAGAGGAGAAGAAGAAACAACAAGCTGACATAACAAAGCCTTCTTCCGACTCAGAGCATCGGCCACAACATTAGCTTTACCGGGAGTATAGTTAATGTCGAGGTCGTAAGAAGCTAGAAACTCAAGCCAACGAACTTGCCTCTGATTCAGATCCTTCTGGGTGAAGATATATCTCTGAGACTGATGATCTGTGAAAAGCTCAAACTTGGTTCCAAGAAGATGATGCCTCCAAAGTTTCAAAGCAAAGACAACAGCAAGTAACTCTAAATCATGAGCAGCATAATTTGCTTCGTCGGTCTTCAACTGACGGCTGGCATAGGCAATAACCCTACCATCTTGCATGAGAACAGCACCCAAACCCTCACGACTAGCATCAGTATAAACTGTAAATCCCTCACTTCCATTCGGAACAGTAAGAACTGGTGCGGAAGTTAGCTTGCTCTTCAACTCACTGAATGCAGCCTTACACTAATCACTCCAGACAAATCTGGCATTCTTCCGAGTTAAAGCTGTGAGAGGTGCAGCAATCCGAGCAAAATTCTCAATGAATCTCTGGTAGTAACCGACAAGGCCCAGAAAACTACGAATATCATATGGAGTCTTTGGAGTTTCCCAATCCTGGAAAAATCGGGGGAAAATAAAATAATAGGAAAAATAGAATAATTAAATTGATAGAGAAAGAGAAAAAAGAAAAACTTACATTGATCTCAGCAATCTTAACTGGATCAACAGAGACTCCATTACTAGAAACAATATGCCCGAGATAACGGACTTCATCGTTCCAAAAATGGCATTTAGAAAATTTAGCCTTTAACTGATGATTTCTGAGAGTCTCAAGAACATATTTCAAATGCGACTTATGCTCATCCTTAGTCTTAGAGAAGACAAGGATATCATCAACAAAGACTAGCACAAATTTATTAAGCACATCACGAAAAACACGATTCATCAAATCAACAAAGAAAGCACGAGCATTAGTCAAATCAAAAGGCATCACTAACCATTCATAAAATCCATTCTCAGTGCGGAAAGCAGTCTTGGGAATGCTATCCTCAGCAACCCTGAGCTGATGAAAACCTGAGGCAAGGTCAAGCTGAGAGAAAATAGTGGCACCATGAAGCTGATCAAACATATCACTGATACGAGGCATAGGATATCTGTTTTTCATAATGAGCTTGTTCAGCTCCCTATATTCAACACACATCCGAAGTGAACCATCAGATTTGGTGACAAAAACTACCGCAGCTCCCCATTCAAAAAAACTGGGCCTAATCAGACCATTGGAAGATAAGTCTTCAATTTGCTTTCCCATCTCAACCATCTCACATGGTGCCATTCTTATGGGAGGAAGAACAATAGGTCGAGCACCAGGAATAAGATCAATCCGAAAATCAATTTCCCGCTTCGGAGGTAAAGAAATGACTTCGCCAAATACATTGGGATATAATCTAACCACAGGGGTTGAATCAAGGTCACTGGAAGAAGAATCCAAAGAATAAATAAAGTTGCCAGCAAAATCCTGAGGCATGCGGCACTGAATAATCAAGGAATTCCCTTGATCATCAACAAGCTAAACAGACCGGGCTCTACAAGAGATATGAGCATTATGATTCACTAACCAATGCTGACCAAGTAATAAATCAAAAGCATCGAAGCCCAGAATATAAAAATCACCACTAAAGTGATGATCAGAATGGAGAAGTTTCACCTCTCGACAAATCCGATTAAGGTTAACAGGACCCCCAATAGGATTTGAAACACATAATGGAACAGAAGTATCCTCAGGAGAAAGGAGACGTTCAAACTTATCACACAAATCAACAGAAATAAAACTGTGTGAAGCACCAGTATCAAACAACACACGAACAGGATGATGAAATAAAGTAAATGAACCCTGGAGTGTACCTTGGTCATCACTAGGAGCAGGGGCAAGTGGAGGAACTGGAGATGAGGCAGAAGTGACAGCAAATATACCAGAAGGAGTACCCCTCTTCTGGGTAGGGCAATCCTTCTTAAAATGACCGGGCTGGAGACAGATATGGCAGAGATCACGTCTAACCGACTGAGCAGGTGAACGAACTGCAGCACCAGATAATGTGGGACAGCTATTGGCATAGTGCCCTCTCTGATCACACCTAAAGCAAGTGATGGAGGAGAGATCAACTGGTTGCCTCTAAGCAGGGGCAGATGATGAAGATCCCAAACCAGGATGCTTCTGCCAATTCTTCTTCTGTTGCTGAAAATTAGGCTTACGCTTCTTGGAAACTGCAGAGGAAGACTGAGCACCAGAAACAGCAGGACTTTTGGATGTGGGATTCTCAAAGCGAATAGCCATATCCATAAGCTGGGTGAAAGAACCATGAACATGAGAAATAAGGCGACTATAATACTCTGGCCGAGCACCAGCAATAAATTTCTCATTCTTCTTAAGAGGAGTATCAATAAGGCCAGGACCGAACTTGGAAAGTTCATTGAATTTCCTCTCATACTCAACAAAAGACATGGTACCCTGCTTCAGATCCATAAACTCACGATAAAGCTGAGATTTCCCGGCTTTTGGCATCCATTTTGCCACAAAAGCCTCCCTGGAAAAGAGATACAGAAAACAGGCTTAAGATAGATTCAAAGAAAGGAAAAATAGGAACAAAATTAAGATAACCCAAAGGATACCTAAACTGATCCCAAGTGAGATCAGCCTCGACGGTGTTAGCCATAACGGACTCCCACCAATCTAAAGCAGAATCATGAAACTGCCAGGCTGCAAGCTGACGCTTCTGAGCATCAGTAATGTCAAGACCATTAAATATCCTCTCAAGACTCCGCAACCACTGTTGTAACATCTCGCCTTTTCGCACACTTTAAACCGACACACGTGCCAATTCAAAGCATGCGCAAGGGCGGATTGTTATGGGGTAAATAAGAAAAAAACAGAGAAGAAATAAAACAAAATAGAATCTCACAGCGGAAGGATAAAATATAATAATCAATATACAGTTCATGATAACTGTTTACAACATATTTATTTTACTTATACAATGAATATCAGAGTTACACATACCAATACAATCAATGCAGCGGAAATTTAGAGTGTGGTGCAATACTATAAATAATATAATACGGATTCTTCGTCTTCGTCCTCCAAAGCTAAATTCTTCGATCCTGAAACGCTCGGACTGACCGGAGCGAATTTGAAAAGACAAAAACACTCAAGTCAGACTAAAAGATCTTATGTGAGTTAAATTAACAGAAATAAATATGAGTACAGTAACTCAAGAGATGTTCGGGATTTACATCTCCTAAGGATCCGTTAAACTATTTACTATGTAGTATATTGCGCTATTATAATAGTGTCTATTTATAAAATAAACTTACTTTTTAATAGCGTTAAGGGGTTACCCATATAGCCCTTAACACAAATAATGCCAATAGTCTATACAGTATCGTAATACCTCCTGATCGGGAAGCTACCAGAGGATACTCCATAGGTACGACACAAATAGAAACTCGTAGTAAAGGCTCGGTATGGTAGGTGACACGGCACAACTAGGCAATGCCAGGGTAGATATACCAATTGCTATCCAGGCTGGTGGAAACGCGTAGCCGCAGTTACCGCCCACCTCGGACTAACTCCCCAAAATAAAAATATAGAAGTGGCCACTGAATCAATCCAAAATCAAAGTATAATATCGAAGAGGAGGGTCCGATCAGAGGAATGACCTCATTGGCCTGAGAATCGCTCCTGTTTTAGCCACCTTATGCCAACTCACGGGAGTCGGGTCCACGTATTTACCTTACAGGAAACGTCGCCACCACCTACTTCATTCTGGAATCTCCACCGCGTACACGGTTAGTCAAAGTGGTTTTCGGTATCGACAGAGAGTATGTCCATATCCGATCCCGGTCTCTTTGCCAACCCATCGTTATTATAACACCGCGGTCATTTAAAATAGGTTATACTTTAAAAATCAGAATAAACATTCCATTTCATAACCATGAATACGATATCATTTCAAAACCCAAAACCATATTTTATCACTTATCCCAAATATAATTCTTTTCCAAAATCATAATGCTTTAACTTCATAACATTTGAAAATCAAGTATTTCAAAACATAATATTTTGAAAATCATAATTTAAAACCATAACTTCTAAAAACTTGAATGGTTTGGACATTCAATGGTGTATGAATTAAATGGTTTAACTTAAATGTTACTTTGTAAAGAAAATAGTTCTCATGGCTTTACAAATACATTTCTTTATTAAAGTCTAAACCAAAATTTATATTATCTCTCTCAAGTTCCAAAACCCTTTAACTTATTTATATATACGTATATCCATTTTGAGTATCAATATTTCAAACTAAAGTCGGATTTTATGCTTTCAACAAATCAATTGTTCTATTAATTAGTCTTGAATATTCATATAAAATCCATAAATAATAAGACTTCAATTTCTAGTAATAAAATATATATTTTTTCCCAATTCAAATTATACTAGAATATTCATTTCAATTTATTTTGGGAAAAATCCAATTATAAATATCATATCTTAAAATTTCCAAACTTAACATTTAAACATATGATATAAATTATTAAACTCCATTTTCCTAATTTTCTTCCATTTTTAAATAAAGATTTTTATACACCTTTTAATTTCAAAATTTTCAACTTCATATGTATATATATGGAAGAATAATATTTATACAATATAAAATTTAAGATTTTTAGAAACCTATTCCATCCAAACCATAGAAATCACATTAAAATAGTTATATATAGACCGCGGTGCCTGTATAAAATTTTCTATCCTATGGTCAAGTGATACAGATATTTATCATTTCAATCCGCAATTTAAAAGATATAAAATTTTGCGGTTGTATATCATTTCAAACCACAATCCCGAATGAAATGAAATATGCATGATAATTCGCAATTTTATGATATTCAATAAACATCCATCAACATCATCCATCATCCAATCAAAATCATCAAGCAATATCAATCAATAACAATTTATATTTGATAATAGATAACAGGTAATAACTGGCAATTTTATTCAGATTAAATTTAACAACTGTTAATCTAATAGTTTATATTCAGTAATAATCTATATAACTGTTAACTAGCAGTTTATAGGCAAACAAATAAATTCTAACTATAAATTAATACGCAATAAATAAATTAAATTAACAGTTAAACTTAATAAATGCAATTCAACAAATATGAGTGAATTAAACATGCCAAATACTCATAAATAAATTTCTATTCATTTCTAAAATTAATTTAACAAACATAAAAGCTTCTAGTAGTTGTGAGTGGGTTTTAAACACTCACCTTTGGAATTTAAATCGAATTTAAATTCAATTTAAACTTAAAATTTTGACGGTCTCCAAATCCATCCAAACCAGCGTCAAAACGTCAGAAATTCCGATACGATCCCAGCAAAACAAACCGCGCATGAATCCGAGCTCGTATGCAAAAGTTATGGAAATTTGAAAAATGGAAAAATTCTGGTCCTGGGTCGACTTCGGGTTTGACTTCGGTGCGCCGCCTCAATTCCCCGGTGCTTGCTTGGAGTTTTCGCCAAAACGACCCGGAGCGACCCGAGTCATTTTCTTCCTGACCCGAAGTTGCTCTAGGGTTTTCTCCCCTGAAACCCGAAGCGCGACCAGAAGCTGCTGCAGATCCGAATTTTTTTTTTTTTTTTAGATTTGAATTTTTTTTTTTTTTTGAACTGACTGGATCTAGGGTTAGCATCCATTGAAAAAGAAGAGGAGCTTGAAGAAAGTATACGCTCAGATGAAAAGAAATTAGGTGGAGGCTAGGGCTTGTAGCTAGGTTTATATAGAGGGGTTAGAGATAGAGTAGATAGACCGTAGAATGAACGTGCGGAACAAACTATGGCCCAAAAAGCCCGCTATGCCTCCGGAACCGAATTTATTAAATCTATATATCCAAATAGGTAATTTAAAATATTCTGAACGCGATGGAAAAAGTTTCACGTCCAAATTTGATCGTATGAAGAAGTTATGCTGAAAAAAAAATTTCGAAATTGATTCAGATTGATTTTAATAAAATTTGATTTCAAGGCGTTTCACGCCCGTACGATCAAACGACAAGTCCGATCGATACGAAACTTGAAACCCTATAATAATTCACCGATACGGATCCGATGAAACTGGTTTCATCGAAATCCGAGTCCGTGACAAAAAAAGGTTATTTTTATATTCATTAAATAAATCAAAATAAATTACAAAAATCCAAATTTTATATTATATTCTAAAATTGTCCAAATTTTATTACTTATATAATTTAATCAATTTCAAATGATTTAATAAGCTTGGATGTGAATTAAAATTATAAGTATATCAATTTGCAGTGTTAATTTCTGCACTTTCCTATATTTAAGAATTATAAAATTGAATGCTCAAAACCCCGTATATTAGATTTTAACTTTTATATACTCATTCTTTATCCAAATAGGGATGCCACATACCTTGGTTCATGATTCACATTATTATTCTTAAAGTTCATTTTAAATTTCAGTAACGTAATATTTAACGTTAAATTCCCTTTATTTATGCAATAAGCGCAATTATTGAATTTGATACTCAAATTGATTTATAGATTCTGCTTTCAAAAAATCTATATCAACAATTTGGTCTAATTATAAATAGAATAAGTATTAACCTCATCTTATAGAATTAATTATTGCAATAAATCCAATTTACCATATCTTAAATCCAAATTAATAGATAAAGCTTGATTCCTTTATTAACTCCTTTGATTTTCAATTAACCTTTTATGGTGAATATAAATTCCAATGTATAATTGAAACCTTATTTCCATTTGATTTCACTATTTCATTAAAAATCCTCATATTCCAGCTAAATTTCAACTAACGTATAAATTAGCTATTTCAATTTCATTTAATTGCGATTATCATACTATAGAAATTAAATTCCATTAAATAAATAAATAAATGTTGATTCCCATCTATTTACATTATATTACATTGGTACTTCTATTTACAACTTAGCTTTGTATAAATGTTTGAATGTAGAATCTTGTGACGCCCCACCTCTATACCCACGCTAGCCAAGATCACTCCGGAGTAGTGCTGTCAACTAGCACGGAGAATGAGGCTGTTGAGGAGCGACCATCCATGTAATTGCTTATCACACGGTGGCTATAAATAATCTTCGGAAACAAACATAGAAATAATCATATCACAAATCAGTCACAGACATCCATATCACAAAGGCGGAAGAAGATATGAATATATAACTAACACATGAAAGTGTACATCAGAGTAGTGGTCAGTTAGTCCCACGATAATACAAAAGAATAGCATCACGTGCTATACAAATGAATACAACTATGAGTCTATATCTCAAGTGTATACAACAAAAACTGCTAATCTAAACAGTTAGCCAAAAGTCAGAGTGATGAATCCCTGGGAAGAAGTCAAGCAGAAGCACCTGTAACATCTCGGTCTGACCCGAGTATTATTTAAGAAAATAATAAACGGGTCAGTCTAGCTATAAATATCAGATGACATGATATAACATAAAAGATATGGCATAAACATAAACATCCATAATGACATACCACTATAAGTATGTAAATAATGATCAACAGAAGATCAATCAATAAGAAATAATCAATATCACAAGAATCTTCTCAAAGATTCGAAAAGGGCATCATACCCCAAACTTGTACTCATAACAAGTCAATGACATAAATTCTAGAAATCAATGCAAGAAGTCCAGAAATCATAGAAAAGAGAAAGAGGCCTATCACATGACGGTCCGAAGACCAAGGGGAGCTACCCCACATGTGTGAATGGAATCACACAGATTAAGGTCCAGACTAACCAAACAGCAAAAAGGTATGTGTGAGTGGAATCACACAAGTGGTGTCTAGTCTAACCTCGCAACAAGAGACATCGCACAGTTGCTAGTCTAAATCATCAGAACGATCGTCATGATCAACGAGAAGTGTCAATTACACTAAGCTAGTAAATATAGAAGTTTAGCTTCATGTCCCATAACCACTTGCTTAACTTAAATATTTACGAACAAACTGTAAATCTTCACTAATAAAATTGTCACAAGAGGTTCAATCGAACAAGTCCAAGAATTAACCGACGAAGTGAACGCAAGCGTTTCATACCACTTGTTTTACTAAGTCGTTTAATTAGATTTCTCATCCGAGTGAGGTAAAGGTTTGTATATACTAATAGATTGGAAAACGGTTTAAGAAAAGAGCTTTGTTATTAAAAATAGAGTTGAAATTGTTTGTTAAAAGAGTTTTGATATTTACTACTAGTATTGAAACCTTTATATTATGAAGTGACAAAACACAGAAGCAATTGTAGAAACAATCAGTCACAAAAATCGCATACGGAGATGTGAATAAAATCCAAGGAAATCAGCTCAATGTTTTTCAGATAAGATCCCCTACGGAGGGGGGGTCCAGGGGGGGTGGCAACCCCCCAAGGTGGGGGTGCGGGGGAAACGCCACCGCTTACGGGGTTCGACCTGCCCGGTCAGGTCGCGGGGGTCCAGGGGGCAGCGCCCCCGGCGGGGTGCGGGGCAGCGCCCCGACCAAAACGGTACGACCTAGTGAAGACAAAATGAGGTCTAACGACCTAACGACTCAAGGGTCATACGACCTAACGGCTGCGACCTAGGGGTCTAAGGGGTCAAGCGACTTAGTGGTTGCGACCTAGAGGTGTTCGCGACCTAACGATGACTCACGACCCAACATGGCCGACTTAACAGAGGTCGCGACCTAACAGGATAACTCGTGACCGACTTAAGAGTTGCGTGACTGAAGGGTTCCACGACTTAAGGGTTGCACGACTTAAGAGTTGCACGACTTAAGGGTTGCACGACTTAAGGGTTGCACGACTTAAGGGTTGCACGACCTAAGGGTTGCACGACTTAAGGGTTGCACGACTTAAGCGTTGCACGACTTAAGGGTTGCACGACTTAAGGGTTGCACGACTTAAGGGTTGCACGACTTAAGCGTTGCACGACTTAAGAGTTGCACGACTTAAGGGTTGCACGACTTAAGGGTTGCACGACTTAAGCGTTGCACGACTTAAGAGTTGCACGACTTAAGAGTTGCACGACTTAAGAGTTAGGCCAGGAGCGACCTAACGAGATAAGGTCCAACGACCTATCGGGATAACTCGTAAACGACCTATGGATGAACGACTTAACTCCGAACGAGCTAAAAATGGCCAGAACGACCTAGGTTTAACTCGTGAACGACTCACGACCTAGGGACGAACGACTTAACTCCGAACGACCTAAAAATGGCCAGAACGACCTAAGTTTAACTCGTGAATGACTCACGACCTAGGGACGAACGACTTAACTCCGAACGACCTAAAAATGGCCAGAACGACCTAAGTGCAGAAAATTCACCAAAACGCTAAAAATTGGAGTTTTTCGCCAATCCAATCCAAACCAAATGCAAATGTGCATGCAAAAGTGATAGGGAATCATTCCCAACAGTCCAATATAGTTATAGACTAGATTTGTGAGATAAAAATCTCACCTTTGCACCAAATATCAATGAAAATGAAGTTTTAAGCAAGCAAGAATCAATCCTTCTTCTATCTAAGCACAAGAAGCTTGAATCCAATGTCTTCTTCTTGAATTTGGAGTAGAAAGATGGATTGCAATTGAATTTGAGTTTTGGAATTTTAATTTCCCATTCCCTCCACCATTAATGCCAATGCTTGATTAGTTAGGAAATTTATGAAGAGTGAGAAGAAGAGGGTTGGAACTTGGGCTTAATAGGCTAAACTAACCCAAAGTCCAAAGCGGGAAAAGTTAGTGAAATTTCACTAACTCCAAACCTATCGATGTTTATACTTAAAAAAGTTGTAAACGACATTTCGAAATCAATGGAAGTGGTCTCGAGTCCTAATTTGACCGTTTGCAAAAAGTAGCTTTTCGGACCAAAATCCGATTAACGAGTTAATATTTAAATAAAATATTTAAATACAAACTCGATAAATATGCGGGTTGTTACAAATCTTGTCTATTTCACGTATTAATTAAGCCTTAAAAATCAATTAATATTATATCCTTGGTCTAACCTCATTTTACCCATATTTATATTAATATATCCTTTGAATTAGGTAAATTACCATTGATTATCTACCTTAACTTATCAGACTCCACTAACGTAATGGTTAAATATTAATTCCATTTGAAAAAAAAACAATCCACAAGATTTGCATTTCACATTGCAAATGAATTCATAAATCTTGGCTTTCTTTTTCTTTGCTTCTTAAAGGCCAAATCAAACTACCCTATCATCACTAATTTATGGCAATTAATTGCAATTGATCCTCCATTAAACTACATAAGTTATCCAATTGAAACCTAAGTGAAACGTTTATTTATTTGAAAATCCTACTGTTTAAAAGAGTATATCATCTACGGTATAATTTACATTTGACCTGATTTCTCATATATTTCACACAACAGTGAATTCCAATTTCTACCAACATTATGTTTAATATAAATTGGAAATCCAAATCATTGGTATTTCACAACCTTATTGCGTACATTTACGTATAGTTACACTAAGTCCATACACTGATTCATGAATTCATTAATTAATACACAATTTGCCTTTGTTTTCTTATATTAAGTTTATTACCGTTTTTAAGTACATTCATTATCGAACAATATTCACAAAAAAATTTATCTACACTTATTGCATTGGTTTATTCAACGGTCACCAAATGAAACAATCCTACTATTTATTTTAATATTAAATGAATCCCATTCTAGTAAATATTTTATTAATATGCACTAATTCAACATTTATTGGTTTCTTAACATTAACTTTTAACAAAGTGTGACAATTACATTATCCAAAACTATTGTCATAAAAATTAAATTGTTACATTAAATTCCAATTACTATAACAAATTACTACATTTTCTCAAATAAATCCTAAAGCCTTTTTTTTTCTAAATCAGGTTAGAAATTATATTAATTTAACTCATTTAATATTATTAATTTAACGGGTCGTTACAATCTCCCCCACTCAAAACTTTTCGTCCCCAAAAAGGAAAAAGAAGGGAGAAGGAAGAATAAAACATTACATCTTATTTCAAATATTAACTTATAAACAATAATTTACTAAATTAATTTCCTTAAATGAGATATGCCCGTTTTATAGTCATTATAACCTTTTATACTTAAATCATTAAAGTTTGGAAAATATTCAACAAAATTCTAAGTCCAAAATTTACGAAAATTTTTGGCAGAGTCTCCTTTGTACGGAGAGACTCTGGAGAAAATATAATATCAAAATATACAAACATATTACATATATTATCAAAATATTATCCCAACACGGGCAAAATTATAAAATAGCGCTTTAAACGTAATCCGAAAACGTACCTATTTGTCGGGCAATACGCTTATTATTAGGGAACCAGAGCAGTAGCAGTGGCTTCCATAGCCTGCATTTCACTTATAAAATCTAAAAGGTTAAATATTTATTTTAAAGTGAACTACTCAAGTGGATTCAATCATTAATCAACCAAACAATTCAACAACCATCAACCTTACAAACAACATACATACACACACAAAGCAATCATTTAATCCATCAAACAAATAGTTGTTTGGGTTCAAACTTGAAATTTGTATGAAATGAAATTAACTATCAAGTGCATCCTTTACTCAACAATCTTAGTTGGAACAAAGATAGATTATTTATTCATCCAACAACTTCAAGTTCCTTACCCCACAATCATAAATCAAACAATACAATTCAAACCAACAACCAAATTAACTTATTATACATTTATTTCATGCTTCAGTAGTTTGATTTTCTTTCTTTCCTTTATGGAGGGATTTCTTTATTTCTTACAATTTTCGTTTTCCATTTATTACAAAATTCATTATATTTGTATTCCAATTTATTGACTAAAGTTTATATCATCTATTTATACTACTTACCTTTACTTATATAGTAAAATTTCCAATTTAACTTAAGTTTATACAATTAATTCTCATTAATAACAGCAAATTTATTGAATACCTTTATTACCTCAAGCTTCACTTGTAAGATTTCCCCTTACATTTTCTTACTAACATTGCAACTTTTATTATATGGTAAGTTATGTATGTTTTAAGAATGTAAGTGAAAATTTACAAGTTTCTTCTCAATTCCTTAAATTAATATATATTTGTTTTATAAATTACAATTTCAACTTACCTTTAATTTCATTCATTTATTTAATGTTGAAGTTTCTATTATATTTAATAGTAGTAACAATTTAATTACCCACTTTCTATTATATTTAATTACAGTAACCCTTTTTAATTACACTTAAATTATTAACCCTTTAACCTTCATTCTTAAAAATAAGGAATTTTATTAATTAATTACTTAGGGTTTACAGTCATTTATATATTACTTACTTTCTATTATATTAGAATAGGGGGAAATTAAGGCGTACTTAAGTTAATAACCCTACAATCAAACTTTATAAATTAAGGAATTTCATTTTTTACTTTCTTAAGGTTAAAATCACCTATTAATAATACAACCTTTAATTTTAGTAAAATTCCAATCATCACTTAAGTTAATACCATTAAATTCTTATTTATAACAGTAATTTATTGAATACTTCATTATTTCCAAAAATTCTACTTGCATAATATTCTATTCCACTCTTAATTCACATTTCAACTTTTTATACTCGGTAAGTTATTTATGTTAAAGAAAAAGCAAAAGAACTTATACAAGTTTAATCTCAACCCTTTTAATTCGTTGATTTTCAATAAATCTTTACCATTATTTATCAGTTAAAATTTTAACTTCCTTTATACCTAGCATTAATTTTCTTACTTAAATTAGAGGTTTCAATCCATTTATTACTTACTTTATATTTCCCTAAAAATAATTTAAACCATTAATTAGTGGAAAATTTTAGAATTAAATACCGGGTCAAATTTCAATTTTATTTTAAAAATAATAGATAAATGAGTTCTTACAACTTATATCTCAATTTATATTTAAAACAATTTAAAATTTTAGATAATTTCAAAATAAATCTGCAGTAGAATTTACTACAGTGGCCTTTCCCCTACGAAACTCGAAAATGAAAGTCGATGATGCGGCCGCCATCACCGAAATTATTTTCTAGCGACAGAGAGGAAAGTACAAAATTTATTTTCTCCAAAATCCTCTTTTAAAACAATTCTTCCGAATTATACTAAACATTTATATAAGAAATTACCTATAAACCAAATCATTATATTTCACAAATCCTTTGAAAGAAGATTTTCAAAAATCCCGGACTTAAGTTCTAAAATCTCCAATTTGATTTATTATAATTTCAACTTAGCTTCAATTGTTATAAATATTTTTATTTCCTAACACCCAATCTATAGCAACCAAATATATATATATATATATATATATGTATGTATATTTATAAAAATATTTTTATATATAGAAAATATAATAGGCAAAATTATTTCATTCACCTATATTAAAAACAAATATTATGTTGGTCTGTCCTATTAAGTGTTTAGAAATCCCTATTGATGTCATAGCGTCCCATGCATCAACCAGAATTTATAAATACAAAGCGGAACAGATTAACACAATATCAAAATCTTTATTAACACTAACAAATACGCTCTCTCATATATATACGCTCAGCGACTCCCATAGGGTATTACTACCCTATTAACAAAGAGTCAAACCCCACAAAGCCAAGTTTATCGCTAAACCAAAGCTCTGATACCAACTTGTAACATCTCACCTTTTCGCACACTTTAAACCGACACACGTGCCAATTCAAAGCATACGCAAGGGCGGATTGTTATGGGGTAAATAAGAAAAAAACAGAGAAGAAATAAAACAAAATAGAATCTCACAGCGGAAGGATAAAATATAATAATCAATATACAGTTCATGATAACTGTTTACAACATATTTATTTTACTTATACAATGAATATCAGAGTTACACATACCAATACAATCAATGCAGCGGAAATTTAGAGTGTGGTGCAATACTATAAATAATATAATACAGATTCTTCGTCTTCGTCCTCCAAAGCTAAAATCTTCGATCCTGAAACGCTCGGACTGACCCAGCGAATTTGAAAAGACAAAAACACTCGAGTCAGACTAAAAGATCTTATGTGAGTTAAATTAACAGAAATAAATATGAGTACAGTAACTCAAGAGATGTTTGGGATTTAGATCTCCTAAGGATCCGTTAAACTATTTACTATGTAGTATATTGCGCTATTATAATAGTGTCTATTTATAAAATAAACTTACTTTTTAATAGCATTAAGGGGTTACCCATATAGCCCTTAACACAAATAATGCCAATAGTCTATACAGTACCGTAATACCTCCTGATCGGGAAGCTACCAGAGGATACTCCATAGGTACGACACAAATAGAAACTCGTAGTAAAGGCTCGGTATGGTAGGTGACACGGCACAACTAGGCAATGCCAGGGTAGATATACCAATTGCTATCCAGGCTGGTGGAAACGCGTAGCCGCAGTTACCGCCCACCTCGGACTAACTCCCCAAAATCAAAATATAGAAGTGGCCACTGAATCAATCCAAAATCAAAGTATAATATCGAAGAGGAGGGTCCGATCAGAGGAGTGACCTCATTGGCCTGAGAATCGCTCCTGTTTTAGCCACCTTATGCCAACTCACGGGAGTCGGGTCCACGTATTTACCTTGCAGGAAACGTCGCCACCACCTACTTCATTCTGGAATCTCCACCGCGTACACGGTTAGTCAAAGTGGTTTTCGGTATCGACAAAGAGTATGTCCATATCCGATCCCGGTCTCTTTGCCAACCCATCGTTATTATAACACTGCGGTCATTTAAAATAGGTTATACTTTAAAAATCAGAATAAACATTCCATTTCATAACCATGAATATGATATCATTTCAAAACCCAAAACCATATTTTATCACTTATCCCAAATATAATTCTTTTCCAAAATCATAATGCTTTAACTTCATAACGTTTGAAAATCAAATATTTCATAACATAATATTTTGAAAATCATAATTTAAAACCATAACTTCTAAAAACTTGAATCGTTTGGACATTCAACGGTGTATGAATTAAATGGTTTAACTTAAATGTTACTTTGTAAAGAAAATAGTTCTCATGGCTTTACAAATACATTTCTTTATTAAAGTCTAAACCAAAATTTATATTATCTCTCTCAAGTTCCAAAACCACTTCAACTTATTTATATATACGTATATCCATTTTGAGTATCAATATTTCAAACTAAAGTCGGATTTTATGCTTTCAACAAATCAATTGTTCTATTAATTAGTCTTGAATATTCATATAAAATCCATAAATAATAAGACTTCAATTTCTAGTAATAATATATATATATTTTCCCAATTCAAATTATACTAGAATATTCATTTCAATTTATTTTGGGAAAAATCCAATTATAAATATCATATCTTAAAATTTCCAAACTTAACATTTAAACATATGTATAAATTATTAAACTCCATTTTCTTAATTTTCTTCCATTTTAAATAAAGATTTTTATACACCTTTTAATTTCAAAATTTTCAACTTCATATGTATATATATGGAAGAATAATATTTATACAATATAAAATTTAAGATTTTTAGAAACCTATTCCATCCAAACCATAGAAATCATGTTAAAATAGTTATATATAGACCGCGGTGCCTGTATAAAATTTTCTATCCTATGATCAAGTGATACGGATATTTATCATTTCAATCCGCAATTTAAAAGATATAAAATTTTGCGGTTGTATATCATTTCAAACCACAATCCCGAATGAAATGAAATATGCATGATAATTCGCAATTTTATGATATCCAATAAACATCCATCAACATCATCCATCATCCAATCAAAATCATCAAGCAATATCAATCAATAACAATTTATATTTGATAATAGATAACAGGTAATAACTGGCAATTTTATTCAGATTAAATTTAACAACTATTAATCTAATAGTTTATATTCAGTAATAATCTATATAACTATTAACTAGCAGTTTATAGGCAAACAAATAAATTCTAACTATCAATTAATACGCAATAAATAAATTAAATTAACAGTTAAACTTAATAAATGCAATTCAACAAATATGAGTGAAATAAACATGCCAAATACTCATAAATAAATTGCTATTCATTTCTAAAATTAATTTAACAAACATAAAAGCTTCTAGTAGTTGTGAGTGGGTTTTAAACACTCACCTTTGGAATTTAAATCGAATTTAAATTCAATTTAAACTCAAAATTTTGACGGTCTCCAAATCCATCCAAACTAGCGTCAAAACGTCAGAAATTCCGATACGATCCCAGCAAAACAAACCGCGCGTGAATCCGAGCTCGTATGCAAAAGTTATGGAAATTTGAAAAATGGAAAAATTCTGGTCCTGGGTCGACTTCGGGTTCGACTTCGTTGTGCCGCCTCAATTCCCCGGTGCTTGCTTGGAGTTTTCGCCAAAACGACCCGGAGCGACCCGAGTCATTTTCTTCCTGACCCGAAGTTGCTCTAGGGTTTTCTCCCCTGAAACCCGAAGCGCGACCAGAAGCTGCTGCAGATCCGAATTTTTTTTTTTTTGAACTGACTGGATCTAGGGTTAGCACCCATTGAAGAAGAAGAGGAGCTTGAAGAAAGTATACGCTCAGATGAAAAGAAATTAGGTGGAGGCTAGGGCTTGTAGCTAGGTTTATATAGAGGGGTTAGAGATAGAGTAGATAGACCGTAGAATGAACGTACGGAACAAACTGTGGCCCAAAAAGCCCGCTATGCCTCCGGAACCGAATTTATTAAATCTATATATTCAAATAGGTAATTTAAAATATTCTGAACGCGATGGAAAAAGTTTCACGTCCAAATTTGATCGTATGAAGAAGTTATGCTGAAAACAAAATTTCCAAATTGATTCAGATTGATTTTAATAAAATTTGATTTCAAGGCGTTTCACGCCCGTACGATCAAACGACAAGTCCGATCGATACGAAACTTGAAACCCTATAATAATTCACCGATACGGATCCGATGAAACTGGTTTCATCGAAATCCGAGTCCGTGACTAGAAAAGGCTATTTTTATATTCATTAAATAAATTAAAATAAATTACAAAAATCCAAATTTTATATTATATTCTAAAATTGTCCAAATTTTATTACTTATATAATTTAATCAATTTCAAATGATTTAACAAGCTTGGATGTGAATTAAAATTATAAGTATATCAATTTGCAGTGTTAATTTCTGCACTTTCCTATATTTAAGAATTATAAAATTAAATGCTCAAAACCCCGTATATTAGATTTTAACTTTTATATACTCATTCTTTATCCAAATAGGGATGCCACATACTTTGGTTCATGATTCACAATATTATTCTTAAAGTTCATTTTAAATTTCAGTAACGTAATATTTAACGTTAAATTCCCTTTATTTATGCAATAAGCGCAATTATTGAATTTGATACTCAAATTAATTTACAGATTCTGCTTTCAAAAAATCTATATCAACAATTTGGTCTAATTATAAATAGAATGAGTATTAACCTCATCTTATAGAATTAATTATTGCAATAAATCCAATTTACCATATCTTAAATCCAAATTAATAGATAAAGCTTGATTCCTTTATTAACTCCTTTGGTTTTCAATTAACCTTTTATGGTGAATATAAATTCCAATGTATAATTGAAACCTTATTTCCATTTGATTTCACAATTTCATTAAAAATCCTCATATTCCAGCTAAATTTCAACTAACGTATAAATTAGCTATTTCAATTTCATTTAATTGCGATTATCATACTATAGAAATTAAATTCCATTAAATAAATAAATAAATGTTGATTCCCATCTATTTACATTATATTACATTGGTACTTCTATTTACAACTTAGCTTTGTATAAATGTTTGAATGTAGAATCTTGTCTATTTCACGTATTAATTAAGCCTTAAAAATAAATTAATATTATATCCTTGGTATAACCTCATTTTACCCATATTTATATTAATATATCCTTTGAATTAGGTAAATTACCATTGATTATCTACCTTAACTTATCAGACTCCACTAACGTAATGGTTAAATATTAATTCCATTTGAAAAAAAAACAATCCACAAGATTTGCATTTCACATTGCAAATGAATTCATAAATCTTGGCTTTCTTTTTCTTTGCTTCTTAAAGGCCAAATCAAACTACCCTATCATCACTAATTTATGGTAATTAATTGCAATTGATTCTCCATTAAACTACATAAGTTATCCAATTGAAACCTAAGTGAAACGTTTATTTATTTAAAAATCCTACTGTTTAAAAGAGTATATCATCTACGGTATAATTTACATTTGACCCGATTTCTCATATATTTCACACAACAGTGAATTCCAATTTCTACCAACATTATGTTTAATATAAATTGGAAATCCAAATCATTGGTATTTCACAACCTTATTGCGTACATTTACGTATAGTTACACTTATTGCATTGGTTTATTCAACGGTCACCAAATGAAACAATCCTACTATTTATTTTAATATTAAATGAATCCCATTCTAGTAAATATTTTATTAATATGCACTAATTCAACATTTATTGGTTTCTTAACATTAACTTTTAACAAAGTGTGACAATTACATTATCCAAAACTATTGTCATAAAAATTAAATTGTTACATTAAATTCCAATTACTATAACAAATTACTACATTTTCTCAAATAAATCCTAAAGCCTTTTTTTTCTAAATCAGGTTAGAAATTATATTAATTTAACTCATTTAATATTATTAATTTAACGGGTCGTTACAACTGTTGAGCCTCAATGATAGTCTCTGAACCGGTGAATGGGGTTCCACCAAGTTAAGAGAATTCCTTACAAAGAACAGTGAACCTGACTGGAGCAACAGGTTGAGGAGCTGGGGCAATACCGCGACCCCTAACTCTTGCATTTCCCCGATTCATCCTGAAAAATATCAAGAATGAATTTAGGATAAGAATAAAGACAAGCCAAAGACAAATTAAGATAAGGCAAGATAATACACTTGGATGAATATCTTAAAGAAAGAAAACATCCTAACAAGATAGATACGAAAGAAAGGAAAGTTAGAAAACATTTGAAAATCCTTTAAAAGCAAGAAAAAATTATATATCAAAATAATCTTTGAAAATCCTTTGATAACAATTTTGAAAAATCATTTTATACTTTGAAAATACGTCTCTCACAAAGATATGATTCTGAGATTGATTTCACTCATTCTAGGGTGGAAATACCCTATCTCTAATGAGTTTTTGCTCCGCAGAGGCAATGGTTGCTAAAACCAAAGCTCTGATACCAACTGTAACAACCCCCAATTTCGTACCATTCAAATCGACAATAATCCACACATGTCGGACTTGAATGATGCGAAATAACAGATTGTAAATAAATTTGGAGCAAATGAAATCAAATATACAGAATCACAGACACAGAACAAATAGAATAACTCGCAGCGGAATATAAAATAACATAGTAGTTCATGAAGCTACTATAACAGAGTCTCAAACCAAATACATAATATAGTCTGAAAAACAACAGAATAGAAATCCCAAATACATAGAAGTTCATTAATACATGAGATAAACTAATACAGCTGAAACAGAAGTTGATAAATATGTAGATAAGTAGAAACTCCAGTGAAAGACCAGCTCCAGGAAGAGAATCCGAAGCTGTGAATACTCAGGCTGACCCGAGCGTAAAGCAAAACACAAAACACTCGAGTCAGGACAACATATACTTATATAATGTAAACCAACTCAAGTGAACTGTAATAAAGATACAAGTAACTTAAAGGATGCCTGGGACCGCCCATCCTCTAAGGATTCGTTAAACTATTTACTATATAGTAATATTTCGCTATTATACTAATGTCTACAGTAAAATAAACATACTTTTAAATAGCGTTCCGGGCTACCCATATTACCCTTCACACATAATAGTCCCAGTAGTCCATCCAATATCATGCCATCTCCACTCTGGGTGACTGTCAGAGGATACCACATGGGCTACGGGAGAAAGACAAACTCGTAGTAAAGGCTCGGTATGGTAGGTGACACGGCACACAAGGCAATGCCAGGGTAGATATACCAATTACGCACACGGGCTGGTGGTAACGCAGCAGCCACATACGCCCACCCCGAACAACACTCCAAAAATCAAGAGGTGCACCCAATCGATCGCAACAGTAATAGAATGGTATCGAAGAAGTGTGTTCAGCCAGAGGTGCTACCTCCTTTGGCCCGAGATCGCTCCTGTTTTAGCCACCTTATGCTAACTCACGGGAGTTAGGTTCACGAAATGTACCTTAGGAACGTCGTCACCATCCTACTTCATTCTGGAATCTCCACCGCGCACACAGTTGTTAAAGTGGTTTTGGGTATCGACAGAGAGTATGTCCATATCTGATCCCGGTCTCTTTAACAACCAATCGTTATTATAACCCGTAGTTATAATTTCAAAAATGGTATTTATTTCTCAAAATCCAATATCATTTCAAATCCATTTCAAAATATCAACTTATCATTTCATTTGAAAAACATATTCATTTTTTTTATTCAATTTAAAAATACCATTAACATTTCAAAATAGTTCAATTCCAGCAATTACTTCGTTTAAATCCTTTAAAAGTGAAGTTATTACATTAGTAATTAAATTATTAAAATTCCAAAATTTTCAACTTTCAAAGTTCATTCATTCACTTAATTTTATCAAAACAGTGAAAATTCAACTTTCGCAGCATTTGGAAATTGCTACAGAAAGTTATATTCAAAACAGTTAAATTTAACAAAGACAGTGTTTAAAATGCTGTAATAGTGTTACATTAGTTTTAAAGAAAAAAACTTAGTTTAATCAAACAATTATATTTTCTATAATTCATTTTTAACTTATAAAATCACATAATTTTACTTTTATAACCATCATTTAATTTTCTTTAATTTCATGATTTCATAAAGTTAAATTTCCATTTAAAAATTCATATTTAACACTAATTCACTTATTAAATTGCAGTGTCCAATTTTAAATTCATTACATTTAAATTTCAACCTAACACTTAAGTTAAAATTCTCAAATATAACTTAGTTTATTTTTATTTACTTAATTAAAAATTCACTTTTAAGTCAATTCCAAAAGTTCCAATTTTAGTTACAATTTAAAATTTCAACTTAAATATTCATTCATTTCACATTTCAACTTTATTAAAATCATTAATATGATATAAAATCACTTTAAATTCCTTTAAATTCAAATTATCATAAATTTATCATGCTTTCATATTCTATTTAATTTCAAATTATAATTAAATCAAATTTCCCAAAATAGCTTACATTCAAAATTTTCTAACCTTTTCGTTAATTTATTTCACTTGTAATTATTCAGAAAATTAATAATATTTTATCAAAAATCATTTTTAATTAGGTTTAAATCAAAATATTTTAATATTTATATTTCTAAACTAATTTTAAAATTTTTAGAAAAATATATTAACTACGGGTCTGTATATAATTTTCTACACTAGGAAAAGTGATACGGGTAATATATCATTTCAACCCGTAATTTACAAAGAAAAATCCGGGTTTTATCAATTCAAACCCGCAGTCCCAAGTAAATGAAATAAATTTGAAAATCATTCGGGCCTATCATTTCAGCCCATAATGATTTTCCCTTATTCTAAAGTCCGTTCGGGTATGTATCATTTCAACCCATAGTGATTCTAATCTAAAGGGAACTTGCAGTGATAAACGAATAAAATAACAGAACAGCATAATATAACAGTAATAAATGTCATAATAGGTGTTTAAGCATGGGTGAACATCATATAATAGTGACATAGCAAATAATAATATGGTGATGCAGTTTACATATTCACAAGTGATCAATTTACTATTCATATAAGTATAAAACTGTCTGGTGAGAATAACTCACTGTTTTGAGCTGATGACACAACGACAAATTGCACAAACGGGATCTACACAAGCACAAAAGCACGACACAGATACGAATGGAGGAGCCAAGGATTAATTCCCTTGAATACCAATCAAACAAACAATATAACAATTATAAGGTTTCAGACCAAAAATACGATAAACTATGCAAGAAATAACTTCATAAAACAAAGATGAAATGCTTTGCACTTGCTTCCGACATCCCATAGGCTCGGCCAGAGGTGGAGTACAGGTCCAAGGCAATGGTTTTGGGTCAGGTCTGGGTTGCTAAGGTCGGCCTAACATGAGTTTGTTGATGGCAAAAGTTATGGAGATGGAACAACAACACAACAAGGCGTAACTACTAACAACATCACAAGTTTCAAGCAAACAAATCTCAGCCAAGGCTGCTGTGGTCACGGCCAGACGAGTGGGGTCCACTATGGTGACGTGGAAGAGGGTGCTGGAGGTGCTGGAGGTGGTGGTGGTCATGTAGGTGGCGGCCATGGGTGGTGGAAGTGGTGGATGTGAAGGCTTGTGCTTGGCTAGGTCAAGATGTTGGAGTTTGGTGAACTTGGTGAAGGAACTACCACCAAGTGTGGTACGGATGGGGATGGTCAGTGAGGAGGAGGTGCTGGTGGCGTGCTCAGGTGGTGGTGGTGGTGGCAGGGGCTGGAGAGGGGCATGGCCGATCCTATGATAAAGAAGATCAAGTGCAAATCAAACGAAAAATCAGCATACGTGAACAAAAGGAGATAAAAGAAAAATAGAATTTTACCAACTTATCGAACAAGTGAAGGCCGAATTTTTTTTAATGAGATGAGAAATGATGTACATGAATGAATAATGGAGGTAGGCAGCTGAAGTATGTGAGTTATTATGGCTAATTGATGGCAAAAGTAAGTTAAAAATGTGAAAAGGCAGGAAAATCAAAAGCCATTGGAAATAAAAAGCCACAAACCCTTTCAATTTACCTTTAAGTATTTGTATAAGTTTATATATTCTGAAATAACAATATTATCAGATAAAATTTCGAAACTTTAAAAAAATATAAAAATATATATACCATTTATTAATTATATAGAGTAAAATTAAGGAAAAATAGTTAAAACAGTGAACTAGACTAGAAAATTTGAAATTAAATGAAATAATTTGTAGAAAATTCATATGAGCTTGTAAAGTATTTTTAAACATATATAATAAAATAAAACAAAATTTTATTCACAAAATAAATATTTAAAATTTAATTTAAATATAATTTTTAATGTAGAAAATAGCAAAAAATGGGAAAACAGCCCTTAAAATAGGAAATCAATACAGTAAATTTTGGAAAAATTCTATTACTATTTTTAAAATATTTAGAGATGAAATTTCACAAATAAAACCAATATAAAATAAAATAAAGAAATTTAAAATGAAGAAAATGGCAGAAAATTAGAAAACAACCTTTAAAAATAGGAAATAAATACAGTAAATTTTGGAAAAATTACATTATCATTTTAAAAATGTTTAGAAATGATATCACACAAATAAACAAATTTAAATTAATTTCAAAATGAAATAAAGTCAAATTTAAATATATAGTCAAAATCTAGGGTTGTTACATTTCTCCCAGAAAACATTCTAGGAGCACCATCTGTCTCTACGGTATTATCAAACAATGCCTTTTGTTTCCTCCGTGAATCTGAAGGAGGTAGAAATCTTCTATGACCCATGTAGGCGAACTTTCGACTATGTTTCAACCAACGAGAATGGGTATTGACACCACATAATGGGCAAGCTTTTTGCCCTTTCACACGACATCCAGCAAGATTTCCATAAGCCGGAAAATCATTAATGGTCCATAACAAAATTGCATTCAGTTTAAGTAAAGTTTTACTAAATGCATCATAAGCAGTAACTCCATTAGACCACAAGTGATGCAAGTCTTCCACCAAAGGAGCCAAATATACATCGATATCATTCCAGGGTTGCTTTGGGCCTGGAATAAGTAAAGTAAACATAATATTTTCTTTCTTCATACACAACATAGGGGAGAGATTGTATGTCACAAGCATTACCGGCCAGCAACTATATTTCGAACTCAACATGGAAAATGGATTGAATCCATCTGTAGCAAGACCAAGCCTAAGATTGCGTGGATCATATGAAAAAGATTTATACTTTTCATCCACCATTTTCCATGTCATAGAATCCACGGGATGACGCATTTTTCCATCGTTACTTTTATTATTAAAATGCCATCTTAATTCTTCAGCCATCTTTTGAGATCTATACATTCGTCTAAACCTCGGAATAATTGGGAAATATCTCAATACTTTAACTGGAACACCTTGTATAACCTCTTTAATATCTTGATTTTTCTTCCATCTCGAGGAACCACATTTTGGACAACTTTCTAAATTTTTGTATTCTTTTCTGAAAAGGCAACAATCATTCTCAAAAGCATGTATCTTTTCAAAACCCATGTCGAATCCTTTAAGAAATTTCTTGACTTCATATAAGGTTTTGGGAAGCACGTTATCCTTCGGCAGAAATAGATGTTGCACAGCTAAAAGCTTATCAAAACCACTATCGGACAAGCCAGTCTCGCATTTAAGATTATACAAGACGGTGATGGCAGATAATTTTATGTGATCTGTGCAACCAGGATATAATGGAGTTTCTGCATCTTCCAAATTCTTGACTAACTCATCCTCTTTTCTTCGAGAATCAACATCGTCTTTATCATCATCAAAAAAAATCTTGATTCAAAAAATCTTCATCTTCATAGTGAATCATCTTGAATAGTTCATATACGTCAAACGTATTTGTTTTATTCTCTACATTTATCTCTTCATCATGGTTAAACCATACACCGTCAATGTATTTAGGATCCATTCCTTTTATAATTAAATGTTCAACGATGATTTGGTCATCATGACGACTAAGATTCCGACAATCCTTGCAAGGGCATAAATTTTTTTCTACACTTCTTACATTCCTCTTTGTAGCATGCACGAAATTCATTGCTCCTTGTCGGTATTCTATACTAGTTCTATGAAAAAAGTAAAAAAAAGTGAGCTTTAGTATTAGATTATATGCTCTAATTCTCAAAATACATATTACGTTAATCATGGTTTTATCACCTGTTTAAAAAAACCCAGCCTTTTTCCATTATCGACATTTGAAGGCAAATAAGTTTCCAATCTTTGACGTATAAATTGGTTATCTGTTGTAATCAAAAAAATAACTGGACGTTGAAGTACAAATACTTGTAGCACTACTGCATATAACCATGGTGGTTTAGTAGACAAAGGCAAAGAATACTTTTCCAAAAATATAAATTTTACACTTATATTTTGCATTTAACCTCAGATTTACATGTATTTATAATTAATCCATGCATAACACCACACTCCTACCCACACATAACTGACCAAGTCACAACCCTCCAAACTGCTGCATAACAGTTACAGCTATCTGCCCCTCCTTTGTCAATCCATCCACAAACGCTCCACTTCAACAAACAACATTCCAGTCACTCCACTTCAACAAAACTTTTACAAATCTCTGCACTTCACCATTACACACAGACCACTGACCAAACTTCCTCCCACCTATCACCAACAAACGCCGGTGCATTTCCGCTACCACACATTGCTGCAACTTTCAAAAAACGCAGCAACCTCTCATCACCATACTACTCAATCCTCCTATTTTACCACTTCTCACAACATTGTTTAATTAAACCACTTCCATAAATATACTTCAACACTGCAATCACTCCCCTACTCCACTGTTAAACAATTCATTCACTCCTCACAACAACACAGTTTCATACCAGCCTATAACAATACCCACTTTCATCTCATACACACCACATTCATTCATATCACCAAAGACAATATCCACTTGCCTACATTCCTGTAGCCTGTTTCAATAACCATTCTACAACCTACTGACTACTGCACTGATACAACCAACTGCACCATATTCACACACTACAACAGTGACCACTCCAACTACAAACCCCAAGCAACCACTGACCATCCTCCTTCCCATTTCTCCAACCTGCAACCTTTTCGCAACCGCACTTCATACTACAACTAAACAAAACATCAACAACCCAGCCTCTGCAGCAAAATACCAGAGACTCACGCAACATTCATTAACTTGCCCTCTGACATTCTACCACTCCTTACGAACACATACTCACATCCTTCCCCCAGCCTCGCCCCCTCTTACCAAACCAACCGTCAACTTCACCGCCTCCTCTTCACTACCTCACATCCACACAACCGACATATTTCCAGTGCCCGCCACTCCAAAAAAGACTATTTATGCTCCAACATTTACCACTCTCAACCATCCAGCCAGCCAATACCCAATCGCAAACAAAACCGCGACCTCCATCAATGCTACTTGAACCCACCAAATTCCGAAAACATGCAACCTCAACCTCCTCTCAGCAAGCAACCATTGATTCACTGAACCACTTCAACAGAACATTCATATACTCAAAGAAATCAAAGCAGATATCCCAACAGATCATTGCAATTAGGGTTAAATCAACCATTTCAGTAATAGTTTAGGAAAAAATATGAAAATAAGATGCATTCAAATTCATATAAAAGCCAAATAGAATCACAAAGTCGATTTAACAGATTTATACCTAAATATACCTAATCGATTTAAAAGATTCATACCTAGTTATATCTAGATCTGCTGGCTGCCGCGACTCGATGTTGAGTAAGGGGAAAACGACGGAGTTGACGATGATACTTGAGTGCGATGAAAACTTAACACGATTAAAAGGGGAAAAAAATTTCTGAAGAAGAAAGCAAATTAGCGACGAGAATTTTGTTAAGTACGAGAGTAAAATGATAGGTTACGTTTATTTAGTTCGCGCGAACTCTTTTTTTAGAAGCGGGAAACGTGAATTATTTTTTGCCACGTTTATATTATTTGGTAATCTATTTTTTGTTGCGTTTACAATAAAACGCCACCGATTTTTTCAACTATAAATGGTTTTCTTGTAGTGATTCCATACAAAGACTGGGCTATTGGGGTGCCATCCTTCACGGTGCATGTGACAACCTGCCCTTCTCGACCCTTGAAAATTGACACAAAATACGCCACAGTATAATATGCCAACAATCGAGTGCCGGAAAAGATAGATAGTTGAGGGAAAAGAAAGAAGACAGAAGAAGAAGTAACTAAACAATAACAGAATCTCACATTCGCAGCGGTACAAAATATAGTACATAATATCAGATCTTTACACAAAATGAAAACTATATCAGTTTTATATATTACATCATCAGAGTATCACAATCAAACATCAATTACCAGCCTAGCAATTTCAAACAAATCACAACAGCGGATATAAACAAGTACGGATAATACGTCTCGTCTCCAGCTCCTCTCCTGAGCTCCACAGTATCCTTTCCTGTAATCTATAATACTCAGTCTGACCTGAGCATTATAATGAAATAGCATCCAGTCGGTCTGGAATACCAGCGTGAGAAAAATACACCCAAATTGATTACTAAAGTTTCAACATCCTTTGAAATCAAAAGCATCTCGTAAGACCACGCCACAAACAAACATGTCGGGTTTTTACCTTACGATAGCCAAAACACCTTTTGATCAAAATCCTCTGATATTATAATAGTGTCTATATACAAGTACTTATTCAAATAGCCGAAATTGTTACATTAATTAAATTCAAGCTACTATCCACAATCACGGGTAATACAAACGAAATCGTGAAAGGCACGTAGGGAGAATGGATTTCCAACTAATGACTAGGCACTGGGGTACCACCTATCACAGTACGTGGCCTAGATTACCGTACCGAGGATTACTTCCAATCTCCTGCAACACAAGATCGGGACTACCCCTTACTGGATAATCACGATTAAGATCACCTCATGGTTGGGATGAGCAACCGCGCCACTAAGCCGAATAAAAAGGGATATCTAGACGGGGATGACCTTACCCTAATGGGTGCTACCCACATAGCCTTTCTTCATATCCCCTGATTTGCAGTCATTCCCGGTTGATGAGGCTTGAGGCTAAGCGTTACCTTTTAGAATGTTTCTCTTAGAATGCCCATCGTCCACCTGACGATGTTCCAAAAGCATTCATCCATACAAGTCCGTCCCGGGTTCAAAGGGAATCGAAGGCACTATTCCTACTACATCCATTTGGAAACATCCTTAGGATTAGTAGCGACTAGCCCTTTCACTTCACTGTTCCATCTTCGACTCCAAACTCATTTTTCCCATGAAAACGTACAAATCGAATCGAAGTGGTTTTCGAGAATAAATCCCGATCTCGGTCTCTTTGAAACGATCAATGCATTGGGCAATATTGATAGTCGGTTATTTAACTACGCATTAACATTCACAAACATCCATCAAACAATAATTAATTTCCCAAATTATTTATTTACCTCAAAAATATCTTTGCAAGATATATTTCCATTTTTAATCCCTTGACAACAGTTTCAAACCACACACTTCTTATGGAATAAATCTCCAAATGTATATTTCCACTGAAATCATCCAAGTCCAAACATTTAGATTTTTAAAATAATTTAAATCACTTTATTCTAAATATACCATAAAATTATATTTAAACATATTTAAAGCAAAACTACTTTATAAAATATGAGCTAATTTCAAAATAAAGGTTAAGTTCGGACTAAATTTTAAAAGAGGAGTTACAAAATTCTATACTAGTTTCAAATAAAACTTGACACAAACTATCTTTAAAATAAATCCATTTTATAAAATATAAATATTAAGAATTTTTTTTTCAAAACATAATACCAATTAACCCATTAAAATAATTACTTCTATAACTAATTTATCAAATATTTACTTTTAAAATTTCTACAACTTAAATAATAATTTCTTGAAGCCATTCTTTTAAAACAACTTCAAACCTTCTAACTTTTACTTAAAAATCTGCTTTAAAAACGTACTTGGCTTTTCAGGGAAATACACTTTCATTTTAGAATAATCCAAAGAATTCTTTTAATAAATTCCGTTGGATTTATCTCAATTCAAATTTACGTTTAAATCCCGTAGATTTCTCCCAACACTTTAAAAGTAAACCCTTTTTATTTTTAAACACATTTCCCATTTCCTGGAAATCCCTTTCAAAGTATATGCATAAACTATTTAAAATAAGGCCGCAAGAAGTTTACTTAAATGAAAATAATACTTAGGAAAATATAGAGGTGTTTCTAAGTAATTTAAACCAAAATTACCTTTTCAAAATAGGGTTATTAAATCAAATATTTATATCAAAATTCTCCTTTTGGAAACTTAATACTAATTTACCTTTTAATAATTTAAATTCCATAATTACTTAAATAAATATTTACTAATTTAAAATACATTTAAGCATAATATATTTTTCTAAAATATTTCTAAAATCACATTTTAAACTTTTAGTTTATATTTTGAAAACTATTGTTTGAGAACATACTTAATTTTCCAGGGAATACACTTTCCACCTTTAAAAACAATCTCACTGCTCTTGTAAACGATTTGCACTTCTCATAGAATTTCCCACAGTAATCTATAATTTAAATTTATCCTCCAATAAATATTCCACTTCATTTATAAACCCAATTTATAAATTCTCATTCCTCATTTCCTTTTTAAACACCATTTCAAAAACACTTCAAATTCCAAAACAATTTCCTGAATTTAATTTCCGTAAATTCATTACTTAAAAATTCCTTTTATTTCCTTTTAAACCCAATTCATTTTATTTATATTTTAAATTCCCAGATTGTATTCATCCAATCATAGCACAACACAATTTAGTTTTCAAATTAATCTATCACAGTACATAAATAAAACACATCATCAATTATGAAAATAATTTCTATATTGTGAGGAATCCAGTTGGATCCCTCTAACTTGTTTTCCCTGCTTCCGTAGATGTTAGCATAACCGATAAAATATCATATCCAGACTAATAACAATATTCACATTCAACCAATCAATCATTCATTTTAATTTTAACTATTTAAATTTTAACTATTTAAATTAACTGGAAATTCCAGATGTGAGTGAGATTAACTCACCTTGAGTTTCGACGAGCGTTTTAAATTTTAAATTAAATAGAACATTCAATTTAATCTAAAATTTCCACTTGCCCCAAACATCTCCGGACTTGCTACAGCGCGTAGATCGCGTCGCTGCGATTCCGGCGCTTCTTGTTTCGTTAGAATCTGATAACGTATGCAAGAGTTATTCAGTTTTAAATGTTGTAAATATAATTTATAAAACAATTTTTTTTATTTTAGATCTATACTGTTGATTCACTTCATGAATCAAGGTCGTCTCTTATCTCTTCTCAATCACACGTTACAGGAGATAGCCAAACCCATCAGTGCCTCGTCAAAGGCCAATGCCGCACCCACCACCCTCGTTCGGGAATCAATCAGAGATCAACGTCGTGAAGCCCTTCACGCGCCACCCCCAGGCCTCGAACGGCGTTGAAATCGAGCTCCCACATACCCTAAATTTTTCCCTCGAACGCCACCACTGCCTGCATGATTTCTGGCCGGCACATCGTATGATAGCCGATTCCCACCGTTGGATCTGAGCCTCTCTCGACCCTCTACATCATTCCGGTTGGGAGTTTTCGCTAAATCTCAATGGATTTTGAGAAATTTGTAGAAGAACGAAAGTGTATATCGGCCATGAAAAATATAAGCGGCGGCTGAAAAAACCCTCTAGGGTTTCGTACAAAAGAACGTATATATGTACGTTTGTAATATTATTTTAATATTAAATTCATTTTTTGAACAACTTTTTCAAATGATCTCCAAACAACGAATGCCGACAGGCGTTTATAAGGTTACCCATGTTTCGAACACAATGGAACGTGTTTTCGAAGCTATTTCAGTCATATGTGGAAGATAGCTTTTTGAATTGATTTAAAATATTAAATTATCGATTTAAATTTTAATGTGTTTCTCACCCGTACGAGCAAACGGTAACTCCAAATGCTACGAAAATTGAAATCCGATAATAACTAAATATTACGAATCCAATGGAACTAGTTTCGTCAAATTCCGAGACTATGCCCCGGAAGGCTATTTTAACTCGTCGATTAATTCGAGCGATTTTCAAAATCATTGAAATCTTTTAAAACTTCACTTTTAAAACTTTATTAACTTAATTATAAATCAATTAGAATTTATACATATTAGAAACCGTTCTGATTCATTTCGAATCAAAATTTGATTATTTATAATATTATATTATTAAATTCCATTATTAAATTAATATAAAAATTCTAAACTCAACTTATCGACTTTTTAATTCCATCCAACAATCCAATATTATAATTCAAATCCAAATAGACTTAAATAAATTTTAGAAACCATTTCCGTTCTATTTGCCTCTAGATTCATAATTTTTTTCAATTTCAAATAGTTAATTATTATTATTCAAACCCAACTTAACTTCCATATTTGAAATTTAACTAAATCTATTAGTTTAGCCAAAATCTTTTTGTTTCAAAACCAAATTATAATTCACATTCAACATATAAAATGAATTAAATGTTCAAAATCTAACGATCAAAAATCTAAGTCGTTACATTCCTCCCCCTATAAAAATTTCATCCCCGAAATTTGCTAAGGTAGAAAAATGCTTCCAAACTCATTTACTTACCCAAACTTACTTAGCTAAAAACTTACAATCATTTTACGAAAACCTTTAGGTCAAATTTCAAAACCATTTGCTTTATTTCTAACTCAAAACCTTATTTTCAACCTAGTTCAAAAATCACTTTTCTAACTAACCAAAAATTTCCAAAATTCCAAAAAATTTCTAGCTCCCAAAATTTTAGAAAACTTTTGACATCGTCTCCTTTGTACGAAGAGTGTTTCACAATATCACAATAGATATAAATATATATACATCGACCCACACGGTCTGAAAACAAAAAATACCATAATATATATATGATTTCCCAATTTTATTGCGTAGGCGTACCTTAGATTAGCATTTTAAAAGCAAGCGGCTAATTATATTGCATATACGAGCTCCAACTCTATTGATTGCCTTCCGTACCTGTACTTACTTAAACAAACACATGAGTTTTCAATAATATGAGATTTTCAACAACATTCCATTCATTAATCTAAACCAAACATGTCAATTTCAAAGCCCACACATCAATTTTCGAGATCCTGCAAGTTATCCATCCATATAAGCAACCCACACATTTTAATAATGTTCTAATCTCCTTTGCAAATCCATATTTCATTTACTCTACTCAAAAGAATTTACACCCAAGTTTTCTATACTCAATTCATATTCACCATAACCAATTTATTTTCACTTCGATATGGTTACATTTGCTTTGCTTACATCACTTTACTTCAATTCAATTCCAAATTGATTCACAATCAAATTTTATTTTCAATTTGATATAATTGCATTTCTTTTATGTTCCACTTTCATTTATATGCAAAACCACTTAATTAGATCCCAACCCACTCCAATTTATTCAAAAAAAAAACAATTCTATTTACTTCTCTTAATTCATTCACTTTCGTTTATGGCAAAACGACTAATCTAAATGCAAATTTGATGTTATTTAAGCAAATAACCATTACATAAGTTTTATACCCATTTAATATCAATTCTAACATAGATTTATATTGGAATTATCCATACCCCAAACAATTTTTACGTCATTACAATTATTAAATCAAATCTCTATTCTCACTTCAAGTTCATCATCCAACTTGAGTTTATATTAATATCGCTCCATTTTGGATTATTTACAACTCATAAATTCTTATTTCATCACGATAAGAAATTAAAATTATTTCACTTGCATTAAAATTTTATTATCTAAACAAAATTTTATTCAAGACCGCTTATAAAGCTCGACCACAATAATTTTAAAATTTGCTTAAGTTGAGTGAGAATTTATTTTCATTTTAATTTGATTCTTACCCAATCAAATTCCAATCCATTTACAGATTTTAATTCAATTTTTTTATTTACTCAATCCATTTCAAAATTTAATTCACCTTCTAAATTCATTCTGAATTTTATTTTATTGATAACATAACCATTCCAATTATTCCATACCAGAACTGGGATTTTATTTTACCCCATCAAATTTTCTTAACAAGCTACAAAAATCCTATTCATCCCATTACTCCCCTTATTTAATTTAGCCTTCGCTAAATTCATCTTCATTCAATTCCTTTGAATTTAGTTGTGTGAGAATTTAATTATTCAATATCATTTCAATTAAATTAAACTTTCCTTCAACACAATTCTTTTTCAAATTTAATTCAAGTTTAACTAAATTTTATTTAGCCAACTTAAATTCATACCACTTCCTTTACTATTTTAAATAAGAATTTAATTCCATTCATTATTATTCATAACACACTGAAGTTTGATTTTAATTCAATTCAAATTCAACTCAATTCCTTTTTAGTTTAAGTCAAATCCAACTCGATCTAATTTTATTTCCCCATTCAATTTAAATTTTTACTTTCTAATATATAAGTTCGAAAACTTATTACAAACCTAAGTCCATTCACCTTTTATATTTCCCTTTGCCTTACCTCACTTTACATTTCATTTAAGATTTGAAATTTGAATTTCCCACAAAATGCCAACCATTTTATTTTGGTTTTACAATTTCATTTCCTATTCTTAAGTTCATCAACTTATTTACTTAAAAGCTTATATTGCTCATTTGAGTCCATTTTCGTCTTAAAATCACAATTTTGAATTATATATATATATATAATACCAATAGCTTAAGGGTATAAAATTTCTTTACACAATTATAATCATTGTACATTTCAATTTTATATTCATTTTAATTTAATTTGAATTTGAATTTTATTCTATATTCAACTTTTCCTAAGTTAAATGCAAATATATTTTATTCACCACCATTTACTCAAGTTAAATTTTAATTTTAGGATTAAAATTTTCATTTTTCCTTTCTTACTTAAATCAACTTCACTTAATAAGTTCAATTGTAGATTCATCTAAATTTCACATTATTTAAATATAATTCCCAAAATTCAATTAACCGGTTTTATTTCAAAACCAATTTGAAATCATAAACAACACATCTCCACTTGGAATATCACATCAAACTTCCAAATTCCAAAACAACTTGTTTTTACCAAAACAAATTTCCTTTTTGAAATTTCTGAACCACTTGTATACCCAGCAAGTCCAAACAAAATCATAACCAATCACCATGGTAGCAATCCATCACCTTTGAAACTCGAAAATAAATTCTGATGTTGTGGCCATCATTATCAGGATTATTTTCCAACGACTGAAGTGAGTTCAGTGCTTCCTTACTTCCACAAATTCCTTTTAAAACAATTTCCATTCAGAAATATTTCCCAAAATAATACATCATCATTTCCTTCAAACACTTTGGAAACATTTCAAACATTCCTAGGATTTTAAATTCCCAAAACCTTTTGTTTTAAAATTCATTTAAAAAACTTTTCAAAATTCAGGGATTTAAATTCTGGTTTAAATCAAATTTTTAGTTATACTTATAGAATTCAAATTGGTTATAACCATTTCAAATCTTAGATTCTCATATTTGATTATAATATTAACAACCAAACATCCAAATATATATAATAATTTCAGAAAATTATTCCTTTTATATCAAAATATAAATTTGGATAAAATTATTTCATTTACCTGCTTTAAAAACAATACTATGTCGGTTTATCGTGTTTAAGAGTTTAGAAACACCTATCGATACGGTTGCACTTCCCGTACCGACCAGAATTCATAAACACTCAACCGATAAGTCAACACAGTATAAAAACAATTTTTATATTCACTAACAAGTATGCTCTCATAGCTATTAATACACTCAACTCATTATAGAGTACTATTGACTCTTTTTAATGAGTAATTCCCCCACCAGAGCCAAGGTTATCGCCAACCTAAGCTCCAATACCACATGTGACAACCCGCCCTTCTCGACCCTCGAAAATCAACACAAAATACGCCACAGTATAATAATATGCCAACGATCGAGTGCCGAAAAAGACAGATAGTTGAGGGAATAGAAAGAAGATAGAAGAAGAAGGAACTAAACAATAACAGAACCTCACATTCGCAGCGGAACAAAATATAATACATAATATCAGATCTTTACACAAAATGAAAACTATATCTGTTTTATATATTACATCATCAGAGTATCACAATCAAACATCAATTACCAGCCTGGCAATTTCAAAAAAATCACAGCAGCAGATATAAACAAGTACGGATAAAACATCTCGTCTCCAGCTCCTCTCCTGTGCTCTACAGCATCCTTTCCTGTAATCTATAATACTCGGTCAGACCCGAGCATTATAATGAAATAACACCCGAGTCAGTCTGGAATACCAACGTGAGAAAAATACACCCAAATTGATTACTAAAATTTCAAATTCCTTTGAAATCAAAAGGATCTCGTAAGACCACGCCACAAATAAACATGTCGGGTTTTTACCTTACGATATTATAATAGTGTCCATATACAAGTACTTATTCAAATAGCCGAAATTGTTACATTAATTAAATTCTAGCTACTATCCACAATCGCGGGTAATACAAACGAAATCGTAAAAGGCACGTAGGGAGAATGGATTTCCAACTAATGACTAGGCACTGGGGTACCACCTGTCACAGTACGTGGCCTAGATCACCATACCGAGAATCACTCCCAATCCCCTACAACACAAGACCGGGACTATGCCTTACTGGATAATCCCGAGTAAGATCACCCCACGGTTGGGATCAGCAACCGCACCACTAAGCCGAATAAAAAGGGACATCTAAATAGGGATGACCTTACCCTAATGAGTGCTACCCACATAGCCTTGCTGCATATCCCCTGATTTTCAGTCATTCTCGGTTGATGAGGCTTGAGGCCAAGCGTTACCTTTTAGAACGTTTCTCTTAGAATGCCCATCTTCTACCTGACGATGTTCCGAAAGAATTCATCCATACAATTCCGTCTCGGGTTCGAACAGAGCCGAAGGCACTATTCCCACTTCATCCATTTTGGAAACATTCTCTGGATTAGTAGCGACTAGCCCTTGCACTTCACTGCTCCATCTTCGACTTCGAACTCGTTTTTCCCACGAAAACGTACAAATAAGATCGAAATGGTTTTCGAGAATAAATCTCGATCCCGGTCTCTTCGAAACGATCAACGCATTGGCCAATATTGATAGTCGGTTATTTAACTATCTATTTACATTAACAAACATCCATCAAACAATAATTGATTTCCCAAATTATTTATTTACCTCAAAAATATCTTCGCAAGATATATTTGCATTTTCAATCCCTTGAAAACGGTTTCAAACCACACACTCCTTATGGAATAAATCTCTGAATATTGATTTCCAATAAAATCATCCAAGTCCAAACATTTAGATTTTTAAAATAATTTAAATCACTTTATTCTTAATATACCTTAAAATATATTTAAACATATTTAAAGCAAAACTACTTTATAAAATATAAGCTGATTTTAAAATAAAGGTTAATATCAAACTAAATTTTAAAAAAGGAGTTACAAAATTCTATACTAGTTTCAAATAAAACTTCAACCAAACTATCTTTAAAATAAATCCATTTTATATATTATAAATATTAAGAATATTTTTTTCAAAACATAATACCAATCAACCCTTTAAAATAATTACTTTGATAACTAATTTACTAAATATTTACTTTTAAAATTTCTACTACTTAAATAATTATTTCTTGAAACCATTCTTTTAAAACAACTTCAAAACTTCTAATTTTTACTCAAAAATATGCTTTAAAAACGTAATTGGTTTTGCAGGGAAATAAACTTTCATTTTATAATAAACCAAAGAATTCTTTTTATAAATCCCGCTGGATTTATATCAATTCAAATTTACGTTTAAATCCCGTAGATTTCTCCTAACACTTTAAAAATAAACCCTTTTTATTTTTAAACACATTTCCCATTTCTTGGAAATCACTTTCAAAGTATATGCATAAATTATTTAAAATAAGACTTCCAGAAGTTTACTTAAATGAAAATAATACTTAGAAAAATATAGAGGAGTTTCTAAGTAATTTAAACCGAAATTACCTTTTTAAAATAGGGTTATTAAATCAAATATTTATATCAAAATTCCCATTTTGGAAACTTAATACTAATTTACCTTTTAATAATTTAAATTCCATAATTGCGTAAATAAATATTTACTTACTTAAAATATATTTAGGAATAATATATTTTTGTAAAATATTTGTAAACTCACATTTTAAACTTTTAGTTTATATTTTGAAAACTTTTCTTTGAGAACATACTTAATTTTCCAGGGAATACACTTTCCATCTTTAAAAATAATCTCACTGCTCTTGTAAACAATTTGCATTTCTTATAGAATTTCCCACGGTAATCTATACTTTAAATTTATCCTCCGATAAATATTCCACTTCATTTATAAACCCAGTTTATAAATTATCATTCCTCATTTGCTTTTTAAAGACCATTTCAAAAACACTTCAAATTCCAAAACAATTTCCTGAATTTAATTTCCTTAAATTCATTACTTAAAAATTCCTTTTATTTCCTTTTAAACCTAATTTATTTTATTTGTATTTTAAATTCCTAGATTGTATTCATCCAATCATAGCACAACATAATTTAATTTTCAAATTAATCTATCACAGTATATAAATAAAACACGTCATCAATTATGAAAATAATTTCTATATTATGAGGAATCAAGTTGGATCCCTCCAACCTGTTTTCCCTGCATCCACAGATATTAGCATAACAGATAAAATATCATATCCAGACTGATAATAATACTCACATTCAACCAATCAATCATTCATTTAAATTTTAACTATTTAAATTAAATGGAAATTCCAGATGTGAGTGAGATTAACTCACCTTGAGTTTCGACGAGCGTTTTAAATTTTAAATTTTAAATTAAATCGAACCATTCGATTTAATCTAAAATTTCCACTTGCCCCAAACATCTACAGACCTGCTGCAGCGCGAAGATCGCTTCGCAGCGATTCCTGCGCTTCTTGTTTCGTTAGAATCTGATAACATATGCAAGAGTTATTCAGTTTTAAAGGTTGTAAATATAATTTATAAAACAATTTTCTTTTATTTTAAATCTATACCGTTGATTCACTTCAGGAATCAAGGTCGTCTCTTATCTCTTCTCAATCGTGCGTTACAGGAGATAGCCAAACCCATCACTGCCTCGTCAAAGGTCGATGCCCCACCTACCACCCTCGTTCGGAAATCAATCAGAGACCAACATCGTGAAGCCCTTCACGTGCCGCCCCCAGGCCTCGAACGGCGTTGAACTCGAGCTCCTACACGCCCTAAATTTTGCACTCGAATGCCCCCACTTCTCGCATGATTTCTGGCCAGCACGTCGTACGATAGCTGATTCCCACCGTTGGATCTGAGCCTCTCCGCCCTCTACATCATTCCAGTTGGGAGTTTTCGCTGAATCTCAATGGATTTTGATAAATTTGTGGAAGAACGAAAGTGTATATCGGCTATGAAAATATAAGCGGCGGCTAAAGAAAACCCTCTAGGGTTTCGGCCAAAAAAAGGTGTATATATATATGTTTATAATATTATTTTAATATTAAATTCATTTTTAAACAACTTTTTCAAACGATCTCCAAACAATGCATGCCGACAGGTGTTCATAAGGTTTTACCCATGTTCCGAACACAATGGAACGTGTTTCGAAAGCTAATTCAGTCATATGCGGAAGATAGCTTTTTGAATTGATTTAAAATATTGAATTATCGACTTAAATTTCAACGCGTTTCTCACCCGTACGAGCAAATGGTAACTCCAAACGCTACGAAAATTGAAGTCTGATAATAACTACCTATTACGGATTCAATGGAACTAGTTTCGTCGAATTCTGAGACCGTGCCCCGGAAGGCTATTTTAACTCGTCGATTAATTCGAGCGATTTTCAAAATCGTCGAAATCTTTTAAAACTTCACTTTTAAAACTTTACTAACGTAATTATAAATCAAATAAAATTTATATTCACATTACATACCGTTCCGATTCATTTCGAATCAAAATTTGATTATTTATAATATTATATTATTAAATTTCATTATTAAATTAATATAAAAATTCCTAACTCAACTTATCGACTTTTAAATTCCATCCAACAGCATAATATTATAATTCAAATTCAAATAGACTTAAAATAAATTTTAGAAACCATTTCCGTTCTATTTGCCTCTAGATTCACAAATTATTTCAGTTTCAAATAGTTAATTATTATTATTCAAACCCAATTGAACTGCCATATTTGAAATTTAACCAATTCTATTAATTTAACCAAAATCTTTTTGTTTCAAAAACAAATTATAATTCACATTCAACATTTAAAATGAATTAAATGTTCAAAATCTAACGACTAAAATTCTGGGTCGTTATAGTGCATCTTTAGATAAAATAACACCGAGGACCTTGCTGGGATCCCCTTCCAACACAAAACTGGCCTGCAACTTGACAAGTAGTACCGAATATGATCACCCCTTATTTAATGGGTCCCGAAGCATACAAATGAGAGAAAATATCAACTCTAGATAGCGATAATCATATCAGAATTGGGATTGACCCACTCAACCCTGCTGCATCTCCCGTGTTTTAGTCATTCCCGGTTGATGAGGCTTGACGCTACGTTTTACCTTTTTATATAGCACTTCGCACTTGGAATGCTAACACTGCCCTCTAGGAAATAATGCAATGCCATTCATCCATACAAGTTGTTTAGGAGATGGACAATCTGAAGGCACTACTTCTGCAACATCCATTTTCAAATTACCCTCAGGATTTGTAGCAAGTAGCCTTGATCTTCAAAGAGATCCATCTTCAAGATGTCATCAGTTCAAAATGTTAGAGTTAGGCCAAAGTGGTTTTCACATATCATATCTAATGTGGGTCTCTTCGAAACAACATTCGATAGCTTCTGGTAAACTCAACTATGGGGTTTTAGGAAATAAACAGTCAAAGATAAGAGCGGAGATCACCTCCTAACCGTTAGTGGATGAATTTCCTTATTGTCTATCCAAAGAGAGCGAAATGAGGCTTATACGCGCAGTACAACATCATTGGTGATGACTGTGCCATATAACTCACGTTTTTCTCCTAGATATTTCTAAGTTACATTTTAGGTTCATATTTGATATTCAGTTATTTAATTATCAACAAACACCATCCAAATTACGGATTTAATACCATAGCGGAAACCAACATTGATTAAGCATATAAGAAACCACTAACCTCTTTAATTAATCTTCCCATTAATTAAAATCACTTTGTAAATACTTGTATCAAAATACTTTTACAAAGATTTATTCGCAAACCCTTATATTTTCAAAACTCGAAAAAAATATCCATACATTTATCTCAACGGTATAAGTATATTCATAAAACGGAGAAATATTTCATTTTTATACAATTCTAATATCATTTATAAATGTAACGACCCGAAATTTTGGGTCGCCAAATTTGAACATTTAATTCATTTTAAATGTTGAATATGGATTATAATTTGAATTTTGGAATAAAAGATTTTGGTAAAGCTGATAGAATTGGTAAAATTTCAAATACGGGAATTAAAATGGCATTTAAATCATAATAGCTTAATATCAGAAATTCGGATAATTGGTAATTTTGAGTGTAAATGGATATAAAATTAGATTTAAATTTTTTTTAGGTTTAATTGGGTTTGAATTTTAATATTGGACCCTTCGATGAAATTAGAAGTCAATAAGTTATTATTTTGAATTTTATATTAATTTAATAATGGATTTAATATTATTAAAATGCAATTAATCAGATTTTGGGTCCGGAATGAGCCAGAATGATTTGTAATGTGATTATATATTTTATATGATTTATTATTAAGGTACTAAAAGTTTAAAAGTGAAATTTTAAGCAGTTTCGACAATTGTGAAAATCGCTCGATTTAATAGACGAGTTAAAATAGCCTTCCGGGGCACAGTCTCAGAATTTGACGAAACCAGTCATTGGATCCGTAATAGTCAGTTACTATCGAATTTCAATTTTCGTAGCAATCGGAGTTGTCGTTTGACCGTGGCAGCTCGAAACGCATCGAAATCGTTTTAATCGGTTTAAATTAAAATTGATCGTTTATTTCCGTAACTCACGCATATGACCAAATTGGCTTACGAAACCTATTCCATTGTGTCCGAAACGCGGAAAAACCCTAGAATCGCCTGTCGGAACGCGTAGTTTGGCGGCGCCGGAATCGCAGAGATGTGTAATACGTAATGGTGCAGTCCGGAAATCATTTCGGGCAAGAAGAAATTTGAGTTAAATTGAACGTTGTTCGGTTTAATTTAAATTTTGAACGCTCGCCGAAACTCAAGGTGAGTTAATCTCACTCACATCTGGAATGTTTGCTGATTCAAGTAGTTAATATTTAAATAATTGTGTGATTGGTTGAAATGTTTATTTATATCAGCCTGAATTGATATATATATTGTTGTGCTAATATTTGTGGATACATGGAAAAACAGGTTGGAGGGATCCAACTGGATTCCTCACACTATGGTAATTATCTTTATAATTGATATTGTAACCTGTTATATATTATGATTGATAACTCTGAATTAATTGTACTGTGAAATTGCTGGATAAGAATATACACAGACGTTTAAAAATAAAATAAAATAAATTGGATTTTTTAAAGAAATAAAGGAATTGATAAATAAAGAATTTAAACGAATAAATTTTGGAATCTAGGTTGAGTGAGGAATGAAACTTGAGAACATAAATAAGTGGAACATTTAGTAGTTGATAAACGTGAAAGTATGGATTTTTGGTGATAATTTCGATAAGAAATTATAAATGGTTAAAAATAACAATGGGGTTTTGTGATAATAATGTTCCCTGGGAATTAAATATGATTCCAAAGAAATCCTTCAAATTAAATTAGAAATAAATTGCAAATTAGAATGATTCAGAAATACTATTTCTAAATATTGAAATTTGAGTAGGTATTTATTTGAGCAATTCCTTAAGTACGATTTTCATTAAATAACTTTATACTAGTTTATAAAAAAAAAAAACTTTTAAACCTATACTTTGGAAAAGAATTTCCGAGAATGGAAATGTGGTTAAGCTTCGTAAGAAGTTAATTTAAACGTGGAAAGTGAATTTATGTTATGAAAACATAAATCTGAATTGAAACAAATCGACAGAATTTATAAGATGGATTTTTTTAGGTTGTTTAAGTGGGAATGAGTTTTCCTGGAAAACCAAGTTCGAGTTTTTTTTAAATATATTTTATTAAAAGAAAGTTTAAAGTTCAAACTTGTTTCAAGGAGTGTTTTAAAAATTATTATTTTAAAGTAACTAACTAACAAAATAGCAATGGTGATTATTTGAGATTACATTAGTAATTATGTTTATAAATGGTTTTTATGTAAAGGCTTGTTTTGACCTAAGTTATTGAAATTAGTATTAACCTTTTTAAAACTCTACTTATAAGTTTAGTTTAAACTAAACCCTTATTTACAATCAAGGTGTATATCCTAATAAATGGTTTTACTTTACATATTTGAAATTATATTTTTGAGTAATAATTCATAGTAAATTTTCATATTATAAAATATATTGCAGCATAAAGTGTTTTAAGAGTTTTAAATCTAAATTGTTTTGAACTTGGTTATTTCCAATAGGAATAAAGGGTAAAGAATTTACCTTGTAAAGGATGAAGTTTGGGAAATTGTTTTCAAATGGGTTTTGGAAATTTGAAAATATATCTTTTAAGGATATTTGAGGCAAATAAATAATGTGGGAATTATTTATCGTGTGATGAATGCTTATAGATGTAAATTGATAGTTAAATCACCGACTATCAATATTGGACAAATGCGTTGATCGTTTCGAAGAGACCGGGATCGAGATTTATTTCTCGAAAACCACTTCGATCCGGTTTGTACGTTTCGTAGGAAAAACGTGTTCGGAGACGAAGATGGAGCTGTGAAGTGCAAGGGCTAGTCGCTATTAATCCTGAGGATATTTCCAAAATGGATGTAGCAGGAGTAGTGCCTTCGGTTCCGTTCGAACCCAAGACGGACTTGTATGGATGAATGCTTGCGAAACATGGTCAGGAGGACGATGGGCATTTTAAGTGAAATGTTCTAAAAAGGTAACGCTTAGCCTCAACACTCATCAAATGGGAATGACTGAAAATCAGGGGATATGCAGCAAGACTTCGTGGGTAGCCCCCATTGGAGAGTAAGGTCATCCCTGTCTAGAAGTCCCTTTTTATTTCGGCTTAGTGGTGCGGTTGCTGATCCCAACCGCGGGGTGATCTTATTCGGAACTGTCCAGTAAGGGATGGGTCCGACCTTGTGTTGCAGGGGATCGGGAGTGGTCCTCGGTACGGTGATCTAGGCCCTGTACTGTGACAGGTGGTACCCCAGTGCCTAGTCATTGTTGGAAATCCATTCTCCCTACGAGCTTTGTATGAGTTTTGTTTGTATTACCCACTTTTGTGGCTAGTAGCTGGAATTTAATCATGCAACAATTTCGTCTATTTTATAAGTATTTGTATATTATAATATCATAGGATTTCTATAAAAAGTGTTTTAGCTATCGTAAGGTAAAAACCCGACATGTTTATTTGTGGCGTGGTCTTACGAGATGCTTTTGTTTTCAAACCATTTTGAAACCTTAATAATCAATTTGGATGCATTATTATCAGCTGGTATTCCAGACTGACTCGGATGTTATTTCATTAAAATGCTCGGGTCAGACCGAGTATTATATGTTCAGGATAGGATGCTATGGAGCAGGAGAGGAGCTGGATCCGAGACGTATTATCTGTACCTATATATATATATATATATATATATATATATATATATATATATATTTCCCGCTGCTGTAATTGTATGGTATGTCTGATTGGTATGGGTTGATGTATGAGATACTTTGATGATATGATGTATAAAACAGTGATATATTTCATTTTATGTAAAGATCTATATTTACTATTATATTTTATTCCGCTGCGACTGTGAGATTCTGATATTGTTTAGCTTCTTATTCTTCTATCTCTTCTTCTTAAACCCAAATGGTTCGTATTTCTGTGCCACTTGAGTTAACAGAGGTAGAATAGTGTTGATTCAAGGGGTACGGATTTGCGGGCTGTTACACTTGGTATCAGAGCTTAGGTTGGCGACAACCTAGGCTTTGGTGGGGGAAATTACTCATTAGATACAGAGTCAATAGTACTCTATTATGAGTTGAGTGTAATAATAGATATGAGAGCGTATTTGTTAGTGCATATAAAATTGTTTTTATATTGTGTTGATTTATCGGTTGAGTGTTTATGAATTCTAGTCGGTGCGGGAATTACAACCGTATCGATAGGGGTTTCTAAACTCTTAAACAAGATAAACCGACATAGTATCATTTTTAAAGTGGGTAAATGAAATAATTTTACCCAAATTATATCTTGATATAAAGGAAATAATTTTTTTAAAATTATTATATATATATTTGGATGATTGGTTTTTAATGTCTAAATCAAATAAGAATCTAAAATTTAATCTGCAATTTGAAATAGTTATAATGAAAATAAAATTCTACAAATATAAATTATATAAAAGGAAGAATAACTAAATTTGAATGGAACCCAAAATTAAATCCCGGGAGTCTTGGAAAGGATTTTAAATGTAATGGAAATAAAGGTTCGGAAATTTAAATTTCTGGGAAAGTTTGAAATGTTTGCTAAAGTGTTTGTAGGGTATGTTGGAATATTGATTTGGGAAGTATTTTTGAATGGGAACTGTTTGGAATGAATTTGGGAAAGTAAGAAGCACTGAACTCACTTCAGTCGTTGGAAAATAATCCTGATGATGCTGGCCACATCATTAGAATTCATTTTCGAGTTTCTAAAGTGATGGATTGCTACCAAAATATTTGGGTATGACATTGTTTGGAATTGTTTGAGAAACAAGTGACTTTAGAATTTTCAAAAAGGTAAATTGTTTTTACCAGATTGTTTTAGAATTTGGGATTTGATTCGAATATCGAATGGAAATGTGTTGATTTATATTTCAAATCGGTTTCAGAATTAAACGGGTAATTGAATTCTGGGAATCCTATTTAAATTAAGATGTAAAATTGAAATGAATCAACAATAACCTTGAAAGTAGAGTTGATTTAAGTGAGAAAGGGAAAAAATAATAATGTTAATCCTGAAATTAAAATTTAATTTGGGTAAATGGAAGTAAATGAACATATTAAAGTGACTAGAGATTTGAATTTAACTTGGGATAAGTGAAATAAATTGGGGACTGGAATTAAAGTGACTGGAGTTAAGTTGGAAGTAAAATGACTTTATAATTGTGGGTCATTGTGTAATAAATTATACCCATGAGCTATTAAATGTTATACTTATAATCTGGAAATGTGAATTTAAATTTGTGCAAGAAGTTAAATAAAAGAAAATTTGTATCTTTAAGAATTTAGAGATATGTATGTATATATAGAAATTTGGAATACTAATGGGAAATAGTTGAATGGTATAGTAAATTCAAACCTAATCTTAAAAGGAATGTGAATTAAGATAAGGAAAGTGAGATATAAAAGGATGAATGAAGTTAAGCTTGTAAATAAGTTTTGAACTTGTATAAAGAGAATTAAAATTTAAAAGTTAAATTGAATTGGATTAAACTTCAATTGAATTGAATTGAGATGGATTTGGATTTAATCAAAAACAAGATTCAATTGTGTAAAGAATAGAAATGAATGGAATTTAATTCTCATTTAAGATAGTAAAGGTAATGGTATAAATTCAAGATGGATAAATAAATTTGGTTGAACTTGAATTAGAATTGGAAAAGAATTAAATTGAAAGGAAATTTAATTTAGAGAAGTAAGAATGATATTGTGTGAATAAAGTTTTAACTCAACCGAATTCAAAGGAATTGTTTGAGAATGAATTTAGCATAAGCTGAATTAAATAAAGAGAAGCTTGAAGATGAATTTAGTGTAAACTAAATTAAATGAAATTTGTATTGGCATGAATAACATTTTGGATAGTTTGGCCAAAATTTAGAGAGTAAATAAAAAACCAATTTCGGCATGGGATTTAAATTTGTGGTAACAAATATTGAAGTGTAGATGAAAAATGGAATTGGATTATAATGGTGATAGTTTACATTGTAAATAAATTCAACGGAAGAAAATAATTTAAAGTGGTTTCTTTGCTAATAAAATAAATCTAAAATGGATGAAATAAGTAAACAAAGGGGCATTCGAATTTGTAAATGGATTGGAATTTGATTGAATGAGAATCAAATGGAAATAAAATAAAATTGATATAAGAAGATAATGAAAATGTTGTAAAAGAACTTAAGCAACTAGAATAGAAAAAAAGAAAAAAAAAATGATTGTGAATAAGCTTTATTAAGTACTCTTGAATGAAATTTGTTAGATAATAAAATTGAATTGCAAGTGAAATAGTATTAATTAATTATTGTGATAAATTAAGGATGTATGGTTTGTAAATAATCCATGATGGAATGATATTAATATTATTTTGAATTGGTTAATGTAATTAAAATGTAAGGAAGATTTAATTTAACAATTGCAATGGGATAAGAATACTTGGCTTGTGAACTAGGAAAACTTGAATAAAATTAATATAAATCTAAGTAGAATTAATTTTAATGGTTATGAGATTAAGTGGTGGTTATTTTGCTCAAATGACATGAAAATTGCATGTATTCGGAATTGAGTTGCTTAACAAGCAATTGGAATTGATTTTTGAATAAATTGAAATGAATTGGAATAAAATTCGAAGAGTTTGTATATGGATGCAAGTGAATTGATTTGAAGAAGCAAATAAAGATGGTTTTAAATTAATGAGATAAATGCAATCTAATTAAGTGATTTTTCATATGAATGGAAAGGGATCATAAAAGGAGTGCAAATGTTTCAAGTTTAAAATAAAATTTGATTGTAAATCAAATTGTAAATGTAAGTTAAAGTAAAGAAATGCAAGTAAGGCATATGTTAATCATATTGAAATAGAAATGAATTGGTTGTAATAACTATGGATTGTATATAGTGAACTTGAATGTAAATCATTCAAGTGAAATAAAATGAATTTTTTTTTTGGATGAATTGAAATGGGTTAAAATCTTGGTAAGTGGATTTGTGGATAAATGTAAGTGAGTTATCATAGAGATGCAAATGTAACAAATTGAAATGAAATTTTCTTGGTGAATCAATTCGAAATTGGGTATAGTATAACTGGAATAGCGAAACTTGTATGTAAATCCTTTATGTGAAATAAAATGGAATTTGGCATTACAAAAGGAACTTTGTGCATGTTATAAAATATGATTTGCTTATGAAACCATGCAAATTGTTGATTTGATTATGAAATGGATATGTTTGGCTTAAATTTATATTGGAATTGTTGTTAAAATGTTCATATCTTTGAAAACTGATGAGTTTGTTGAGTAAGTACAGGTACGGGAGGCGTTCGAGAGAGTTGGAGCGCGTATATGCGTTATATTCGTCGCTTGCTATTAAAATTTGCTAAAAGGTACGCCTACGCAAATATAATTGGGAAATGATATATTTGTTGTGATATATTTTGGTTTCCAACCGTGTGGGTCGATGTATATATATTTATTTGTATCGTGATTTCGCGAAAGCTCCTCCGTGCAAAGGAGACTCTGCCAAAAAATTTCGGAAATTTTGGGAGTTATAAAATTTTTGGAAACTTAAAAATTTGTAATCAACATGGAAAGTTGTTTTAAGAAAATGTTGAAACAAAAGCTTTTGCGTATAAATAAAGCAAATGAGTTTGGATTTGAGCTAAATGGTTTTGGGAAGTGTATATAAGTTTTGACTAAAGAAGTTTTGGTTAAGTTAATGAGTGTAGGAGCATTTGTATTATTAGCGTCAAGTTGATTGCAAATAACAATTGGAAATAAAGGATTTTGGAATAGGATTGAATTAGTAGTTTCAATTTGAAAACTATAGAATTTGAGCAAAGTGAAAATTAAGATTTCACTAAGTAAGTCTGTTTTTAGGTCTGGAAGCATTCTTCTACCTTAGCAAATTTCGGGGACGAAACTTTTTATAAGAGGGGAGGAATGTAATGACCCGAAATTTTGGGTCGTCAAATTTGAACATTTAATTCATTTTAAATGTTGAATATGGATTATAATTTGAATTTTGGAATAAAAGATTTTGGTAAAGCTGATAGAATTGGTAAAATTTCAAATACGGGAATTAAATTGGCATTTGAATCATAATAGCTTAATATCAGAAATTGGGATAATTGGTAATTTTGAGTGTAAATGGATATATAATTAGATTCTAAAATTTATTTTAGGTTTATTTGGGTTTGAATTTTAATATTGGACCCTTGGATGAAATTAGAAGTCAATAAGTTATTATTTGGAATTTTATATTAATTTAATAATGGATTTAATATTACTAAAATGCAATTAATCAGATTTTTGGTCCGGAATGAGCCAGAATGACTTGTAATGTGATTATATATTTTATATGATTTATTATTAAGGTAATAAAAGTTTAAAAGTGAAATTTTAAGCGGTTTCGACAATTATGAAAATCGCTCGATTTAATAGACGAGTTAAAATAGCCTTCCAGGGCACAGTCTCGGAATTTGACGAAACCAGTTCCATTGGATCCGTAATAGTCAGTTATTATCGGATTTCAATTTTCGTAGCAATCGGAGTTGTCGTTTGACCGTGGCAGCTCGAAACGCATCGAAATCGTTTTAATCGGTTTAAATTAAAATTGATCGTTAATTTCCGTAACTCACGCATATGACCAATTTAGCTTACGAAACCTGTTCCATTGTGTCCGAAACGTGGAAAAACCCAGGAATCGCCTGTCGGAACGCGTAGTTTGGAGGTCGCTTGCATAAACTGTTAAATTGAGAATTTTATGAATTAAAATAATATTAAATAATATAAATATACATCTATCTTAGCAAAACCCAAGATCTATTATCTCAGCCGCTATTGTTTTCATTCCAATGGCCGAAACTCAATTTCATTTCCCCTCAAAAATCTCGTGATCCAGGCTTCGATTTCGAAAGTTTTCTAAATGAAAGTTGTAGATCGTTGAGGGATCTATAGATCCAACGGGTGATTCGAGCTGTCGTCATCTATTGGAGGAGTGGGGAGGGCGCGTTCACGTACGGTTCGTGTGCAATGCATGGGGGTTTGTGATCACCGAGCTAGGCGAGCTTGGGGCCGAGGGTAGGTGAAGCGAAGAGCTTCGACGTGGGCTAATCTGATCGATCTCCGGTCGATCGTAGGTGGAGCGGTCCCATGCCCTAGAACGTTGTATTGTTTTTGGCGATACCCTGATGTTCGCGTGCGTGAAGAAGATGGGAGGGTCGGCCTTGATTTTGCTTTCCAGATCGTGCGGCCTGTATTTATTTTGGTATAATTAAATTAAATTTTAAAAGGAAATTTGTTGAATTATAGATTCAAACTTTAAACAACCATATCTCGCTCGTACGTTGTCAGATTTCAGCGAAATTTGCGGCGCCGGAATCACAGAGTTGCGTACTACGTAGTGGTGCAGTCCGGAAATCATTCCGGGCAAATAGAAATTTGAGTTAAATTGAACGTCGTTCGGTTTAATTTAAATTTCGAACGCTCGGCGAAACTCAAGGTGAGTTAATCTCACTCACATCTAGAATGTTAGCTGATTCGCGTAGTTAATATTTAAAAAATTGTGTGATTGGTTGAAATGTTTATTTATATCAGCCTGAATTGATATATATATATATATATATATATATATATATATATATATATTGTTGTGCTAATATTTGTGGATGCAGGGAAAAACAGGTTGGAGGGATCCAACTGGATTCCTTACACTATAGTAATTATCTTTATAATTGATGTTGTAACCTGTTATATATTGTGATTGATAACTCTGAATTAATTGTACTGTAAATTGCTGGATAAGAATATACACAAACGTTTAAAAATAAAATAAAATAAATTGGATTTTTTAAAGAAATAAAGGAACTAATAAATAAAGAATTTAAAGGAATAAATTTTGGAATCTGGGTTGAGTGAAGAATGAAATTTGAGAACATAAATAAGTGGAACATTTAGTAGTTGATAAATGTGAAAGTATGGATTTTTGGTGATAATTTCGATAAGAAATTATAAATGGTTAAAAATAACAATGGGGTTTTTTTGATAACAATGTTCCCTGGGAATTAAATATGATTCCAAAGAAATCCTTCAAATTAAATTAGCAATAAATTGCAAATTAGAATGATTCATAAATACTATTTATAAACATTGAAATTTGAGTAGGTATTTATTTGAGCAATTCCTTAAGTATGGTTTTCATTAAATAACTTTATAATAGTTTATTAAAAAAAAATTCAACCTATATTTTGGAAAAGAATTTCCGGGAATGGAAATGTGGTTAAGCTTCGTAAGAAGTTAATTTAAACGTGGAAAGTGAATTTATGTTATGAAAACATAAATCTGAATTGAAACAAATCGACAGAATTTATAAGATGGATTTTTCTGGGTTGTTTAAGTGGGAATGAGTTTTCCTGGAAAACCAAGTTCGAGTTTTTTTTTAAAAAATTTTTATTAAAAGAAAGTTTAAATTTCAAACTTGTTTAAAGGCGTGTTTTAAAAATTATTATTTTAAAGTAACTAACTAATAAAATAGCAATGGTGATTATTTGAGATTACATTAGTAATTATGTTTATAAATGGTTTTTATGTAAAGGCTAGTTTTGACCTAAGTTATTGAAATTAGTATTAACCTTTTTAAAACTCTACTTATAAGTTTAGTTTAAACCAAAACCCTTATTTACAATCAAGGTGTATATCCTAATAAATGATTTTACTTTACATATTTGAAATTATATTTTTGAGTAATAATTAGTAGTAAATTTTCATATTATAAAATATATTGCAGCATAAAGTGTATTAAGTGTTTTAAATCTAAATTGTTTTGAACTTGGTTATTTCCAATGGGAATAAAGGGTAAAGAATTTACCTTATAAAGGATGAAGTTTGGGAAATTGTTTTCAAATCGGTTTTGGAAATTTGAAAATATATCTTTTAAGGATATTTAAGGAAAATAAATAATGTGGGAATTATTTATCGTGTGATGAATGCTTATAGATGTAAATTGATAGTTAAATCACCGACTATCAATATTGGACAAATGCGTTGATCGTTTCGAAGAGACCGGGATCAAGATTTATTTCTCGAAAACCACTTCGATCCGGTTTGTATGTTTCGTAGGAAAAACGTGTTCGGAGACGAAGATGGAGCTGTGAAGTGCAAGGGCTAGTCGCTACTAATCCTGAGGATATTTCCAAAATGGATGTAGTAGGAGTAGTGCCTTCGGTTCCGTTCGAACCCGGGGCGGACTTGTATGGATGAATGCTTGCGAAACATCGTCAGGAGGGCGATGGGCATTTTAAGTGAAACGTTCTAAAAAGGTAACGCTTAGCCTCAAGCCTCATCAAATGGGAATGACTGAAAATCAGGGGATATGCAGCACGGCTTCGTGGGTAGCCCCCACTGGAGAGTAAGGTCATCCCTGTCTAGATGTCCCTTTTTATTTCGGCTTAGTGGTGCGGTTGCTGATCCCAACCGTGGGGTGATCTTATTCGGAACTGTCTAGTAAGGGATGGGTCCGACCTTGTGTTGCAGGGGATCAGGAGTGGTCCTCGGTACGGTGATCTAGGCCCCGTACTGTGACAGGTGGTACCCCAGTGCCTAGTCATTGTTGGAAATCTATTCTCCCTACGAGCCTTGTACGAGTTTTGTTTGTATTACCCACTTTTGTGGCTAGTAGCTGGAATTTAATCATGCAACAATGTCGTCTATTTTGTAAGTATTTGTAAATAGACCCTATTATAATATCAGAGGATTTCTATAAAAAGTGTTTTAGCTATCGTAAGGTAAAAACCCGACATGTTTATTTGCGGCGTGGTCTTACGAGATGCTTTTGTTTTCAAACCATTTTGAAACCTTAATAATCAATTTGGATGCATTATTATCAACTGGTATTCCAGACTGCCTCGGGTGTTATTTCATAAAAATGCTCGGGTTAGACCGAGTATTATATGTTCAGGATAGGATGCTATGGAGCAGGAGCGGAGCTGGATCCGAGACGTATTATCTGTACCTATATATATATTTCCCGCTGCTGTAATTGTATGGTATGTCTGATTGGTATGGGTTGATGTATGAGATACTCTGATGATATGATGTATAAAACAGTGATAGATTTCATTTTGTGTAAAGATCTATGTTTACTATTATATTTTATTCCGCTGCGACTTTGAGATTCTGATATTGTTTAGCTTCTTCTTCTTCTTCTTCTATCTCTTCTTCTTAAACCCAAATGGTTCGTATTTCTGTGCCACTTGAGTTAACAGAGGTAGAATAGTGTTGATTCAAGGGGTACGGATTTGCGGGCTGTTACAATAAATCCCTTAATAAATCTCTAAACCTGTTTATAAACTATTTTATAAATCTCAAGAAACTATTTAAACATCTCTAAATCATTTCTTAAATCATCTATAACTCTTTATAAATCCATAGAACTAACTATAAAACTCCTCTTTTAAATCTACAAACCTATTTCTAAAATTCAATTATAAATATCTAACCATTTATAAAACTCCCTTTACCTTGTACATAATCTTCCTTTAAGCTTTTAAACCATTTTATAAGACTCCCCATATAAAACCCAAGTCTGTTTATATAACCCTATTTATAAGTCTCAAAAACATTATAAATAAATAAAAATCATTTACTTCAAAATGCTATTATATAATAATAATAATAAATAATAATGATAAATAATAATAATAAACATTAAAAATAAATAATTATTATTAACCCCAAAAATTCTTAAAAATAATATTTAATAATTCCAAAACATTATTAATAAATCATTATTATTAATTTCAAGCCTTATTAACTATTTAAATAATTAACTTTTCAAAATATTAAAATATTACTAACTTAAAACAATATTAAATCTAAATAAATAATCTTTAAAACAATATTTAATATAAATAATCTTAAAACAATATTAGATATAAATAATCTAAAAAATATTAAATATAAATAATCTTAAAACAATATTAAATATAAATAATCTAAAAAACTATTAAATTTAAATAAGCTTAAAACAATAATAAATATAAATAAATAACTTAGAAAAGACGGATAAAAAGTTTAGAGTAAAACAGAAGTTAAATCCATTAAAACAAAATATTTTCGAAGCCTAATTTTAGATTTAAAATCATTCCTATCTCAAAAACTAATTCTAACTCAAATGGCAATTTATAGTATCTTTAAAATGCTAATTTAAGGCTAATAGCTACCAAACGCTCAACTAATATCGATATTGATTTTCTATCACTACAGGCTTTAAGTTTTGAACATATAACAATGTCATAATCAATAGAGCCAATCAGGTTTAATATTAATTAATTCATATGATAGGAACATTATTGAAAACAATTCAACAATGGTGAGGAATACCGTTGGATCCCTCCAACCTATCCTCTTGCATCATAAACAATATATAATTGTATAATATGGGTCATCTGCTACTAGGCCGGTATATATGTAAAAGGTCATCCGCTCCAGGCGTAGGAATAAAACCAAATCAACTGATGAAAAAGTAAATCATCCAAACATCCAGTCAACGACTTTTATTAACTATATAACACACTGGTTAACCAAAAAGGTGAGTTTAACTCATTGAGACTCCGGTTGCCACCTAGGCATTATGGTTTGGAATTAAAACCTAACAACGTCTAATTTTAGTCCAAATTTTAACTTGCTTAAAATTCGACCGAACCAGTTTCACCGCGAAGCTTTTGTTATCAAGAGCGCAACGCAAAAAATTAGCACCTCGATTGGACGTCGTATGAGAGAGTTACACACGTTTTTAGCTGTCAATTTTTAAATTATAATATAATTAAATTCGACAATCATATCAAAATTACAATATTACCCTCTTCCCCAAATATTAAATTCAGGCTACTCCACTTCGTGCTCGATTTCATGATGTTGCCCTGCCTCCTTGCTTCACCAACGACCACCATGGCCATTCCCCCAACAACCCCTGACCTCAACAAGCCCATGTCTCATCCCCTCTGGTAGCCGCTAGCTGCTAAAATCTCGAAAATATTTCCCTTCAAACTAAAAATGCTACCGCTATAGGAGATTTCATGCCACCAAACTTCGACGGAAGGTAGCCCTATAATGTCCATTTAGACCCCATCACCAAAAGGTTCGCCAAAACGCCGAAATCAAAGAAAATTCGCTCGTCGTCCATCGATGAACTGTGGTCACCTCGCGACGAATGATGGCTATCCATCTATTGATTTCACTCATCTTGATATTGGCAACATTTCTCTAGTTGGTTTGCTCGTCTGAAACGGCACGTGCTAGCTCCGGTCAATATCAATCGTTGGATGAGGGGAAGTTTGAATTTGAAAAAAAACAAACTTGCTTTCTCAGGTTTTAACGTTATTTAATAAGGGGAGTATGTTATGGGTAGACAAGAGTGAAGCATGGGCTAGAGTGTTTGGGCATGGGCTAAAGTATGGTTAACATATATATATATATATATATATATATATATCTTTGTATGTATTCGTATGTATATATTCGAAAATATCTAGCTTGATGCACTCAAAAATCTCGAACCCCAAATGAGTCGTGCCACCTGGCGTTGTATATGTAATATCTCTATTTCGAATACAATGAATCTATCTCGCGACCTAATTTGATCATATGCAGAAGATGGCTTTTTAAATCGAATTATATTATATTAATTCCCCAAGTTAATTTATATGTGTTTCAAACTCGTACGACCGCATCATACATCCAAAGGCAACGAAATTTGACAACATATACTATCATGGATCCAATGACACCGATTTCGTTGAAATCAGAGACATTGCCCCAGAATGCTATTTTCACAATTGATTAAAATGATTGTTTAAGACCAATTCTAATCACTTTAATTGTAAATGTAAGTTTACTATCTTCATTCTTAATCAAAATGAAATTTAAATCAACTTTCGAAATCATTTTCATTCATATTAGATATAAGATTCAAAATTTAAAATATTTCGATTATTTAAATTCACCATTCAAATAAATCCCTATTTTTGAAATTTAAGCTATTTTACTTTTAAAACTAATATTTCCACATTTAAAATTTATTGAATATTTCAAAATTAATTGACTAAAATTTTGGGTCATTACAGGCTATGATATGGTAAATAAGAATAATATTTCATTTAATATTAAAGTTACGAATATTCTTATCTATTTTATTAATAGAGCCAAATTTTACCATGTCTCTCATTTTTTGACTGCATAGGAAATTTGAAGCACTCTCGATGCAAAATATGTGGATAAAGTCAACAATGATGAAGGACTCACCAAAGTCGATACAAGACCAGAGATGTGCTTGATAGGATTCACAAATTACTATTTGGATGATGGCAGTGAATATGGCAGTGATAACGGTACAACAGATGATGTGATAAATGGTTTTAATTTAAAGATTTACTTCTCTTGTGTCTTGAATTAACTGGAATTACCGATAGCCTCAAGCTGCAAAATAACAAATTAAAATTTGAAAAGTTAGAATTGCATTGGGAAAACGATCAACTGGAAAAAGTTCTTGAAAACGCTAAGAAATGTGAAAATTTTGATTGCAAAATTTGTATTAAATATGAAAAATAATTCATTCACTTCAATGAAATTTTAAAAAGCTTGAAAATGAAATTTCGATTTTGAAGAAAAACAAAAGTGTGCTGATTTGCAAAAGCAACATTTTACAAAAGGAGTTGGAGAATTTTTAAATCTTGAAAATTCCAAATGTGAAAAATATGCCCATTTCATAAAGGAATTGCTTGACATTAATGAAAATTTCAAATCCCTTCGAAATGAAAACGTGTTTTTGAAAAATAGCAAAAATGTTATTCGAATAAATCTCGAACTTGAAAAAGAGATTGAGAAAATCAAGAATTTTGAAAAGCTTGAATTTGAGAAAGGACAAATTTTTTATTGTGAGATGCTTGAAGTTCTCAAAAATAAAAATATGAATTTAAATAGCAATGATTTTGAAAAAGAGAGAATGTTGTCAATCGTTTTTCTAAGCTAATAAACTAGAATAATCTTTTAAAATCCAATGTTAATAATAATTTGAAAAGGAATTTCTTTGTAAACAAAAGACTAGTAACACCGCTAGGGGGAGAAGTGTGTTTCCTAAATACTTAAAGTGTGGCGATATTGGACATAGTTATAATAATTGTTGAAATAGGAACATGAGTAAAAGAGTTAGACAAATTTGAGTTCCTAAGGGCACAATTGTTAATATTAACAGTCAGCTATACAAGCAAATTTCAGTACCAAAGATTTCAAATGCAAACAACAGTGGTCTTACATATTTTTCTAGGCAACTCAATTATAAACAAAAGTGGTCTTACATAATATGTAGGTATGAAAATGGGCTAAGTAGCAACTATGATGGAAGCAGATTTCAATTTATTCTGCACATTTGATGAGTGATATTTATAATTCTCCTTAGCATAGGAACATGAAGGCGAGATTCACATACTTTGGATAACAATAAACGCAACTTCAAAGGTAAACAAAGATTAACGTTGAAGTTAAGTCGATTAACATTATGGAGTATGCAAAACGCTTGTTTGGTGATACTTATTTTTTTCATGTTTGACTTTGTGATGAGAGTTCAAGAGATTGGACGTAAAACCAATGTTTTTGAGATACCATTGTTCACCACCACTGATATGTCAAGAGTAACAAGCGGTGTTTAAGATATCATTATTCATCACCACAGGCAGCCTAGACAACAAGTGGTATTATGTTAGGTTAACTTATCTGGTATGACTTCAAATCTATATGATTTCTCTAGTATGATATTTTTGATGGTACATATGTCTCACGGATTGATTAATTTTTCACACGATTTCATCCATATGTAGAGAGTTTGCATTTGTTTCCTGATTTATTTTATTTCAAGAAAACAAAGTGATATATTTTTTTTCTTGTAATATTTTTGTTTTTTGGAAAAATCCAAAAAATAGATTTTTACTTTCTTAGGATTTTTTATATTTTATTTTTTATTACGCTCTTCATATTTGTTCATGATGTGAATATTTGGAAATGAGACAGTTTAGTTGTATCTTTGACAAGAGTTTTCAATGAGAATTTTTTGAGCGGCTTGGTTAGGGAATCTTTTGACTGGAAAATTTGATATGAAATCTTGCGAGATGAGCTTTGATTTTCTACACTTGATATGATTTTTGAAAATAGCTTTCTTGCGAAATGAAAATTTTGAACTTTGCAATAAACTCCTTTGGAAGGGCTTATAACATTCAAAACTTGAGATGAATATTGAGGATGAATTTTTATTTGAATTTTTTTCTGAGCTTTGTGCTGTAATTTTCTAAGAGTGAGAATTTGATTTTTATTTTGATATATTAATGTGTATACCCTTAAATTATACGCTCCTCTTTAAACAAATACCTGTAAAATCAATTCATATTTCATGTTCGAGGATAGAATATGAAATTAAAAATATTTTTAGATATTTACATAGAAATTACTTTTAAAATCATATCGCAATCCATTGAACTTTCTTATGTGATTTTCCAAAGTATTTATATTGATATATAGATGATTGAGGATATTACATCTTATACTTGAATACACAATGACATTAAGATATTTTTTGATAATCAAACTACGTTATAGTTTCTATTTTTGAGAATTGCATATCCCACATCATCTCTGAATCTACCATTTATATTCTATCGTTTCATCTTACTTTCCTTCTTTTCATTATAATTCTTCTTCTTGTATGAGTTCGCTAAATTGACGTACCTAAAATTTATTACTTAAAACCTATAAAAAAATTACACATATGATATAACAGACTCCTTAGCTTCCAACTTGCCTATAAAATAGGTTTGTTGGTACTCGTCAAGTAACGTCCATCCTCATCTAGGAGACCTCGCGGCATGCATAGATGGAAGGTTCTTGAACTCATCTACGATGAGTAGAGAATAAGTTGTTCTAACTTACATAATATTTGATAGTCACATTCATTCTCATGTAACAGACCTCACGGTAATGCATGGATAAAAGTGACTTGATTTCATAATGAATAAGCAATTTTAATTTAAACATTATAATGGGCTATGTCAGTAAAAACCTATTACTGATAAGTACACTTATTTTTCCACAAGTCACGTGATTGGAGTTTATTTGTATTTAACTTTTTTATTTCATTTTTTTAGTCTGTTTTATTTTATTTTCAAACTTTAAAATTTTTAAGGTTGAGCTATCGGTTTGTAGTTTAGGGATTCTAATCTAAGAACATTGAGTTCAAGCATGGTTACTAGACATAGAGTTAAAATATTTGCTATAAGTGTGTGCAAATCTACTGGTCGTAACCGTTTGAATATTTAACTCCAGTAATAACTTTGGGCGCAATGTAGAACTTCGACTGGAGTTTGGCATATCTTATGTTATTTATTTTTTGCATTTACGTTTCCGTCCTTTATTCTATATTACACTTGTTGTAACAACCCTGATTGGAGATTACCGTAAATATTAAATTATAATGAATATTATAATTTAATATTGGAACTAATTGAATTAATTGGAAGAAAATGATGAATTATATTGTTTATTTGGAATAAACAATATAATATGAATAAATTTTGGGAGAACAATATAAAATAAGGTTTATTTCAAATTAAATGATTGAAGCAAATTTAAGATGAAGGAAAGAAGAAGTAAACAACTTAATTGTGATCTTTGAGTTGGAAATTGTCATTGATGGAATTTAGTAAGAGCATTAAAGGTATATTGGCAATTTATTCCAATATTCTCCTTTTATTGTAAAATAAAAGGGAAAATAAAAGTAGAAAGATTTTATTATATTAATAGTAATAAACATATGTGTGAGATAAAGTTGTTCCTTTATTTCATGAATTTTGAATATCGAGATGCAACTATATTCAATTAACATGTACGATTTGGCAATAATGTAATTTATAGTCAAATTGCATCTTTTCTTTGTTAAATACAAAGAAAATTGTTAAATAATTGTTCAATCATCATACGCATAATGAATTTGAATTTTTGGGCTAATGAATTGTAACAAAATAAATTAATCACTCCATTTCAATAGTTGGAGTGGTTTGGAGTAATTAATGGAATTTTGTTTGGGTTGGGGAAATCATATTGGTAATTTTAAAACCAATAATACATTTTATTGTAAAATAAAATATGGGGAATAAGAAAAAAAAAATCTTCTTTGAGTATAAAAAAAAATGATGGACCATACACCTATCTTAAGATGAAATAGAATTATGATACATATGTCACTTTGGTGTACACTTCTAGAGCACCTTAAATGATTACTAAATAGGGTATGTGTCATGAAATAAAGCTTATATAAAAAAAATGAAGGACATGTGTCACAAGATTAAACAAAATAGTGACACATAACCCCATTAGGTGTCCATGTGTAGAAACATCTTAAGACACCTAAGTAGGCATGTGTCAACATTCTAAAGCTTGTGCAAAGAGAAGTAGACAAGTGTCCAAAACTAAAATTACCAAACTAGCCTTGAAAATTACTATATAAAGGGGAGGAAATGTTCACTTATTTTTCTTTTTTCACAAAATAAAAACAAAAGGAAGATAAAGTGAAAAAAAACTTGGAGAAAGCTAGGGAAAAAGAGTCAAGGCAAATACACAAGTTTAAGCAATCATAGGTCCGACAAAGGCGAATTCGAGTTGAAAACTTCCATCTTCAAGCCTAAATCATCATCTTTTTAATGCTAATAGGTAAGCTAAGGCTTATAGCAACTGTAAGTGAACAAATTTCAGCAGCAAATAATCTCTTGCTTGAAATATTTGGTTAAATATGTTGAATTTTACCTCTGTTCTATATTGATTTATGCTGAAAATGCCCTATCTTGTTTTGCTCATATCTGGCTCGTTTTGTGTCAGATTGATGCCACTCATTTTTCAGATTGTAGAGGACTGATTATAGTTTGTTCATGTTAACTTTCATTGGGTTTTGAGTCCGTTTGGACCTTCTTAGTTGCTAACAAAAATGAAAACCCGAGAGGGATTAAGCCCAGAATATTCTAGTGGCTGGTTAGTGTTTTCGCCATAACTTTTGTGTTACTTATCGGAATTTTTATTTCTTACATGATCTGAAATCCTTGTTAAATATTCCAAAACTTTCATGTTTTTGATTTTGACTGATTTAGAAGTCTACATAGTGGAAAATTGGCATTTTCATCGCTGTCCTGTGTTGACAGACAGCGCAAATAATTTCGTTCTTAGTAGTATTTCTATCATAACTTCTTCGTTACTGATCGGAATATCAAAATTTATGAAGTTTTGGGAACCTGAGGCTGTTAGCCACAATTTTTGTATTTTGTGTTTTGTAGAATTTCGAAATTTGCATGGTGGAAAATTGATGTTTTGCAATGTTGGTCTGTTATGAACTGCCCCAATATTGATGTAATTGTTCCACTTTGATGATTTCATTTGCATGCTTTTGCAAGAATTTTACTACGAAATTTGATGCTAACATTTGATTCTTTTGTCCAGCAATGGACTAGTAAAGTTAGAATGTGACTTGAATTTAAATTGTTTTTAAATTCGATTTAAAATTTGAATATTGGTTTTTGCCGATTAAATTGCAAATTGATGTTTTTCTGAGTTTAAAAATCCGAATAAATTGCATAAAATCTTCTAAAATCATGGTTTGAGAAAAAAAATGTTTTTATACATTTTTAAAGGTTTTTAAATAATTATTCTTTATTTTCTAGGCTTTCAAAAATCATTAAAATTCTTTAAATGATGGGATTTCACTCAAAATCCTTTAGATAAATTTCTATAAATTGGTTTAAAATCCCGTTTTCTCTAGTAAAATATATTATAATTAATTTTATTTACTTTAATTACTTTGATGCTTTTTCGGACGTATAAGGAAATAAATTAAACGATTTAGTAAATCCGCGAGGTATGGGACTTGAGTATTTACTTTATCGGTTAATTTCGGACTTGTACGACCGAAACGATTTTGAGAAATCATTTGATTTCCTCCTTGATGTTAACCACATTGTGGTATGAGTTTGAGATTATATTAGTCCATTTGGCTAATGCGTATAGTCCGAGATTTCCTATTCGGGAGTATATATGAGATTAGGACTATATTGATGGAGATATACTTGCCAATGCTATGAGGCAAGATTTTGATGGAATTTGATGAGTTTGATGTTTTATGGAGTTTCTACTCGTCGATGAGATGAGACGGGTTTAGCATCTTATACATATGCCGATGACATGAGGCGATTCTTTTGATGATTTTGATGATTTCTTAGTGTGGCACGAACTAACGGCTAGAAAACCGCTAAGTGAGAGCGTATGGTATGGGACATACGTTACCACTTTACGGGTTACTATCCGAGAGTTGTTGACACATTCTGGGAGAACTACCAGTACTTAGAGTCCCGATCGGGTTAAGTAATACTTGACTCGATCACTTTTGATGGCGAGGACTCAGCGGACACCGATTGGAGTGAGGCGCTCCAATCACTTTTGATGGCGGGTGTTCGGGGAGAATATAGATGACGTCATAGACCGGATTAATTCGAGATGAGGATTCCGGTCCAGAGATGGATATGGTACCATGATGGTGAACAGTACTGGTAAATAGCACGTGCAACATGCTCTTGCATGTAATAATTGGCCAATATGAGATTTCTTTTATGAGTTATGATGATTTCGATTTCACCATTTTTTATGTGTTTACGTAGCCTTATAGATGTAAATAAGGAAAATATGATTTCTTTGAGGATTTTGGTGATTTCGAATTTTATGGATTTATACTTGGGATTTATATACGACTTGATAGATTATTTATTCATGGATAATGTTTGAATGTTTTCCCTTATGCCATATACATGAATTCCTTCAGATTAACCCAAGTATATGTATATGCAAACCACCATAGGGACATAGTGAAGATACTTGATATCAACCCTAGATGTTCATACCTACTTATGTTATCCCATTGCGAAGCTCTTCTCTTTACCTTATCGTATTCCTTTCTAACGATAAGATTCAGTTGCCTGACCCGTGTGTTTATCACTCGGGTCAGACCGAGTTGTTTCAGATATCATCTATTGGACTTAGCTTGAAGTTGATGTTGGATATCAGCTCTTCTTTCTCTTGAGTAGTTTTTGTTCTTCCACATACTCTGATGTAGTTAAATATGATTCGATATTCATGGTGTGGTCGAGTACCACCTTTATTGTATTCATATTGTATTGTACTAAACATGTATCAATGTATATGTATATATATGATGTTGGTTACTGTTCTGTGATGTGATTTACATTTAGTTATTATATTTTGTTCTGATAGATCCGTTAACCACCTATAGTTTTGGATTAAGCATTTACTGGGTATGTCGATCCACTTGAGTTGAAAAAAAAATTAATTATATTGCATTTATCGACGTATTCAATAGATGTTTAAGACAAAATTATAGATGGTCGCCCTTAACCAGCCCTATTCTCCGCTTTAGTAGACGGAATTAATTGTTAATTCTCTTTACTAAGGTGGGTCTCGGGGTAGGGCGTTACACTTGTAATTTGCCGAATAATTTTAAATGCCATATTTAAGGGTATATTACTCGATCCTGCAGAAAACTCTTTCAACAAGAGTTAAATAAACTTTATAATAAAAATCACTTTAAACTAATACTATTTTATATTAATATATTTCATAAAATAGCAATATTATATTTTTACTTTAAAACGGTTCCAAACTGTAAAATATTATAGTATGGATTTTGAAAAGGATTTTATCACCAACAAAACTATATTTATATCTATAAATAGAAATACATTTGCAAACTTGAATATAGCTACGTTGAATAAAATTTAGTTTAATATTATTTACAAAACAATTTTAATAAAATTTCAAAATATTTAAATAAATTTTCCAAAAATTTTCTAAACATTTTAAAACAAATAAAATAAATAAATATACAAATATAAAAATTATGGAGAAAAATTACTCTAGAAATATTTATCAACCAATTAATACTCTAAATCTATCATATGATTCGACTCGAGTTCCATCGAACTCCAGTCTTCTATAAAATACACTCATATTAGCATACAAATACAAACATACATGCATATATATATATATATATATATATATATATATATATATATATATATATATGCACACATATATATAGTTCAATTTGTAATCGGACAGAGTTCTGTTTGCAAATTAACACCTCTAACCAACATAAATAATCGACTATCTCAATAATCAACCGATTCCAAAACAATATACCAAAAAACAATTTTGCCGTGCAATTCAATCAATAATCCGAATAATATAGTGTGTGTGTGTGTGTATACATGTATATATACGTATATATACATGTATATATATACGTAAATATACGTATAGATATATATATATGCGTATATATACATGTGTGTATGTGTCTATATTAATACACACACAGATATATATATATATATGTGTGTGTGTATGTATGTATATACATATGGATATAGTTATGAGTGTGAAAACTCATCGAATTGATACTCGTTTAACCAAATCAACGTGCTGCCATTTCCCATCGCCGCTGTGACACCCCACCTCTATGCTCACAATAACAATGGTTATTATAATGAATAACGTCTGCTATTGCGAAGAATAAGGCTTGTTAGAAGCAACCATACGTAAGTTATGCCTTAGACGAGTATTGATTACATCGATAAGAGTGTGTAAATTACCCCCAAAGATATACATTCAATCCAAATCTAAAACGAAACTATGGTGGCTTATGAAAAATTCAGGACAACTCATAATAACAACAACACAGATAGTATAATCACATCAGAACAGAAATATCAGATATAGCGGAAGACAAGTTCGGATACATGCTACAACAATCGATAGTTCATATAAACCAAATGTACATTTACATATTATCAACATACATGACACGAGAGTCAATGCACCAAAAAGAAACACCTCGAAGCTAGACAAATGATGAAGTGAAATCCCAAAAGCTGAAGCAGCAACTGAATCGGAGATAGCGATTATCCTAAAATGACTCGGTTTGACCTGAGTATTATTTAAAAGAAAATAATAAACGGATCAGTCTAATTTTAACTTTAGAAATAAATGTATGACAACTAACACTTAAGAAAATAATCATAATCTCGAATGAGATTATACAACATAGATAATCAACATAGTTCAAATAAAGAAATCTCAATTTAAACTCCATCAAAATCACTAATCTCGAATGAGACTATTCAACATAAATAATCACTATTGTTTAAATGAAGAAATCTCAATTTAAACTCCATCAAAATCAGCTTTTAAATTTCCAATTGAATTCAAAATAGCAATACGTAAATTTATAATCTCAGATGAGACTATACACAAAATTATAGTCTCAGATGAGACTATACAACATAGTAATCAGCATAGTTTATAGGAAGAAATCCCATCAAACATCATCAAAATCAACTTCCAATTTCACAATTCAATTCAACACAGCAATACGCAGAATCTAGAAATCAAAATAAGATAACTAAAAAATCAACATAAAAGATGGATCGATCCCAGCGGATGGCGAGTTTTAGCTATGCCGCACGTGCACCTCACATGGCCGAAGCCTACCAAGTACTATAACTTTTGGCGTCCAACAAATGACCTGAGGGTCCAACATATGACCCGAAGGTTCAATAGATGACCTAAAGGTCTAGTACTGGTAATTGACCCGAAGGTCCATCATATGACCCGAAGGTCCAGCAGAGTGGCTCGAAAGCCCAATAAAATCATCAAAATCATCAAATGGCAAATATTTCAATTAACAAGTCCGGAATTGACCGAAATAGTAAAATTATGGTTCCATACTCCGCACTTTTGCTAAATCGTTTAAATCTCTTCATCGTTTCCTTGAAAGTGAAAATTTGTGTATTTCATATAAATAACATTTTACGCTTCTCAAACGGACAAGTTCAGAATTAAGCGAATCAGTAAAAGTAAGGGTTCATAGTCCTTAATTTTGCTGAAGCGTTTAAATCGCTTCCTCATTCTTTTGAAAGCGAAAACTGTAAAAATTTGGGAAACAAATTTACTTTAATATGATTTTTAAAACACGTGTTTAAAGTAGTAACAAGTATAGCAATTTCGACGAGAAAATTGCGATTCACAAAACACCGTAAAAACGGATATCAAATCAGCGTTGCAGGATAATCGCTTGAAAATTCACTTTAAATTGACGGTTACTGAAGTAAAAACAACAATACTTTTGATTCGTAAAAAATATGATCAAAAATATAATACTGGCGTAAAAATTCCGTTATAAAAATAACGGCGCAAAATATGTTTTTAAAACCAAACACCGATTCAACGTATATTAAATAGTGGACTGCCCCACTATATTTTCATTGAAATATTTGCTTACGCACAACATTTCCAAAGGCCTGGCAAAAATATTACACACCTGTTGCAATATGGTTTGTATGTAGGTAAAAATATTGTGCACGTACAAGATGTAGGCATGAAACAATTATAAAGCAAAAGTAAATTGATTGGAAATGTTTTGGCACAAATTATACACCCAACATGCATGCACAGCCGAGTGTTGCACGCACGTAGCACTTTGAAGAAGGGCCAGGGTTTAATACATGAACACCTATGAATTTTCAATAGTCTGGGTAATATGCTACTGCTTCAAAAAAATTCGTGTATTATCACTCGCGTGCAACATGCAAAATGAATTTGCAAATGTACACACGCACGCTACAAAGACGAAAATTGATGGTCGGGAAATGTCAATATAACACACATGCACCCAAATAAAAATGTAAAATAGAGGATGGTCTGGGAATGTCAATATAACACGCAAACTATATTATAACACTCTGGACCATTTTAATAAAATGCAATTTGAACTACAAAAAAGAAATATACACAATTGGTTAAATAATTTGACCACGCTTCATACACTTATGAGTGTATTGATGATCTAGACTCTTTTTTTTCATGCACACACCTCAAACCCCAAATATAAAGAGACCTGAACATTATTTTATTGCAAAACCTTTTTGCACACAAGAAAAGAAATTGACAATGTTATACACACGCACGCAAGTAGATGATAACAAATATTAGCCCGCATGCACTCTACACACAAGGATTGAAATGAAAGCTCTTGGACACTAATTTTTTGCAAAGTTTACATGTACACGATATACATAGATGGAAAAACAAGTGCTTGGACACGTTCATATGCATGCTAGGAACATAGTAATTAAAGGTAAAAAGAAAAAGACTTGGACTAGGAAACTACTCATATTTATGTGTAAGCACATGTTTTTTTTTTGCGCACACCAACTTCTACACAAAATCAAAACTCGTACAAATTTAAAACTGGGCAAAAACTATACATGCGCACGCACGTCATAATTTGCAAATATATAAATGATGACTGGACCATTTTCTTGACTTACTTGTGCACTCACGATACACCTGTGTAGCCACATGAAAACGATTTAAGGGCTGGGCACACATATAAACATTTTACCAAAAATAATATGGACTTAGTTAAATGAACCTTGGACCACCGTTTTTGTGTAAACCAGCAAAACAACAGAAAAACATTAAATGTAATGCGTTTAAGATGAATGCTCGACAACTAAAAACAACAAGAAAAATGAATTAAGCAACAACTTTTCACGCACAACTACTTTTTGGAGTAAACCAAAAATATCAACTGATCTGAATATATTAGAAATGTGAGTATAAAATTCACCTCTATTTTGCTTTAAAATCAGTTAGCAACATGGAACGTTTTGGAACAAAAATTCTGAACCGCCATTAAAGCATTTACACAGCCATTGATGTTTGCAAAGTTACCGAAAGTGAAAAAAGAAGATGCATGCTAATTTTCCTCTTCAAATTGGTGTATAAAAATAATGTGCTAGCCATATTTTGGTACAAAAGCATTTAATGTAAAAATGTGCATTAATAAGGAAAGGAGTCACTGGCAAATAAATAATGATTTTAGCATCAAAGTTTATATTTCGCTTTTGCAAATCTTGTCACAGCAAATTGTTCACATTGGCTTTACTATTATTGTTTACACAATTTATGCATGACAACCTAACAAAATATGTTCCACCTTTGTTTAATATAATAAGTGGTATCCCGCAAAAGAAATGTTCCAACCTTTAGTTTAAAATGTCCTATTTCCAATAACACGTGAAAGGCAAAGCAATACAACACAATTAAAAAGTATGTAGCAGACTCTGGAATGGATTATCTTGCTTACACGTGAGGCAAAAGATGAATTTCAACATAGTTTGATTATTTTTCCAACTGACTTTGCAACATTTTTGCATCGCGAATTTATTTTTCAATTTAAAATTTCTATTTATAATTTTTATTACGATGGTAATAGAATCATGGTTGTTACAAACTCCCCCTTATAAAAATTGCATCCCCGCAATTTTCATACTAGAAGTTGTTTATAACACAAATTATTCATCACAACAAAGATTTAAAATAGAAAAGACGGATAAGAATGCTCACCTCCACCCGAAGAGGAGAGAAAACATGGATAAGAACGCTCGATGAATTCTTTAGTTTCCCAAGTGCAATATTTAGGGTTTGCGGACCATTGAATTTTCGCAAGAGGGACTTCTTTATTCCAAACGTGTTTAACCTCCGAAGTTAGCACACGAATAGGATTTTGCACAATAGACAACTGTAACATCCCGCCATTTCGCACACTTTAAACCGACACACGTGCCAATTCAAAGCATACGCAAGAGCGCATTGTTATGGGGTAAATAAGAAAAACAGAGAAGAAATAAAACAAAATAGAATCTCACAGCGGAAGGATAAAATATAATAATCAATATACAGTTCATGATAACTGTTTACAAAATATTTATTTTACTTATACAATGAATATCAGAGTTACACATACCAATACAATCAATGCAGAGTGTGGTGCAATACTATAAATAATATAATACAGATTCATCGTCTTCGTCCTCCAAAGCTAAAATCTTCGATCCTGAAACGCTCGGACTGACCCGAGCGAATTTGAAAAGACAAAAACACTCGAGTCAGACTAAAAGATCTTATGTGAGTTAAATTAACAGAAATAAATATGAGTACAGTAACTCAAGAGATGTTCGGGATTTACAACTCCTAAGGATCCGTTAAACTATTTACTATGTAGTATATTGCGCTATTATAATAGTGTCTATTTATAAAATAAACTTACTTTTTAATAGCGTTAAGGGGTTACCCATATAGCCCTTAACACAAATAATGCCAATAGTCTATACAGCACCGTAATACCTCCTGATCGGGAAGCTACCAGAGGATACTCCATAGGTACGACACAAATAGAAACTCGTAGTAAAGGCTCGGTATGGTAGGTGACACGGCACAACTAGGCAATATCAGGGTAGATATACCAATTGCTATCCAGGCTGGTGGAAACGCGTAGCCGCAGTTACCGCCCACCTCGGACTAACTCCCCAAAATCAAAATATAGAAGTGGCCACTGAATCAATCCAACATCAAAGTATAATATCGAAGAGGAGGGTCCGATCAGAGGAATGACCTCATTGGCCTGAGAATCGCTCCTGTTTTAGCCACCTTATGCCAACTCACGGGAGTCGGGTCCACGTATTTACCTTACAGGAAACGTCACCACCACCTACTTCATTCTGGAATCTCCACCGCGTACACGGTTAGTCAAAGTGGTTTTCGGTATCGACAGAGAGTATGTCCATATCCGATCCCCGTCTCTTTGCCAACCCATCGTTATTATAACACCGCGGTCATTTAAAAATAGTTTATACTTTAAAACCAGAATATACATTTCCATTTTAAAATTATGAATACGATATCATTTTAAAACCCAAAACAACATGATATCATTTATCCCAATTATAAATCTTTTCCAAAATCATAATGCTTTAAAATTTATAACGTCTGAAAGCCAAATATCCTTTCAAAGCATAATATTTCGAAATTCATAATTTAAAACCATAACTTCTAAAACTTGAATGGTTTGGATATTCAATGGTATATAAATTAAATGGTTTAACTTTACTGTTACTTTGTAAAGAAATAATTTACATGGCTTTACAAATATATTTCTTTATTAAAGTCTAAACCAAAATTAATATTATCTCTCTCAAGTCCCAAAACCACTTCAATTTATTTATATATACGTATATCCATTTTGAGTAACAATATTTCAAACTAAAATTGGATTTTATTTTTCAACAGATCAATTGTTCTATTAATTAGTCTTGAATATTCACATAAAATCCATAAATAATAAGACTTCAATTTCTAGTAATAAAATATATATATTTTCCCAATTCTAATTATACTAGAATATTCATTTCAATTTATTTTGGGAAAAATCCAATTATAAATATCATATCTTAAAATTTCCAAACTTAACATTTAAACATATGATATAAATTATTAAACTCCATTTTCTTAATTTTCTTCCATTTTTAATAAAGATTTTTATACACCTTTTAATTTCAAAATTTTCAACTTCATATGTATATATATATGGAAGAAAAATATTTATACAATATAAAATTTAAGATTATTATAAACCGTATTCCATCCAAACCATAGAAATCACATTAAAATAGCTATATATAGACCGCGGTGCCTATATATAATTTTCTATCCTATGGTCAAGTGATACGGATATTTATCTTTTCAATCCGCAATTTAAAAGATATAAAATTTTGCGGTTGTATATCATTTCAAACCACAATCCCGAATGAAAGGAAATATGCATGAAAATTTGCAATTTAATGATATACAATAAAACATCCATCAACATCACCCATCATCCAATCACAATCATCAAGCAATATCAATCAATAACAATTTATATTTGATAATATATATAACAGGTAATAACTGGCAATTTTATTCAGATTAAATTTAACAACTATTAATCTAACAGTTTATATTCAGTAATAATCTATATAACTGTTAACTAGCAGTTTATAGGCAAAAAAATAAATTCTAACTATCAATTAATACGCAATAAATAAATTAAATTAACAGTTAAATTTAATAAATGCAATTCAACAAATATGAGTGAAATAAACATGCCAAATACTCATAAATAAATTTCTATTCATTTCTAAAATTAATTTTAACAAACATAAAAGCTTCTAGTAGTTGTGAGTGGGTTAAAACACTCACTTTTTGAATTTAAATCGAATTTAAATTCGATTTAAACCCAAAAATTCGCCCGTCTCGGAATTCGTCCAAACCAGCGTCATCAAGTCCGGAATTAAATTACGATCCTAACCAAAAAAAAATTTCGCGTGAATCGGATGTCGTATGAGAAAGTTACTCGATTAAACGCTTGGAAAAAAATAATAATTTAATTTAAATTAAAACCAAAAAAACAGAACCTCACCACTATCATCATGCACGTGCGTTTCCCCTGTAGCATCATCACGCAACATAGCAACGAAGACGCGAAACCCAACTTCTTTCGTTCGCTCCCAGGCAAACCTAACCGCCACCATAGCAAACTCGCCAACGCCCGAGGCACCTCAACCACCTCCACGTCGCCGGAGTGCCCCTCGACCCAGGCCGACCCCATCACGCTCGAACGACGAGGCAAAAACTCCACCGGCCGCCCCTTAAAACGCATGCCCTAATCATATTTTCTCGTTGATCCGGCCGTTGATTCGACCAACAAACCATATAGATGCGATTCCCATCGTCCACTCTACAAAACCCAGAAAGGGTTTGGCGATCTGACGAAGTTTGCGACGACGATGATGAAAGGTCACGGACTGTTTGAATTTATTCCGGTCAAACGAATCCCCAAAACAGAAAACGAATTTCACCAGTAGATTACGTGTCTCGAGAACTATGACATATATTTTTGTGGAATTTTTCTGAAGTGTTTGCATTTTCACTGAAATTTGGATTGGGGTAGATCTAGGTTGCATTCATTTGAGGAGGAGAAGGAGATGAAGAAATGAACGTACAGCAAAAGGGAAAATAAAATGGGGCTAGGGTTTATAACCGTGCTTATATAGGTAGACTAGAGATAGCGTAGATGGATCGGATAAGTGAACGTACGAAACAAACTATGGCCCAAAAAGCCCGCTATGCCTCCGGAACCGAATTTATTAAATCTTTATATCCAGATAGGTATTTTAAAATATTCTGAACGCGATGGAAAAAGTTTCACGTCCAAATTTGGTCGTATGAAGAAGTTATGCTGAAAACAAAATTTCCAAATTGATTTCAAATTGATTTTATTAAAATTGATTTCAAGGCGTTTCACGCCCGTACGATCAAACGGCAAATCCGATCGATACGAAACTTGAAACCCTATAATAGTTCACCGATACGGATCCGATGAAACTGGTTTCGTCGAAATCCGAGTCCGTGGCCAAAAAGGCTATTTTTAATATTCATTAAATAAATTAAATAAATTATAGAAATCCAATTCTATATGAATATTCTAAAATTGTCCCAATTCTATTGCTTATGTAAATTAAAATCAATTTAAATGATTTAACAAGTTTGGCTGTAAATTAGAGTTGACAAGTCTATCAAATTTCAGTATACATTCCTCCACTTCCTTATATTAAGGAATTATAAATAAGTTCCTCAAAACCTATTTATTACATTTTTAATCCTTGTATACTTATCCTTTATCCAAAATAGGGATGCCACATACTTTGGTTCATGATTCACATTATTATTCTTAAAGTCTATTTTAAATTTCAGTAACGTAATATTTAACGTTAAATTCCCTTTATTTATGCAATAAGCGCAATTATTGAATTTGATACTCAAATTAATTTATAGATTCTGCTTTCTAAAAGTCTATATCAACAATTTGGTCTAATTATAAATAGAATAAGTATTAACCTCATCTTATAGAATTAATTATTGCAATAAATCCAATTTACCATATCTTAAATCCAAATTAATAGATAAAGCTTGATTCCTTTATTAACTCCTTTGGTTTTCAATTAACCTTTTATGGTGAATATAAATTCCAATGTATAATTGAAACCTTATTTCCATTTGATTTCACTATTTCATTAAAAATCCTCATATTCTAGCTAAATTTCAACAAACGTATAAATTAGCTATTTCAAGTTCATTTAATTGCGATTATCATACTATAGAAATTAAATTCCATTAAATAAATAAATAAATGTTGATTCCCATCTATTTACATTATATTACATTGGTACTTCTATTTACAACTTAGCTTTGTATAAATGTTTGAATGTGGAATCTTGTCTATTTCACGTATTAATTAAGCCCTAAAAATCAATTAATATTATATCCTTGGTCTAACCTCATTTTACCCATATTTATATTAATATATCCTTTGAATTAGGTAAATTACCATTGATTATCTACCTTAACTTATCAGACTCCACTAACGTAATGGTTAAATATTAATTCCATTTGTAAAAAAAAAACAATCCACAAGATTTGCATTTCACATTGCAAATGAATTCATAAATCTTGGCTTTCTTTTTCTTTGCTTCTTAAAGGCCAAATCAAACTACCCTATCATCACTAATTTATGGCAATTAATTGCAATTGATTCTCCATTAAACTACATAAGTTATCCAATTGAAACCTAAGTGAAACGTTTATTTATTTAAAAATCCTACTGTTTAAAAGAGTATATCATCTACGGTATAATTTACATTTGACTTGATTTCTCATATATTTCACACAACAGTGAATTCCAATTTCTACCAACATTATGTTTAATATAAATTGGAAATCCAAATCATTGGTATTTCACAACCGTATTGCGTACATTTACGTATAGTTACACTAAGTCCATACACTGATTCATGAATTCATAAATTAATACACAATTTGCCTTTGTTTTCTTATATTAAGTTTATTACCGTTTTTAAGTACATTCATTATCGAACAATATTCATAAAAAAATTTATCTACACTTATTGCATTGGTTTATTCAACGGTCACCAAATGAAACAATCCTACTATTTATTTTAATATTAAATGAATCCCATTCTAGTAAATATTTTATTAATATTCACTAATTCAACATTTATTGGTTTCTTAACATTAACTTTTAACAAGGTGTGACAATTACATTATCCAAAACTATTGTCATAAAAATTAAATTGTTACATTAAATTCCAGTTACTATAACAAATTACTACATTTTCTCAAATAAATCTTAAAGCTTTTTTTTTGCTAAATCAGATTAGAAATTATATTAATTTAACTCATTTGATATTATTAATTTAACGGGTCGTTACAATCTCCCCCACTCAAGACTTTTCGTCCCCGAAAAGGAAAAAGAAGGGAGAAGGAAGAATAAAACATTACATCTTATTTCAAATATTAACTTATAAACAATAATTTACTAAATTAATTTCCTTAAATGAGATATGCCCGTTTTATAGTCATTATAACCTTTTATACTTAAATCATTAAAGTTTGGAAAATATTCAACAAAATTCTAAGTCCAAAATTTACGAAAATTTTTGGCAGAGTCTCCTTTGTACGGAGAGACTCTGGAGAAAATATAATATCAAAATATACAAATATATTACATATATTATCAAAATATTATCCCAACACGGGCAAAATTATAAAATAGCGCTTTAAACGTAACCCGAAAACGTACCTATTTGTCGGGCAATACGCTTATTATTATGTAACCAGAGCAGTAGTAGTGGCTTCCATAGCCTGCATTTCACTTATAAAATATAAAAGGTTAAATATTTATTTTAAAGTGAACTATTCAAGTGGATTCAATCATTAATCAACCAAACAATTCAACAACCATCAACCTTACAAACAACATACATACACAAACAAAGCAACCATTTAATCCATCAACAAATAGTTGTTTGGGTTCAAACTTGAAATTTGTATGAAATGAAATTAACTATCAAGTGCATCCTTTACTCAACAGTCTTAGATGGAACAAAGATAGATACTTTATTCATCCAACAACTTCAAATTTCTTACCCAACAACATAAATCAAAAGTAACAATTCAAACCAACAACCAAATTACTTATTATACATTTATTTCATGCTTCAGTGGTTTGATTTTCTTTCTTTCATTTATGGAGGGAATTTCTTTATTTCTTACAATTTTCATTTTCCATTTATTACAAAATTTATTATATTTGTATTCCAATTTTATTGACTAAAGTTTATATCATCTATTTATACTACTTACCTTTTCTTATATAGTAAAATTTCCAATTTAACTTAAGTTTATACAATTTATTCTCATTAATAACAGCAAATTCATTGAATACCTTAATTACCTCAAGCTTCACTTGTAAGATTTCCCCTTACATTTTCTTACTAACATTGCAACTTTTATAATATGGTAAGTTATGTATGTTTTAAGAATGTAAGTGAAAATTTTCAAGTTTCTTCTCAATTCCTTTTTTTAATATATATTTGTTTTATAACTTACAATTTCAACTTACCCTTAATTACATTCATTTACTTAATGTTTACGTTCCTATTATATTTATTTACAGTAACCCTCTAATTCCACTTAATTTAATAACCTTATAACCTGCATTCCTATAAGTGAAAGATTTTACTCATTTATTAACTATGGATTGCAGTCATTTATATTTTTCCTACTTTCCATTATATTAGACTAGGGGGAAATTAAAGCATACTTAAGTTAATAACCCTACAATCAAACTTTATAAATTAAGGAATTTCATTTTTACTTTCTTAAGGTTAAAATCACCTATTAATAATACAACCTTTAATTTTAGTAAAATTCCAATCATCACTTAAGTTAATACCATTAAATTCTTATTTATAACAGTAATTTATTGAATACTTCATTTTTTTTCAAAATTCTACTTGCATAATATTCTATTCCACTCTTAATTTACATTTCAACTTTTTATACTTGGTAAGTTATTTATGTTAAAGAAAAAGAAAAAGAACTTATGCAAGTTTAATCTCAACTCTTTTAATTCATTGATTACTTCTTTTATTTCACTAACCTAAATTTTTACAACTAATTAATGGAAATTCAAGAATTAATACCGGGTCAAATTCCAAAATTTCTTTAAAATAATAGATAATTAATTTCTTACAACTTTTATATCTCTAATTACCTTTAAACAATTAAAATTTTAATAATTTCAAAACAAATCTGCAGTAGAATTTACTACAGTGGCCTTTCCCTTCGAAACTCGAAAATGAAAGTCGATGATGCGGCCGTCATCACCGAAATTATTTTCCAGCGACAGAGAGGAAAGTACAAACTTATTTTCTTCAAAATCCTCTTTAAACCAATTCTTTCGAATTATACTAAATATTTATATAAGAAAATATTTATAAACTAAATCATTATATTTCATAAATCCTTTGAAAGAAGATTTCAAAAATCCCGGACTTAAGTTCTAAAATCTCCAATTTGATTTATTAAAATTCAACTTAGCTTTAATTCATTACAAATATTTTTATTACCTAACACCCAACTATAGCAACCAAAATATATCTTTATAAAATATTTTTATATATAGAAAATATAATAGGCAAAGTTATTTCATTCACCTATATTAAAAACAAATATTATGTCGGTCTGTCCTATTAAGTGTTTAGAAATTCCTATTGATGTCATAGCGTCCCATGCATCAACCAGAATTTATAAATACAAAGCGGAACAGATTAACACAATATCAAAATCTTTATTAACACTAACAAATACGCTCTCTCATATATACACTCAGCAACTCCCATAGGGTATTACTACCCTATTAACAAAGAGTCAAACCCCACAAAACCAAGGTTTATCGCTAAACCAAAGCTCTGATATCAACTGTAACATCCCGCCTTTTCGCACACTTTAAACCGACACACGTGCCAATTCAAAGCATACGCAAGAGCGGATTGTTATGGGGTAAATAAGAAAAACAGAGAAGAAATAAAACAAAATAGAATCTCGCAGCGGAAGGATAAAATATAATAATCAATATACAGTTCATGATAACTGTTTACAAAATATTTATTTTACTTATACAATGAATATCAGAGTTACACATACCAATACAATCAATGCAGCGGAAATTTTAGAGTGTGGTGCAATACTATAAATAATATAATACAGATTCTTCGTCTTCGTCCTCCAAAGCTAAAATCTTCGATCCTGAAACGCTCGGACTGACCCGAGCGAATTTGAAAAGACAAAAACACTCGAGTCAGACTAAAAGATCTTATGTGAGCTAAATTAACAAAAATAAATATGAGTACAGTAACTCAAGAGATGTTTGGGATTTACATCTCCTAAGGATCCGTTAAACTATTTACTATGTAGTATATTGCGCTATTATAATAGTGTCTATTTATAAAATAAACTTACTTTTTAATAGCGTTAAGGGGATACCCATATAGCCCTTAACACAAATAATGCCAATAGTCTATACAGTACCGTAATACCTCCTGATCGGGAAGCTACCAGAGGATACTCCATAGGTACGACACAAATAGAAACTCGTAGTAAAGGCTCGGTATGGTAGGTGACACGACACAACTAGGCAATGCCAGGGTAGATATACCAATTACTATCCAGGCTGGTGGAAACGCGTAGCCGCAGTTACCGCCCACCTCGGACTAACTCCCCAAAATCAAAATATAGAAGTGGCCACTGAATCAATCCAACATCAAAGTATAATATCGAAGAGGAGGGTCCGATCAGAGGAATGACCTCATTGGCCTGAGAATCGCTCCTTTTTTAGCCACCTTATGCCAACTCACGGGAGTAGGGTCCACGTATTTACCTTACAGGAAACGTCACCACCACCTACTTCATTCTGGAATCTCCACCACGTACACGGTTAGTCAAAGTGGTTTTCGGTATCGACAGAGAGTATGTCCATATCTGATCCCGGTCTCTTTGCCAACCCATCGTTATTATAACACCGCGGTCATTTAAAAATAGTTTATACTTTAAAACCAGAATATACATTTCCATTTTAAAATTATGAATACGATATCATTTTAAAACCCAAAACAACATGATATCATTTATCCCAATTATAAATCTTTTCCAAAATCATAATGCTTTAAAATTTATAACGTCTGAAAGCCAAATATCCTTCCAAAGCATAATATTTCGAAATTCATAATTTAAAACCATAACTTCTAAAACTTGAATGGTTTGGATATTCAACGGTATATAAATTAAATGGTTTAACTTTACTGTTACTTTGTAAAGAAATAATTTACATGGCTTTACAAATATATTTCTTTATTAAAGTCTAAACCAAAATTTATATTATCTCTCTCAAGTCCCAAAACCACTTCAATTTATTTATATATACGTATATCCATTTTGAGTAACAATATTTCAAACTAAAATTGGATTTTATTCTTTCAACAGATCAATTGTTCTATTAATTAGTCTTGAATATTCACATAAAATCCATAAATAATAAGACTTCAATTTCTAGTAATAAAATATATATATTTTCCCAATTCAAATTATACTAGAATATTCATTTCAATTTATTTTGGGAAAAATCCAACTATAAATATCATGTAACGACCCGTTAAATTAATAATATTAAATGAATTGAATTAATATAATTTCTAATCTAATTTAGAATAAATGTAGAAATTTGGTATAGTAGTTGTAATTTATTGTAACAATAAAATTTTATGACAATAGATTTGGATAATGTAGATTGTCACAATTTGATTTAAAGTTAAATATAAGAAACTGATATAAGGGTTGAATTAGTGAATATCAATAAAAAGATTAAGTAGAATGGAATTCATTTAATATAAAATAAATAGTGGATGTAACGACCCAGAATTTTTATTAATTAAAAATTGAATATTTAATTAATTTTAAATATTTATAAGTGAATTTTTAAGTCAAATAAATTTTATTTTGATTTATTGGATTTAATTGAATAATTAAATCGATAATTTAATAAGTTAAATTATAGAAATAATTGAAAATAGGGTTAAATATGATTGTAAATGATTTGTAAAATTTTATTTTATCATATTGAAGTTAGAATGATATTTTAGAACTTTTCAAATCGAATTAAGAGTTAATTTGTGAAAATTGAATATTTTAATATTAAATAATCGACTGTAAAATAGTCAATTTTTGAACAGTCTCAGAATTGAACGAAACCAGTTCCATTGGATCCGTAATAGTTAGTTATTACCGGATTTCAATTTTCGTGTCAATCGGAGTTATCATTTGATCGTGGCAGCTCGAAACGCATCGAATCGTTTTTAATTTAATTTTGGCGAGTCAAAATAGCCATTTTTCAAAAAGTCTCGGAATTCGACGAAACCAGTTTCATCGGATCCGTAATGTGATATTATTGTAAGGTTTCAAATTTCAAGTCAATTGGATTTACCGTTTGTCCGTTACAAATTAAAACGCCTAGAAATCGATTTAAATCGGTTTAATTTAAATTGAGCGTTTACAGCCATAACTCGCACATACTTTCGAATTAGCTTCCGAAACCTGTTCCATTGTGTCCGGAACGCGGGATAAACCCTAGGTACGCTGGTTACGGCGTCTAAATCGGAGTTCGGAATTCCCGGGATGAATAGTGTTTACGCTAGCTGTTTCTTATAAATAGACCACCCCTCTCTCTTCATTAATAATAAAAAAAAAATATATCAACATTAAACCCTAGCCGCCAGGAGCCTTCATCAAGGGCCAGAAAATTCCCAATTTCAACTCTCAAAATCTCTCGATCCATTCATCGATTCACGAAGCCATCAACTACAAAGTTATAGAGCTTCGCAAGATCTTGAAATCCATACGGATTTGATGGGGTTTGGAGTTGCGTAGGAGGGGCAAGGATGGGCCGTTCGTGGTCAGGTTTGCACGCATTTCCGTGCTATGTGGGGGGCCGAGCTTGCTGGGGATGGGGTCGAAGGTGGAGGAGGGGGTGAGCTAGAGTTTGCAACTCCCCGATCGAGATTTCATCGAGTATTGAACGAGCATAATCAAACCCTAGTTCTACAAATGGGTTCGGCTATGATTCCTCAAGCCTGTAGCTTGCGCGTGGTGTAGAAGATGGAGGGGAGCCCTTGGATGCAGATCTCATGGCCTGGATTGCTTAGGGTATAAATTAGTTTAAGTATGTTGTAAATTAAGTTATAAAAATCGTGTGCAAACTTGTAAAATTCGTATCTTTTTCATACGAGGTCGAAAAAATGCAAATCCAGTTGCGTTGGAATCGTATGGACGAGCACTACGCGATGGAGTTGGTTTGGAGTCGTTTGGAGTTAGTGAGAATTTCGGGTAAAATTAAACGCGCGTTTAATTTTATTCGAAATAAAAGCTAAAACGGAAATTAAAACCAAGGTGAGAATTTCTCACTCAATCGAATAGGTTTCGATTTTATTTTAAATAGTTAGATTTAAAATATTTGAATGCATGTTTGGATGATGACTGTAAATTATTGATTGTTAAAATAGACATTATGCGCCGTTAGTAAGCGGATGTTATTTAATATAAACATATACCGCGAATATTTCATAAACAGTGAAATTGGTATTATATATAATATCAATATATATATATTGGCATATGTATATATTGCAGTTGATTGATTTCCCGCATTTTTTGTTTAGCGGATGAGACCCTATTACGCCGTTATTAAGCGGATAATATTCATTAAGAACATGTACCGCGATAATTTCGTACTGGAGCGAAATTGGTATTGTGCTAATGTTTTTGGATGCAGGAAACAGGTTGGAGGGATCCAACTGGATTCCTCAACAGTATTTATTTTATTTCAGATATTTTGATATTTGATTGATTATCATATCGATATATGATGGATCGTTGTTAGTCGTGATTGACTATTTGGTGTGTAGCATCATTGGACCCAGATTTTGGGATTTTAAAATGATTTTAAAAGTGATTTTGAAAATATACTATATTTTTGGAATTGATCCATTATAAATAAATAAACGTTATAATTTTTAAAGTTATAAAAATTATGGTTTTTGTGAAATATAGTTAAAAAGCTGATTTTTAGAAATACGATTAAAAGTCGATTTTTGAGAAATATGAACTAATGATTTTATAAAATAATTTAGATTGGATTTTTGAATATATGATAAAAGTTTAAATATAGGATTTATAAAATTTGATTATTTTATAAATCGAAATGATGAAATTATAAAGGAATTTAAAGACGTTTTAGAATAATAATATAAACTGATTTATATTAAGAGATTTATAAATGGATATTTATAAATTGAATTATGGACATTATAAAACGAGTTTTTATAAGTGTTTGAATGTAGTGAAAATGAATTTCCTAAATGAATGAAATTTATGAAATTATAAACTGTGAAGTTATAAATGAAATTTTATAAGCAATAGGTTTATAAAATTTATAAAGTTATCGAAAGAATGAATTTTGGATAAATAAACAATCTTATAAGTTAAGATTAATAATTTGGGAAGTTAAATGAACGATTTTGTAAAATAATCGTTTTATAAGTAATTAACTTATAATATGAACTTGTAGTTTATAATTGAGTTATAAACTGGAATAGGTTAATAAAGGAATTTATAAAAAGGAAGTTTTTATAAATAAAAAGAAACGGAATTTATAAACGTTGTTTTATAAATCCGCAAACGACTTATTTTGATAAGTTAATTGTTATAACTTATAAATGGAGTTATATTCACGTTTTAGACAGTGAATAATCCTTTAAGTTAAAGTGAATAGAAATGATGAAGTTTGTTAACGTAGTTTATTCATGATTTTTGAATAGTGAATAACACGTTAAAGAAAATGTTTTAGAATGTGATATTTTAAACAGAATTAAAACGATCTAACGATGTTTTAAAGGTGTTGAGATTCGAAACCATAGATTTCAACATTTATTGTTGAAATAGACGATTTCGAGAAATAAAAGGAAATAGTGGACTATAACACTGTTGTTATAGTAAATGATTTCCGAAAGGAAATGTTTTGAATAGTATTGGGATTTATATATCTATTTTAATTTCGAATCCATATACTAGTGATTTTGGGTTGTTGTAACGATGTTTTACGCAACATTCATTTTGGCCCAAATAAATATGTTTAAGGGAATGATTTCCTTAAAGAATGAATTATATACTTAATTCGATTTAAGTATATTGAATATTTTCCAAGGTTGAAAATAAAAAGTTTTGTGAATTACTTATGAATAATAAGTATGGAAATGTTTTCCAATATGAAGTGAATAATTAGAATTTATCTTTTTCTGAAGATAAATTGAAATGAATTATTGAAATCGCATATGCATGGATATCTTGAAATATAAATTCATTATGGAATTTATATGTGAAAGTGAAACTTGTTAAAAATAAATATTGATTTATTTTTTAAGTGTTGAAATTATATATCTAGTAAAGATATTTTGGAAAATAAATAATTTGGAAAATTATTTGGAATCTGGTGATATATGCATATCCATTGATAGTTCAATAACCGACTATCAATATTTCCCTTTGAATGGGTATTTGATGTGAATTGTTGAATTTGAATGCACACTTATTTTTGAATAAGCGCTCACTATTCGGGTTAACCGGGAAAGGACCATGGGGTCGTATAACCCACTCCGAATATGTGATACGTCGTTGTGAATCACATTTGAAGATCGGTGTTGAAGACCGGTATTTGCGAGAGTGATAGGATGAACTATCGATTGACTCTGCACCGAGTAGCTACGGTATTGAGTTCTCCATATGTGATGGTGAATCCGATCAGGATTGTGAATATCCGGATTGCAAGGACTTCTTTGTAAGTGCCTTCGGTTTTGTTCGATCCCGGAACAGACTTGTATGGATTGTATGTATGACATTACAAGTTGAGATATAAAGCCGATTTCTTTCAAATATATTTCTGTTGGTGGCGGAGAATTTATTCTTTGCTTAACACCCTTCTTTGAGACGTACGAGCTCAAAGGTTATATAGTTGAAGTTATCAGCGATATATTCCCAATTTGGTAATGTGACATGCTGAGTGATGCTGAAATGATCATTGTGTTGATTATTTGTGATAGGATCGTTTATTTGATCGTCTATCCTTGTGATCATTGTGTTGATCATTTGTTGACCCAAAGCATGGCTTTTGTATAAAGTATGTTTTTGTGGACGTGACTTCGTCGAGCCTCACACACCGTGAATGGTCAAAACAGGAAAGAAGCAGCAAGGTTATGAGGGGTAGCACCCTTTAGGATGTGTCCATTTCCTTCTGGAAAAGGGTGGTATCATGGTATGGAGCCCAGATACTTACTCATGTTGAAAACACTTTGTTATGATTGTGTGAATTGATTACGAGCGCTCGGTTGATAAAGGTCCCAAAGGACCGGGGGATGGCATATTCGGTCAGTTGTTACTCAGTTAGGAGTAACCCGGCCTTGTGTTGGTAGAGATCCGGTTTGGTTCTCGGGGATGTCCATCCAGAGGCATTCTCATGTGGCAATGGGAAGTTCCTTGGCCTGATCATTCGTTGGAAATCCAATTCCCAATACGAAACTTGTACGGTATTAGTTGTAGAACCTGTCATTCACTTATGGTGGTCACCACTGTTTGGATGGTAGCTATAGTAGGCATAGTTCGAAATGTCTATGTTGGCTAAGATTTATATTCTACTTTCGAAATGAATTTTTCCTACACTATACACTAATAATAATATCAAATGTTATTTTAAATGCGTATCAAGCATCTTTGACTATCATAAGGAGAAATCTCCTCCGATTCTGCGTTTGCATTGTGTGTGTGTGCGGGAGGCCTTATGGTAGTCTCATTTTTAAAAGCATTGCGAATTGAATTTAAAAATATTCCTCTATTTTGATTTTAAAGATAAATAAACTGTTTTGAGTTCTCACACCAGTCTCATGACTGACTTGGAGTTTATTGTTTTCCTTCCTAAACTCTGGGTGCCCACCAATTTCCACACGGGCAGTTAAGAGTTAGGTTTATCAGGATATTCTGGATATTCTGGAGTTGCTGGAGGCAAGCTGGATGGCATGGCGTATTACTAGTTTATATAGTATTTCTTTTTCCGCTGCACTGTTGTTGTATGATGTTGTACACTCTGATGATATGATATGATGTAATGAAATGTAATGTAATAACTGATAGTTCTTTGTTTAAAGATTATTCATTTATTATTATATGTTGTTCCGCTGAGAATTGTGAGATTCTGATGTTGTTCTGTTGTTTTCTTCTGTCCCGTTCTATTTTTAAAATTTTCTATCTTCTATTTTTCTAATTCTCTGTTTTCTAAAAATTGTCTATCTTCTTTTCCCTCTATTTTTCTTTTTCTTTCTTCTTTTTCTCTCTTCTTTCTTTTCTTTTCTTTTTAAAACCCATAACTATTCGGTTTTTCGGCGACGAAAATCCCTGTACTGTTACATTTGGTATCAGAGCTGATGGTTAAGCGACAACCATGGTTCTGTTGGGTATAATTCATTAGAGATAGAGTCAGCAGTACTCTAGAATGAATTTGAGTGTAATAATAGCTATGAGAGCGTATTTGTTAGTGAATATAAAAATTGTTTTATATTGTGATGATTGGTTTATTGAGTGGCATATGAACCTTCCTCAGCACGGTATGTACAACTTTGCCGAAGGGGTTTCTAAACACTTGAATAGAACAATTCGACATAATATTGTTTTAAATAGGGTAAATGAAATAATTTTACCTTGGTTATATTTTATATAAAAGGAATAATTTTTCAAAATTATTAAATTGTATGTAAGTTGATTGTTTATTTGTTTGAACAATCTAAATAAAAGAAAAATTGTATAAGCAAATGAATTATAAGAATAGAATTATAATTAAAGTGATTTACAATTGTGAAATAAACTTATATATATAAGAAGTGAAACTATATTAATATGAGTTGTAAATAAAAGTGAATTTTAAAGTTAAATGGAATATAACTTAAGTGTTGTTGGATGGAATTGATTTTGGTATCGAAGTAAATAAATCAAGTAGATTAAAAGAAATATGAACTTAAGTTATATAAATAAAATTCAACTTTGTGATTGAATTGAATGAATGGATTGAATGTTAATCAATTGAATGTAATTAAAATTGATATGAAATAATGAATGAAAGTATAAATTCATTGAAATCAAATGTTATTAGAAGTTGAATAAATTGAATGAGAATGAATATAAGCAAAGGAATTTGGTTGTAACTAATATACTTTGGTTGCTATATGATTGTTGATTGATTGTATATAATTCATTAATTATTAATGAAATTGGAAGTTATGAAATTGAATTCAAATTTGAAAGTAAATAAATTTGAATAAAATTGGATGTGAATTGGATTTAATTAGTGAATGTTAACAAATTGAAACTAATTAGAATTGAGAATGAATGTTAGTAAATCCAATGTAAACAAATCAAATGTGATTTAAAGTGAAAACCAATTCATTGTATATGAATGAGAATATAAATGAATATTCATTTGATTATGAATGGTAGTTGGTTGATGTTTGCATTTGTTGTTGGTTGCATTTGCTAAGTGACATATATAGTTATTATGAGATATATGTTGTATATTGAGATTATTTGCATATGTGCATGTTCTCATGTTGTTTGTTGAGTTTAGTAGGTGCGGATCGCGTTGCTTCGCATTTGGAGTTCGCTTTAGCGCTATATTAGCCGTATATGCTTGCTAATAAAATATAAGGTACATATCTCGGATTAAATATCGCACTTTTATACTTTTTTCCCTGCGGGATGCCTCATTACTTGATGAGATGTATATTTGTGATATATATACTGTCATTTTTTTTTCCGGATCGAGCCGCGCAAAGGAGACTATGGCGAATTTTTCCGGAAATTTAAGGCGTTAGAAAATTTTTGAGGAAAATGGGAAAATTTTGAAAACTTTAACTTTAATTTTGGAATTGAAAGTTAAACAATAGTAGTTGTTTTTGAAAAGATAACTAAGTATGATTTGAAAACTTAGTAAAGTATATGTAAAAAGTTTAACTATGAATTTTGGAAAATTAATAGATTTTGTAACCTTTCTTACTTGTAATTTCGAGGACGAAATTCTTTTAAGGGGGAAAGATTGTAACGACCCAGAATTTTTATTAATTAAAAATTGAATATTTAATTAATTTTAAATATTTATAAGTGAATTTTTAAGTCAAATAAATTTTATTTTGATTTATTGGATTTAATTGAATAATTAAATCGATAATTTAATAAGTTTAATTATAGAAATAATTGAAAATAGGGTTAAATATGATTGTAAATGATTTGTAAAATTTTATTTTATCATATTGAAGTTAGAATGATATTTTAGAACTTTTAAAATCGAATTAAGAGTTAATTTGTGAAAATTGAATATTTTAATATTAAATAATCGACTGTAAAATAGTCAATTTTTGAACAGTCTCAGAATTGAACGAAACCAGTTCCATTGGATCCGTAATAGTTAGTTATTACCGGATTTCAATTTTCGTGTCAATCGGAGTTATCATTTGATCGTGGCAGCTCGAAACGCATCGAATCGTTTTTAATTTAATTTTGGCGAGTCAAAATAGCCATTTTTCAAAAAGTCTCGGAATTCGACGAAACCAGTTTCATCGGATCCGTAATGTGATATTATTGTAAGGTTTCAAATTTCAAGTCAATTGGATTTACCGTTTGTCCGTTACAAATTAAAACGCCTAGAAATCGATTTAAATCGGTTTAATTTAAATTGAGCGTTTACAGCCATAACTCGCACATACTTCCGAATTAGCTTCCGAAACCTGTTCCATTGTGTCCGGAACGCGGGATAAACCCTAGTTACGCTGGTTACGGCGTCTAAATCGGAGTTCGGAATTCCCGGGATGAATAGTGTTTACGCTAGCTGTTTCTTATAAATAGACCACCCCTCTCTCTTCATTAATAAAAAAAAAAAATATATCAACATTAAACCCTAGCCGCCAGGAGCCTTCATCAAGGGCCAGAAAATTCCCAATTTCAACTCTCAAAATCTCTCGATCCATTCATCGATTCACGAAGCCATCAACTACAAAGTTATAGAGCTTCGCAAGATCTTGAAATCCATACGGATTTGATGGGGTTTGGAGTTGCGTAGGAGGGGCAAGGATGGGCCGTTCGTGGTCAGGTTTGCACGCATTTCCGTGCTATGTGGGGGGCCGAGCTTGCTGGGGATGGGGTCGAAGGTGGAGGAGGGGGTGAGCTAGAGTTTGCAACTCCCCGATCGAGATTTCATCGAGTATTGAACGAGCATAATCAAACCCTAGTTCTACAAATGGGTTCGGCTATGATTCCTCAAGCCTGTAGCTTGCGCGTGGTGTAGAAGATGGAGGGGAGCCCTTGGATGCAGATCTCATGGCCTGGATTGCTTAGGGTATAAATTAGTTTAAGTATGTTGTAAATTAAGTTATAAAAATCGTGTGCAAACTTGTAAAATTCGTATCTTTTTCATACGAGGTCGAAAAAATGCAAATCCAGTTGCGTTGGAATCGTATGGACGAGCACTACGCGATGGAGTTGGTTTGGAGTCGTTTGGAGTTAGTGAGAATTTCGGGTAAAATTAAACGCGCGTTTAATTTTATTCGAAATAAAAGCTAAAACGGAAATTAAAACCAAGGTGAGAATTTCTCACTCAATCGAATAGGTTTCGATTTTATTTTAAATAGTTAGATTTAAAATATTTGAATGCATGTTTGGATGATGACTGTAAATTATTGATTGTTAAAATAGACATTATGCGCCGTTAGTAAGCGGATGTTATTTAATATAAACATATACCGCGAATATTTCATAAACAGTGAAATTGGTATTATATATAATATCATTATATATATATTGGCATATGTATATATTGCAGTTGATTGATTTCCCGCATTTTTTGTTTAGCGGATGAGACTCTATTACGCCGTTATTAAGCGGATAATATTTATTAAGAACATGTACCGCGATAATTTCGTACTGGAGCGAAATTGGTATTGTGCTAATGTTTTTGGATGCAGGAAACAGGTTGGAGGGATCCAACTGGATTCCTCAACAGTATTTATTTTATTTCAGATATTTTGATATTTGATTGATTATCATATCGATATATGATGGATCGTTGTTAGTCGTGATTGACTATTTGGTGTGTAGCATCATTGGACCCAGATTTTGGGATTTTAAAATGATTTTAAAAGTGATTTTGAAAATATACTATATTTTTGGAATTGATCCATTATAAATAAATAAACGTTATAATTTTTAAAGTTATAAAAATTATGGTTTTTGTGAAATATAGTTAAAAAGCTGATTTTTAGAAATACGATTAAAAGTCGATTTTTGAGAAATATGAACTAATGATTTTATAAAATAATTTAGATTGGATTTTTGAATATATGATAAAAGTTTAAATATAGGATTTATAAAATTTGATTATTTTATAAATCGAAATGATGAAATTATAAAGGAATTTAAAGACGTTTTAGAATAATAATATAAACTGATTTATATTAAGAGATTTATAAATGGATATTTATAAATTGAATTATGGACATTATAAAACGAGTTTTTATAAGTGTTTGAATGTAGTGAAAATGAATTTCCTAAATGAATGAAATTTATGAAATTATAAACTGTGAAGTTATAAATGAAATTTTATAAGCAATAGGTTTATAAAATTTATAAAGTTATCGAAAGAATGAATTTTGGATAAATAAACAATCTTATAAGTTAAGATTAATAATTTGGGAAGTTAAATGAACGATTTTGTAAAATAATCGTTTTATAAGTAATTAACTTATAATATGAACTTGTAGTTTATAATTGAGTTATAAACTGGAATAGGTTAATAAAGGAATTTATAAAAAGGAAGTTTTTATAAATAAAAAGAAACGGAATTTATAAACGTTGTTTTATAAATCCGCAAACGACTTATTTTGATAAGTTAATTGTTATAACTTATAAATGGAGTTATATTCACGTTTTAGACAGTGAATAATCCTTTAAGTTAAAGTGAATAGAAATGATGAAGTTTGTTAACGTAGTTTATTCATGATTTTTGAATAGTGAATAACACGTTAAAGAAAATGTTTTAGAATGTGATATTTTAAACAGAATTAAAACGATCTAACGATGTTTTAAAGGTGTTGAGATTCGAAACCATAGATTTCAACATTTATTGCTGAAATAGACGATTTCGAGAAATAAAAGGAAATAGTGGACTATAACACTGTTGTTATAGTAAATGATTTCCGAAAGGAAATGTTTTGAATAGTATTGGGATTTATATATCTATTTTAATTTCGAATCCATATACTAGTGATTTTGGGTTGTTGTAACGATGTTTTACGCAACATTCGTTTTGGCCCAAATAAATATGTTTAAGGGAATGATTTCCTTAAAGAATGAATTATATACTTAATTCGATTTAAGTATATTGAATATTTTCCAAGGTTGAAAATAAAAAGTTTTGTGAATTACTTATGAATAATAAGTATGGAAATGTTTTCCAATATGAAGTGAATAATTAGAATTTATCTTTTTCTGAAGATAAATTGAAATGAATTATTGAAATCGCATATGCATGGATATCTTGAAATATAAATTCATTATGGAATTTATATGTGAAAGTGAAACTTGTTAAAAATAAATATTGATTTATTTTTTAAGTGTTGAAATTATATATCTAGTAAAGATATTTTGGAAAATAAATAATTTGGAAAATTATTTGGAATCTGGTGATATATGCATATCCATTGATAGTTCAATAACCGACTATCAATATTTCCCTTTGAATGGGTATTTGATGTGAATTGTTGAATTTGAATGCACACTTATTTTTGAATAAGCGCTCACTATTCGGGTTAACCGGGAAAGGACCATGGGGTCGTATAACCCACTCCGAATATGTGATACGTCGTTGTGAATCGCATTTGAAGATCGGTGTTGAAGACCGGTATTTGCGAGAGTGATAGGATGAACTATCGATTGACTCTGCACCGAGTAGCTACGGTATTGAGTTCTCCATATGTGATGGTGAATCCGATCAGGATTGTGAATATCCGGATTGCAAGGACTTCTTTGTAAGTGCCTTCGGTTTTGTTCGATCCCGGAACAGACTTGTATGGATTGTATGTCTGACATTACAAGTTGAGATATAAAGCCGATTTCTTTCAAATATATTTCTGTTGGTGGCGGAGAATTTATTCTTTGCTTAACACCCTTCTTTGAGACGTACGAGCTCAAAGGTTATATAGTTGAAGTTATCAGCGATATATTCCCAATTTGGTAATGTGACATGCTGAGTGATGCTGAAATGATCATTGTGTTGATTATTTGTGATAGGATCGTTTATTTGATCGTCTATCCTTGTGATCATTGTGTTGATCATTTGTTGACCCAAAGCATGGCTTTTGTATAAAGTATGTTTTTGTGGACGTGACTTCGTCGAGCCTCACACACCGTGAATGGTCAAAACAGGAAAGAAGCAGCAAGGCTATGAGGGGTAGCACCCTTTAGGATGTGTCCATTTCCTTCTGGAAAAGGGTGGTATCATGGTATGGAGCCCAGATACTTACTCATGTTGAAAACACTTTGTTATGATTGTGTGAATTGATTACGAGCGCTCGGTTGATAAAGGTCCCAAAGGACCGGGGGATGGCATATTCGGTCAGTTGTTACTCAGTTAGGAGTAACCCGGCCTTGTGTTGGTAGAGATCCGGTTTGGTTCTCGGGGATGTCCATCCAGAGGCATTCTCATGTGGCAATGGGAAGTTCCTTGGCCTGATCATTCGTTGGAAATCCAATTCCCAATACGAAACTTGTACGGTATTAGTTGTAGAACCTGTCATTCACTTATGGTGGTCACCACTGTTTGGATGGTAGCTATAGTAGGCATAGTTCGAAATGTCTATGTTGGCTAAGATTTATATTCTACTTTCGAAATGAATTTTTCCTACACTATACACTAATAATAATATCAAATGTTATTTTAAATGCGTATCAAGCATCTTTGACTATCATAAGGAGAAATCTCCTCCGATTCTGCGTTTGCATTGTGTGTGTGTGCGGGAGGCCTTATGGTAGTCTCATTTTTAAAAGCATTGCGAATTGAATTTAAAAATATTCCTCTATTTTGATTTTAAAGATAAATAAACTGTTTTGAGTTCTCACACCAGTCTCATGACTGACTTGGAGTTTATTGTTTTCCTTCCTAAACTCTGGGTGCCCACCAATTTCCACACGGGCAGTTAAGAGTTAGGTTTATCAGGATATTCTGGATATTCTGGAGTTGCTGGAGGCAAGCTGGATGGCATGGCGTATTACTAGTTTATATAGTATTTCTTTTTCCGCTGCACTGTTTGTTGTTGTATGATGTTGTACACTCTGATGATATGATATGATGTAATGAAATGTAATGTAATAACTGATAGTTCTTTGTTTAAAGATTATTCATTTATTATTATATGTTGTTCCGCTGAGAATTGTGAGATTCTGATGTTGTTCTGTTGTTTTCTTCTGTCCCGTTCTATTTTTAAAATTTTCTATCTTCTATTTTTCTAATTCTCTGTTTTCTAAAAATTGTCTATCTTCTTTTCCCTCTAATTTTCTTTTTCTTTCTTCTTTTTCTCTCTTCTTTCTTTTCTTTTCTTTTTAAAACCCATAACTATTCGGTTTTTCGGCGACGAAAATCCCTGTACTGTTACAGTGGAAGACTTACATTGGATTGTAAAATGGATAGTAACTAAATAAAAGGTGACCGCTGAATAAATCAATGCAATAAGTGTTGATAAGGAGATTTAATGAATGTTGTCAATAATAAATGGACTTAAGATAGTAATAAAATTTGTTTCGCCTATGTAAATTTTATGTATTGATAAGCTATAATTAAATTTGAAATTTGGTAGTAAATAGGGGATAAGTTGACTAAGGCAATTAGTAATTTAATAAATGAATGCATAGTAAGTAAGTGGAAATGTATGCATAAAAATATTTTCATATATGGGATAATTACAAAAGTTTACCCATTTATCTAATGTATATAATTGAATCTAAATTTAGGGCAACATTTTGTTATTGATGGTATAAGTGAATTTGAATAAAAGGGTAAAAAAAAATTATGTAGATTTAACATGTATTGAGTATATAGCTAAGAAGGGCATTCGATGTAAATGAATCTAAATTAATGTGTCTAGTCAATAAAGGAGAACTTTAAGGGAATAAATATAAATGAATGTATTTGGGGAATGGAGTCCTTTTATATGTTGAATAGTATAACCTTGTTATTAAGAATGAACGTTACTTTAGTAATTATTAATATGGTAACGGAAGAGTGTATAAATTTTATAGTAACGTAAAAACGTATTGTAAGATAATAATTAAGTGTAGACTTATAAAATATATTTATGACAACAAATTTTGTAAGTTATTTATTCTATTAGTTGTTAAGTTTTATTTATGTGTAAGTTAACAATATTACAATTCAATTGAATACAGTAATTTATGCAAACAAAAGATGAACATTTGGAAGTATTACTGTAGTGATATATATATAAGAAACGGTAACTTTGTAGTTGGGGAATAATTGATTTATTTGTGAGTTGTAATCAAATAGAGTCAAATTTATTAGAATTTATTGCAATTTAGGGGATTAATTGCAGTAACCTTTGAAGATTTATTCACTAAAATAATTGACGATGGAAATTATATGTAAATTTGCTTTTAGTTAATATAAAATATCCAGAGGGCTAGAAATGACACAAATCTACTAGTTTAGAAATTTACAATAAAAAGTGGTAAGTAATTTTTCTAAATATTTAGATAGTAGGAAGATGTAGATTTAGATGGAATTTATTATTTAACTATTTCATAAGTTGAGATCTAAGTTTAGAATTGAGATTTTTAATGTATAGATATTGAGCCAATGTTAGTTTCATTAAATTGACATCAATAACCTTGAATAATAGAAAGAAAGTGAATTTGATAAATTTAATCAAACTTATAATGTTGAATTTATTAAAATTGAAATTAATATTGAAGTTAAGAATTTACATTTGAATTGATGAATAGAACAACTATTGACACTTAAATTGTTTAGAATTGGAGTAAATAGTTAAGAAAATTTAAAGGGAGAAAATTTGGTCAATTTTTGAATTTAGATGTAAAAATTGGATTTTTATAATTTATTTAATTTATTTAATGAATATTAAAAATAGCCATTTTGGCCACGGACTAGGATTTCGACGAAACCAGTTTCATCGGATCCGTATCGGTGAATTATTATAGGGTTTCAAGTTTCGTATCGATCGGACTTGTCGTTTGATCGTACGGGCGTGAAACGCCTTGAAATCAATTTTAATAAAATCAATTTGAAATCAGTTCGGAAATTTTGTTTTCAGCGTAACTTCTTCATACGATCAAATTTGGACGTGAAACTTTTTCCATCGCGTTCAGAATATCTTAAAATACTTATTTGGATATATAGATTTAATAAATTCGGTTCCGGAGGCATAGCGGGCTTTTTGGGCCACAGTTTGTTTCGTACGTTCACTTATCCGATCCATCTACGCTATCTCTAGTCTACCTATATAAGCACGGTTATAAACCCTAGCCACTCCTTATTTTCATTTTCTATACATACATCTCCTTCTCACCTCCTCATTCTAATGGCAGAAAAAAAACCTAATTCCCAAATTCCAAATTCCAAAAAAAAAAAAATTGCGGATCTGCAGCAGCTTCTGGTCGCGCTTCGGGTTTCAGGGAGAAAACCCTAGAGCAACTTCGGGTCAGGAAGAAAATGACTCGGGTCGCTCCAGGTCGTTTTGGCGAAAACTCCAAGCAGGCACCGGGGAATTGAGGCGGCGCACCGAAGTCGACCTAGGACCAGAATTTTCCATTTTTCAAATTTTCATAACTTTTGCATACGAGCTCGGATTCACGCGCGGTTTGTTTTGCTGGGATCGTATCGGAATTTCTGACGTTTTGACGCTGGTTTGGACGAATTCCGAGAAGGGCGAATTTTTGGGTTTAAATCGAATTTAAATTCGATTTAAATTCAAAAGGTGAGTGTTTTAACCCACTCACAACTACTAGAAGCTTTTATGTTTGTTTAAATTAATTTTAGAAATGAATAGAAATTTATTTATGAGTATTGGGCATGTTTATTTTATTCATATCTGTTGAATTGCATTTATTTAATTTAACTGTTAATTTAATTAATTTATTGCGTATAAATTTACAGTTAAAATTTATTTGTTTGTATATGAACTTCTAGTTAACAGTTATATAATTTATTACTGAATATAGACTGTAGATTAATAGCTGTTAAATTTAATTTGAATAAAATTGCTAGTATTACTTGTTATGTATTACCAAAAATAATATTGTTATTGATTGATATTGATTGATGATTGCGATTTGGATGATGGATGATGTTGATGAATGGATGTTTATTGTATATCATTAAATTGCAAATTATCATGCATATTTCATTTCATTCGGGATTGTGGTTTGAAATGATATATAACCGCAAAATTTTATATCTTTTAAATTGCGGATTGAAATGATAAATATCCGTATCACTTGACCATAGGATAGAAAATTATATACAGGCACCGCGGTATATATATAACTATTTAAATGTGATTTCTATGGTTTGGATGGAATACGGTTTATAATAATCTTAAATTTTATATTGTATAAATATTTTTCTTCCATATATATATACATATGAAGTTGAAAATTTTGAAATTAAAAGGTTTATAAAAATCTTTATTAAAAATGGAAGAAAATTAAGAAAATGGAGTTTAATAATTTATATCATTAAATTGCAAATTATCATGCATATTTCATTTCATTCGGGATTGTGGTTTGAAATGATATATAATCGCAAAATTTTATATCTTTTAAATTACGGATTGAAATGATAAATATCCGTATCACTTGACCATAGGATAGAAAATTATATACAGGCACCGCGGTATATATATAACTATTTAAATATGATTTCTATGGTTTGGATGGAATACGGTTTATAATAATCTTAAATTTTATATTGTATAAATATTTTTCTTCCATATATATATACATATGAAGTTGAAAATTTTGAAATTAAAAGGTGTATAAAAATCTTTATTAAAAATGGAAGAAAATTAAGAAAATGGAGTTTAATAATTTATATCATATGTTTAAATGTTAAGTTTGGAAATTTTAAGATATGATATTTATAATTGGATTTTTCCCAAAATAAATTGAAATGAATATTATAGTATAATTTGAATTGGGAAAAATATATATATTTTATTACTAGAAATTGAAGTCTTACTATTTATGGATTTTATATGAATATTCAAGACTAATTAATCGAACAATTGATTTGTTGAAAGAATAAAATCCAACTTTAGTTTGAAATATTGATACTCAAAATGGATATACGTATATATAAATAAATTGAAGTGGTTTTGGAACTTGAGAGAGATAACATAAATTTTGGTTTAGACTTTAATAAAGAAATGTATTTGTAAAGCCATGAGAACTATTTTCTTTACAAAGTAACATTTAAGTTAAACCATTTAATTCATATACCGTTAAATGTCCAAACCATTCAAGTTTTTAGAAGTTATGGTTTTAAATTATGATTTTCAAAATATTATGCTTTGAAATATTTGATTTTCAGACGTTATGAAGTTAAAGCATTATGATTTTGGAAAAGAATTATATTTGGGATAAGTGATAAAATATGGCTTTGGGTTTGAAATGACATCGTATTCATGGTTATGAAATGGAATGTTTATTCTGATTTTTAAAGTATAACCTATTTTAAATGACCGCGGTGTTATAATAACGATGGGTTGGCAAAGAGACCGGGATCGGATATGGACATACTCTCTGTTGATACCGAAAACCACTTTGACTAACCGTGTACGCGGTGGAGATTCCAGAATGAACTAGGTGGTGGTGACGTTTCCTGTAAGGTAAATACGTGGACCCGACTCCCGTGAGTTGGCATAAGGTGGCTAAAACAGGAGCGATTCTCAGGCCAATGTGGTCATTCCTCTGATCGGACCCTCCTCTTTGATATTATACTTTGATGTTGGAATGATTCAGTGGCCACTTCTATATTTTGATTTTGGGGAGTTAGTCCGAGGTGGCGGTAACTGCGGCTACGCGTTTCCACCAGCCTGGATAGCAATTGGTATATCTACCCTGGCATTGCCTAGTTGTGCCGTGTCACCTACCATACCGAGCCTTTACTACGAGTTACTATTTGTGTCGTACCTATGGAGTATCCTCTGGTAGCTTCCCGATCAGGAGGTATTACGGTACTGTATAGACTATTGGCATTATTTGTGTTAAGGGCTATATGGGTAGCCCCTTAACGCTATTAAAAAGTAAGTTTATTTTATAAATAGACACTATTATAATAGCGCAATATACTACATAGTAAATAGTTTAACGGATCCTTAGGAGATGTAAATCCCGAACATCTCTTGAGTTACTGTACTCATATTTATTTCTGTTAATTTAACTCACATAAGATCTTTTAGTCTGACTCGAGTGTTTTTGTCTTTTCAAATTCGCTCGGGTCAGTCCGAGCGTTTCAGGATCGAAGATTTTAGCTTTGGAGGACGAAGACGAAGAATCCGTATTATATTATTTATAGTATTGCACCACACTCTAAAATTTCCGCTGCATTGATTGTATTGGTATGTGTAACTCTGATATTCATTGTATAAGTAAAATAAATATTTTGTAAACAGTTATCATGAACTGTATATTGATTATTATATTTTATCCTTCCGCTGTGAGATTCTATTTTGTTTTATTTCTTCTCTGTTTTTCTTATTTACCCCATAACAATCCGCCCTTGCGTATGCTTTGAATTGGCACGTGTGTTGGTTTAAAGTGTGCGAAAAGGCGGGATGTTACATATCATATCTTAGAATTTCCAAACTTAACATTTAAACATATGATATAAATTATTAAACTCCATTTTCTTAATTTTCTTCCATTTTTAATAAAGATTTTTATACACCTTTTAATTTCAAAATTTTCAACTTCATATGTATATATATATGGAAGAAAAATATTTATACAATATAAAATTTAAGATTATTATAAACCGTATTCCATCCAAACCATAGAAATCACATTAAAATAGTTATATATAGACTGCGGTGCCTGTATATAATTTTCTATCCTATGGTCAAGTGATACGGATATTTATCATTTCAATCCGCAATTTAAAAGATATAAAATTTTGCGGTTGTATATTATTTCAAACCACAATCCCGAATGAGAGGAAATATGCATGAAAATTTGCAATTTAATGATATACAATAAAACATCCATCAACATCACCCATCATCCAATCACAATCATCAAGCAATATCAATCAATAACAATTTATATTTGATAATATATATAACAGGTAATAACTGGCAATTTTATTCAGATTAAATTTAACAACTATTAATCTAACAGTTTATATTCAGCAATAATCTATATAACTGTTAACTAGCAGTTTATAGGCAAACAAATAAATTCTAGCTATCAATTAATACGCAATAAATAAATTAAATTAACAGTTAAATTTAATAAATGCAATTCAATAAATATGAGTGAAATAAAGATGCCAAATACTCATAAATAAATTTCTATTCATTTCTAAAATTAATTTAACAAACATAAAAGCTTCTAGTAGTTGTGAGTGGGTTAAAACATCACTTTTTGAATCTAAATCGAATTTAAATTCGATTTAAACCCAAAAATTCGCCCGTCTCGGAATTCGTCCAAACCAGCGTCATCAAGTCCGGAATTAAATTACGATCCTAACCAAAAAAAATTTCGCGTGAATCGGATGTCGTATGAGAAAGTTACTCGATTAAACGCTTGGAAAATAATAATAATTTAATTTAAGTTAAAACCAAAAAAACAGAACCTCACCACTATCATCATGCACGTGCGTTTCCCCATGTAGCATCATCACGCAACACAGCAACGAAGACGTGAAACCCAACTTCTTTCGTTCGCTCCCAGGCAAACCTAACCGCCACCATAGCAAACTCGCCAACGCCCGAGGCACCTCAACCACCTCCACGTCGCCGGAGTGCCCCTCGACCCAGGCCGACCCCATCACGCTCGAACGACGAGGCAAAAACTCCACCGGCCGCCCCTTAAAACGCATGCCCTAATCAAATTTTCTCGTTGATCCGACCGTTGATTCGACCAACAAACCATATAGATGCGATTCCCATCGTCCACTCTACAAAACCCAGAAAGGGTTTGGCGATCTGACGAAGTTTGCGACGACGATGATGAAAGGTCACGGACTGTTTGAATTTATTCCGGTCAAACGAATCCCCAAAACAGAAAACGAATTTCACCAGTAGATTACGTGTCTCGAGAACTATGACATATATTTTTGTGGAATTTTTCTGAAGTGTTTGCATTTTCACTGAAATTTGGATTGGGGTAGATCTATGTTGCATTCATTTGAGGAGGAGAAGGAGATGAAGAAATGAACGTACAACAAAAGGGAAAATAAAATGGGGCTAGGGTTTATAACCGTGCTTATATAGGCAGACTAGAGATAGCGTAGATGGATCGGACAAGTGAACGTACGAAACAAACTATGGCCCAAAAAGCCCGCTATGCCTCCGGAACCGAATTTATTAAATCTATATATCCAGATAGGTATTTTAAAATATTCTGAACGCGATGGAAAAGGTTTCACGTCCAAATTTGGTCGTTTGAAGAAGTTATGCTGAAAACAAAATTTCCAAATTGATTTCAAATTGATTTTATTAAAATTGATTTCAAGGCGTTTCACGCCCGTACGATCAAACGACAAGTCCGATCGATACGAAACTTGAAACCCTATAATAGTTCACCGATACGGATCCGATGAAACTAGTTTCGTCGAAATCCGAGTCCGTGGCCAAAAAGGCTATTTTTAATATTCATTAAATAAATTAAATAAATTATAGAAATCCAATTCCATATGAATATTCTAAAATTGTCCCAATTCTATTGCTTATGTAAATTAAAATCAATTTAAATGATTTAACAAGTTTGGCTGTGAATTAGAGTTGACAAGTCTATCAAATTTCAGTATACATTCCTCCGCTTCCTTATATTAAGGAATTATAAATAAGTTCCTCAAAACCTATTTATTACATTTTTAATCCTTGTATACTTATCCTTTATCCAAAATAGGGATGCCACATACTTTGGTTCATGATTCACATTATTATTCTTAAAGTCTATTTTAAATTTCAGTAACGTAATATTTAACGTTAAATTCCCTTTATTTATGCAATAAGCGCAATTATTGAATTTGATACTCAAATTAATTTATAGATTCTGCTTTCTAAAAATCTATATCAACAATTTGGTCTAATTATAAATAGAATAAGTATTAACCTCATCTTATAGAATTAATTATTGCAATAAATCCAATTTACCATATCTTAAATCCAAATTAATAGATAAAGCTTGATTCCTTTATTAACTCCTTTGGTTTTCAATTAACCTTTTATGGTGAATATAAATTCCAATGTATAATTGAAACCTTATTTCCATTTGATTTCACTATTTCATTAAAAATCCTCATATTCCAGCTAAATTTCAACTAACGTATAAATTAGCTATTTCAATTTCATCTAATTGCGATTATCATACTATAGAAATTAAATTCCATTAAATAAATAAATAAATGTTGATTCCCATCTATTTACATTATATTACATTGGTTCTTCTATTTACAACTTAGCTTTGTATAAATGTTTGAATGTGGAATCTTGTCTATTTCACGTATTAATTAAGCCTTAAAAATCAATTAATATTATATCCTTGGGCTAACCTCATTTTACCCATATTTATATTAATATATTGTGACGCCCCACCTCTATACCCACGCTAGCCAAGAACACTGCGGTGTAGTGCTGTCAACTAGCACGGAGAATAAGGCTGTTGAGGAGCGGCCATCAATAGTTGGCCTTACACTAGTACTGGTTATCTCGATAGGAGTGATATATATATTCTTTCATTTTTCATCTCTGATTTATTTTCTCCCATCGACATACCCCAATTCCAGTATAAAACGAACTACGATGGTTCGTAATAGTTTAGAACAGTAAATATAAAATAACAACACAGATAATATAAATGCGGAACACAGATGAAACAGAAAGTCTCATATATATACAATAACTGATGTCAGTTACAATACATTCACACGGTACATATGATACAACTACAACAGTCGACTAAGGAAGTTACATATACAAGTACATTAACGTATATAATATACATGAATACATATCTTCCTATACAATTTTACATACTACTACAAATGACGACGACTACTCCAAAAGATATGAAAGAACTTCATAGCTCTAGCAGCAACCCAAAGCAGAATATCTACAACCTGAAATACTCGGTCTGACCCGAGTATTAGATTCAAAAGAAAATAATACTCGGGTCAGTCTAATTCAAACTCAGTTATTAGTGCACAGAAGCAATAATAATCAAATAATGAATAGACGACGGTAATTAAACCAAATCAGAATGCAATTCAGAATATTGAATTGAAATAACAGAACAGTTCAAACCATTGAAATATCAATTAAAATATTAAGATGAGTAGGGCTGCAGTACACGCACGCGTGTACTGCCTCGCCACTACAGCCCATGAACTACGCAAAAGATTAATAAATCAAAACAAAATAGAATATCACAAAACCATACCGTGTGGCTGCAGTTCACGCTTGCGTGCACTGCCTTGCCACTATAGTGATGATGTACCCAATGAATACCGTGTGGCTGCAGTACACGCTCGCGTGCACTGCCTCGCCACTACAGTGATGAGGTCATCACAACTCCAAATATTACCAACAAGTCGAAACTGCAAAACCCAATCAATAACAAAATGCAAAGGTCAAGTCACTGCTATCATGACTCAACACAATTGCAAGGACAAAACAAAGCTAACAGTAACACCAAGAAATCCAACAAGGTCTGTCTACTTGAAGAAAACCAAAGCCAAGTCGAATTCAAATTAGAAAATCCAGACGGTGTGCACTGGTTATAACCAAAATACATGAAACAAAACCAAACTGCTTCAAATGGTCCAAACAGCTACGATGAAGCTGTTGTAACTCGAAGCTACAATCGACACAAATCCAATCCAATGCAATGCATCACGAGTACAGATACATGCACCAGTGGAACAAAATGTCGCAGACTGTAAATGAATGAACCAGCCCACAAAGTCAAGTAGTGGACAGGAAAGACAAGTATAGTTACAACAAAAATATGGCAACACACACCGAAGCAAACTTGACTACATAATACACAAAGCTGCAAAATCAATATAAAACTGCAACTGCCCTCTACATCAAATAGCAGACCACGATGAACTCATAAGCAAAGACCAGTCGCCAAAATATAAAACTAAGAAGCAGTGCAACAAATATACAAAGGCCAGAACTATATGCAAAACCGTATGACGTGATGTACAAATACAACTAAGTTCAAATGAAACTGGACAGAACAAGCTTCGAAAAATATCAAATTCAAGTGCATATACAGTGATGCAACAGACAACTACATATATGCAGTTTTGATCAAGTCTACGAAGTCAAACTGCGAACTGCATATATATGTAGTATGACCAACTTTCATAAACAAGAGTGGTACAAACAACCCGAAGGATGCAAAGCAATGTCAAACAGTGAAACACCTTGTCACGATACCAAGTACAACAGAATCTCAAGCATCATCAACAAAACGATACGACTACATGAACACAGCAGTTTGAAGGTGAGAGCACTAAAATATGGCACCACAACACCCAACAATAAATGACTATGAACCTAACAGTGCAAATTGACAAAATTGAAGACTGCCTGCAGCACATGTGTCCAGACCAAAAACAAAAGGGCAACATGGAATCAATGTAACCATGTCACCAGATAACAGATCGGGAAACAAACATATGCAACAGCAACAAGAGATGTACACATGAATGCAACCATGAAACTACAACACCAAGTGATACCATACCACAAAATCAAATAGTGCCGAAAAACCAAAACATGACAGTAAGAAGTGCCACGAAACCACCCAGTACAACAGTCAAGTATCATGTCACAATATACAGGATGAAGCAACCCAGTTAAGTGACCAAAATAAAACTAGACGACGGTCATGCCGAAGCCATCCATTATCACGATATCATGACAAAGTCCCAAAAGCGAAAGTCAATAGCAAGTAATATCAAAATTGAAGTAGAAGTCATTAACAAGTCAGTGCAAAGTTCGACAATGTCGGGTGCCAATATCAATGATGTCACAGGAGAAATTCACGGAGTCGAAATAAAGTTTAAACAGAGAAATCGAAACCGTGAGCATCAATTAATCAAACAACGAAAATCCCAAACTTGAACAAAATCAAAGTATCAGAGAATTTCAAAGCCGTGTAAATCACAAAATTATATATATATGAAATTGAATTAGATGCGAGTAATAGAAATCACTCACCGTGTCGACGAAATGAGGCATCATAGAGACGCGCAAAGCCAAGAACAAACAAGGGAAAGGGGCGGGCCGCCATTAATTTTCTTCGTTCATTTTTTATTCTAGGGTTCGTGAATGAAAAGGGGGAAGAGGGGGACCGGGTTGAATAAAATAAAAAGGGAAACGACGATTTGCCTTGGTTAAGTTTTTTCACGGCCCAAATAAAAACTCGTGGACCGTTTATTATTTTTTTTAAAAAAAATATCAAAGCCCCACAAACTTAATAACCATTTGTAATTTAAATTTTAATTTAAATTTTAAAAACTTCAAAATGGCAATTGACGAAAATATAAATCGTTTTAACGTCGATTATGAATTGACGCGAATATCGGGTTGTTACAGACTCCCCTCCTTAAAGAAATTGCGTCCACGCAATCCTAAGGAATAAATGGACGAAAGGTAACAACCATAAAAGCATGAGAAGGTAAGCTTTTAATTTCATAAAAGAAATTCCCAAATTCTCAACAAAGTTTGATTGTCAAATAGATAATCAGAATAAAGAAATCTTAAAACAGCAAAATCAGCAAATCTAATTATCAACAAAGATAACTAGAAAACACAAATATCTAACTATCAAAAACGATAATCAGGAATTACCACAACGGTAATCAAATTTCAAATCACAAATATTTAATTATCACAATTGATAATCAAATCTCAAATCGCAAATGTTTAATTATCACAAACGATAATTAAACCACAAATATCTAATTATCACAAACGATAATTAGAAACAATAAATATCTGATTATCAAAAACTATAATCAGAAATCATAAATATTTAATTATCACAATTGATAATCAAATCTCAAATCGCAAATGTTTAATTATCACAAACGATAATTAAACCACAAATATCTAATTATCACAAACGATAATTAGAAACAATAAATATCTGATTATCAAAAACTATAATCAGAAATCATAAATATTTAATTATCACAATTGATAATCAAATCTCAAATCGCAAATGTTTAATTATCACAAACGATAATTAAACCACAAATATCTAATTATCACAAACGATAATTAGAAACAATAAATATCTGATTATCAAAAACTATAATCAGAAATCATAAATATTTAATTACCACAATTGATAATCAAATCTCAATTATCTGATTATCACAAGCGATAATCAGAAATCACAAATTTTCAATTAACGAGTCCGAAATTAACCGAAATAGCAAACGCACATGACCCATAACCACGAGTTTTACTAAATCGTTTAATTCACTTCATCGTTTCCTTGAAAGCGCAAAATTGTGTATTTTAAATAAATAACATTTTACGTTCTCAAACGGACAAGTCCGGAATTAAGCGAATCAGTAAAAGAAAGGGGTCATAGTCCTCGATTTTTCTGAAACGTTTAATTCGCTTCCTCATTCTTTTGAAAGCGCAAATCGTAAAGATTTTGAAAACAATTTTGATTTATATTTTGAAATATTTTGAAGAATAACAAATTTTTAAAACACGTCATTAAAATAGCAATGTCAGTAGCAACTTCGACATACGTCAAAATTTCATCGAAATAATTGGCATCAAAATATAATACCAATGAATTTTCGTTCATCAAAAAGGTCACAAGAATCTTCTCAAAGATAGAAAGGGATATCATACCCTAAACTTGTATTCATAACAAGTCAATAACACACGAATTCACCAATGCACAAGAATTGATAAAACTTATCAATAGAAATCACGAAAGTTGGTGAAGCACAATTTCTAGAAATCTACACAAGAAATCCAGAAATCACAAGATAAGAGTATGAGAACTCGAACGGAGTATGAAAACTCGAACAGAGTATGACATAGAATAAAAGATATGGCATAACATAAAATATCCATAATGACATACTACTATAAGTATGTAAATAATGATCAACAGGAGATCAACCGATGAGGGGTATGGCATAAATATGAAATATCCATACTGACATACGACTATACGTATGCAAATAATGATCAACAGGAGATCAACCGATAAGAGATAATCAATATCACAAGAATCTTCTCAAAGATCCAAAGAGGTAACATACCCCAAATTTGTACTCATGACAAATTAATAACATATGAATTCACCAATGCACAAGAATAGGTGAAGCATAAAATTTCCAGAAATCAACATAAGGAATCTAGAAATCACAGAAAAAGGGAAAGAGGCCTATCACATGACGGTCCGAAGACCATGGGGAGCTACCCCGCATGTGTGAATGGAATCACACAGATTGAGGTCAAGACTAACCAAAAAGCAGAAAGGTATGTGTGAATGGAATCACACAAGTGGTGTCTAGTCTGACCATCAGAACGATCATCATGATCAACGAGGGGTGTCAATTACACTAAGCATGTGTGAATGGAATCACACAGATTGAGGTCAAGACTAACCAAAAAGCAGAAAGGTATGTGTGAATGGAATCACACAAGTGGTGTCTAGTCTAACCTCGCAATGAAAGAGACATCGCGCAATTGCTAGTCTATTTCATAAAGCGATCATCAAGATCAACGAGAAGTGTCAATTACACTAAGCTAGTGAATATAAAAGTTTAGCTTCATGTCCCATAACCACTAGCTTAACTTAAATATTTACGAACAAACTGTAGATCTTCACTAGAAAAATGTCACAAGTGGTTCAATCGAACAAGTCCAAAAATTAACCGACGAAGTAAACGCAAGCGTTTCATACCACTTGTTTTGCTAAGCCGTTTAATTAGATTTCTCATACGAGTGAAATAAAGGTTTGTATATTCTAATAGATCGGAAAACGGTTTAGGAAAAGATTTTGATATTGAAAATAGAGTTGAAAACATTTTGATAAAAGAGTTTTGATATTTACTACTAGTATTAAAACGTTTATATATTTTTTTAAAGTGACAAATCACAAAAATGATTGTAAAATCAATCAATCACAAGAATTCACATACGAAGACGTGAATAGAATCCAAAGAAATCGATACCGAATTCATCGAAAGGTATGTTCACAAAAATTCCCGAAGAAATGGTCATCAAAGTTGCTACCAAATGATAGCAATAAATCGGGAAATTAACAAGAATCGATTAAATTTGGAAACCAAATCAATTCACTAAAATTCACATTCGAAGACGTGAATAAAAACCAAAGAATTCGATTCTTAAATCCATCAAAGTAGGAATATCCAAAAATTCCAGAAATAGAAGTTATCAAAGTCGACAAAGAAGATAACAACTAATCGGAAAAGAAGAATCGATTAACAATTGGAAAAACAAAACAAAACGAGCATAAATGCAAAAATGACTTCAACAAAAATAAAAATCAAGTCAATGTCGAAGTCAACAATTAATGGCCATAATCGAGTACAAAACGATTCAACATCATCATAAAAGTACTCAACGGCAAACCAAATCAGAGTCTTGGAAATCACGAATTTAGAAATTTCTCAAAAACAAAGTGACCGAAGTCGAATGGAATTCAAGCAGAGGAAAACATAAAATATCAAGTTCGGAATCGCTGAGATTCGAACAAAATCAATCATCGGCTAAATCAAATCAAAGCCGAAAACACAAGAATCAAAATCAAATGCATATGAGTAAGCGTTAGGAATTCATAACTAACAATCAAAGACAATCATATGCAAATACGAGAGATTAAACGTCGACAAATAGTTGTAACATATGTACTATCTAAGTTATGTTTTATATTTGTTCTAAACCCCTGGCTCTGATACCAAGCTGTGACGCCCCACCTCTATACCCACGCTAGCCAAGAACACTGCGGTGTAGTGCTGTCAACTAGCACGGAGAATAAGGCTGTTGAGGAGCGGCCATCAATAGTTGGCCTTACACTAGTATTGGTTATCTCGATAGAAGTGATATATATATTCTTTCATTTTTCATCTCTGATTTATTTTCTCCCATCGACATACCCCAATTCCAGTATAAAACGAACTACGATGGTTCGTAATAGTTTAGAACAGTAAATATAAAATAACAACACAGATAATATAAATGCGGAACACAGATGAAACAGAAAGTCTCATATATATACAATAACTGATGTCAGTTACAATACATTCACACGGTACATATGATACAACTACAACAGTCGACTAAGGAAGTTACATATACAAGTACATTAACGTATATAATATACATGAATACATATCTTCCTATACAATTTTACATACTACTACAAATGACGACGACTACTCCAAAAGATATGAAAGAACTTCATAGCTCTAGCAGCAACCCAAAGCAGAATATCTACAACCTGAAATACTCGGTCTGACCCGAGTATTAGATTCAAAAGAAAATAATACTCGGGTCAGTCTAATTCAAACTCAGTTATTAGTGCACAGAAGCAATAATAATCAAATAATGAATAGACGACGGTAATTAAACCAAATCAGAATGCAATTCAGAATATTGAATTGAAATAACAGAACAGTTCAAACCATTGAAATATCAATTAAAATATTAAGATGAGTAGGGCTGCAGTACACGCACGCGTGTACTGCCTCGCCACTACAGCCCATGAACTACGCAAAAGATTAATAAATCAAAACAAAATAGAATATCACAAAACCATACCGTGTGGCTGCAGTTCATGCTTGCGTGCACTGCCTTGCCACTATAGTGATGATGTACCCAATGAATACCGTGTGGCTGCAGTACACGCTCGCGTGCACTGCCTCGCCACTACAGTGATGAGGTCATCACAACTCCAAATATTACCAACAAGTCGAAACTGCAAAACCCAATCAATAACAAAATGCATAGGTCAAGTCACTGCTATCATGACTCAACACAATTGCAAGGACAAAACAAAGCTAACAGTAACACCAAGAAATCCAACAAGGTCTGTCTACTTGAAGAAAACCAAAGCCAAGTCGAATTCAAATTAGAAAATCCAGACGGTGTGCACTGGTTATAACCAAAATACATGAAACAAAACCAAACTGCTTCAAATGGTCCAAACAGCTACGATGAAGCTGTTGTAACTCGAAGCTACAATCGACACAAATCCAATCCAATGCAATGCATCACGAGTACAGATACATGCACCAGTGGAACAAAATGTCGCAGACTGTAAATGAATGAACCAGCCCACAAAGTCAAGTAGTGGACAGGAAAGACAAGTATAGTTACAACAAAAATATGGCAACACACACTGAAGCAAACTTGACTACATAATACACAAAGCTGCAAAATCAATATAAAACTGCAACTGCCCTCTACATCAAATAGCAGACCACGATGAACTCATAAGCAACGACCAGTCGCCAAAATATAAAACTAAGAAGCAGTGCAACAAATATACAAAGGCCAGAACTATATGCAAAACCGTATGACGTGATGTACAAATACAACTAAGTTCAAATGAAACTGGACAGAACAAGCTTCGAAAAATATCAAATTCAAGTGCATATACAGTGATGCAACAGACAACTACATATATGCAGTTTTGATCAAGTCTACGAAGTCAAACTGCGAACTGCATATATATGTAGTATGACCAACTTTCATAAACAAGAGTGGTACAAACAACCCGAAGGATGCAAAGCAATGTCAAACAGTGAAACACCTTGTCACGATACCAAGTACAACAGAATCTCAAGCATCATCAACAAAACGATACGACTACATGAACACAGCAGTTTGAAGGTGAGAGCACTAAAATATGGCACCACAACACCCAACAATAAATGACTATGAACCTAACAGTGCAAATTGACAAAATTGAAGACTGCCTGCAGCACATGTGTCCAGACCAAAAACAAAAGGGCAACATGGAATCAATGTAACCATGTCACCAGATAACAGATCGGGAAACAAACATATGCAACAGCAACAAGAGATGTACACATGAATGCAACCATGAAACTACAACACCAAGTGATACCATACCACAAAATCAAATAGTGCCGAAAAACCAAAACATGACAGTAAGAAGTGCCACGAAACCACCCTGTACAACAGTCAAGTATCATGTCACAATATACAGGATGAAGCAACCCAGTTAAGTGACCAAAATAAAACTAGACGACGGTCATGCCGAAGCCATCCATTATCACGATATCATGACAAAGTCCCAAAAGCGAAAGTCAATAGCAAGTAATATCAAAATTGAAGTAGAAGTCATTAACAAGTCAGTGCAAAGTTCGACAATGTCGGGTGCCAATATCAATGATGTCACAGGAGAAATTCACGGAGTCGAAATAAAGTTTAAACAGAGAAATCGAAACCGTGAGCATCAATTAATCAAACAACGAAAATCCCAAACTTGAACAAAATCAAAGTATCAGAGAATTTCAAAGCCGTGTAAATCACAAAATTATATATATATGAAATTGAATTAGATGCGAGTAATAGAAATCACTCACCGTGTCGACGAAATGAGGCATCATAGAGACGCGCAAAGCCAAGAACAAACAAGGGAAAGGGGCGGGCCGCCATTAATTTTCTTCGTTCATTTTTTATTCTAGGGTTCGTGAATGAAAAGGGGGAAGAGGGGGACCGGGTTGAATAAAATAAAAAGGGAAACGACGATTTGCCTTGGTTAAGTTTTTTCACGGCCCAAATAAAAACTCGTGGACCGTTTATTATTATTTTTTTTAAAAATATCAAAGCCCCACAAACTTAATAACCATTTGTAATTTAAATTTAAAAACTTCAAAATGGCAATTGACGAAAATATAAATCGTTTTAACGTCGATTATGAATTGATGCGAATATCGGGTTGTTACAGACTCCCCTCCTTAAAGAAATTGCGTCCACGCAATCCTAAGGAATAAATGGACAAAAGGTAACAACCATAAAAGCATGAGAAGGTAAGCTTTTAATTTCATAAAAGAAATTCCCAAATTCTCAACAAAGTTTGATTGTCAAATAGATAATCAGAATAAAGAAATCTTAAAACAGCAAAATCAGCAAATCTAATTATCAACAAAGATAACTAGAAAACACAAATATCTAACTATCAAAAACGATAATCAGGAATTACCACAACGGTAATCAAATTTCAAATCACAAATATTTAATTATCACAATTGATAATCAAATCTCAAATCGCAAATGTTTAATTATCACAAACGATAATTAAACCACAAATATCTAATTATCACAAACGATAATTAGAAACAATAAATATATGATTATCAAAAACTATAATCAGAAATCATAAATATTTAATTATCACAATTGATAATCAAATCTCAAATCGCAAATGTTTAATTATCACAAACGATAATTAAACCACAAATATCTAATTATCACAAACGATAATTAGAAACAATAAATATCTGATTGTCAAAAACTATAATCAGAAATCATAAATATTTAATTATCACAATTGATAATCAAATCTCAAATCGCAAATGTTTAATTATCACAAACGATAATTAAACCACAAATATCTAATTATCACAAACGATAATTAGAAACAATAAATATCTGATTATCAAAAACTATAATCAGAAATCATAAATATTTAGTTACCACAATTGATAATCAAATCTCAATTATCTGATTATCACAAGCGATAATCAGAAATCATAAATTTTCAATTAACGAGTCCGAAATTAACCGAAATAGCAAACGCACATGACCCATAACCACGAGTTTTACTAAATCGTTTAATTCACTTCATCGTTTCCTTGAAAGTGCAAAATTGTGTATTTTAAATAAATAACATTTTACGTTCTCAAACGGACAAGTCCGGAATTAAGCGAATCAGTAAAAGAAAGGGGTCATAGTCCTCGATTTTTCTGAAACGTTTAATTCGCTTCCTCATTCTTTTGAAAGCGCAAATCGTAAAGATTTTGAAAACAATTTTGATTTATATTTTGAAATATTTTGAAGAATAACAAATTTTTAAAACACGTGATTAAAATAGCAATGTCAGTAGCAACTTCGACATACGTCAAAATTTCATCGAAATAATTGGCATCAAAATATAATACCAATGAATTTTCGTTCATCAAAAAGGTCACAAGAATCTTCTCAAAGATAGAAAGGGATATCATACCCTAAACTTGTATTCATAACAAGTCAATAACACACGAATTCACCAATGCACAAGAATTGATAAAACTTATCAATAGAAATCACGAAAGTTGGTGAAGCACAATTTCTAGAAATCTACACAAGAAATCCAGAAATCACAAGATAAGAGTATGAGAACTCGAACGGAGTATGAAAACTCGAACAGAGTATGACATAGAATAAAAGATATGGCATAACATAAAATATCCATAATGACATACTACTATAAGTATGTAAATAATGATCAACAGGAGATCAACCGATGAGGGGTATGGCATAAATATGAAATATCCATACTGACATACGACTATACGTATGCAAATAATGATCAATAGGAGATCAACCGATAAGAGATAATCAATATCACAAGAATCTTCTCAAAGATCCAAAGAGGTAACATACCCCAAATTTGTACTCATGACAAATTAATAACATATGAATTCACCAATGCACAAGAATAGGTGAAGCATAAAATTTCCAGAAATCAACATAAGGAATCTAGAAATCACAGAAAAAGGGAAAGAGGCCTATCACATGACGGTCCGAAGACCATGGGGAGCTACCCCGCATGTGTGAATGGAATCACACAGATTGAGGTCAAGACTAACCAAAAAGCAGAAAGGTATGTGTGAATGGAATCACACAAGTGGTGTCTAGTCTGACCATCAGAACGATCATCATGATCAACGAGGGGTGTCAATTACACTAAGCATGTGTGAATGGAATCACACAGATTGAGGTCAAGACTAACCAAAAAGCAGAAAGGTATGTGTGAATGGAATCACACAAGTGGTGTCTAGTCTAACCTCGGAATGAAAGAGACATCGCGCAATTGCTAGTCTATTTCATAAAGCGATCATCAAGATCAACGAGAAGTGTCAATTACACTAAGCTAGTGAATATAAAAGTTTAGCTTCATGTCCCATAACCACTAGCTTAACTTAAATATTTACGAACAAACTGTAGATCTTCACTAGAAAAATGTCACAAGTGGTTCAATCGAACAAGTCCAAAAATTAACCGACGAAGTAAACGCAAGTGTTTCATACCACTTGTTTTGCTAAGCCGTTTAATTAGATTTCTCATACGAGTGAAATAAAGGTTTGTATATTCTAATAGATCGGAAAACGGTTTAGGAAAAGATTTTGATATTGAAAATAGAGTTGAAAACATTTTGATAAAAGAGTTTTGATATTTACTACTAGTATTAAAACGTTTATATATTTTTTTAAAGTGACAAATCACAAAAATGATTGTAAAATCAATCAATCACAAGAATTCACATACCAAGACGTGAATAGAATCCAAAGAAATCGATACCGAATTCATCGAATGGTATGTTCACAAAAATTCCCGAAGAAATGGTCATCAAAGTTGCTACCAAATGATAGCAATAAATCGGGAAATTAACAAGAATCGATTAAATTTGGAAACCAAATCAATTCACTAAAATTCACATTCGAAGACGTGAATAAAAACCAAAGAATTCGATTCTTAAATCCATCAAAGTAGGAATATCCAAAAATTCCAGAAATAGAAGTTATCAAAGTCGACAAAGAAGATAACAACTAATCGGAAAAGAAGAATCGATTAACAATTGGAAAAACAAAACAAAACGAGCATAAATGCATAAATGACTTCAACAAAAATAAAAATCAAGTCAATGTCGAAGTCAACAATTAATGGCCATAATCGAGTACAAAACGATTCAACATCATCATAAAAGTACTCAACGGCAAACCAAATCAGAGTCTTGGAAATCACGAATTTAGAAATTTCTCAAAAACAAAGTGACCGAAGTCGAATGGAATTCAAGCAGAGGAAAACATAAAATATCAAGTTCGGAATCGCTGAGATTCGAACAAAATCAATCATCGGCTAAATCAAATCAAAGCCGAAAACACAAGAATCAAAATCAAATGCATATGAGTAAGCGTTAGGAATTCATACCTAACAATCAAAGACAATCATATGCAAATACGAGAGATTAAACGTCGACAAATAGTTGTAACATATGTACTATCTAAGTTATGTTTTATATTTGTTCTAAACCCCTGGCTCTGATACCAAGCTGTGACGCCCCACCTCTATACCCACGCTAGCCAAGAACACTGCGGTGTAGTGCTGTCAACTAGCACGGAGAATAAGGCTGTTGAGGAGCGGCCATCAATAGTTGGCCTTACACTAGTATTGGTTATCTCGATAGGAGTGATATATATATTCTTTCATTTTTCATCTCTGATTTATTTTCTCCCATCGACATACCCCAATTCCAGTATAAAACGAACTACGATGGTTCGTAATAGTTTAGAACAGTAAATATAAAATAACAACACAGATAATATAAATGCGGAACACAGATGAAACAGAAAGTCTCATATATATACAATAACTGATGTCAGTTACAATACATTCACACGGTACATATGATACAACTACAACAGTCGACTAAGGAAGTTACATATACAAGTACATTAACGTATATAATATACATGAATACATATCTTCCTATACAATTTTACATACTACTACAAATGACGACGACTACTTCAAAAGATATGAAAGAACTTCATAGCTCTAGCAGCAACCCAAAGCAGAATATCTACAACCTGAAATACTCGGTCTGACCCGAGTATTAGATTCAAAAGAAAATAATACTCGGGTCAGTCTAATTCAAACTCAGTTATTAGTGCACATAAGCAATAATAATCAAATAATGAATAGACGACGGTAATTAAACCAAATCAGAATGCAATTCAGAATATTGAATTGAAATAACAGAACAGTTCAAACCATTGAAATATCAATTAAGATATTAAGATGAGTAGGGCTGCAGTACACGCACGCGTGTACTGCCTCGCCACTACAGCCCATGAACTACGCAAAAGATTAATAAATCAAAACAAAATAGAATATCACAAAACCATACCGTGTGGCTGCAGTTCACGCTTGCGTGCACTGCCTTGCCACTATAGTGATGATGTACCCAATGAATACCGTGTGGCTGCAGTACACGCTCGTGTGCACTGCCTCGCCACTACAGTGATAAGGTCATCACAACTCCAAATATTACCAACAAGTCGAAACTGCAAAACCCAATCAATAACAAAATGCAAAGGTCAAGTCACTGCTATCATGACTCAACACAATTGCAAGGACAAAACAAAGCTAACAGTAACACCAAGAAATCCAACAAGGTTTGTCTACTTGAAGAAAAACAAAGCCAAGTCGAATTCAAATTAGAAAATCCAGACGGTGTGCACTAGTTATAACCAAAATACATGAAACAAAACCAAACTGCTTCAAATGGTCCAAACAGCTACGATGAAGCTGTTGTAACTCGAAGCTACAATCGACACAAATCCAATCCAATGCAATGCATCACGAGTACAGATACATGCACCAGTGGAACAAAATGTCGCAGACTGTAAATGAATGAACCAGCCCACAAAGTCAAGTAGTGGACAGGAAAGACAAGTATAGTTACAACAAAAATATGGCAACACACACCGAAGCAAACTTGACTACATAATACACAAAGCTGCAAAATCAATATAAAACTGCAACTGCCCTCTACATCAAATAGCAGACCACGATGAACTCATAAGCAAAGACCAGTCGCCAAAATATAAAACTAAGAAGCAGTGCAACAAATATACAAAGGCCAGAACTATATGCAAAACCGTATGACGTGATGTACAAATACAACTAAGTTCAAATGAAACTGGACAGAACAAGCTTCGAAAAATATCAAATTCAAGTGCATATACAGTGATGCAACAGACAACTACATATATGCAGTTTTGATCAAGTCTACGAAGTCAAACTGCGAACTGCATATATATGTAGTATGACCAACTTTCATAAACAAGAGTGGTACAAACAACCCGAAGGATGCAAAGCAATGTCAAACAGTGAAACACCTTGTCACGATACCAAGTACAACAGAATCTCAAGCATCATCAACAAAACGATACGACTACATGAACACAGCAGTTTGAAGGTGAGAGCACTAAAATATGGCACCACAACACCCAACAATAAATGACTATGAACCTAACAGTGCAAATTGACAAAATTGAAGACTGCCTGCAGCACATGTGTCCAGACCAAAAACAAAAGGGCAACATGGAATCAATGTAACCATGTCACCAGATAACAGATCGGGAAACAAACATATGCAAAAGCAACAAGAGATGTACACATGAATGCAACCATGAAACTACAACACCAAGTGATACCATACCACAAAATCAAATAGTGCCGAAAAACCAAAACATGACAGTAAGAAGTGCCACGAAACCACCCAGTACAACAGTCAAGTATCATGTCACAATATACAGGATGAAGCAACCCAATTAAGTGACCAAAATAAAACTAGACGACGGTCATGCCGAAGCCATCCATTATCACGATATCATGACAAAGTCCCAAAAGCGAAAGTCAATAGCAAGTAATATCAAAATTGAAGTAGAAGTCATTAACAAGTCAGTGCAAAGTTCGACAATGTCGGGTGCCAATATCAATGATGTCACAGGAGAAATTCACGGAGTCGAAATAAAGTTTAAACAGAGAAATCGAAACCGTGAGCATCAATTAATCAAACAACGAAAATCCCAAACTTGAACAAAATCAAAGTATCAGAGAATTTCAAAGCCGTGTAAATCACAAAATTATATATATATGAAATTGAATTAGATGCGAGTAATAGAAATCACTCACCGTGTCGACGAAATGAGGCATCATAGAGACGCGCAAAGCCAAGAACGAACAAGGGAAAGGGGCGGGCCGCCATTAATTTTCTTCGTTCATTTTTTATTCTAGGGTTCGTGAATGAAAAGGGGGAAGAGGGGGACCGGGTTGAATAAAATAAAAAGGGAAACGATGATTTGCCTTGGTTAAGTTTTTTCACGGCCCAAATAAAAACTCGTGGACCGTTTATTATTTTTTTTAAAAAAAATATCAAAGCCCCACAAACTTAATAACCATTTGTAATTTAAATTTTAATTTAAATTTTAAAAACTTCAAAATGGCAATTGACGAAAATATAAATCGTTTTAACGTCGATTATGAATTGACGCGAATATCGGGTTGTTACATATATCCTTTGAATTTGGTAAATTACCATTGATTATCTACCTTAACTTATCAGACTCCACTAACGTAATGGTTAAATATTAATTCCATTTGTAAAAAAAAAACAATCCACAAGATTTGCATTTCACATTGCAAATGAATTCATAAATCTTGGCTTTCTTTTTCTTTGCTTCTTAAAGGCCAAATCAAACTACCCTATCATCACTAATTTATGGCAATTAATTGCAATTGATTCTCCATTAAACTACATAAGTTATCCAATTGAAACCTAAGTGAAACGTTAATTTATTTAAAAATCCTACTGTTTAAAAGAGTATATCATCTACGGTATAATTTACATTTGACTTGATTTCTCATATATTTCACACAACAGTGAATTCCAATTTCTACCAACATTATGTTTAATATAAATTGGAAATCCAAATGATTGGTACTTCACAACCGTATTGCGTACATTTACGTATAGTTACACTAAGTCCATACACTGATTCATGAATTCATAAATTAATACACAATTTGCCTTTGTTTTCTTATATTAAGTTTATTACCGTTTTTAAGTACATTCATTATCGAACAATACTCATAAAAAATTTTATCTACACTTATTGCATTGGTTTATTCAACGGTCACCAAATGAAACAATCCTACTATTTATTTTAATATTAAATGAATCCCATTCTAGTAAATATTTTATTAATATTCACTAATTCAACATTTATTGGTTTCTTAACATTAACTTTTAACAAGGTGTGACAATTACATTATCCAAAACTATTGTCATAAAAATTAAATTGTTACATTAAATTCCAATTACTATAACAAATTACTACATTTTCTCAAATAAATCTTTAAGCTTTTTTTTTTTCTAAATCAGATTAGAAATTATATTAATTTAACTCATTTAATATTATTAATTTAACGGGTCGTTACAACAAGTCAGGTGAGATCTCAAAATCTTGTAACATATGGGGATCAATAATATAATCCGAATCACAAAGGCATCGACGAAACTGGGATACATGTAATACATCGACGAAACTGGGATACATGTAATACATCATGAATTCCCGAAAACTGGATAGGTAGCGATACACGATAAGCAACAGAGCCAACGCGTTCCGTAATAGGAAATGGTCCAATATATCGAGGAGATAATTTTCCGAAGCTACTAAAACGCACCACACCCTTCATCGGAGAAACATGAATGAACGCGTGATCGCAAACAGAAAATTCCAAAGGCTTCCTACGATGATCGACATAAGATTTCTGCCTATTCTAAGCCTCTTTCATTTTCTGTCCGATAATAACAATCTTCTTAGAAGATTCACGAATATATCGGGACCAAGAACTAACTTTTTCCCGGATTCCAAGCAACAAGATGGTGATCGACACGGTCTTCCCTAAAGGGCTTCGAAAGGAACCACACCGATACTGGATTGAAAAGTGTTGTAATAAGCAAATTCAACAAGAGATAATTGGTCTTTCCAACTACCTCCAAAGTCAAGAAGCAGTCCGATTGAACTTGATAGGAATAAAATGGTCTGATTTAGTCAATCGATTAACAATCAACCAAACACTAGTATTGCCCGACCTCGAACGAAGTAGGCCATCAATGAAGTCCATAGAAATCTGATCCCATTTCCATAATGTAATCTCAAGAGGCTGCAAAAGACCACTGGGACGCTGGATTTCTGCTTTAATAAGTTGACGAGTCATGCAACGACTCACATACCTTGCAACATCACGCTTCATACCTTCCCAAAAGTATAAGCGTTTCATATCAGCATACATCTTACTACTACCCGGATGAATAGTATACTTAGAACGATGACAGTCCTCAAGAATGTCATTTCTAAGATTAGGAACATTAGGCACGATTAACCTTCCCTTCTTTCGAATACAACTATGAATATCAATATTGAAATCCTTTAGATCATCTCTTTGGGATTCCGATTTACAACTCTGAATAAGATAAGAGAAATTTGGATCTTGTTTCTGGGCGTCGGCAACACGATACAACAACTAGGTTGAGCTTCCATGCTAAATAAAAGCATAGGATAATCAGAAACTGAAGGACGGTTCCTACTATCAGAATGAGATAAAACTTCCAATATATTCCAACCTGCTAGCATCATGGAAACAACAACTTGCTGCTTGCGACTGAGCGCATTAGCAACCCGATTACCCTTACCAGGGACATACTGAATATCGAAATCATATGAAGCTAGATATTCCAGCCAACACTGTTGCTTCATATTAAGTTCCTTCTAAGTGAATAGATACTTCAGAGATTTGTGATCAGCGAAAAGAATAAAATGCCCGCCCAATAAATAATGTCGCCAAATCTTTAGAGCAAAGACTATAGCGGCTAACACCAAATCTTAGGCAGCGTGACGAATCACGTTAGGCTTTAGTTATCTAGAAGCATAGGAAACTACTTTATCTTTATGAAATCATTCTCTAGAAAAATTTACTTTTTTAGGTCAATTTATTGTGTCAAATTGTCTCATCAAAGCGTTTAGGAGATTCCTATCGATAACGTTGATCAAGCGTATCGACCAGAATTCTTAAAGCACTAAATGGGCAATACAATCACAAAATCATCTTCTATATGATAAACACAAATCCAATTATCCTTGTAAATAAATCTTAAGAAAAAGATTTGCAAAATTTTATATTGCTGTTTTCATCCAAAATCAATAAATACACAAATGGAGTCATCGAGATATTTGTAGAATACTCGATTCATAAAATGGATGAAATAAGCTGGGCAAACTGAATGACATAATAAGTCATTCATAAGAATCATAACGAATGCGGAATGCGGTAAATGGAATGCTAACTTCCGCAACTCGTAGCCAAATGAAACCCGGTGGCAAGATCGAGTTGGGAGAAGAGCTTAGCTCCACTTAATCGATCGAACATGTCGTCGATCCTAGGTAATGGATACCTATTTTTTTGATAGTGAGCTCGTTAATCTTGCGATAATCAATGAAAAGCCTAAGAGTACCATCTAGCTTCTTAACGAAGACAACGGCAACGCCCCAAGAAGATGAGCTAGAACGAATAAATCGTTTGACTTCCAATTCAGATAATTTTGCTTGAATTCCTCATTTTCCTTAGCAGATATCTCATGGGAGGATGACTGACAGGATGTGCACTAGAGATAAGATCAACACGGAACTCAATTTCCCTCTTCGACGGCAAACTCAAAATAGGCTCAAACACATCAGAAAAATTACAAACAACCGGAATATTAGCTAAGACATCCTCCGATTCGAAGGAAGAAATAAGAGCATTCGATGTATGATCAATGCTTCGAAATATAATAGATAACTGCTCGATAACATCGGGATGCTTGAGATATAAAGTTCTTTCAGAACATAGGATTGAACTTCATAACGGACGAGCCAATCCGTTCCCAAAATCATATCAAAACCAAGATGATCCATAACTGCGGATTCGCATGAAAGGAGAAACCACAAAGAATAATCTCAAATCAACACAAAACAAACCAAGAGTAGCGGATCCACAAATAGGATTTACAATCCTTAAAGGGTCGCAAAGAGTAGCAACATCCAAAGGAATAACATCAACAAGCTCCTTTGATACGAATGAATGTAATGCACCCGTATCGAAAAGAACTCTGATAGAACAGCCATAGAATAAAATAAAACCTTCTACAATCTGAGATTGATAGGAATTTAGCAAATGGAATACTACGGGGATATGGGATTTATCCTTAGACATACTCCAACATGTTAGAGAGGATAAAACTTTAAGAATAACGAAGGGATAGATTAGAAAGGCACGAATAAAACCCTCGGATAGTAGTAACATATGTTCCATTCTGCTTCTGTTCTGTGTTTATTATAATTTGTTCTGAATCTCAGCTCTGATACCAAGCTGTGACGCCCCACCTCTATGCTCACAATAACAAAGCTTATTATAAGGAATAACGTCTGCTATTGCGAAGAATAAGGCTTGTTAGAAGCGACCATCCGTAAGTTATACCTTAGACGAGTATTGATTACGTCGATGAGAGTTGTGTAAATTACTCGCAAAGATATATATTCAATCCAAATCTAAAACGAAACCACGGTGGCTTATGAAAAATTCAAAACAACTCATAATAACAACAACACTGATAGTATAATCACATCAGAACAGAAATATCAGATATAGCGGAAGACAAGTTTGGATACATGCTACAACAATCGATAGTTCACATAAACCAAATGTACATTTACATATATTATCAACATAGATGAGACGAGACTCAATGCACCAAAAAGAAACACCTCGAAGCTAGACAAACGATGAAGTGAAATCCCAAAAGATGAAGCAGCAACTGAATCGGAGATAGCGATTATCCTGAAATGACTCGGTCTAGCCTGAGTATTATTTAAAAGAAAATAATAAACGGATCAGTCTAATTTAAACTTCAGAAATAAGTGTATGATAAATAGCACATAAGCAAATAATCATAATCTCGAATGAGATTATACAACATAGATAATTAACATAGTTCAAATAAAGAAATCTCAATTTAAACTCCATCAAAATCAATAATCTCGAAATGAGGCTATTCAACAAAAATAATCAACATAGTTTAAATGAAGAAATCTCAATTTAAACTCTATCAAAATCAGTTTTTAAATTCCCATTTGAATTCGTAACAACAATACGCAAATTTATAATCTCGGATGAGACAATACACAAAATTATAGTCTCGGATGAGACTATACAACATAGTAATCAGCATAGTTTAAAGGAAGAAATCCCATCAAACATCATCAAAATCAACTTCCAATTTCACAATTGAATTCAACACAGCAATACGTAGAATCTAGAAATCAAAATAAGATAACTAGAAAATCAACATAAAAGATGGATCGATCCCAACAGATGGCGAGTTTTAGCTACGCCGCACGTGCATCTCATATGGACGAAGCCCACCAAGTACTATAATTTTTGGCGCCCAACAAATGACCCAAAGGTCCAACATATGACCCGAAGGTCCAACAGATAACCCAAAGGTCTAGTAATGGTAATTGAACCGAAGGTCCATCATATGACCCGAAGGCCCAGCAAACTGGCTCGAAAGCCCAATAAAATCATCAAAACCATCAAACATCAAATATTTCAATTAAGGAGTCCAGAATTAACCGAAACAGTAAATGTACGGTTCCGTACTCCACACTTTTGCTAAATCGTTTAAATATCTTTATCGTTTCCTTGAAAGTGAAAAATTGTGTATTTTATATAAATAACATTTTACGTTTCTCAAACGACAAGTCCGGAATTAAGAGAATCAGTAAAAGTAAGGGTTCATAGTCCTTAATTTTGCTGAAGCGTTTAAATTGCTTCCTCGTTCTTTTGAAAGCACAAACTGTAAATTTTTTGGAAACAATTTTATTTTGAAATGATTTTTAAAACACGTGATTAAAACAACAACAATTATAGCAATTTCGACGAGGAAATTGCGCTTCACAAAACACCGTAAAAACGGATATCAAATCAGCGTTGCGGGATAATCGCTTGAAAATTCACTTTAAATTGACGGTTACTGAAGTAAAAACAACAGTACTTTATATTCGTCAAAAATATCATCAAAACAACACGCTTCAAAAATATAATACCGTCGTAAAATTCCGTTATAAAAGTAACGGAAATACGTTTTTAAAACCAAACACCAGTTCAACGTATATTAAATTATGGACCGCCCTACTATATTTTCATCGAAATATTTGCTCGCACACAACATTTCCAAAGGCCTGGCAAAAATATTACACACCCGTTGCAATATGCTTTGTATGAAGGTAAAAATATTGTGCATGTACAAGATGTAGGCACGCAACAATTATAAAGCAAAAGTAAATTGGCTAGAAATGGTTTGCCACAAATTATACACACAACATGCATGCACAGCCGAGTGTTGCACGCATGTAGCACTTTGAAGAAGGGCCAGGGTTTAATACACGAACACCGATGAATTTTCAAAAGTCTGGGTAATATGCTACTGCTTCAAATATTTTCGTGTATTATCACTCATGTGCAACATGCAAAATGAATTTTCAAAAATTCACACGCACACTACAAAGATGAAAGTTGACGGCCTGGAAATGTCAAGATAACACGCATGCACCCAAATACAAATGTAAAATAGAGGATGGTCTAGGAATATCAATATAACAAGCAAACTATATTATAACACTCTGGACCATTTTAATTAAATGCAACTTAAACTACAAAAATGAAATATACACAATCGGTTAAATAATTTGACCACGCTTCATACACTTATGAGTGTATTGATGATCTGGACTCTTTTTTTTTTCATGCACACACCTCAAACCCCAAATATAAAGAGACCTGAACACTATTTTATTGCAAAACCTTTTTGCACACAAGAAAAGAAATTGACAATGTTATACACACGCACGCAAGTAGATGATAACACATATTAGCACGCACGCATGCTGCGCACAAGGATTGAAATGAAAACTCTTGGACACTAATTTTTTGCAAAGTTTACATGTACACGATATACATAGATGGAAAAACAAGTGCCTGGACACGTTCGTATGCATGCTAGGAACATAGTAATTAAAGGTAAAAAGAAGAAGACTTGGACTAGGAAACTACTCATATTTACGTGTAATCACATGTTTTTTTTTTTCGCACAGCAACTTCTATACAAAATCAAAACTCATACAAATTTAAAACTGGGCAAAAACTATACATGCGCATGCACGTCATAATTTGCAAATATATAAATGATGGCTGGACCACTTTCTTGACTTACTTGACTCACGATACACCTGTGCTGCTATATGAAAACGATTTAAGGACTGGGCACACATATTAACATTTTAACAAAAATAATCTAGACTCAGTTAAATGAAACTTGGACCATCGTTTTTGTGTAAACCAACAAAACAATAGAAAAACATTAAATGTAATGTGTTTAAGATGAATGCTAGGCAACTACAGACAACAAGAAAAATGAATTAAGCAACAACTTTTCATGCACACACTACTTTTTGGAGTAAACCAAAAATATCAACTGATCTGAATATATTAGAAATGTGAGTATAAAACTCACCTCTATTTTGCTTTAAAATTAGTTAGCAACAAGGAACGTTTTGGAACAAAAATTCTGAACTGCCATTAAAGCATTTACACAGCCATTAATGTTTGCAAAGCTACCGAAAGTGAAAAATAGAAGATGCAGGCTACTTTTCCTCTTCAAATTGGTGTATAAGTCAATGAAATAATGTACTGGCCATATTTTGGTACAAAAGCATTTAATGTAGAAACGTGCATTAGTAAGGAAAAGACTCACTGGAAAATAAAAAATAATGATAGCATCAAAGTTTATATTTTTGCTTTTGCAAATCTTGTCACAGCAAAGTGTTCACATTGGCTTTACTATTATTGTTTACACAATTTGTGCATGACAGCCTAACAAAATATATATTCCACCTTTGTTTAATATAATAAGTGGTATCCAACAAAAGAAATGTTCCAACCTTTAGATTAAAATGGCCTATTTCCAATAACATGTGAAAGGCAAAGCAATACAACACAATTAAAAAGTATATAACATACTCTAAAATGGATTATCTTCACTTACACGTGAGGCAAAAGATGAATTTCAACATAGTTTGAGCAAAAATTTTGCATTGCGAATTTATTTTTCATTTTTCAATTTAAAATTTCTATTTTTAATTTTTATACGATGGTAATAAAATCACGGTTGCTACAGCCACCTTCTTCATCACTTGAACCCACATGCCTACTCCAACACCTTCACCCCGCATGTCACTTGCTCCTCCACCTAATCACGAGTTCCCCTACTTCGGTCTTGTGATGAACTACACACTATCACTAAGCTACCAACCTTCCAGTCGTCTTCGACTAAGCCTCCGTCTACCTAAGCTTGTCACCCACTCCAGTTCGTCTGACCTCCAGGCATCGAGCGTGCCTCGCACAACTCAACCTGCACCGAGTCGCTTGCCTTATCACTACTAGATTTCAATTCGTCCTTCCCCAATCATGTGCGCTTCTCCTATGATGTCGACGAGGTTGTAGGGCTCGGCCCTTCGTGCATGACTTCAATTTCAATTTTTTTCCTTGTAAGTTTTAGTTTCTAGAAAATTCTGGAGGAGTGACTACCAAATGGAATTGAGTTAGGGCATGGTTTTGGTTTAGATAAAAATAAAGAAGACGAGAAAATGAAGGGGGTTCTTTTGGGCCTTATTTTAATTTAATTTTAATTTTTTCCTTCACTTTTAAATTTGAATTTTAATCCTTGAATGAATTCCAATTCAACATAAATTGATTTACGCTTCATCCTATAACTATTTATTTCAATAATTACCCAATTTCGTTCGTCTCACTATTTATTTATTTATATTTAATTATTCATTGTATTCTTATAAATAAATTTATTTTCCAATTATTAGGGTCATATAAAATTATTTGCACTTAAAATATTATATGTTTATTTAAAACATATAATTCGGTTTTAATTTATTATCGAAAAAGATTTTATTAATTTAATTTATTAAAAAAAATCTTTTGTTGAATAGAATTTATTTAAGTAAATTTTATTTCCATAAATAATAGTTATTAAAATCAAATTCAAATGTTTTATTTAATTAAATTTAGTTATTATTATGCCGTAGAAACACATGGTTGTTATAGTGTATTACTAAGGCTTCTTGAGGCATCAAGGATTTACACATTGATAGTTACTGGATAAATATGGAATCATACACCTAAGAGTTTTTTTTGAAATAGTACTTAGATGCAACATATCACAAATCACACTTTGTAGATAAATGTTAATATCACGCTACCCAAGTTTCGAACTTGTGACCTCTCGTACCAAAGTCGAAGCACTTAACCATTGGGACAATGGTGCTTGTAACACACCTAAGAGTTTCTTACTTGTAAATAATAATTAAGGTCAAACAATAAATCTCAAAGTGACGAAGATATACATTTCCCTTGAGATGAGAATAATGTGTAACTTTAATATGGATACCACACTTTGAGTATAGTTAAATCATGGCATGGCGGTCCATCGAGCGAATATTGTTAGGTCTAAGATAAAGTAATGAAAGTGAAACACTACGCAATATAGAATTCGTCTCCTCGATTATAAGAGGTTGGTATCACATTCAATTATGGCCAACTCATAGCCAAAATCTCTAGCCAAAGTAGTACGGTTGTTAACAAAAATTATTATTGAATCCTAAACTTTGTTTATGGACTAACCAAGTTGAATGTGAACGATATTGAATGTTAGAAAAAACCTAATTCTACAAGTCTTAAAGTGATATAGTGTTGAGAAGAGAATTAGTGGAAATAATCATTACTAAAAGGTATCGATTTAAACTATAAAATTGGATTTTTACCAAAGAGATATATAAGTGATCAGCTCGATCAAACTACTATTACTAAGGTAAAGTGTGAACATTAATATTCCAACTGTTCTATATTAATCGCTAACTGAATTTACACTTAAGAGTCAAACAACCACATTGATAGATTATTCGAAATACCACACGGTTTAATTGTTTTGTAAAATGTTATAAATTAACTTACTTAATCAACATTAATGAAACATTATTTACTTATTTGATGTATTAAGCTCCCTAGGTATATTATGGATGCCATCATTAATTAATTTGGTGCTTATATAAAAGTTATATATATGTGCTAATCGATATACAATTTCGATACATGTTTAATTTGATTTAAATATATTAACTAAAAAGAGTATTGGGAGCGTTTAAATGCCAAGAGGGCTTTCTTTTGGCTTACCATAGAAGCAGAAAAGGGTATTTGAAATTTAAAATTCGTTATGGAATTTGAAAGAAGAGTTAAACAATGAAAAGAGGAAATTTATTGATTCATTCCCTCTATTAATATAATACTTAACTCCTTATTTCCTCTCTTATTCTTCTCTTCAACCACCCTGCTTCTTCCTCTTCTGTTTCTAGCCAAAAATAAATAAAAAGGAAGAAAAAGTAATGGCACCCATTTGCATCAAACAAAATAAAAATGTGGACCTCCAAGCAATTGCTAAGCTAGGAGGCAGGACATTAGGTCTAGGAATATCTCTTTTGATCAAGGTTCAATCAGGAGGCAATTTCAACATAATATAATCCAACTAGTTTTTATTTATATTTTCCATGATATCGTAATTCTATTGGTTAATTTGTTTTTACGAACTTATATATGCATTAGTTATCCCTTGCAAATTTACAACTGTAGATCTAGAATTATTATAATCGGTTATCATTTAAATTACTATGAAATTGATGTTGATACTTTATATGGACAATTATCTTTGATAATTTCTTTTGATACTGACGTTGGACTAGACATAGATCTAGTAGTTAATTTTTTATGTTTTTTGTATTTTTATTGACTCAAATGTTAATGATAATTTCTATTGAATCAATATTGGTTTTCTATTATAAATACATACATCATACATACATACACACACATATAAACACACATGCGCGCGGTGTGTGTGTGTGTTAAAATAACTTGAAAACATTTTATATGAAAAGAGGTTTGACAAAAGAGACCAAAATTTTAGTTCATATTTAATTATATAAATATAGATTTTAATAACAAAGGAAAGTTGTATCAAAGCAATAATAAAAAAAGTTAATCAACACAATAATATTATTAAAGAAAATATGCATTTGCAAGTTATTATTATTTATAAAAATCCTTGTTTCATCTTACTTTAAATTATTAGCATAAAAAGATATGTTATATTTTGAATTTCAATATATATGGATCTGATTTCAAATCGCTATCCTAAATCAAATATATGTTCTAGAAATAAATCTTATATTCAAAGTTGTGGATATGGTAGAATTAATTCAGATAAAATAGATTTATTAATAAAGTATATTTATTGGAATTATATATATATAAACTATGATTTCGAAAGCCAATCTGTATATAAATAGGAAATGTGTTCATTGCGGTGTAAATCCCAACATAAAAACGCGTAAACATTAACTGTGTACATAATATAACATGTTGCACATGCACGATATACGTTTTAGTATACTTGGACATACTCACAAAATATATCAAGTATAAATTTGGTTAAAAATATCATTTAAAAAAATCAATCAATTAATTTAATTAAGAGAGAGGAATGAAATGTTCTCTTTCTAAATAATACAAAGCCTTCCTCTAATTAATGAGAAAGTTTTAAAAGAGAGAAAACAAAATGTTTCTTTCACTAAATAAAAAAATGCCCCCATTCATTGAATTAATTCCGATTCACATTAAATACATTTAATTAATTAGATTAATTAAATAAGGATAGATATACAAAATAAGATATGCTTTTATTAAACAACTAGATGGGATTTAGCGTTAGATATTAGATTTTATAAGCCTAATAATGATCTAAAGAGGAATTTTTCTCATACTTGTTTATACTATACATTAGATTTCATTCCCACGAAGACATTGCCAACTCATTGGCTCGCCTAACCTCCCATAATCCTTATTTGTGCCTATTTGTACCTTCCTTTATTCGTCAAGACTCCTCCCTGACTAGCATTTTTGTCTGCTTCATTTTGTCATGACTACCAGGCCTTACACAAAAGCATCTGGTCGCCCTACAAAAAGTGCAGAAACCCTATATTATTCCTCTAATAGCGGCGTCATGCCAACAATATACGTCATATAAATGGATCACTGTACCAAAATCACTCTTTGTACTGTACTACCAACCCAATTAAAGCACCATCATACAATAAACACTCCCATCTGTTATGTTGTCCTTCTGATACAAGCACACTGAAACGTGGATTAATGTTAGCATGCATTTGGACTACTCCACTCACATGGAATACGAGTTAGCCGCATATGGGTTATTGATCACAACCAATGGCTCTCACGAAACTTAACATCATTCGTCTCACCTTCAATACACAATCTCTACAGCTATAAATAAAGGTTCGTGCACTTGAACAATGATCAATTTTTTTTACTCTCAAGAGATATATTTGTTGATTTTAAGCTCTTGTAATATGCACTAAAATTCCTTATAAAACCAAAATCTCAAAGTAATAAGAAAATCAACCATGGTGGATGTAGACCTCTTCTCGATTGAACCACTTATCTTATGTCACTTACTTTGCTTGCATTACACATGCTCTCTTAATTTTTCCTCATTTTACATTTTAAACAATGTTTTTAGTGAATGACCTTCATTAAAAATGCCTACTTATTATCAATTCGAGGTTGGCTAGAAATCTATTTAACATAAAACGCTTACATTAATTATTAATTACCCTTTATAAATTAAATAATCATATATAACAATTATACATGATTTATAATTTATTTTGTAAGTAAAACATTAAAATTAATTTATATATTGAATGTATAAATTATTTCAACAGTAACTTATATAAATTCACTTTGTTTTAATTTATAATAATTGTAAATTATAATTAGCTTATTTTGGACCAGTGCTACATTTTTCTATTGTGTGACTTGGTCCACATTTAATATTAGTCTCATTCAGATACAAAAGTCTGTGCGGACTTTGCTGAAGCATAGTATACGACTCAAAGTCATCGTTTATCGATCATCTAGGAGAAGTCCTACTTCCTGATAGTTTTAAATCTACACCCTTAAATAGTGATATGTTGTGCACATCTTATCTCTTCATCAAAACTTTATCACTTGATCATTTGGGATTACATCTTGGTCAAATCACTAATTATGTGCATAGTTAATTGCTAATTGATCTTTGAAGTTATTTAGTTCAACTGATAGCATTTATCACTCAACCAAATTTACTATGGCTATAGATAAATAACTTCGAGCCAAAATTCAATTACAATGGTACTGACGTTCTATTTGGAAGGAAACGAATTGCTTCTTGATCAGTGTTTCACTTCTTACATTTCAATACATATCCAAAAGTGACTGTAGCTCGAACCAATAACAAGCGCAACTTCCATAATCAAAGAACATTATTCATGTATTCACACTTCTTTTAAGTCGAAAGATCACAACACATCACCACGTCAGATCCTCTATTTATATTCAACATATAGAAGAATCTCAATTATTCATTCAGCAGATGATCCACAAAACTACAGGTACACAACCCCTTGGTCCCTTTTACGATCATGAGTAACTCATCGTCCAAATACGGGCATTATGCATATTAGTCTCATTTGGTGTCTTAAAGGATAAGTGTGTGTATACACACATACAAATATATATATATATATATATATATATATATATATATAAATGATTTAATACTCCTGGTTGTGAGCATTATCGTAATTACAATCGATTTAAATACTTAGGCCTAGGGATTAAGGATTTCATATTGTACGCATTAATTTAATCACTAACATTTAGTTTATGTTTAAAAAATATGCCCACGAAATAGAAACATAAACTATAAAACAAAAATTCATTTCCAACAAGATTCATCTACAAGAGTTAAGTGAACATTATATAATTGAAATTACATAATTTCCCCTAGGTCATATCCCTAATTCTATCGGAATCTGCTTATGATAATATAAATTGATAGTATGTTTGACATAATTGGTTTTACTATATATGATACTATATCGATTTCTATTAGAGAGAAACAAAAGTGGTAGTAATATTGTAAATTTTTTATATAAATATATAACTAGGGCATAGGTATACCTATATGCAATTTTAAAAAGATGTAAGAATGACGTAGATAAGATAGAGGAAAATAATGTGGAAAAAGTGTAAAAAAAAGGGCATTGGGAAGCTGCAGAAAAATAATGGTGTGAGAAAGATGTAGCAAAACAAAGGCATAAGAGAGACGGAGGAAAATTTTGACGACCCGACTTTTTCTCCACAGAAAAGTCGTATCATCATAAAGGAAGAAAGCGATAGGAAAGAGAAAAGAAAGAGAAGAAAGAAGAAATAACATCAGAATCTCAACAGCGGAACGAATAAATTATATTAATAACATAAATATTACATATTATACAACACTAATCGGAGTTACACAGAATTTACATCACATACTGGACAATTATAAACACTTGTCTAGTTATACAACTCAATACAACTCAACAAAGCAATACCAATACAGAGAACACACAGCGGAAACTATATATCTACAAACAGAAGCCTCCTGCTCCATTTTCTCCTCCATAATTCGTCAAAAGCTAACCTGAATCCCTTGGCTACTCGTAAAAATTTGAGTACCCAAGAGTTTAAGAAAACAGAAGATAAACACTGGGTCAAACATGGGTCTGGTGTGAGTAACAGGTTAAAGTTGCTTAACTTTGAAAACCTTTGAAAGAAAAGGTATCACGTTAGACTTCCCATACATAAACATGGAAAAGTTTTTACCTTACGCAAACCAAAACATTTGATAGGAAATCCAATGATATTATAATAGGTCTAGGGTTTTCAAGTAAATATGAAATAGCCGAAATTGTTACATTTATTAAATTCCAGCTACTAGCCAAAAAAATGGGTAATACAATCAAAACCGTTGGCACTTATTGGATTATGGATTCCATACAATGGCAGGGCTACTGGGGTACTGCCCGTCATAGTACGTGGCCTAGATCAACGTACCTAGGAGCCACCCTAACTCCCCTGCAACACAAGACCGGAACCATCCCTTACTGGACAGTCCTAAACAAGACAACCCCGCAGTTAGTGTACATCCAACCATCCACACAGCCAAAATAAAAAGGGACCGCTAGATAGGGGTAAATCTCGCTCTCCAGTGGGAGCTACCCACGAAGCCTTGCTGCACCTCCCCTGTTTTAGACATCCCTCGTTGATGAGGCTTGAGGCTACGATTACCTTTAGAGAACATATCACTTAGAATGCTCATCATCCACCTGACGATGTTCTGAAAGCATTCAATCCATACAAGTTCGTTCCGGGTTCGAACGAAACCGAAGGCATTATCTCGTTACACTCATTTTGGAATCACCCTCAGAGTTAACGACGATAACCCTTGCACTCTAAATCACCATCTCGAACCTGTAAGAACTATCTTCGTCAAACTCATCACGGAATCACCCCTAAAGTTATACTGGCGTATAGTCCTTACACCTCGAGTCTTCACTCTTCACAAGAGATTCACGACCTATCGTTAACTTGGATCGATGTGGTTTTTGGATATCCAAATATGGAAACCCGAGCCAGGTCTCATCGAAATCCAAAACATGTCTTTTAAGGCCAAATTGTTTTAAAGGTTTAAAACAATTCAATTAACTATATATCCAAATAGATAAATCACAGATTCATACAGATAATCAACATTATCATCATATTAGATAAACCATATTATCATTGTCCAAAAAGATAATCAATATCAACATCACAATGCAACCAATGCATCCAAATCACTCAACATTATCTATCAAATATCTGAGATTCAAACCATCTAAGCAACAACATTATCCATCCATATAAGCAATGATTTACCACACCAAATATAATTAATTTAAAATGAATTAAATTAATTACCTCATTTCTAATTAATTTAAAGTGAATTAAATTAATTACTTTACCAATATCAACTTGCTTATATCACTATTGATTAATTATCAATCAATTAATTAATCATCAACCAATTATTTATTTTAATTAATCATTCCTGATTAATTAACCTTTAATTACATTCAAGTAATTATTCACTAATTAATTTCTCAAATTAATTATACTTAACCAAATACAGTAACTAATCTTTAATTAGTTTCTTATTTAATTAACCATGAATTAATTACATTAATCCTTAATTAATTAAATTAATTAATTCATTAATTAATTATTTCTAATTAAATCCATTTTTAATTACATCATTAATTATAGTGATTAATGATTTCTAATTACATTTTCTATTTAAATTAATTACATTAAGTAATTAATCCTTATTCAAACCATAATTGTTAATCACCCTTGAATTAACTCCATTCGGTAATTAACTTCCCTTAATTACTTCACCAAATAAATTAATTACTCCTTAATTAATTATCTCTAATTAATCCCTTGATTAATTTACAAAGTAATTATACTCAAATTACTTCATCATCAAATCACTTCAATTAATTACATATAGCAATTACCCATTAATTACTTTCCTAAGTAATTTCTCTTCATTTAATTACACTAAGTAATTATATTCCAAAATCATCAAATGATTATTTTAAATTAATTAAACTGAATTAATTAACTTAATCTAATCAAATTAAACTCAATTAATTACAATAAGTAATTAATTCCTTAATTACTTCCATAAGTAATTATATTTAATAACTTACACAAATGATTATCTTTAAATTAATTAATCTAATTAATTATTAAAATTAATCACATTAATTAATTATTAAATAATCCTTAGTTAATGACCTTCATTAACTATTTAACAATTCATTAATTATTTTTCTAAAATAATTAACTTATTTTAATCATTATTAATTACAAATTAATTAATCATTAATTAACCCATTAATTAACCTCTTAATTATTTAATTAATTAAGTGTTAACTTAATTATCTTTTATCGCTTGATTAATTAATTATTAATCATTAATTAAAATCAAATCTTATTTATTTATGATTCATTATAAGTTAATTATTCTAAGAATAATTAATCTTAAACCCTTAATATTAAACCCTTAATTACCATTTTATTAATTTATTAAATAAATTAATTATTAATTTAATTACCCTAATAATTAAATGAAATACAAATTATTATTTAACTTTAACCAGTTTTAAAAATTAATTTAAAACTTTAAATGATAAACAATACTTTTCTTATAAAAGTGATTTTATTAAAGTTAAAACAAATTTCTTTTTAAATTAAAACCATTTAAATTTTACATTATCATTCAAATTTGTTTAAATACTTAAATTTATAAAATTTAAATCTATTTTAAATCAAAGATTCAAATCCAAATTTGAATCAAATTTAAACTTTGTTTAAAAATTACTTTATATTTCAATTTCAAAATTTAAATTTAAATTTTTTTAAAAATATTTTTAAACAATAAATCACTTTTAAAGTTATTTTAAACAAATTTAAATTTAAAAACTTATTTATTTCCAGTCATGATTCAAACTAAAACTCGAATTCACAATTTAAAGTTAGATTTAAAACTCATTTTAAAATCTTGCTTAACAATTTAAATTCAGTTTAAAATTGAAAGCAAAACAGTTTCTAACCAGCTCGAGCAATCACAAAATTCACTCGAATTTAATCCTAACCGAACCCGAGCATACTCAAAACAAACTCGAGTAACTCGAGCATTCTTTCATTTGGACCTATTCAAAAATTTACAGAACTTATAATATGACAGGTTTAAACTAAAACCTGCAACATTCAAAAACCTGAGACTACAACATACTGACTTCGAGACAATCAACCCTATACTTCAAGCAAAAACTCAATCCAACCCGAAGCAAGTCTCGAGCAACCCTTCATCCCCCAAAAAAACAGCTGATACTCCAATAACCTTGTGCACCTACACCGCCGCCGCCATCACTTTCGACCACGCGCGACCCCTTGCGCAAGTCGGCGACCATCATCCAACCCAAATCCGACCATCCAATTGATAGTAGAAACCAAAAACAAAAATCGAGCACCGAGCTCGAAAACTGGGAAAGATGTCGAACTGGAATCTGCCGCAAAACTCTAAATTCCGATCATCAGCCAACCTACGCCTCCGGCCACAAACTCCCCCACACTCCATCCATCATCCACTTGAATCTGGAACAATTCGATCAAACATAGGAGTTGCGGTGATTAAATTCCAGATGAACAACAAAACTAGGGTTAAATGCCTCAATCCCAAATTCCCACTGCCTCAATGCTTTGACCCATCAACTTCCATTTTTCCATACAACTTCGATCAACACTCAATCATCGGAGAAAACCATGGCCACTCAAATCTTCTGGATCGACAGTTCTAACCCAAAGTGTGATTTCTGGTTAGACCAGAAATAGACAATCATTTCCAAACTAAAAAAATCAAATTTTAGTTTTAAAATTCATATCTTTGATAATGTAATTGGTTGATATTCTTAAATCAAATAATCTGAATACTCTAGTTCTAACTTTCAAATGTTAGTTTTGTAGTATTTATGTTTCAGGGATAGTACAAATTTTCTTTGTTTTCTTTTTTATAAAATTTAAACTTAACTCACATTACACAACAAAATTTTTGTTAAAATCATGCATCTTTACACAGATTAGATTCAATGAAAATGAATTTCCAAGCAATTTCTTAAGCCTAGGAATTTATGCACAAAAACAAATAAAATCACAACAGCTTACTCAATGTACATATATTCATATATTTTTCTCAGAAATGAACTTGTAAATTCTCATGCAAACACACTTCGTTCTAGAGTAAACAAATAACTAATTTATACTTAAGTTAATTTTAAATAAAAGTGTTACTCACAGAGTTTTAGGGGCAGAGCATCCAGGTTTGACAGGCTTCAGATTTGCTTCTTATCTTGCTTATAAATTTTGAACTTCGGTTTGGTTTATAAACTACAGATGCTTTGCTATTTAACTTTAATCTTGTTTAATTGCTTGAGCTCCCTGATGCATGCAGTTTCCAGATTTCATTTGCATGCTTCTCAGATCCATTTGTATGTAGGCTTCTAGAAAACAATGCAGGACTTAGTTGGAAAATGAATCCAGATGCATGCAGATATTGATTTAGCTTTGATGAAGTTGCAAATGAATCCCATGTAGTTGAATTGAAGGCTACAATTTTAAGGATGGTTTTCATTTTCAGATTCACATGCATTTCAGTTGGAAGATAGTTTTGGATGATTTTGGGTGGAGGAGATATTAGTGCAGGGATGGTTTATGAGGAGGTTTTCAGATTTTACTAAAACGGATTTTTGGTTTTCTGTTTTGTAGAATAAGTAGGCAAATTTTTATTTTCTCTTAGGCTGAAGATCTTAAATTTTGAAAAAAAGAAGAAGAATAGAAAAAATATGAAATGAGGAGAGATGTACTTTTGTAATTAGATTTTGATTTTAATAAAAATAAAATGAAAAAGAAAATTTAAATATTACACTTGTTCAAATTTTTGTCACTTAGATTTATTTAATGGCTTACACATGTCAATTTAGGTGTTAGGAGATTAACACATGTCTTATGAGTATTTTAATTTTATCTAAATTGTTTACAAAACTTTTAAACCTTAATTTATTATTCTTATGTATATAAAAATATCTCCCTTAATTTTTTAGAAAAACAAAACAAAACAATTTGTAATTAAAAGCTTATTCAAATATTTTAACATTTATTCTTTTAAATTTTCACAACATCAATTTTAAATTTAAATTAAATTATAAAACCTAATTTAAAAATCAAGTTATATATATTCATATATAACTCTTACTAAAATTAAAATAACAAAACTTATTTCTATAAATATCTATTTATGTTCATAAGAACTTAAGTATTATAATTTTTATCTAAAAATACAAATTAAACAATATTAAATAATTTATAAAAGAGATTATAAAAAAATTAAATTTGTATTTTAAATTCCTATATATAAATTTCAAGTAGTATTTAAAAATAGAACAAAACTTTGATGTTAAACTAATTCAAATTCATATTTAAGTTAATTAAAAATATAAATTTAAACAAATAAGATTTATCGTAAATATAAACCTTATAATTATTTATTAAATTGCTTTGAAAAGTTAAATTTCAAATTCAAATCAAATTTTCAATTTACCAAAAATAAATTAGAGTTAGAAAATTAATTCATTTACTAAATTCAAAAATCAAAGTTTATCAATTTACAATATATACAATTATATATATTATAAACAGAAAACAATTTACTAGCTCTAAAAATATAAAATCTTCCAATTTAAATATTTATTAAAAGAAAATTATTAGATCAATTCAAAATTTATTATCTAAAATTATCAAATCAATTTAAATTTTTAACACAGATTATTAAATTTGTATTGCCAAATTTTCGGGATATCACATTCCTCCCCCCTTCAAAGAATTTCATCCCCGAAAATTAAAAGCAAAGGTAATTTAATAATCTATCTTAAGATTTTATTTTAAAACATAAGCATATATCAATCATATGCTAATAACCATAGCAACCAATTCAACCAAACAAATAAATCTAATTATCCAGAAAAATTCTGGATAAAATTTCCACGAGTTTCCCCGATATAAATATCGGGATACTCGCTCTACAGAATCCAAAAAATCAATATTACTAAGCTACAGAGCTTCTATCCAACAAGATCTACAAAACTAAACAGGATATCAGACTATAGACAAGTCTGACTTAACAATCACAACCACCTGAACTGCTGGTTCCACAATCAGAAATCAACCATACACGTACTCCCTCAGAGATACGTGAAACACATCGAATTCCAATTATCCAAACTGACAATTCAACCTTGAAAATCAAACTCCAATCCTCACAAGAACACAGAAAAGATCCAAAACACCTCGAAGCTGACTTACCCAGTCTTACTCAATCTTAAAAATCTTTAGATCGGAGAAAACTTATCCACAAAACACTTATGACGATCCTGGGCTACCTTCATCTCTCTCGATCAGCTCAACCTTCGCTGATGTCTCTAAAAACAAACTGGGCAAAAACAATCCAATAGAATATCTCCTCAAGATCAATCCCAAACCAAGAACGCCAACTCTTCTCCACAACATCAAAAGATTAAATTACTTTTCCTATCCGGAAAAGATAAAGCAAAACACTCCCAAACTGCTTCCGTTGCACAACTCTGATCTGAAGTAGAAGAAAAACTCGAGCACAAACTGGACAACATATCTCAGAAATATGGTTCAACAAATCCATAAAAGAAAACTCAGATGCCCCCATTTGGTCCTTCTACTAAACTGAACCACTGGTAGCACTCCTGGAATCCAGTCGATAAGAAATCTCAACCTCCAGATACGGAAAAACTTCTCATAGCTCAAGAGAATACTCAAACTATCGCAAGTCACTTTTGTGATCAACCAGTCTAATATCCAAAGAAAACTATTCTCTCTTTACCAATCAGAACAGCATACGCTTAACTAGCTAATCCATCGCAGAAATGGATCCACTCTACTGCTTCTGAACTCCTTCAAAAAAAAAACTGCTAACCATAAGACCTTCGTGCCAGCACACAGAATACTCCGAGCTGCACTGCTGACACCGACGCCAAGGACTTCCTAATCCAAAGCTCTTTGAGAAACTCGGACCTCAAACCAGACAGAAATATCCTACTGAATCCAGCCACAACACCGAAGCAGATATACTTCCAAAACTTGTCCCAAAGAAAAATCTTCAGACACAATCCATAGTCACTGCGTCTCATCACACAGCTACTAATTTCTGAGGTATCAAGATACCATTACTCTCTTCTGTCCAACCGACAGATCCAAAATCTACTCATCCAACTCAGAGATAGACTCCGAACCTCAACAGGTTACCTTCAGAGAACCACGAAATCCTTACTCTAAGCAAAACTCACTCAAGACGGTATTAAGTCTACGGTCTCGATAGATACACTTCCAACCTCAACATCAGACTCCAACTAATGGTAGTAGTCGTGTTACACACCCCACTACCTTATCTACCTTTATAACCTATATTGGAAAACCTGAACAGGTAACCCAACAAATAGGTAGAAATAAAAATATTTATACATATATTTAAAAATTACGAATAAGCTCTCTCAAGATAGACACCACTACAGAGCCTAGGTATTCACTCAAGCTAATGCTCTGGTACCACCTGCGACGACCCGACTTTTTCTCCACAGAAAATTCGTATCATCATAAAGAAAGAAAGGGATAGGAAAGAGAAAATAAAGAGAAGAAAGAAGAAACAACATCAGAATCTCAACAGCGGAACGAATAAATTATATTAATAACATAAATATTATATCGTATACAACACTAATTAGAGTTACACAGAATTTACATCACATACCGGATAGTTATAAACACCCGTCTAGTTATACAACTCAATACAACTCAACAAAGCAATACCAATATAGAGAACACACAGCGGAAACTATATATCGACACGCAGAAGCCTCCTGCTCCATTTGCTCCTCCATAATTCGTCAAAAGCTGTGACGCCCCACCTCTATACCCACGCTAGCCAAGAACACTCCGGAGTAGTGCTGTCAACTAGCACGGAGAATAAGGCTGTTGAGGAGCGACCATCCATGTAATTGCTTATCACACGGTGGCTATAAATAATCTTCGAAAACAAACATAGAAATAATCATATCAAAAATCAGTCACAGATATCCATATCACAAAGGCGGAAGAAGATATGAATATATAACTAACACATGAAAGTGTACATCAGAGTAGTGGTCAGTAAGATCCACGATAATACAAAAGAATAGCAACACGTGCTATACAAAAGAATACAACTATGAGTCTATATCTCAAGTGTATACAACAAAAACTGCTAATCTAAACAGTTAGCCAAAAGTCAGAGTGATGAATCCCTGGGAAGAAGTCAAGCAGAAGCACCTGTAACATCTCGGTCTGAGCCGAGTATTATTTAAGAAAATAATAAACGGATCAGTCTAGCTATAAATATCAGATGACATGATATAACATAAAAGATATGGCATAAACATAAACATCCATAATGACATACCACTATAAGTATGTAAATAATGATCAACAGAAGATCAATCAATAAGAGATAATCAATATCACAAGAATCTTCTCAAAGATTCGGAAAGGGCATCATACCCCAAACTTGTACTCATAACAAGTCAATGACATAAATTCTAGAAATCAATGCAAGAAGTCCAGAAATCATAGAAAAGAGAAAGAGGCCTATCATATGACGGTCCGAAGACCAAGGGGAGCTACCCCACATGTGTGAATGGAATCACACAGATTAAGGTCCAGACTAACCAAAAAGCAAAAAGGTATGTGTGAGTGAAATCACACAAGTGGTGTCTAGTCTAACCTCGCAACAAGAGACATCGCACAGTTGCTAGTCTAAATCATCAGAATGATCGTCATGATCAACGAGAAGTGTCAATTACACTAAGCTAGTAAATATAGAAGTTTAGCTTCATGTCCCATAACCACTTTCTTAACTTAAATATTTACGAACAAACTGTAAATCTTCACTAATAAAATTGTCACAAGAGGTTCAATCGACCAAGTCCAGGAATTAACCGACGAAGTGAACGCAAGCGTTTCGTACCACTTGTTTTACTAAGTCGTTTAATTAGATTTCTCATCCGAGTGAGGTAAAGGTTTGTATATACTAATAGATTGGAAAACGGTTTAAGAAAAGAGCTTTGTTATTAAAAATAGAGTTGAAATTGTTTGTTAAAAGAGTTTTGATATTTACTACTAGTATTGAAACCTTTATATTTTTAAAATGACAAATCACGGAAGAGATTGTAGAAACAATCATCACAAAGATCACATTCGGAGATGTGAATAAAATCAAAGGAAATCAGCTCAAAAGCATCAAAGTGGAAGTTCCCCAACGACCAAACGTGGCCGAGATAACCAGAGATGGTTTGTCTCGAAGAATGGTCAACTCAGCATCTCAACAAAGCAAGTTCTGTTGAATGTTTTTCAGATAAGATCGCCTACGGAGGGGGGGTCCGGGGGGGTGGCAACCCCCCTAGGTGGGGGTGCGGGGGCAACGCCACCGCTTACGGGGTCATACGACCTAACGAGCTATGGCCAAACGACCTAACGACTCAAGGGTCATACGACCTAACGACTCAAGGGTCATACGACCTAACGACTCAAGGGTTATACGACCTAACGAGCTATGGCCAAACGACCTAACGACTCAAGGGTCATACGACCTAACGACTCAAGGGTCATACGACCTAACGACTCAAGGGTCCAACGACCCAACGACTCAAGGGTCCAACGACCCAACGACTCAAGGGTCCAACGACCCAACGACTCAAGGGTTGCACGACTTAAGGGTTAGGCCAGGAGCGACCTAACGAGATAAGGTCCAACGACCTACAAGTTAAGGGTCCAGCGACCTATCGGGATAACTCGTAACCGACTTAAGGGTTGCGTGACTAAAGGGCTGCACGACTTAAGGGTTAACTCGTAAACGACTCACGACCTATGGATGAACGACTTAACTCCGAACGAGCTAAAAATGGCCAGAACGACCTAGGGTTAACTCGTGAACGACTCACGACCTATGGACGAACGACTTAACTCCGAACGACCTAAAAATGTCCAGAACGACTCAAGTGCAGAAAATTCAACAAAACACTAAAAATTGGAGTTTTTCGCCAATCCAATCCAAACCAAATGCTAACATGCATGCAGAAATGATAGGGAATCATTCCCAACAGTCCAATATAGTTATAGGCTAGAATTGTGAGATAAAAATCTCACCTTTGCACCAAATATCAATGAAAATGAAGTTTTAAGCAAGCAAGAATCAATCCTTCTTCTATCTAAGCACAAGAAGCTTGAATCCAATGTCTTCTTCTTGAATTTGGAGTAGAAAAATGGATTGCAATTAAATTTGAGTTTTGGAATTTTAATTTCCCATTCCCTCCACCATTAATGCCAAAGCTTGATTAGTTAGGAAATTTATGAAGAGTGAGGAGAAGAGGGTTGGAACTTGGGCTTAATAGGCTAAACTAACTCAAAGTCCAAAGCGGGAAAAGTTAGTGAAATTTCACTAACTCCAAACCTATCGATGTTTATACTTAAAAAAGTTGTAAACGACATTTTGAACTCAATGGAAGTGGTCTCGAGTCCTAATTTGACCGTTTGCAAAAAGTAGCTTTTCGGACCAAAATCCGATTAACGAGTTAATATTTAAATAAAATATTTAAATACAAACTCGATAAATATGCGGGTTGTTACAAAAGCTAACCTGAATCCCTTTGCTACTCGTAAAAATTTGAGTACCCAAGAGTTTAAGAAAACAGAAGATAAACTCTGGGTCAGACATGGGCCTGGTGTGAGTAACAGGCTAAAGTTGCTTAACTTTGAAAACCTTTGAAAGAAAAGGTATCACGTAAGACTTCCCACATATAAACATGGAAAAGTTTTTACCTTACGCAAACCAAAACATTTGATAGGAAATCCAGTGATATTATAATAGGCCTAGGGTTTTCAAGTAAATATGAAATAGCCGAAATTGTTACATTTATTAAATTCCAGCTACTAGCCACAAAAGTGGGTAATACAATCAAAACCGTTGGCACTTATTGGATTGTGGATTCCATACAATGGCAGGGCTATTGGGGTACTGCCCGACACAGTACGTGGCCTAGATCAACGTACAGAGGAGCCACCCTAACTCCCCTGCAACACAAGACCGAAACCATCCCTTACTGGACAGTCCCGAACAAGACAACCCCGCAGTTGGTGTACATCCAACCGCCCACACAGCCGAAATAAAAAGGGACCTCTAGATAGGGGTAAATCTCGCTCTCCAGTGGGAGCTACACACGAAGCCTTGCTGCACCTCCCCTGTTTTAGCCATTCCCGGTTGATGAGGCTTGAGGCTAAGATTACCTTTAGAGAACACATCTCTTAGAACGCTCATCGTCAACCTGACGATGTTCTGAAAGCATTTAATCCATACAAGTTCGTTCCGGGTTCGAACGAAACCGAAGGCATTATCTCGTTACACTCATTTTGGAATCACCCTCAGAGTTAACGACGATAACCCTTGCACTCTAAATCACCATCTCGAACCTACCGTCAAACTCATCACGGAATCACCCCCAAAGTTATACTGACGTATAGTCCCTACACCTCGAGTCTTCACTCTTCACAAGAGATTCACGACCTATTGTTAACTTGGATCGATGTGGTTTTCGGATATCCAAATATGGAAACCTGATCCCGGTCTCATCGAAATCCAAAACGTGTCTTTTAAGGCCAAGTTGTTTTAAAGGTTTAAAACAATTCAATTATCTATATATCCAAATAGATAAATTAGAGATTCACACATATAATCAACATTATCATCATATCAGATAACCATATTATCATTATCCAAAAAGACAACATCACAATGCAACCAATGCATCCAAATCACTCAGCATTATCTATCTCATATCTGAGATTCAAACCATCTAAGCAACAACATTATCCATCCATATAAGCAATGATTTACCACACCAAATATAATTGATTTAAAATGAATTAAATTAATTACCACATTTCTAATTAATTTAAAGTAAATTAAATTAATTACTTTGCCAATATCAACTTTCTTATATCACTATTGATTAATTATCAATCAATTAATTAATCATCAACCAATTATTTATTTTGATTAATCATTCCTGATTAATTAACCTTTAATTACATTCAAGTAATTATTCACTAATTAATTTCTCAAATTAATTATACTTAACCAAATACAGTAATTAATCTTTAATTACTTTCTTAATTAATTAACCATGAATTAATTACATTAATCCTTAATTAATTTCATTAATTAATTCATTAATTAATTATTTCTAATTAAATCCATTTTTAATTACATCATTAATTATAGTGATTAATGATTTCTAATTGCATTTTCTATTTAAATTAATTACATTAAGTAATTAATCTTTATTCAAACCATAATTGTTAATCACCCTTGAATTAACTCCATTCGGTAATTAACTTCCCTTAATTACTTCACCAAATAAATTAATTACTCCTTAATTAATTATCTCTAATTAATCCCTTGATTAATTTACAAAGTAATTATACTCAAATTACTTCATCATCAAATCACTTCAATTAATTACATATAGTAATTACCCATTAATTATTTTCCTAAGTAATTTCTCTTTATTTAATTACACTAAGTAATTATATTCCAAAATCATCAAATGATTATTTTAAATTAATTAAACTGAATTAATTAACTTAATCTAATCAAATTAAAATCAATTAATTATAATAAGTAATTAATTCCTTAATTACTTCCATAAGTAATTATATTTAATAACTTACACAAATGATTATCTTTAAGTTAATTAATCTAATTAATTATTAAAATTAATCATATTAATTAATTATTAAATAATCCTTAGTTAATGACCTTCATTAACTATTTAACAATTCATTAATTATTTTTCTAAAATAATTAACTTATTTTAATCATTATTAATTACAAATTAATTAATCATTAATAAACCCATTAATTAACCTCTTAATTATTTAATTAATTAAGTGTTAACTTAATTAATCTTTTATCACTTTGTTAATTAATTATTAATCATTAATTAAAATCAAATCCTATTTATTTATGATTCATTATAAGTTAATTATTCTAAGAACAATTAATCTTAAACCCTTAAGATTAAACCCTTAATTACCATTTTATTAATTTATTAAATAAATTAATTATTCATTTAATTACCCTAACAATTAAATGAAATACAAATTATTATTTAACTTTAACAAGTTTTAAAAATCAATTTAAAACTTTAAATGATAAACAATACTTTTCTTATAAAAGAGATTTTATTAAAGTTAGAACAAATTTCTTTTTAAATTAAAACCATTTAAATTTTACATTATCATTTAAATTTGTTTAAATACTTAAATTTATAAAATTTAAATCTATTTTAAATCAAATATTTAAATCCAAATTTGAATCAAATTTAAACTTTGTTTAAACATTACCTTATATTTCAATTTCCAAATTTAAATTCAAATTTCTTTAAAAAATACTTTTAAACAATAAATCTCTTCTAAAGTTATTTTAAACAAATTTAAATTTAAAAACTTATTTGTTTCTAGTCATGATTCAAACTAAAACTCGAATTCACAATTTAAAGTTAGATTTAAAACATTTTAAAATCTTGCTTAACAATTTAAATTCAGTTTAAAATTGAAAGAAAAACAGTTTCTAACCTGAAACGAACCCAACTCGAGCAATCACAAAATTCACTCGAGTCAAATCCTAGCCGAACCCGAGCATACTCAAAACAAACTCGGGTAACTCGAGTATTCTTTCATTTGCACCTATTCAAAAATTTACAGAACTTACAATATGACAGGTTTAAACTAAAACCGGCAACATTCAAAAACCCGAGGCCACAACATACTGATTTCGAGACAATCAACCCTATACTTCGAGCAAAAACTTAATCCAACCCGAAGCAAGTCTCGAGCAACCCTTCATCCCCAAAAACAAACAGCTGGTACTCCAATAACCTCGTGCACCTGCACCACCGCCGCCATCACTTCCAATCACTCGAAACCCCTTGCGCAAGTCGGCGACCATCATCCAACCCAAATCCCACCATCCAATTGATAGCAGAAACAAAAAATAAAAATCAAGCACCGAGCTCGAAAATTGTGACAGATGTCGAACTGGAATCTGCCGCAAAACTCCAAATTCCGATCATCAGCAACCCTATGCCTCCGGCCACGAACACCCCCACACTCCATCCATCATCCACTTGAATCTGGAACCATTCGATCAAACATAGGAGTTGTTGTGATTAAATTTCCAGATGAACAACAAAAGTAGGGTTAAATGCCTCAATCCCGAATTCCCACTGCCTCAATGCTTTAACCCATCAACTTCCATTTTTCAATACAACTTCGATCAACACTCAATCATCAGAGAAAACTATGGCCACCCAAATCTTCTGGATCGACAGTTCTAACCCTAAGTGTGATTTCTGGTTAGACCAGAAATACACAATCATTTCCAAACTAAAAAATCAAATTTTAGTTTTAAAATTCATATCTTTGATAATGTAATTGGTTGATATTCTTAAATCAAAGAATCTGAATACTTTAATTCTAACTTTCAAATGTTAGTTCTGTAGTATTTATGTTTCAGGGACAGTGCATATATTCTTTTTTTTTCTTTTTTATAAAATTTAAACTTAACTCACTTTACACAACAAATTTTTTGTTAAAATCATACATCTTTACACAAATTAGATTCAATGAAAAGGAATTTCCAAGAAATTTCTTAAGCCTAAGAATTTACGCATAGAAACAAATAAAATCACAGCAGCTTACTCAATGTACATATATTCATATATTTTTCAGAATTGAACTTGTAAATTCTCATGCAAACACACTTCATTCTAGAGTAAACAAATAACTAATTTATACTTAAGTTAATTTTAAATAAAAGTGTTACTCACAGAGTTTTAGGGGCAGAGCATCCAGGTTTGACAGGCTTCAGATTTGCTTCTTATCTTGCTTATAAATTTTGAACTTCAGTTTGGTTTATAAGCTGCAGATGCTTTGCTGTTTAACTTTAATCTTGTTTAATTGCTTAAGCTCCCTGATGCATGCAGTTTCCAGATTTCATTTGCATGCTTCCCAGATCCATTTGTATGTAGGCTTCCAGAAAACAATGCGGGACTCAGTTGCAAAATGAATCCAGATGCATGCAGATATTGATTTAGCTTTGATGAAGTTGCAAATGAATCTTAGGTATTTGAATTGAAGGCTACAGTTTTGAGGATGGTTTTCATTTTTAGATTCACATGCATTTCAGTTTTGAAGATAGTTTTGGATAATTTTGGGTGGAGGAGATATTAGCGCAGGGATTACAGATGGTTTATGAGGAGGTTTTCAGATTTTACTAGAACAGATTTTTGGTTTTCTGTTTTGAAGAATAAGTAGGCAGGGTTTTATTTTCTCTTAAGCTGAAGATCTTAAATTTTGAAAAAAAGAAGAAGAATAGAAAAGAATATGAAATGAGTAGAGATGTATTTTTGTAAGTAGATTTTGATTTTAATAAAAATAAAATGAAAAAGAAAATTTAAATATTACACTTGTTCAAATTTTAACATTTGTCACTTAGATTTATTTAATGGCTTACACATGTTAATCTAGGTGTTAGGAGATTAACACATGTCTTATAAGTATTTTAATTTTATCTAAATTGTTTACAAGACTTTTAAACCTTAATTTGTTATTCCTATGTATATATAAATCATTCCCTTATTTTTTTAGAAAAACAAAAAATAATAATTTGTAATTAAAAGCTTATTCAAATATTTTAACATTTATTCTTTTAAATTTTCGCAACATCAAATTTAAATTTAAATTAAATTATAAAACCTAATTTAAAAATCAAGTTATATATATATATATAACTCTTACTAAAATTAAAATAACAAAACTTATTTCTATAAAAGTCTATTTATGTTCATAAGAACTTAAGTATTATAATTTTTATCTAAAAATACAAATTAAACAATACTAAATAATTTATAAAAGAGATGATAAACAAATTAAGATCATTTGAAATTTGTATTTTAAATTCCTATATATAAATTTCAAGTAGTATTTAAAAATAGAATAAAATCAAACTTTGATGTTAAACTAATTCAAATTCATATTTAAGTTAATTAAAAATATAAATTTAAACAAATAAGATTTATCATAAGTATAAACCATATAATTATTTATTAAATTGCTTTGAAAAGTTAAATTTCAAATTTAAATCAAATTTCCAATTTACCAAAAATAAATTAGAGTTAGAAAATTAATTCATTTACTAAATTCAAAAATCAAAGTTTATCAATTTACTATATATACAATTATATATATTATAAACAGAAAACAGTTTACTAGCTCTAAAAAGATAAAATCTTCCAATTTAAATATTTATTAAAAGAAAATTATTAGATCAATTCAAAATTTATTATCTAAAATTATCAAATCAATTTAAATTTTTAACACAGATTATTAAATTTGTATTGCCAAATTTCCGAGATATCACAAAAATTATGGTGTATGAGTGGTGTAGTCAATATAAGATATAGACCAAGCATAGGAAATTGTCCATACATGACATTGGCGTGGTGTTGATATTTTTTCTCTTACATGCATAATGGTGTAGTAGTGGCATGGTAATCCAAAAATTTGAGCAGTATGTCTGTAAAATATTTAGACCTAAATGTTAAGGCTTTGTTTGGTTTGACATTTTTTGTTTTGTGTTTTCGTCCATACAAAATTACGCAAGTCATATGTTTATTGTCGAAAACAATCAATTTAGAAAAAGAAATTAACATATAAAATAGAAAATTAACTTTTTTTATTTTCCATATTTTGGAAAATAATAAAAGCACGAGAAACAATGCATCCTTCCATTGTTCTTCCATCTCCTCCATCGTCTCTTCATTTTTCTTCAATCACCTACGTTGTCATTTCACTCATCTTATATTTGAATTTGACATATGAAAATAGAAAATCTAAAATTAGTTTTTAAACCAAACACTGTGTAAAAGTTTTTTATTTTGGATGCGCTCATTGCATGATAACTAAGTATTCACAAAAAGATGAATTCATGAATGAACATATATGTGTTTATGAAAAGACATTATAATCAGATACCTCAATAATGGGCAATGCTAAATGCACTACACTAGGAACTTCATTTTACCAATTCCGTTCATTCGGCAGTATGACCTAGGTGCGACTTCGCAGTCATTCTGCAATACGTGCTCATTCCACAGTATGAGATCGGTGTCATTTCATAATCAATCAACAGAATACCGCCGATCAAAAAATTCTAAGTAAAATGAAGTCCCAAGCGTGGTGCATTTAGCACTACTCCACAAATAGGCATTTCATGGAAGAATGCATTTGTTCATGAACAGATGTACTGTTTGCGAAAGAAAGAGTTGTTTGCACAAAAATATCTTTATGTTATACACACACACAACGACGCAGATTTTTGATTATGGAGTCACAGTAGTTGTGTATAACAATTGTAAGAATTTGCAAATGAATCATTTTATGCAAATGTTATGTATATAGGATATTCATATTCACTACAAATAGATTATTACATGATGGTTGTAGCAATCAACTATCTCAAATTGTAAAAGTATTGATTTTAGTAATGAATCAATTTTCAAGTTTTCATATCTCAGACAACTACTACCATAATGCGCATATAGCAGTGGCAACTGAATATGTTGAATGTTCTCAAATCATTTGGAACCATAGCATGTGAATAACGTATAACTTAATATCTATATAATTTTTTCACTTGTTACCGGCTTTTCATGTTGGATAAGTTTTATTTTTGTTATAATACATAAATGATGAATTAGTTGAGAAGCGAATTCCCATACCGTGTACAACTTGTGTGTTGGAGCCAAGATTCGACATTTGGACCGAAAAATTAGGATTCCGGCCTACCGTTCCAGACCCGACCAGCACCAAAAAGGAATCTACCCAAGAATCTGGTTTCGGTCATGTAACATAAAAAATTACTAGAACAAGATAAAAAATGTAAAAAATAAATAAAAGAGAGATCAAAAAATCAAAAAGAAAATTATAAAAAGAGAAACCAAAAATTACCAATTTTCTCTCACTTTTATGTTTCAAATCTTTGGTGCATTTTGGTTTTCGTCTTTTGTGTCTTTGGAGGAGGTAGGGAATAAGGTCATTTATTACAATGATGAAGGGAATGAGAAGCCAGAATTTTTTAACAATAGTGGTAATACCTTTGGTATCACACTTTTTTGGTGTGAACGTGAACTATAAAAAACAATCATCTTTATATATTATTCTATGTTATTAGATATTAATGTCACATAAAAATAAGTTCTATCAGATAAAGTTTTCTTTAACATCAAATCGATTATTTCGTGTTTTGTGTCAATGTAAAAATATGGCTAAATATATTTGCAAATCATATTTTCTTGAACGATTTGAATATGTACAATTTGTAAAAAAACAATTCACGCATAAAGTGCATGATATCAACACGCGCGAAGCGCACACTCTAGCGCTCGTGATAAGAGTGATGTTTTAATTTTAGTTTTTTCTTTTTATTCTTATTGGGTCGATCGTTTGAATTTGGATGGTTAATCAAATATAATATTGGGGATTTTGCAGTTCGAGGCGAATTTGATGGCAATTGCAATGAAGGTAATGTTGTACTTCCGACTTCCAAGATCTATGGAATAGAATCTTTTAAACAATAGTTCAACCCACCAGGTACATACGAATTATCGAATTATCGACTTTCTGGATTCAATGAAATCCTATAATAGCGTAATCGGATTAAAAGTTTGTACGCCTTTGATCCAACCAAGAACACTTTAGTAATGGTTTCTGATGATGCAATTTGTGTAGAATAGAACAAAGAGGAAGAAGAGAGCAATTCTGCAACGTTTTTTGTTTTTGCAACACCATGGAGGCGTCACAAAACAGAGTAATTGTGGCGTAGTATTTTGTAATACTTTCTGGTGTCGCAAAGCTGCTCTGTGAAGAAGAAGAAGATTCAGAATTCTGTCTAACGTTTTCTGTGCGTCACCATTTATAGTGGTAGAGAGGTGTGTATTCGCTAAGCGTCATAACCATTTGCAACGGTTCACAACTGTTAAAAATGGCTTTATCCATTCAATATTTAAACGTCGCGTTTATTCATTTCTTGTAAGGTTTAGAAAATGTTACAAATTTTCCGCCATTTATTCAAATTCAAGAATTTTGTTTTTGCATACTTAACGGGCTGAAATCTGGCCCGTTTCTATTCACATATGATCCGAAAATATTTTGGGATTCGAACCGAAACCTGTACCCGACCTGGCCCGGTTCGGTTCGGTCGGACAGACGGACGGCGACGGCGCGCGTGTGGTGTTGCATGACATCTCCTCACAACAAGGCAAACATGTGGGAGCTCCAAAACCCCAACATCCACATGAGAAAGCTATATTTATGCAAATATAGTCCTTGATTTTCTAGCATGTGGGACTATCTTTTCTTTCTTCTTTCCTTCTTCTCTTCCAAATAATAACCCAAAGCTCCAAAACTTATTTGAAAATTTTACAACAATCTCCCCCAATTTTCAAAATAAGAAATAATTAATAAATATGATGGCTGCATCACTAGAGTGACTTCCTACATACCCAAGTGGGATCAAGCATATGCAATTCTAAGATCAAGTTTTGCATCATCGTGAAAACCAACACATAAATAAAAGGTATCTTTTGGATTTGAACCCTTGCTTAGTGTAAACCATTCAAAGCCTTATCGAGATTATATGGTGAACGAATCTTGAACCAAGTATCCCTAATGGTAAAACCGGTACAATCACACATGTTGATTTCCTTAGGTGAAGTGTTCTATATTGCTCAGCATGTTAATGGCCATATGCTTAAATCCTGGTTCATGAGTCTACTTAGAAAGCGGTCCTTCTTTCCTAGGAAATGACCTAATTTCCATACTCATATAGGTAAGTCTCTTAAGATATTTCTACGATACACCTTTTGAGGTTTTTAGACTTATTAAGGTTATATATCCATCCTTTGTTCTTGCAGAATCCAACATTAAATATTATGGGATTATTGATTTAGTGCTACATAATCATTCTCTTAACTTGTTGGTACCCATTGAACTTTGCCTATCCTTTTCAAGACATAAGTTGGGTTTCTGTTAAGGATGATCAACCTTCATTCACAGACCTCAGTTCCATTTCTTGTGACTTTATAGAAACCATTGCCTTTGGAAGACTCATTCTAAGTGGGTCAGCCAAGTTTTTCTTCGTTTCTATATAGTCAACAGTTATAACTCTTCTTTTGAGTAATTGTCTCACCATTTGATGTCTTAAACTCACAAACTAGACTTTCCATTACATGCCTTATTAGACACATTGTATATCGTTGCTTGATTATCACAGTTAATCAAGACTGCTGGAGACGGCTTCTTCCATAAAGGGAATTCCATTAATAAATTTCTAAGCCATTCTGCTTCTTTACGTGCATCTACTAATGCAATTAATTCTGACAATATTGTTGAGTCAGAAATACAGGTCTGCTTCTTGGAAGCCCAAGATAAAGCAGCACCTCCTAATGTAAAGATCCATCCAGTAGTAGACTTGGATTTGGATTCTACATTGTTTCAGGTTGCATCACTATAACCTTCTATTATAGCTGGACATCCATTATAAGATAAACCATATTCTATGGTTCCTTTCGAATAAGCTAAAACTCTGGAAATAGTTTTCCAATGTTCGAAACCTGGATTACTCGCAAATTGACACAATACACTTATAGCGTGTGCGATGTCTGGTCTAGTGCAATGCATAGCATACATAAGACTCCCAATAACACTGGAATACTCTAGTTGAGAGATAGTGTGTCCAGTGTTCTTTTCTAATTTAATACTAGGTTCTAAAGGAGTTGGTGCTGGTTTGTCATCATAATGACCATACTTTTGTAGGAATTTCTCTATGTAATGAGATTGAGTTAGTAATAACCCCCCTCTTTCCTAATAATTTTAATTCCCAAACTTACATCAGCCTCTCCTAGATCTTTCATATCGAATTTAGGAGACAGAAATTTTTTCGTTTCATTCACACAGGATATATTGGAACCAAATATTAGGATATCATCAACGTATAAACATATTATAATACTACCGTTGTTATCCGATTTGCTATAAATACATTTATCAGCATCATTAACAATGAATCAATATGATACACAACTTTATCAAATTTCTCATGCCATTTCATTGGAGCTTGCTTCGGGCCATCAAAGAGATTTCACTAATTTGCAAACTTTTTTTCTTGGCCTGGGGTTTTGAAACCTTTAGGTTGTTCCATATATATCTCTTCTTCTAAATCTCCGTTTAGAAAAAATAGTCTTTACATCCATTTGATGTTTTGATGTATGACTAAGTTATGAATTGATGCAAGTGCTATTAAACAACGTATAGAAGATATGCGAGCAATTGGAGCATATATATTAAAGTAATCTACTCCATGTCTTTACTTATATCCCTTAGTAACTAATCTGACTTTAAACTTTTCAATAGATCCATTTGGATTCAACTTTTTCTTTAATATCCATTTACATCCTATAGGTTTAGCACCAGGAGGTAAATCAGTTAAAACCCAAGTTTGGTTTAACAGTATGGAATTCAATTCATCATTGATAGCTTCTTTCTAGAAATTGAAATCTTTGGAACTCATAGCCTCAGAATAAGTTTTGGGATCGTCATCGACGTTCATTACATATTTAGTCATATTAAGGACTTCTTCCTTACTACCTTCTGTAAGATATGTAATGAAGTCAGAACCATAGTCCTTCCCTATTCTCGCTCTTTTACTTCTTCGTTGTTCGGTACTATTATCTGGTACTGATATTTTCTTGCTGTTTTGAGTAGGAGCATAATCATTGTCATTGATATCATTAGTCATACTAAGTTCTGGACCAGATGATCCCAATGGGAAATCAATAGTTTGATTTTCAAAAAATTATACATCTACAGATTCTATAATTTCTAGGGTGTCAAGAATAAGGAATCTATAAGTTATACTATTAAGTGAATAACCTATGAAAACACATTTAAATGCTCTATTTTCCAACTTTGGTCGTTTAGGGTCTGGTTTTCTAACATATGCTAAGCAACCACAAACTTTAAGTCTAGTTAGATTATGTTTCCTATTAAACCATAATTCATAAGAGAAAATATTACTCTTTTAAGTGGTACTCTATTTAAAATATAACATGCAGATAACATAGCATCACCCCATAGATTATAAGGTAAATTAGAACTTATGAGCATGACATTAACTATTTCTACTAAAGTTCTATTCTTCCTTTCAGCAACACCATTTTGTTGTGGTGTATACAGGGAAGTACATTGGTGAACTATACCTTGTTGTTTACAAAACAAGATGAATTCATTTGAGAAATATTCACCACCACGATCTGAATGTAATATTTTAATTTTAACTCCTAACCGTATTTCGACCTCTGCTTTGCAAATTTTGAATTTATCAAAAGCCTCATCTTTAGTTTTCATCAATTATACGTATGCATATCTAGTATAATCATCAATGAATGTTATATATTATTGGTTACCACCATAGGAGATATGACTTTTTATGTCACCCACATCACTATATAGCAAATCAAGCAAACCAGTTTTCCTTTCTACGGATTTCAGGATTTCTGGTGTATTTTTTCTTGAACACATATTTCACATTCAGAGATGGTATCAAAATCACAATCAAAAATTAATCCTAATTTATTCATATTTCTAATGGATTTATAATTAACATATCCTAATCTACCATGTCATAAATTATTAGAATCAACAATATAGACTAAAGATTTCTTTATTAGATTCAACTTAATCATGCCATTACAAGAGTATCTCAGTCCAATGAATCTACCATTCTTAGACATCACTAACTTATCAGACTCCTACACCATCTTGAATCCTCCTTTGTTAAGAAAGTATCTAGAGACCAAATTCTTACACAGATCAGGTACATAAAATACATTGACTAATGTAAGAACTTTTCCAGAGGTGAAAGGAAGTTCTATAGTGCCTTTTCTCAGAACTTTGCTTGGAACCTTATTTACTCCAGTAACTTCGTCGGCTACTCCTTTATTTTCTTCGTAACCCTTGAACCGATTACGATCTTTGCAAATGTGAATGGTTGCTCCAGTATTGAACCACCAATCATTATCACTGCTGCTAACGAAGTTCGCCTCTTGCACTACAGCCATAAGCTAGTCTTTAACCACATTCACTTTTTGTTTTTTCTTCCGCAAACGGCAGTCTCGGGCATAGTGGTCGGGCTTGTTACAAAAATAACAAGCACCTTTCTTTTTGTTATTGGTTTTGGAATGATTTTTATTCTTAAACTATGTCTCATTCTTTGGTTTTAACTTATCAGTAATTTCAACATTATTTGCCTTAGAATGGGACTCAGTTTGTGGATTATCATCTAGATCGCGTTTGTGAGAGTCTTCTTCAATACGAAGATGACGTTGTAAACCGTCTAAATTATAATCCATTTCTGCATGCTTTATATTATTCTTATAGTCATTCCAACTATGCAGAAGTCTAGAAATTATAACTCCAACAACAATAGATTCAGGGTGATCAATTCCAACATCTTTAAGTTGATTCACCAACAATAAGATTTCTCTTACTGGTCCAATTATGGATTTATTGGTGACCATTTTGAAATCCATAAAATTAGAAATAAGAAACTTTTTATTACTGGCCTCGGATATGCGGTACTTATTCTCCAGGGCAGCCCAGAGTGCCTTCACAGTTTCCAAGGTTCTATGAGCTTTGTAGACTGGGGTAGATGGTGTAACATTTTGTTTTTTCTCGGGATTCGAAGGTCGGCATTCTTACGTCCACTGTATCAAATGCCGCTTAATCGAATGCCGGAAAACGGAATTGTTAGAGTTAAAAAGAAGAGGTAGAAGAAAATGATAGAAGAAATAAGAAAACAGAATAGAAACAATATCAGAATCTCACATATCGCATCGAAACAACATATAATAGATAAATGAATATCTTTAAAAACAAAGAACTGTCTGAGTTATTACATTACATCACATCATCATCAGAGTATACAACAAAAATATACAACACAACCGGACAATGAACAGTTGTACAAACGCGTTCTTACAAGTGAATTTACAGTGGAAAAACATACTATCATATACAAGTAATACGTCTCGCCATCCAACTCGCCACTTGAGCTCCATAGCACTCCTGAGGGTAAGAGTCTCCCGTTCGCCACCTAACTACGAAGCGAGAACCCCTCATCACGTTTCACTAAGATAAGCAAGACTGGTGTGAGAACTTAAAACAGTTAATTATCTTTTAAAAAAACAACAACAACAAGGGAAGTGGAAAATTATCCGCAATACTTTTGGAAAATGAAACTACCAAAAGGTTTTCCCGCACACACACGATGCAAACGTAGAATTGGAGGAGATTTCTCCTTATGATAGTCAAAGATGCTTACAATGCAAAACAAATCATTTTTTTATATTATTATTAGTGCATAGTGATGAAAACAATTCGAAAATAGAATATAAATCTTAGCCCACATATGACCATTATCGTATGCCTACTATAGCTTCCATGTTCAATAGCAGGTTACCACCACATTCCATGGCAGGTTATACAACTAAAACCGTACAAGGCTCGTATTGTTTCTTTGGATTTTCAACAAATGGTCAGGCTAAGGAACTTTCTACTGCCACATGGGATTGCCTCTGGCGGGACGTCCCGAGAACTTAACCAGCTCTCTGCCAACACAAGGCCGTGTTACCTCTGTAACTAGGTAACTACTACACGAATATGCCACCCCCCGGTCCTTTGGGACCTTTATCCGAGAGCCCTCTATCACCAAGCAACAACCACACAGAAAAATGAGATTGGAGCAACCACATAAGTTAAGCATCAGGGCTCCATATTTGACACCACCCTTTTCCAGAATGGAATGACATACCCTAAAGGGTGCGACCCTCATAACCTTGCCGCATATTCCTGTTTCGACCATTTCCGGGGTGTGAGGTCCGACGAAGTCTCGTCCACAAAGCTACGCTTTTTCACAAAGCCACGCTTTGATCAACAAATGATCAATAAATAATCATCACACAACAACACTCAGCATGCCACATTACCAAATTGGGAATATATCGTTGATAACCTTCAACTACAAAACCTCTGAGCTCGAACGTCTCACAGAAGGGTGTTGAGCTAAGAGAATAAATTCTCCGCCACCACAGAAATGTATTTGAAAGAAATCTGCTTTATATCTCAAAATGTAATGTCAGACACGTAACTATACAAGTCTGTTCCGGGTTCGAGCAGAACCGAAGGCACTTCCAAAGAAGCCCTTGCAATCCGGGTATTCACAATCCCGATCGAATTTCCCATCACAAAGAAATCTCTATACCGTAGCTAACGGTGCAGAGACAATCGATAGGTCATCCTATCGTTTTCATAAATACCTGGTCTTCACCACCGGTCTTCAACGCTATCCATTACGTCGTATCAGTATTCAGAATGGGTAGTCCGAATAACGAGCGCAATAATTTAAAAATAAGTGTAGCATTCGATTTCAACCAAATCACAACAAATAGACACTCAATGGTCAATATTGATAGTCGGTTATTTAACTATCAATCAATATTCACAACATCGCCCGATTTCAAATAATTTTCCAAATTATTTATTTTCCAAAAAATATCTTTACAAGATATATATTCCACACTTCAACGATTTGAAAACCAATTTCAAATCAATTTACACCCTTACAACTTTATTTTCAAAATGGTTCATTTAAACCAATCAAAATCCTTACTGATTTATTAAATTTATGTTCCAAATTCTTAAATTTATTTCCACACTTCAAAATAAATCAATGTTTAATTTTTAAACAATTTTCCCTTTCTTTTATAAATTCCATAGTGAATTTACCTTTCAAAAATATCTATGAATATACGATTTCCAAATCGATTTCTAATATTCATTTTCAATTTATCTTTAAAAGATAAAATCTCAAAACATTCACTTCATATTGGAAATATTTCCATATTTATTTAATAATAAGTAATTCACCAATCTATTCATTTTCAACATTTAGAAAATATTCAATATACTTAAATCACCATTAAGTATAAATTTTATTCTTTAAGAAAAACATTCTCTTAAACACATTTATTTGGGTCAAAACGACTGTTACGTAAAACATCGTTACGACAACCCAAAATCACTAGTATAGGGATCGGAAATTAAGATAGATATATAAACCCCAATACTATACAAAACTTTTCCTTTTGGAAATCATTTACTATAACATCAGTGTTATAGTCCACCATTTCCTTCTATTCCTCGAAAACGTCTATTTCAACAATGAATGTTGAAATCTATGGTTTCGATACTTAATACATTTTAAAACATTTTTTAATCATTTTAATTCTATTTAAAATATCACTTTTCCAAAATATTTCTTTAATATATTATTCACTGTCCAAAATTGTGAATATACTTCATTTACCAAATTTATCATTTCTACATATTTTATTTAAAGGATTATTCACTGTTCACAATCGTGGATATATCTCCTTTAATAAGCTATAATAATTAAACTTATTAAAATAAGTCGATTTCGGATTTATACAACAACGTTTATAAATTCCATTTATATTTTACAACAACCTCAACTTATAAAATCACTTTATTAACAAATTCTATCCATATTCCATTTACACGCCAAAATCCAATTTATAAGTTAATTACTTATAAATCTTTTATTTTACAAAATCTATTCATTTTATAACTTCACAATTTATAATCTATAGATTTCATCCACTTATGAAATCCATTTATACTTCATTTTAACACTTAGAAAAACTCGTTTTATAATTCCAATATTTTATTTTTATAAATATCAATTTCATAAATCTTTTATATAAATCATTTGTAATAATTCAAAAATCCCAATTTAACCCATTTTATAAATTAATCAACTACTTATTTCAAAAATGACATTTCGGTTATATTTCTCAAAAATCATAATTTTTATAACATAAAAATTCAATGTTTATTTATTTAAAATGAATCAATTCCAAAATTAAATTTTATTATGAATTCTCAACTTAAATTTTCAAAATTCAAATTTAATTCATTTTCGGCATCTAACGATACCAAAAATATATTCGGGCTAAATTTAGCCTGTAACGATTTCAATTACAAAGATAATCACGCAGATTATAAATAGATCAATAAATAGATCAACACACAGCATTGAAACCAATTCAAATGTTTGAGAAATCCAGTTGGATCCCTCTAACCTGTTTCCCTGCATCCAAAGATATTAGCACAATACCAATTCCGCTTCAAGACGAAATATCGCCGTATATGAGATTTATAAAATATTATCCGCTATTATGCGGCGCAATAGGATGTAATATCCCGGAATTTTCAGGAGTTTAAAATGCTGATAATCTCTTAATTTAAATTATTTGAAATTGATAAATTGTTATTTTTAGGTAAATAACAAAGTAATATTTTAAGTATGGTTATAAATTGGTATATTGTTTTCAAAATTTATAAGTATGTTTAATATTTATTTCTGTGTATTTTAAATTGACTTTAAACAGGATAAATTTATTTGTAAATAACAATAAGCTTATATTAAAATTGATATTTATTTATTTAAATTTATTTTAGATTTAGTTTTTAAATTTGACTTTGAAAATGGATACAAATTTGAATTCAAAGAAATATATACATCTTAAAATAAAATGATAATATAGTTTGGTTTTAAAATATATAGATAACATTTTTAATTTAAAATAAGATTTTGTTCTATTTTTCTTTTTATAGAAAATTATCAATAGAAATTTGATTTGTGTTTATTTAATAAGAATGAATACAAGGCTTTTTGAAACAACATTTTAAATGAGTATTGCAATATTGTATATAATTTTATTTAAAATCATATTTGGTTTCATTTCTTTTTAAAGATTGTACTTATATAAATTAGCATACATTTATAAAAGTAAAAATGTATTTGTTTATTAGAAATTTAATTAGGAAAGCATTTATAAATTATTAAAACATATTAGTTAATTAGGAAATTAATTTAAAAACCTTTAAAATCTTTTATAAATAATATAGAAATAAAAAGGACAAGTGTTAAGTTTTAAACTCACTCGATAACATGTGTTAGCATATTAATTTAAGTTGAGACAAGTGTCCATTTTCTTTTTAAATTTTCTTTTAAATTTATAAAATCTGAAATCTACCCTATATAAACCCTTTTTCTCATTTTCCTTAATTCTTTGTTCATTTCTAAAAAGAAAACTAAAACCATCAATGAAACTTTTACTCATTCCAAACCAGAAATCTTCAAAACAATCTTTAAAAATCAATTCCTCAAAATAAAACCTGAAACACTCCTCAACTCAAATCATGTTCAATTCAAAAACCTGACATTGAAATGCAAATCAAACTGCATGTCTGCAGTTTATTTTCAAACCAAATCTGCATTTGAATTCTGCAGTTTTTCTCGAAACAAAATCTGCAATTATTCCTCAAACTCAAGTATCTGCCTCAAAACTTCAAATGAATGCAAGCTAGCAATATTAGGGCTGCAATTTCCTGTCTGCATCAACTTTCCTATGCATGCAAACCGGAAACAAATTGTTGCAGCAATCTGAAGCTTTCTGTTTCAAAAAGGGGATCATCTTCAAAATTCAGAGCATTTTGCATGTAATTAAGTAGGTAATTATATGGTTGATTTTGAAATCTGTGATGATAATTATTAAGTATGTATGTGTAACGACCTATAAAATTTTATTAATTTTTAATTGGTTTTATAACGTATTTAATTGGATTTTTGAGAAATTTTAATGATAATAATTTTGAAATAAAAATTTAATATTTGGATTACGTCCAATTAAACATAGCAGATTTTAAATTTTCAATTTAATTTATCAAATTTTATTTCATTGTGAAATTCTATTAAATGTCAGGCTAGCTAATAATTGCTGATAATAAATTTATTTTCAAGCCTAGATATTTTTCTATAGAAAATTTCTAAATCCTCTTCTGAGTGAGATGTCATCTTTCGTTTTTTCAAATTCGGACGTCTACTGCTCCGTTTACCTTATTTCTGACAAATTAGCAGCACTTTGGTACCGAACATCGACTTTTGATCGGATGATCGTACCACTGATATCTGTATACCGTTGTGATCGCCTCGTCGTGCTGATCTCAACAGTATATTTATTTCTGTATTTTGAGATCCGGTGTATGACGGAAGCAATAAATTGTTCGTTGTAACGGTACCCTAAATTTTGACTTAACTTTTCCTTTTGCATTTCAAAATTTAAACGTGCAAGCCAAGCAGTATAATAAATTCCTTTGATAACGTGGCTGAATCAACGGTCATCAATCTATTTTATTAGCCTAAAAATTCAAACGTTACTTTTTCCAATATTCTTTTGCTAATTTATACTCTCTGAGATTTAATACCAGACCATCACTATTCCCGTTGATTCAGTTTTTACGTTTTTTGTGCCCATCATCAAATTTGTGTAACCGGCTCATGCATTGATTTTCAAATATAGTCTTCTGTCAAATAGAGTATGTATAAATTTGCTTTGAATAGATTGTGTTCTTTTTATAAATATAAATCAATGCATACGTCCTCTGTCACCACTCATCCCTCTCTCCAGATCCAACTATCCCTCCTCTGCTCTCTTCTCCTTTATTTTTTTTCCTTTCATTCTTCTTTCTTTTCCTTTCTCTACTATATTTTTCACGGCCAATCTCCCATCACGCACCACTCCCCAACCGAGCGACAACTCCTCTTCCCCGTCTTCCCCTTGAACCTTGCTTCCACCTACCCAGTTTTCCCGTCACCACTTCGAGCAGTACACGAGCATCACCACCACACCTAGATCCGCCGCTCCTCCCATCAGCCTACACCCGAGCCTGTGAAGCCGTCTCCACTAACTGCGCATCAACCCCACGAACCCACGGCCATAGCCTCCGCCACCACGCCTTCCACGTCACATAGCCTCTCTCCTCCGCCGCCTCTTCCCTTGCCAATCCATCATCAGACCCGTGCCTCAGCTTCTCTCCCCTGATACTGCAAGCTCCTCCGCGGCAACAGCACCCCAAGACGAAGCCGCTCCTGTCACCTCCTTCGACCGATAGCAGCTCCGAGACCTCTTCATCTTCCCTCTTTCTGTTTCTATATCTGTAAGCATCCTAGTTTTACTTATATATATATATATATAAATCTATGCAATTCTAATATCTATATTTAGATCTGCGTATATTAAGTTATGCGCATCAGTTCAGGGTGTATATATTTGTTAATCTTTGTATGTATACATTTATCTATTTATATAAAATATATAGTATATATATAGCATATTGTTTATATATATGTATATTCATAAGTTATGTATAGTTTATATGCCACTATTCTCGGTAGGTATTAGTTTATATAAATTATTAATATATATATATATATACTTTGTTTCCAGTACTCCAGGGCTTGCTCTGTTTCATTTTTCTAGTTTGTTTTCCATGCATTTGGTTATTAGTATATATTATTTTATGTAGTTCTATATAAAGTTTATACGCTATGTCGTTTATATTATATATATTTTATAGTTTTATATGATTTGCAAAATGCGTTGTATTCAAATCTATTTTACAGTCTTAAGGGTATATGTTATATATAGTTTGTTTAAGTTTAAAATTATAAAGCTGTTTTATATATATTATATTGTATTATAGTTCGGTAAGTCGCATTTAAGTCTAAAACCATTATTTTATATATATAGTTAATCCGTTTACATATGTCTATGTATGAAATAAAGTTATACATTTATATGTGTCTCAAAGATTTTCAAGATATTTATATAATAGACGATAATTTGAGTTTAGTTGTATATTATATAATAAGGTCAGTTGCATACAAAATGTATTATATATAATTGCAACAGCAATGTACGTATTGATTAATTTTATGTATATATTTAAACATTGATTTTCAAATAGATATTGTTTTGTTATATATTATATGTATCGGTACTTTGATTTCAAACTTGCCAATAGATTTTATAATATATAACCTAAATATATATATACCTTGATTTTTATACATATAGATTTTTGATTTTTGGTATGTGTATACATATTTAAACTTAATATCGATTTTTCATATATATAAATTTTAAAAGATTTTGATATTGGTTAAGAAAGCAATATAATAAATACATTTCGTTCAGTCTATCAAGCAAACTCTGATTTACCTCATCAATTCCTTATCTATCAGCTTTGTACATCAAAGTCGTGCCCATATCACTTTGCTTTGGAATACGTAGCTTGCTTCATTGTCTATCTCTCTAACCTCGAAAGTTGAGCAATCACTCAAGATTAACATTCTTTTAATTATTAAATTTGATTTCAGTTGAAACGACAATTGAAATATGAGGCTGTAGTTATTTAAAATGTTATATATGCTATGATCTGTAACTGTTCACTTATGGGATATGACACCATATCCTGTTGTTTATATTTTTCTGTTATTGATGATATATGCCTGTTATATTATTATTATTATCTGTTATCACTCTGCAAGTTCCCTGTAGTTTAGAATTCACTATGGGTTGAAATGATACATACCCGAACGGACTTTAGAATAGGAGAATTTCATTATGGGTTGAAATGATAGACCCAAGCGATTTCATTTAATAGAATTTGGGATTACGGGTTGAAATGCTATCCACCCGTATATATTTAGTGTACGGATTGAAATAATAAATATCCGTAGCACTTGACCATATGATAGGAAATATATACAGACACCGTTGGTTCGTATATAAATATTCTGAAAATAATTTCTATGATTTTGGAAAGAAATATATGGTTTAATAAATATTGATTCTTAAGATATTATATAAATGGAAATTTATATATAGAGATTTAGTAGCAATATTTGATTTAAATTTGATTAATTTAATAAATATAATATGGTTAAGTATTTATGTAAATCTATATTTCAAATAGATTTTCTTGTAATAAATTTAATAATTGAGATTGGGAGATAAATTTGGGTTTATTAAAAATGGCATTTAAATAAAGATTTATTTAATTAAATCGATTTGAAATTTTTGAATGGGAAATTTAAAGGTATGATTTTATAACTAGATTTTTGATTTAAGTGATTTAATGAATATTTCACGCTTAAATAAATTAAAGAAAATATCAAGTAAAATGTAATTTAAGGTTACTTAAATGATATTGTATCTAACGAGGGAGTATTTCAAGACTAAATAATAATGAGGTTAAACCGAGATCTATATGAAACTGTTAAATTGAACATTTAAATATTAAAGCTTTGAACTATTTTGGAATTTAAATGGTTTGGATCTGTAATTGAAATCAATATAGTCGAATTTATTATTTAGAAACTAAATTGATTAAAAAGTTAGTTTGAAACGTTGAATACTTAAAGTTTTGAAATATATTGAATATAAAGTGTATTTTATGATTTCAAATCCGAATTTGAGATCGATAAAATTGAAGTGGTTATTTTAGAAATTGAGTTGAATTTAAATTAATAAATTGAGATTGAAATAGATTTAAATGGGGTGGTCGGGTTGATGTTAAACGATTTGTTAAGTTGAGGGAATTGAAATTTCTTTACTGTACAAATTATTTAATATATAAAAATACTATTTGGGAAGTATGGAGATATTTGAAGTGAAAATGATATTTGGTTTTGAAGTAAAAATTAAGTTGAAAAGACTACGGTGTTATAGTGTATATTTCTATCTTTTAGATAGTTCCATGGACCCTTAGAGGATGGTTATCCCAAACATCCTCTAAGTTAATTATATATTCAGTTGATATATCACTTGAGTTAGATTTATAGATATAAGAATGTTAATCCTGACTCGAGTGTTTTGTGTTTTGCTTTACGCTCGGGTCAGACTGAGAGATACAGCATCTGAGACTCATCTTCGAAGTTGGAGCTTTGCTTGAAGATCCAGCTATCTATCCCTTCGGTCATCCAGTTGATTGGTTCAGAGAAGCCATCTGTTGCATTGGAGACTTCATGGCATTTGAACTATTCGGTTGTATTTTATTTCTAACTCTGACGTATATAGTAGCTTCATGAACTACTATTCTTTATTTATTCCGCTGCATTGTATTACTCTGTGTAAGTGATCTATGATTGATTTATTTACTGTATATTTTAAGTTTTGCCAAATTTTATTAACAATTCGGCATTTTGAATTATTCAAGTCGGACATGTACGGTTTTATTGTCGATTTGAATGGTCCAAAATAGCGGGTCGTTACAGTTGGTATCAAAGCCAGGTTCTAGGAAAAACTTATCATATATGGTAAATTTATTTACAGAATCACTTTCGTTCGAGTTGAATCTCTTTCCTTTGAATTTTGGAATGTCCCTCGGTTCCGAAATTCATTCTTGTCTCTCCCTAATTATATTCGTTCGATTCTGGAGTATCCCATAACTCCACTGAATGATTCGTTAAAGGGGGTGAAAACTCCTTTTCAATTGGCATTGATTCACCGAAGATTTTTTTGTATCATCGGTTTACGATGCTGTTGTATCTTGGTATGCCGAATTCTATCTCTGGCGATCGAATGTCGATTTGTTTGGAATTCCGCATCGATTATATTCCTGAAGTCACGGTTGACTCGATTAAGGTCGCCCGCGATTTGTAGAAGTATATCCATCTTCTATTTTGTAATTTAATTATCTCATCTTCGATCGAGTCTATCTTCGAATCAGGATTCTATTGATTGGAGTTCCGCTAATTTAAATCTCTATCTTTGTTTGAAACCCATTCTTTGAAAAATCGGGTATGTTGTATTTTTGAAATTGTTTATACCGAAATTATTATTTTGATAACTATGATTTTATTCTATATATAAAAGTGAAAATGTTTTCGATAAGGATTATATACCTATATAAAAAGGTTTTGAAAGGATTTGAAATTTTGAAAAATTATAAGAAATTGATTTATATAAAATTGATTTATAACTGTAGAGTTAAATTTGAAACTCGAGAATTGAATTCCGGTATTTTGAAATTGGTTTTATGATTTTGGAAGATATATAAAAATAATACGATTTAAAAGTATTTTTCGAATAAGAAATGTTTCTAATGAATTTTAATAATTTTGAAGAAATTTCAAAGAAGTTTTCAAGAAAATAGAAGTCCAGAACTCACTTATGTCGCTGGAAAATAATTTCGGTGATGAGTGCACGCACCATCGACATTGATTTTCGAGTTTCAAAGTGGGGGAGAGGCCACTTTAATAGCTTCGCTATGCGAGTGATTTTGTAAAACCGTTTTTGATTTCAAATTCCGAAGTAAAATTTGATATTTTCGAAAGATATATGTAAATGTTTGAAACAATTTAAAATGAGACCGGTGTTCAGTCCTCGAGTTTCAGATTTAATAATTGGTTTATTGATTTATTTTGATTTTCAAATCTTGAATTTGGAAATTTGATTTCCCTAACTATTTTGAATGTTCGAACACTTCCAAATCGAGATTAAATTTTTAAAGCTAAGAAATTTCGAAGAGTACAAAATGTTTGATAAAGCATATAAGTTTTGTTTTGTATGTTAAGTTTGAAACCTTTTGTTAGGTAAATGAATCTGACTATTTGGAAATTATACTAATATGGAATTTAGTTTTAAATGTTTTGAAAAACTATTAGTTTTAAATAATGGTTTTCAGAAAGGAAAATTTGATATTTCAAATAAAAAAAAATACTTTAAAGGGTTTAAAGGGATAATTATAAATTTGGAAACCATTTGAGTATAATTAATTTTGAAAATTTTTTAGGTTTTCAAATTAAATTGAAATTAAAAACCAGTACTTATATGGTGATTTTGAAAATGAATTTATTTGACTTGAATTATTTTAATTTGGAAGCTGTGAACTTTAAAATTTAGATATTTAATTTGGAAGAAAATTTGGTGAAATCATATATGATTTTGAAACTGAATTGATATTGAAATGATTTGAAATTTGAGAACCTTATATTGTTAAGCACTTGATTTGGGAGTGGTCGAACTTATATAAAATGGATTGTATAAGTATGAAGTTGATTTGAAATCTATGGATTTGAAAGGTACTCAATTTGGAAAGAGAATATTTTTATATAATCGAAGTTTATATAAGTATGATTAGATATACTATTGATTTGGAAAGTATTCGATTTGAAAATGGAATCATATATATGGACTTTATATAAGTATGATATTTGAAAGTGATTTGAAAAGGTACTATATGATATATATTTTCGAACTAAAGATATGGAAAGTGCCTTCTGCTTGATATCCGCTTTGTGGCCACATCGTGGATTCATTCTATCGATATTATTCTTTCTGATTTTTGGTTTTCCGGATGTAATACTCGAGTGTTCCCACCATGGCGTAACCCATGGTTTTTTTCCTCACGCGAATGCATAGCGCAATTGCCTGGATGAGTCTTGCCTAGGGGTACGGATTGTTTCCTGGGGAATCCAGGCGTAACCATTGTGTATCCTGCAATCTGTGTAGGTCGCGAATAGTAGAGCAAGTGCCTGGCTGAGTCATGCCTAGGGGTACGGATTGTTTCCTGGGGGATCCAGGCGTAACCATTGTGTATCCTGCACTCTACTACTCATCATGGCGTAACTCGCAGGGCTGAGAAAGCTTACGGATATGGATTGTTTCCTAGAGGACCCAAGCGTAACCATTGTGTATCTGCGAACCATGATCAGACAAAGGTTTTTGGTTTGGTTGTTTGTTTGGATTGTACTTTCCATATCTGTTTTTTTAAAAGGTTTTCAAGTATTTTCACTGGGTGTTAAAACGGGTCTACTAAGTACTTGAAGAATTCTAGCTTTGCGCCTGATCAACGCATGACCAGAGTCAGCAAGAACGAGGATAAACTTGTTGAAACATCGAGTTATAAAAGAAAGAAAGATTTATTTCGATATAAAGGTATTTTATTATAAAAATATTTCCAACAAGAAAATTCTGTATAGTTTTGAAATTTAAATTCTTATGGTTCTAGATTAATTATTCGTGCCCGATACTATTCCCTGCATCTACCTTATCTGCTCAGTTTGGCTATTCACCTTGATTCTGTTTTCCAAATCTACCTTCCTTCCTTGTTGGATATATTCTTTAAAATGCTGTTTATTTATATACTACTTGGTTTAATAGAAGATTTTAAATATTGTAAATATTTTTGAGGTTATTAATTAAATAGAACATATTTAAAGAAAATGATTATTAATTAATTTATAATATTGGAAAGGTATCTTTAGATAAAATTAATAAATTTTATGAATTATGGATTTAATGTTTTCAATAGCTTCTGTGTAAATATAACTAATTGTGTAAATAAAATTGTTTTCAAATAATTTCATATATTTATTAAGTGTTATTTAAACATAATTAATCCCAATGGGTTTTGAAATTTTTTAAAATATTATGGTATTATAGAAAATTTAATTTCAAATGTAGTTCTCAAATAGATATTTCAGATAAAATTTGTGTAGTTTTAATTGTCTTTCCATCTATATTCTTTCTGGTTGTTTTATTCTCCTACCTTCTTCCTTTTCGGGGACGAAAAGTTTTGAGTGGGGGAGAGTGTAACGACCCATAATATTTTATTAATTTTTAATTGGTTTTATAACGTATTTAATTGGATTTTTGAGAATTTTAATGATAATAATTTTGAAATAAAAATTTAATATTTGGATTACGTCCAATTAAACATAGAAGATTTTAAATTTTCAATTTAATTTATCAAATTTTATTTCATTGTGAAATTCTATTAAATGTCAGGCTAGCTAATAATTGCTGATAATAAATTTATTTTCAAGCCTAGATATTTTTCTATAGAAAATTTCTAAATCCTCTTCTGAGTGAGAGGTCATCTTTCGTTTTTTCAAATTCGGGCGTCTACTGCTCCGTTTACCTTATTTCTGACAAATTAGCAGCACTTTGGTACCGAACATCGACTTTTGATCGGATGATCGTACCACTGATATATGTATACCGTTGTGATCGCCTCGTCGTGCTGATCTCAACAGTATATTTATTTCTGTATTTTGGGATTCGGTGTACGACGGAAGCAATAAATTGTTCGTTGTAACGGTACCCTAAATTGTGACTTAACTTTTCCTTTTGCGTTACAAAATTTAAACGTGCAAGCCAAGCAGTATAATAAATTCCTTTGATAATGTGGCTGAATCAACGGTCATCAATCTATTTTATTAGCCTAAAAATTCAAACGTTACTTTTTCCAATATTCTTTTGCTAATTTATACTCTCTGAGATTTAATACCAGACCATCACTATTCCCGTTGATTCAGTTTTTACGTTTTCTGTGCCCATCATCAAATTTGTGTAACCGGCTCATGCATTGATTTTCAAATATAGTCTTCTGTCAAATAGAGTATGTATAAATTTGCTTTGAATAGCTTGTGTTCTTTTTATAAATATAAATCAATGCATACGTTCTTTGTCACCACTCATCCCTCTCTCCAGATCCAACTATCCCTCCTCTGCTCTCTTCTCCTTTATTTTTTTTCCTTTCATTCTTCTTTCTTTTCCTTTCTCTACTATATTTTTCACGGCCAATGTCCCATCACGTACCACTCCCCAACCGAGCGACAGCTCCTCTTCCCCGTCTTCCCCTTGAACCTTGCTTCCACCTACCCAGTTTTCCCGTCACCACTTCGAGCAGTACACGAGCATCACCACCACACCTAGATCCGCCGCTCCTCCCATCAGCCTACACCCGAGCCTGTGAAGCCATCTCCACTAACTGCGCATCAACCCCACGAACCCACGGCCATAGCCTCCGCCACCACGCCTTCCACGTCACATAGCCTCGCTCCTTCGCCGCCTCTTCCCTTGCCAATCCATCATCAGACCCGTGCCTCAGCTTCTCTCCCCTGAAACTGCAAGCTCCTCCGCGGCAACAGCACCCCAAGACGAAGCCGCTTCTGTCACCTCCTTCGACCGATAGCAGCTCCGAGACCTCTTCATCTTCCCTCTTTCTGTTTCTATATCTGTAAGCATCCTAGTTTTACTTATATATATATAAATCTATGCAATTCTAATATCTATATTTAGATCTGCGTATATTAAGTTATGCGCATCATTTCAGGGTGTATATATTTGTTAATCTTTGTATGTATACATTTATCTATTTATATAAAATATATAGTATATATATAGTATATTGTTTATATATATGTATATTCATAAGTTATGTATAGTTTATATGCCACTATTCTCGATAGGTATTAGTTTATATAAATTATTAATATATATATACTTTGTTTCCAGTATTCCAGGGCTTGCTCTGTTTCATTTTTTTAGTTTGTTTTCCATGCATTTGGTTATTAGTATATATTATTTTATGTAGTTTTATATAAAGTTTATACACTATGTCGTTTATATTATATATATTTTATAGTTTTATATGATTTGCATAATGCATTGTATTCAAATCTATTTTACAGTCTTAAGGGTATATGTTATATATAGTTTGTTTAAGTTTAAAATTATAAAGATGTTTTATATATATTATATTGTATTATAATTCGGTAAGTCGCATTTAAGTCTAAAACCGTTATTTTATATATATAGTTAATCGGTTTACATATGTCTATGTATGAAATAAAGTCATACGTTTATATGTGTCTCAAAGATTTTCAAGATATTTATATAATAGCCGAGAATTTGAGTTTAGTTGTATATTATATATAAGGTCAGTTGCATACAAAATGTATTATATATAATTGCAACAGCAATGTACGTATTGATTAATTTTATGTATATATTTAAACATTGATTTTCAAATAGATATTGTTTTGCTATATATTATATGTATCGGTACTTTGATTTCAAACTTGCCTATAGATTTTATAATATATAACCTAAATATATATACCTTGATTTTTATACATATAGATTTTTGATTTTTGGTACGTGTATACATATTTAAACTTAATATCAATTTTTCATATATATAAATTTTAAAAGATTTTGATATTGGTTAAGAAAGCAATATAATAAATACATTTCGTTAAGTCTATCAAGCAAACTCTGATTTACCTCATCAATTCCTTATCTATCAGCTTTGTACATCAAAGTCATGCCCATATCACTTTGCTTTGGAATACGTAGCTTGCTTCATTGTCTATCTCTCTAACCTCGAAAGGTGAGCAATCACTCACGATTAACATTCATTTATTTATTAAATTTGATTTCAATTGAAACGACAATTGAAATATGAGGCTGTAGTTATTTAAAATGTTATATATGCTATGATCTGTAACTGTTCACTTACAGGATATGACACCATATCCTGTTGTTTATATTTTTCTGTTATTGATGATATATGCCTGTTATATTATTATTATCTGTTATCACTCTGCAAGTTCCCTGTAGTTTAGAATTCACTATGGGTTGAAATGATACATACCCGAACGGACTTTAGAATAGGAGAATTTCGTTATGGGTTGAAATGATAGACCCAAGCGATTTCATTTAATTGAATTTGGGATTACGAGTTGAAATGCTATCCACCCGTATATATTTAGTGTACGGATTGAAATGATAAATATCCGTAGCACTTGACCATATGATAGGAAATGTATACAGACACCGTTGGTTCATATATAAATATTCTGAAAATAATTTCTATGATTTTGGAAAGAAATATATGGTTTAATAAATATTGATTCTTAAGATATTATATAAATGGAAATTTATATATAGAGATTTAGTAGTAATATTTGATTTAAATTTGATTGATTTAATATATATAATATGGTTAAGTATTTATGTAAATCTATAGTTCAAATAGATTTTCTTGTAATAAATTTAATAATTGAGATTGGGAGATAAATTTGGGTTTATTAAAAATGGCATTTAAATAAAGATTTATTTAATTAAATCGATTTGAAATTTTTGAATGGGAAATTTAAAGGTATGATTTTATAACTGGATTTTTGATTTAAGTGATTTAATGAATATTTCACTCTTAAATAAATTAAAGAAAATATCGAGTAAAATGTATTTAAGGTTACTTAAATGATATTGTATCTAACAAGGGAGTATTTCAAGACTAAATAATAATGAGGTTAAACCGAGATCTATATGAAACTGTTAAATTGAACATTTAAATATTAAAGCTTTGAACTATTTTGGAATTTAAATGGTTTGGATCTGTAATTGAAATCAATATAGTCGAATTTATTATTTAGAAACTAAATTGATTAAAAAGTTAGTTTGAAACGTTGAATACTTAAAGTTTTGAAATATATTGAATATAAAGGGTATTTTGTGATTTCAAATCCGAATTTGAGATCGATAAAATTGAAGTGGTTATTTTAGAAATCGAATTGAATTTAAATTAATAAATTGAGATTGAAATAGATTTAAATGGGGTGGTCGGGTTGATGTTAAACGATCTGTTAAGTTGAGGGAATTGAAATTTCTTTACTGTACAAATTATTTAATATATAAAAATACTATTTGGGAAGTATAGAGATATTTGAAGTGAAAATGATATTTGGTTTTGAAGTATAAATTAAGTTGAAAAGACTACGGTGTTATAGTGTATATTTCTATCTTTTAGATAGTTCCATGGACCCTTAGAGGATGGTTATCCCAAACATCCTCTAAGTTAATTATATATTCAGTTGATATTTCACTTGAGTTAGATTTATAGATATAAGAATGTTAATCCTGACTCGAGTGTTTTATGTTTTGCTTTACGCTCGGGTCAGACTGAGAGATACAGCATTTGAGACTCATCTTCGAAGTTGGAGCTTTACTTGAAGATTTAGCTATCTATCCCTTCAGTCATCCAGTTGATTGGTTCAGAGAAGCCATCTGTTGCATTGGAGACTTCATGGCATTTGAACTATTCGGTTGTATTTTATTTCTAACTCTGAGGTATATAGTAGCTTCACGAACTACTATTCTTTATCTATTCCGCTGCATTTTATTACTCTGTGTAAGTGATCTATGATTGATTTATTTAATGTATATTTTAAGTTTTGCCAAATTTTATTAACAATTCAGCATTTTGAATTATTCAAGTCGGACATGTACGGTTTTATTGTCGATTTGAATGGTCCAAAATAGCGGGTCGTTATAGTATGCATGTAAGTAAGTCTCTGTGTATATATGATGTATGCTTATCTGTTGTTTCTAACTTCTCTGTTCTTAGTTCTGAACATATGATTTTTGATCAAGTTTAAAATCCTTGCATGTGTGTAAAAATTTAAACAATATAGTTTAGCTTAAGCCTAATCTAGGAGTTAAATTAGATTCAAGTATCTGATGTCTACATAAAAAAAAATCCTCTGAAAATTTCGGAATTCAGTAATCAATCTAACACCATTGTTAAAATCAAATGTTATAATTGGATTGAACAATTATATAAACAAAATTGTCTCTGGAAGTTATGATTTTTAAATCAAAATCAAAATTTTTAGTAAAGCATTGAATGTGTAATTTGGGTTTTTACTGCAAATGGGGTTTCGATCTATAACTGATGATCTCTACATTTGGATTGCTTGAGATTCTTCATGGAGTTAGTATTTACATCAGAGAGTATAGTAAAAATACTTGAAGAATTTTTAAATCACTGAGAAGTTTTGAATTTGCTCAAATTAATTTATAACCTAGTTTTTGGGGTCTGCTGTAAATTGATTACTGCAACCCCAAATTTGCATCGAGTTGTATGATTTTTGGGGAGGAGAATGCATGGTGGGTCAGTGATCTATGGCCGAAGATGTGGTGCCTAATGGTGATCGGAGGTGATGATTTTGGGGTTACTGAAGATCGTGTTTGGGTTTCAGTAAACCATGAAAAGCTTGATTTTGAATCGAGGCTAGGGATGGGATTCTGTTGATCGTAGGTGATTGTAGGATGGAAGAGGGACTTATCAGGGTTGTCGCCGTTGACCGGAGGAGGTCCTGGTGCAGGTGCAGGTGCACGAGAAGGGGTGTGTGTCAGAACATTTGGGTTTTGTTTTGTTTGTGTTTCAGGATTTAGTTTGGGTAGTAGGGGAGGAGACTCGAGGGAGGGGAACTCGAGTACATTTAGTTGTGGCTCGGGTATTACTCACATGGTCACAGGGTTTAAGCTGTAGTATTTAACTGTTTTGTTTCAACAGTATTTAAGTTTTAATTTAAGCAGTTTTAAAATTTTAAAAGGGGGCAGATCATTTTAAAGGAAGTAAATGTACTTGTACTTGAATTCAAGTACATAAAGGGAGTTGAACCCAAATTAATGTTCAACCTGATATTTAATTAAAAAAATAAAATAAGTTTTAAACTTTAAAAAAGTTTAAGTTAAATTAAAATTCTTGTTTTTGAAATTTAATTGTTTTCATAAATAAACTTGTATAATGTTTTAAATATCTTAAGTTTAAATCTTAATATTTGTTAACTCCTCTTCGTTGGAAACTGGAAAATGTGGAGCGACCTAACTAGACCAACGACCTAAGAGACCTAGCGACCTAAAAGATAATGCGACCTAGCGACCTAAAGTTTATGCGACCTAGCGACCTAAAGCTTTAACGACCTAAAGTTTCAGCGACTTAGCGACCTATGAGCCGGAGCGACCTTACAACTTAAAGGATGGAGCGACCTAACGACATGATTGTCTTAGAGACCTAACTGTCCACCGACCTAAAAAGGCCGCGACCTAAGAAAGCTGCGACATAAAGGATGTCCCGACCTAAAGGAGGCCACAACCTAAGAGACTCAATGACCTAAAGACTCCAGCTATGGCTACAGGAAAGTACTCACGACCTATGATAGGTCGCTAACGACCTAAGATAGGTCGCTCTCGACCTATCTGCATGAATAAAGAAGCCGCCTATGCCATGCCGCTAGGGGATAGGTCGCCCACGACCCTGGACTTGTGCAAATCAGCATGCGTGTTCTTGTGAAAGAGAAGTCAGTGCATCTTAGGTCAGTCACGACCTACGACCTAACTTAGGTCGGTCACGACCTACGACCTAACTCCGATAAGTGCTTATAAATACACCCCGAGTTCCAACTAGAAGGGGACCTTTTGGCTCATTCATTTCAAGCATCGTTACTCTGCTGCATTCCGAACTACTTCAACACTTAAAGCTTTTGAGATACAAAGAACGCTTCAAGGAACTTCACGAAGAAATCATACATGTTCAACATGAATTCAAAGATTTTGATCGACATTGAAGTTGAGGCTACTTGTTCTAAATGACTTTAAACTCAAAGGGTGTTGTAATCGATGAATCTTGTAAAGGGTTGTAATAATATCAGCAATAAAGGAGTTTAAAGTGGACGTAGGCTCTCTCTTAAGCCGAACCACTATAAATATCGTGTCTTTTAATACTTTTATGTGATTCTTACTTTTTTCTGGTTCCCGTACCAACGGGTGGTGCTTTCACAACTACACTCTACACACCGGGGTGTTAGCGTTCAATTTTTAGCGTTAACATTTTTGGTGCTTTCACTGAGAATCGAACTCAGGCAAATCGTCATCATTGCTCCACGAAAGTTTGTTGAAGTAACCTCTCTGAAGACTAGAAGTTTATCCGAAATCATGGCTCCGGGTAGAAAGAGTAGATCTGTAAGATCTGGAAATGCTCAAGAGGGAACCTCCGCTTCCCCTGTATCGAATCAAGCAACTCCAACTGTCGGAGTTACAAAGGCAGAGCTGGATGCTGCAATCTTAGGGCTGAACCAGCAGATAAATGCCCAAAATGCACAATTCGAGGCTTAGAATGCCCAAAATGCCCTAATTCTGAATAGGTTGAACGATTTGCTTGGGGCAAACCGTCAACGGACAGGTAATGAAAGGAACTTTGCTGGCAACATTCATGATGCTGAAGAAAGGAATGCTCCTGAAAGGGCTGCTAGCCCCTTTGAACAAACACTTCCTGAGGTTGGTGGATCTAGAACTCGACATGATGAGGAGTATCTTTCTGGGATGGTCCGACAAATCATGAAAGAGAGTATGCAGAGGGTTGAAGACGAGAAAGAATGGGGTTTTGCCCCAAGTAAAACTCCATTTACTGAGAAAATCTTAAAGGCTGAATTCCCAAGGAAGTTTGTCCCTCCAACCATTCCAGCTTACAAAGGAACAAGTGATCCGAACGAATTCTTGTTTAAGTATGATTGGCACATGACAGGTGCCAGGGCTTCTGATGAAATAAAGTGCCGATATTTTCCTGTATACCTGGAAGGTGTAGCTCTGCTTTGGTTCACCAAGCTGCCAGTCCGATCTATCGATCAGTTTTCTGACTTAACCCGGAAGTTCAAGGAGCAGTTCAGACTATACGCTTCAAAAGCCAAGGATATTATGTCATTGTCAAGTTTAGAACAGAATCCGGGTGAAACTATCAGATCTTTCTTGAATCGCATTAATATAGCGCTGGCCGAGGTAGACAAGCAGAACCACGGATGATCTTGAACTATCTGATGAGGGCCATCGACAAGTCGAGCGAATTTGGAAAATGGCTTAATATGAAGGAACCAAATTCCCTTGAAAAATTCTACAAGAAAGCAGATGAGTTCATACGCCTGGAAAGCCGTCCTGTACCGGTAAAGGCAGTGTTAGAAAAAGCTGAAGATAACATTGCTGCTCCATGCAAGAGTGAATCTGCTAGACTGAAAAGGGAAAATAACGATGGAAAGAAACAGAAAAATCTGAAGAGGCCTCGTTCCTTCAAACCATCGGAATATACTCCTTTATCAGATACACCAGAGCATATATACCTTGCCACTAAAGATTCTGTTGAATATCCTAAACCTCCTGTTCTGAGAACCGGGAGGAAAGCTGTGCAAAGTGGGAAATTCTGTCGCTTTCATAATCAACCTGGTCATGATACCGACGAATGCCGCCAATTGAAAAATCTGATTGAAGAGTTGCTAAGGGAAAACAAGCTGCAGCAATTTGTGAAAAAGAATAGCAACAATCCCGCTTCGTCTAGTCAGGGGCAGCAAGCTCCTGCTCATCAGCCTAGGATAGGTGAGAAGGCAACAGGGCATGAATCTGGAAGGCCCATTATCAATGTCATTACAGGAGGACCTCACCCAGCAGGCAGAAGCTGGGGTGAGATGGAAAGGTATACCCGAGCTTTGAAATACGTACCGACCGAAGAAGATGTATTCGTTTTGGAAGGTGCTATGCCCCTGAAGCAGCAAAGAACCTTCAATGATGATATTGTGTTCAGAGCCAGGGATTCCGCAGGTATTGAAGCTCCTACCTTGGATCCCTTAGTCATCTCGGCTGGTATCGGGCCAGCTATTGTCAGAAGAGTTCTCATTGATTGTGGCGCATCCTGCAATATCCTCTTCATGAAAACATTCGACCAGATGAGGATCCCTATGGCTGATGTGCAAGCCTCATCGCAGAAAATCGCTGGCTTCACTGGGGAGCCAAAACAGCCGATAGGAACCGTTGGTTTGTTTGTGGAACTTGGAGAAGGAGAGAGAAAAGTGGTCCGCAAGCAAACTTTTGTGATTGTCGACGAATTTTCTGCTTACAATGCTTTCCTTGGCCGTCCAACTCTCGCAGCATTCAAAGTTGTTCTGGCCCCATGGTGCCTCACCATTAAATTTCCCACAGATAATGGAGTGGGAGTCATAAAAGGGGATCAAAATGAAGGGCGGGAATGTTATCTAACAGAGCTACGACAAACCAGAAAAAGAGAAATGGGAAAGGATGCGGCAGCCCCAGTCCGCATCAAAGAACCAGCCTTGTAGCAATTACAGGGCGGACCCTGCACTGGCGAGCACAGCGGAGCAAGGAAAGAAATGGATCCTAGAAAAGTCAGTGCAGGGGAGAATAGAGTGGTATCAGTGGAAACGACAATACCAGTACCTGTTGACCCAAAGGACTCAAACAAGGTGTTGAATGTGGGTTCACAACTTAATGTGTCGATTCAGAATATCTTAATATCTTTTTTAAAGGCAAATTTGGATGTTTTTGCTTGGACTCATGCCGATATGTGCGGAATATCCCCAGAAGTTGCAGTACACGCTCTAAATATTGATCCAAAATTCACACCTGTGAAGCAGAAAAGGAGAACTTAAGGTCAAGAAAGGTCAGCAGCATTAAAAGAAGAAGTTGATCGGCTCATGGAGAATAATTTTATCAAAGAATCTACCTATCCGAATTGGGTTTCGAATCCAGTGCTGGTTAAGAAAGACAACGGAAAATGGAGAGTATGCATCGATTTTTCAGATCTAAACAAGGCCTGCCCCAAAGACTGCTTCCCATTACCCAGAATCGATCAACTGGTAGACGGAACAGCGGGACACGAATTGTTATCTTTCATGGATGCTTACTCCGGATACAACCAGATCATGATGCATGAGCCAGATCAGGAGGACACAAGCTTTATCACTGACATTGGTCTTTACTGCTACAGAGTTATGCCCTTCGGGTTGAAGAATGCAGGGGCAACATACCAAAGACTTGTTAATGCTATGTTCAAACCGCAATTAGGTAAGACTATGGAAGTCTACGTCGATGACATGTTAGTAAAGTCTAAGAAAGCAGTGGATCACATAGAACACTTAGCGGACATGTTCGCAGTTCTCCGAAAATATGGAATGAAGCTCAATCCTTTGAAATGTTCAATTGGAGTGGAATCCGGCAAGTTTTTAGGTTTCATCGTGAGCGCAAGGGGCATCGAGGCTAGTCCAGCTCAAATTACCGCCTTAAAGGAAATCAAAGCTCCTAGAACAAAGAAGGAATTGCAAAGTCTCAATGGAAAAGTCGCCGCCTTGAGTCGGTTCATTTCCAAAGCCACAGATAAATGCATCCCATTCTTTGACGCCCTAAAGAAAGGAAAGAAAAACTTCGATTGGACTCCCGAATGCCAAAAAGCCTTTGATGAATTGATTCGCCATATGGAAACGCCTCCAATACTTTCTAGGCCTGGCGATGGCGAGGATCTTCTTATATACTTAGCAGTATCATCTCATGCTTTAAGTGCAGCGCTGATACGGGAAGACAAGAGGATTCAACATCCAGTTTACTATATCAGCAAAAGAATCACTGGGGCAGAGATGAATTACTCTAAGTTGGAAAAACTTGCCTATTGCCTACTAATTGCATCTAGAAAGTTGAGGCAATATTTCCAAGCTCATCCTATCAGAGTCCTCACTGATCAACCTTTAAAGCAAGTCCTGTTTCGCCCTGAGGCTTCGGGTTGTCTTCTAAAGTGGAATATTGAACTCAGTCAATATGACATCACTTATCATCCCCGAAAAGCAATCAATGGACAAGCTTTAGCGGATTTCATCGCAGAATTCACAGATAAGGGTAACAGTGAGGAGGAAGCAATCGACGATTCCCCGATCCAATGGAAGTTATATGTCGATGGCGCGAGAAACGACTACTGTTCTGGAGCCGGAGTTGTACTCGAGACCCCTGAAGATCGATCATTATGCTATGCACTAAGATTGGAATTTCCTTCAACAAATAATGAAGCAGAATACGAAGCCCTTATCGCTGGCCAAAGGATTGCTAAAGAACTAAACATCCGAGCATTACAGATCTTCAGTGATTCTCAACTTATTGTATGCCAAGTCAAGAAGGAATTCCAAGCGAAAGGAGGAAATCTGCCCGCCTACTTGTCAAAGGCTTGGGAACTTCTGTGTGACTTCGATCACCACACGATAAACCATATTCCTCGAGAACAAAACACGAAAGCAGATTCTCTCGCAAAGTACTCTAGCACCGGCGAAGCTTAATTTCTGGGGTTAGTCCCAGTAGAAGTTCTGTCGGCACCGAGCATTAATGAGATGGACATTGATTGGATCATGAGTATGTCTCAAGAGCAAGAATCATGGATGACTCCAATAATAGAATATCTTCTCAATGGCTCTCTACCAGGGAACTCAAAAGAACGACAAAAGCTACTGAGAAAAGCCTCTCGATATATAATCCAGGATGGCCGATTATACAGACGGGGATTCTCAATGCCATTACTTCGATGTGTATCCAGGGAAGAGTCCAAAACAATCCTAGCGGAGGTACATGGAGGAGAATGTGGTGATCATTCAGGTGGCCAAACATTAGCAAAGAAAATTCTCCGATACGGATATTTTTGGCCGGAAATTAATCGAGATGCTGCAAGCTATTCCCGGAAGTGTGACAGATGCCAAAGATTTGCTAAAATTCCTAGAGCACCTTCTACTGAACTCACACAGATGGTCAGTCCATGGCCATTTGCAATTTGGGGAATGGATCTCATTGGGCCGCTACCAATTGCCAAATCTGGAATTAAATATGCCATTGTTGCTGTAGATTATTTTACTAAGTGGGCAGAAGCTGAACCACTGGCTACTATCACCTCAAAGAAGATGATAAGTTTTGTGACTAAAAACATCATTTACAGATACGGTGTGCCTTAAAAAATAATTACGGACAATGGTACTCAGTTTGAAAGTGAAGAATTCCAAGATTTTTGCAAACGGTTCAAAATCCGAAAGAGCTTCTCAGCAGTAGCCCATCCGCAAGCAAACGGGCAAGTGGAAGAAGTAAATAAAATTATCAAGTCAACAATCAAGAAGCAACTTGAAAGAGCAAAAGGTGGTTGGGTCGATAAGCTACCGCTGGCACTATGGGCATACAGAACTACCCACAAAACTGCGACTGGGCATACTCCGTTTTCATTGGCATACGGATCAGAGGCAATGATTCCGGTAGAAGCAGAGGTCCCTTCACATAGAAGAATCCATTTCAATCAAGCGGAGAATGAGAAACTACAGCTTGAGGCACTAGATCTCCTTGATGAAAAAAGAGAAGAGGCTGAGCTCAGAATTGTATCTCATCAGCAAAAGATAGCCAGACATTTCAATTCCAAAGTTCGCCAACGCAGCTTTGAAATTGGAGATCTAGTCCTAAAGAGAATTATGACAGCAACAGGTGTGTTTGGGCCAAATTGGGAAGGACCATATGTCATAGGTCAAAAGCTTCTGGACAGCACATACAAACTCACTACTGTCGAAGAAGATCAAATTCCAAGGGCATGGAACAGCAATCACTTGCGTCCATACTTTACTTGAAAATTTTGTTGAAATATTGTAAAAAGAGTTATGAATGTATGATTCTTGTAATTAAAGGCAATTGTAAAACTGATGCAAGTAAATAATGAAAGAATATAAAGTGGATGTAGGCCCAATTTCCTGGCCGAACCACTATAAATCTTGTGTTCCTTATTATTATTACATGTTTGCTTTATTTTCGATATAAAAAGTACATAGAATGTATTGCTGAAATGTCGATTTAAATTTTTGCAGACAATGGAAGTGAAACTTGCACATGATAAGACCAAGTGATTCTCGCCAAATTTCGAGTCACAAAAGCCCCAAATTCAAATCCTAGATAGGAAGTACTTCAATTGAACGGCCTATGATTTCGACAGAAACGGGCCTTTGCTAATAAATTGAGATCGTTTGAACAAACAAACATCCAATTAAGAAGCTAATGCCCGTTCTCATGAACTTGCCTGACAATGAAGTACACTTCCTTGAATTAAACAAATTACTTGTAAAAAAAGGGAATGAAAGCTTGAAAAGAAAAAAAAACAGAGGATCGTTGAAAAGGCATAAGCAAGTGGACAAGGGAACAACCAAAGCCATCATCGGCAACACAAGTCCTCTTCGGAGGAACAACTCTTCGGAAGATGAAGACCTCTAATGGGTCATACGCCACAGAAAAGAAAGTTCTCTACTCAACAAAAAAGATTGGAGGAGTCATGACCCTCCAACCATGAGAGAGTAACTTCCAGGCGATGAAAACCCTCTCTGAGGCACATTTCACCAGGAGTTGAAGTGTAACAACCGCTCTTCAGAATTTCACTTCACCAGAGTTGAAATGCAAACAAAATAAAAGCCCTCTTCGGAGGCCCATTTCACCAGGAGTTGAAGTGTTACGACCGCTCTTCGGAATTTCACTTCACCAGAGTTGAAATGCAAACAAAATAAAGACCTCTTCGGAGGCACATTTCACCAGGAGTTGAAGTGTAACAGCCGCTCTTCGGAATTTCACTTCACCAAAGTTGAAATGCAAAACAAAATAAAGACCTTTCTGGAAGTCCACGTTTCACCGAGATTGAAATAAAACTTCCAAGTGTTGAAACGTGAAAAGGCTTTCTTCGAAGGCACAACTCTTTGGAGGTACACGTTTTACCAAGATTGAAATAAAACTTCCAAGTGTTGAAACGTGAAAAATCCCTCCTCAGAGGTACAACCCCCTCCCGGGGATACAATCAAGAAGAAAGACCTCTTCGGAAGCCCACGTTTCACCGAGATTGAAATAAAACTTCCAAGTGTTGAAACGTGAAAAGGCTTTCTTCAAAGGCACAACTCTTTGGAGGTACACGTTTCACCAAGATTGAAATAAAACTCCCAAGTGTTGAAACGTGAAAAATCCCTCCTCAGAGGTACAAATTTCTATTTTAAAAGAAATAATCCTCATTAAGAGCATACTTTAACTTTCAAAGGAAGAGTGATTTACCTATTCTAGAAAATAACCTTCCTCAAAAAAAAAAAGGAAGAAAGTTAAAGTACCCTTCAGAGGCCCGCTTTACCACATAGAAGAATTCACTTGGCAAAATGCGTACATAAGCAAAAGAAAAAAGTGATTTCTTCGAAGGACATAGCGTAAAAACTTATATGAAGGAAGTTGTACTCTACGAAAAATTTCTTCAAGAATGAAGTAATTATGCTTCAGAAAATAAGAGTGCAAGTCCCCTCAAAGTATAAAATATTGCAGCAAGCTTATGGTATGGGGGCAACATGGTATAGTTACATACAAAATGGTATAGCTACATCGGTGAAGTACGCTCAAACAACATACCACAAGCTCACCGTAATATCATATAAATAAACTTGTGCAAAAATGAATAATAAATGCATTCTCAAATTCAAACAAGAGTCTGTACAAATAAAGGATCATTTTATTCAATTGCAGATACAGGTTTCAAAATAAAAAAGCAGGGGTCGGTGCCTGCACAACATCCGACCATTACACAAAAAAGGAATCAAAAAGCCTGAAGCCCGACTCTTCACTTCTTCTTACCACCTTTGGACCCTTTGCCCGGCCGAATGATTAGCTTTTCAGGTCTATCTATAGGCATAAGGGAAGAAGGAGAGGGAGGTGCAACCGGTGCAACTTCTGGTTCCTCTTCAGTAGCAATGATTTTCTTCCCCCTCCTCTTCGACGTTCCGTGCTTCTTTCTCCTCTTCGAAGAAGACTCACTCCCTGGAGTAGCAAGAGCAGACAAAATTATGTCATCAGAAGGAGTCCGCTCCGGAGATATCTTACCTCCCTCAAGTCCCTCGTCTTTCTGCTCTTGCGAAGCGATATGGTCATCTAAGCCATGAAGAGCCTCTATTTGCTCCTCTTGTGACCCGGGCTGTGAAGTAGAAGGAGGAGTCACCTGAAGAGATGGAAGAGGGATCACCGGAGAAGGCGAAGTCTGAACGATGCTCGATGCTTTCTCTACAGGAGAAAAGAGGTTAAAGTCAGTAAAAAGAGGAGATAAAGGCTCATTAAGATTCAGGAGATAGTCAAAAAATTCATCAAGGTCATGGGAAGTGAACAAGCAATCAGTTTGAACTGGTCCAGCAATAAAGTTACCTGCGGCGGTTGTCTTTATCATTTCAATCTCATAATCCTGGGCTTCGGTGCTCTCCTGAGGCTTCTCTACAACATGGGGAGTTGTAACTCCAAGATCGGTTTTATCTTGAGGAATAGAAGATGAGCTAGGGCCAGCTATATCAACATCAGCTGAAACCGAAGGAGGAACAGGGGCATTTACAAGCGCTTCCTTCTCTGAGCACCCCTCCCTTGTCGTTTCAGCTCGAAATTTAGCAAGCTGCTCTTTTCCCCTAGCTAGCGCTTCCCGAGTTGCCTCATCAAAATAATATTCTTGAAGGTGGTCTTCGGAGTAACCAGCGCCTCCAAGCATATCTACAGCAGCCTCCCATACTTCAGCCAATGTAATCTCATATTTGGGACCCAAAAATGAAAGGCTGCCGTGCCCCAAGATACATTGAAGATAAAAATCAAATAATGTGGAGCCAATGTCAGCTTTGGTTGCTTGATGGGCTTCTTCGGCCGCGAGTTTACCAGCAACAGCCTCATCATGCTCCTTTTCGGCCATAGCAAGTCGAGTTTTTAACAACTCTATCTCCAAGCTTTGAGAGCCGGTCTGTTCTCGCAGCTGTAAAGTTTCAGCGCGATATTCTTCTATGACCTTCTCTTTGTGTGTAAGCTTATCTTCGACTGCCCTTTGACCGGCATGCGCATCTCATACTTGTTGCTGAAGCATGCTCTCCTTTTGAGAATAGGAAGTAGATGAAGTAGCTAATTCTTCCTTAAGATTTTCTACTTCCGCTTCCAGCTTTTCATTATAGGAAGCAATACTTCTCATTTCGGCGTCATGCTGCTCGAGAGTCTTCTGCCACTCAGTCTTATCGTTCTCCATTATGAGCATGGCCTCGAGATTGGCTCGGTTAACCCTCTGAAGCTCGTCGACAAGTTTTTGCCAGTTCGACATTATTTCAATATCGGTCCTGACAGTATCAAGATTTCGCAGCATAGCCGATTTGTCGAGAGGAACCAAGTTGAGATCAAATCGAACCCCTCTCAGGCACCACTGAGGGAATCGACTTTGAAGAGTGGGAGGACCTTGCCCAACTTGGTATGCGGGCCGGTTGATGATTGTTTGAATGTCGGAACGAACGGGGGCAGGAGATTGAGCAGGAACATTTTCAGAAACTGTCCGCATTGTTTCTTCAGTAAGTTTAGCCCGCTTGCTAGAAGAATCGTCCATGTGACCTTTACCTCTCTCATCGTCTTTCTTTTTTCGATATCATCATCTCTGTGAGGAGGGTCATGTCTTTCTTGTTCTCTTCGGTGACGTTCTTCATATGCTCGTCTCTCGTCTGCTTTTCTGATGGCCCTCTCTTCATCGGTTTCTCTTCGAGGGGGGAGATGATGTCTATTCGGCTGCGTCTCCTGTATTGTTTAAAGTCGTCATAATAAGAGCCGCTCCGCCCCATTGGAGAACCTGAAATTAAAGAAAAAACAAGGTTTGAGAATCTACCAGGAATAAGAAAGTCAAGTGCATCCTATGTGCGTGTGACGTGTAAAACTACTCGCGGCAAACTAGACTACAAACCAGTCATCGACTGAGGGGTAGTGGTAGTTATTGTGGAAAATTGCACTTCCGGGGCTGTGGAAGTGTGCTTGAGAGTAGAAGTTGCTTCAATCGCTGGAGATGTGACTTTGGCAATGGTAGGATCATCCCTAAAAAGTTCTTGAGAAGTGACTATTATGTCACTTAAACTCCCAAAAATATCAACTCCAAGATCAACGTTCTTATCAGTATGAGGAAGGGGCTCCTCTTCTTCAGTTATGGGGGCAAGTGCAGGCTTTTCGGACGGCTCCTCATCATCCCTTGGAGTGGAACATTTTACTAGTGAAGTTTCTATAGAGGTTCCTCCCCGCATGTGCTCTTTAATAGAGACCGGGGCATCAGGAGTTTTCATCGGAGAATCGGGAACTTCAGTTGGAACTTCATGAGGTTGAGTAGAACGAGAAGAATGTAAAAGCTCAAACCGATGAAGAATTTCATCTGTCAATAGAAATTTTGCGCTCCTCTCTTCAGCAGCCACAATGCTTAGCCTTTCAAAGACTGGCTTATGACTGGAATCTCTAGAAGGAGGAGGAAGTGCTGTAAAAATAAGGAATGGAATCAGCATCTAGCAATACGAACCATGAAAAACTTAGAATAAAATTGAAGAAAGAAGTGAAAGAAGATCTCACTTCCTATTCTCCAGTCTGCGTAAAATCCTGCGGGGCAACGAATATAGAAGAATTGATTCAAAAAACCATGTGCACTCTCCGGCAAATCCAAAATTAGTTTACGGTTCCTCGCACCTCTTACAAGTACAATTGAAGGGTGGTCCTTGTTCTTCGCAAAAGTGCACAAGTAACAGATTTCCTCAAAACTCGGAAGATGGTCAAGAGTTCTCCTGAACAGAACGCACAATCCCATCAAAATGGCATAGCCATTGGGATGCAGTTGGAAAGGAGAGATCGTTAGTCGAAGAAGGATTTGTTGAAGAAATTCATTAAAGGGAGGAATTACTCCACTTAAGCACATTTGGAGATTAATGGCAACAAAACCGGAAGGTGGTCTATCAGCAAAATCATTTGGTCCAGGGAGTAAAACTTCTGCCTCGGCAATGCCAAATTGAACGCATAATGATTAAGCACCCGCTGTTTCAGAAGGGTAGGAGTTCTTTTCGGAGGGTTCTCTAATGGAATAGCAATCGGGAAAGCCCCTTCGACGTGTTCTATCATTTCTTCTTGTTGAGACGTTATTCTACATAAGCAACTGGATGTTCAGATGTGAAGGTGCACGTTTCCTAAAAGTGTGAAGTGTTGTGCAAAACTAATAAAAATAACAAGCAAAATAACTGGAATTAAACTAGTTGACAACTGATCGATTGTGGGATTTCAGAACTTGTTAATTTAAAACTCAAGTGCAGTGTTAATTCAAACAAAATTTTAGCTTTGCTTTAATACTTCATTTGGGTCGGTTGATTTACAGCATTTCACTCACACAGTTCATTTAAGTTGATTATTCTTTATCAACTAATCTGTCATTCGATGTGGGCGGTCAGTGACAGTATATTCGTCCCATTTTTCTACAAATGTCATATTTAACAGGTCGACAGCTTTAAAGGGATCTATAAGGAAGTGCAATAGAATTCAAGTCCAAACAACTCAATCGGATTTTTTCAGAAAAAATTGCACAAGTCCTAGGTCGTCCAACGACCTAGTATAGGTCAGAACTCCCTTAGGACGCGTTGTGCAAGTTAAGAGGTTCAAGGCAATCCAAATCATCTAAGTCCTAGCTCGGTCGCAACCTAACCCAGTAGTTCAAAGCAATGCGCTTTCGCCTAAGTCCTAGGTCGCGAAAGTCCTAGGTCGCGAGGTTCTATAGGTCGCGCAGGTTCATGGGTCGGTTCTAATAGGATCTTAAGCAAGCTCCCGCTCAAGCGAAAAACCTCGCTTCCCTCCACCAATCACCTTCTTCTCCACTAACCCATTAACCCGTTATCACTCACGAGCAAGTCCATTATCCCCTTCGTAAAAATTCATCATTCCTACATGCCACCGAATCATCCAGGAATCAAACTCAAATACCTCCGATCTATTAATGTTACCGTGCCTTCTTGAATCACAACGATGACATATCGAACGGCAATCAAAGATCGATCGTAATAATCATTCAAAATAGGGCACAACACATGAATTGGACTCGAGGCGGAAAACGTGGATTCACAATTGGATGGCGATTATCGTGGGTTAGAGATTGAATTCACTTACGTAATATGTTGGTGAAGATGAATTGACAGCTAAATGGGTTGAATTTGCCTTCGAGAGCTTGAGAACTTGATAATGGCCGAATAGGAAGTTCAGAGCAGATGAGGTGAAAGAGGAACGACCTATGTCATTTATACCTCAGGGAAGTGAGATGTGAATCGACACACACGACCTAATTTCCTCGATAGGTCGCTCGCGACCTAACAACTCATCAGAGCTCGAGTTAAGAGAATCGAAGCACACGACCTATGACCTAGGCACGTACTTCGAGGGGCAAATGTTAACTCCTCTTCGTTGGAAACTGGAAAATGTGGAGCGACCTAACTAGACCAACGACCTAAGAGACCTAGCGACCTAAAAGATAATGCGACCTAGCGACCTAAAGCTTATGCGACCTAGCGACCTAAAGCTTTAACGACCTAAAGTGTCAGCGATTTAGCGACCTATGAGCCGGAGCGACCTTACAACTTAAAGGATGGAGCGACCTAACGACATGATTGTCTTAGCGACCTAACTGCCCACCGACCTAAAAAGGCCGCGACCTAAGAAAGCTGCGACATAAAGGATGTCCCGACCTAAAGGAGGCCACGACCTAAGAGACTCAACGACCTAAAGACTCCAGCTATGGCTACAGGAAAGTACTCACGACCTATGATAGTTCGCTAACGACCTAAGATAGGTCGCTCTCGACCTATCTGCATGAATAAAGAAGCCGCCTATGCCATGCCGCTAGGGGATAGGTCGCCCACGACCCTGGACTTATGCAAATCAGCATGCGTGTTCTTGTGAAAGAGAAGTCAGTGCATCTTAGGTCAGTCACGACCTACGACCTAACTTAGGTCGGTCACGACCTACGACCTAACTCCGATAAGTGCTTATAAATACACCCCGAGTTCCAACTAGAGGGGGACTTTTGGCTCATTCATTTCAAGCATCGTTACTCTGCTGCATTCCGAACTACTTCAACATTTAAAGCTTTTGAGATACAAAGAACGCTTCAAGGAACTTCACGAAGAAATCATACATGTTCAACATGAATTCAAAGATTTTGATCGACATTGAAGTTGAGGCTACTTGTTCTAAATGACTTTAAACTCAAAGGGTGATGTAATCGATGAATCTTGTAAAGGGTTGTAATAATATCAGCAATAAAGGAGTTTAAAGTGGACGTAGGCTCTCTCTTAAGCCGAACCACTATAAATATCGTGTCTTTTAATACTTTTCTGTGATTCTTACTTTTTTCTGGTTCCCGTACCAACGGGTGGTGCTTTCACAACTACACTCTACACACCGGGGTGTTAGCGTTCAACTTTTAGCGTTAACAATATTATTTCAAAGCTTATGTTGAAATATAAAAGAAAATTTTAAGTATATGTTTTATTAATTAGTGGAAAAATGATTTAAAATTAACAATTAAAGTTTAAGGTAATTTTATTAGCTTGGAATTAGAATTGTTAATTAATAATTAAGGGAAAGTAATTAATGATAACTTTATATTTTAATTTAAATTAATGAATTAAGATTAAGTTAAGATTTCAAAGTTAAATAAAGATAATGTTTTATGTTAAATAATAATAAAGTGTTAATGAATAATTATTTGGTTAATTAAGAATTTTAAGTTTAATTTATTTATTTACTTAATTATTTTGAAGGATTAATTAAGTAATTAATTAAGTATGGTTATTAATTTAATTAACTAATAATTATGATGATTAGATTAATGAATAATGATTAATTAATTGTAATTACTTATTAATTAAGTAATTAGGGGTTAATTAATACTTAATAAAGGTTTTATTAAGTAATAATTAGAGGTTTCCTTATCTAATAATTAAGAAGTTATTAATCTATAAATTCAAGTTAATTAAGGATTAACTATTTTTATTTAAGGTTAATTAATCTTAATTAAGAATTAATTAATTTTATTTATGGATTAATTAATTTGAAATTAAGATTGTTAATTAATAATTAAGTTTATTAATTGATGATTAAGAGTTGATTAATTAGTTAATTAAGTTTAATTAATTAATTATAAAGGTAATTAGTGATTAATTACTTTGTATTAAAGGATTTATTAATAATTAAGGTTTATTAATTAATATTTGAAGATAATTAATCTGTTAATTAAAGATTAATTTGGTTAATGAGTAAAGGATGAATTACTCAATTATAATTAATGAGATAAGTATGATCAAGTAAGTTAATTAATTTGTTAATTAATTAATGATAGTCACTTGATTAAGAATTAAGTATGTTTACTTAATAAAGTTTTGATAAGGCTAATTACTTAAGGTAAGTAATTGCAGAGGTAATTGAAATAAAGTAAATTACTGATTGGGAAGTAATTTTAAATGGGTATTACTTGTTAAAGTAATTAATGGTTTATTACTTGGTGTAATAAATCAAAGAATTCATAAAGTAATTAAAGGTAATTAAGAAGTAATTAAGCAATAATGAAATTAATTTAAGTTAGTTAACTAATGGAAGTAATTAATTAAGGTTCATTAATTGATATGATTAATAAAAATAATTAAGGATCAATTACTTGATTTAGGATTAATTAGTCGTGGTTGATTAATTAGGATGGTGATTTAATAATTGGTTTAACTAATGGTTATTTAAGCAAGATTTATTGTGATGAAGTAATTAATTTAATTAATTTTAAATTAATTATAGGTGAAGTAATTAATTTAATTCACTTTAAATTAATTAGAGATAGAGATGGTTAATTTAATTCATTTTAAATTAATTATGTTGTGGTATGAGTAAATCATTGCTTATGTATGAATGGATGACATTAATTGTCTTGAATGCTTTGTGGTCTCAGTAATGAGATAAGTATGGTTGTATGATATAAATACTTGGTTGCGTTGTGATGATTGCATAGATTATCAATTGGGATGTGGATATATGGATTATCTATTATGATATTGATGATATGGATTACCTGTTATTTGATAATGTTGATTATCAATTATTGATATGTGAGTTATCTATCTGTGTGTATATAGATACTGTATTGAATTGTTTTAAACCTTTAAAACAACTTGGACTAAAAAGATACGCTTTGGATTTCGATGAGACCAGGATCGGGTTTCGATATTTGGATATCCGAAAATCACATTGATTCCAAATAACGTTCGGTCGTGAATCAAAGTGGAGCTTTGTGAAGACTCGAGGTGTAAGGACTATACGTCAGTATAACTCTGTGGGTGATTCCTTAATGAGTTGATGGAATAGTACTTATAGGTTCGAGATGGTGGTTCAGAGTGCAAGGGTTATTGTCGTTAACTCTGTGGGTGATTCCAAAATGAGTGTAACGAGATAATGCCATCGGTTTCGTTCAAACCCGGAACGAACTTGTATGAATTGAATGCTTTCAGAACATCGTCAGGCGGACGATGAGCATTATAAGTGAAGTATTCACTAAAGGTAATCGTAACCTCAAGCCTCATCAACCGGGAATGGCTAAAACAGAGGAGGTGCAGCAAAGTTTCGTGGGTAGCCCCACTTGAGAGTAAGATTTACCCCTGTCTAGAGGTCCCTTTTTATTTCGGCTGTGTGGGCGGTTGAATAGCTACATCCGCCGGGGTTGTCTTATTTGGAACTGTTCAGTAAGGAATGGGTCCGGCTTTGTGTTGCAAGGGAGCGGGCGTACTCCTCGGTAAGGTGATCTAGGCCACGTACTGTGACGGGCGGTACCCAGTAGCCCTCCCATTGTATGGAATTCAAAATCCAGTAAGTGCCAACGGTTTTGATTGTATTGCCCACTTTTATGGCTAGTAGCTAGAATTTAATGAATGTAACAATTTTGGCTATTTCATATTTATTTGAAAAACCGAGACACTATTATAATATAATCGGATTTCCTATCAAATGTTTGGTTAGCGTAAGGTAAAAACTTTTCCATGTTTATGTGTGGGAAGTCTTACATGATACCTTTCTTTTCAAAAGGGTTTTTAAAAGTTAAGCAACTTTAACCGTTTACTCACACCAGACCCATGTCTGACCCGGAGTTTATTCTATTTTTCTTAAATTCTTGGGTACTCAAATTTTTACGAGTAGCCAAGGGATTCAGGTTAGGATTTTAGGTTGGCTTGACGAAATCTGGAGGAGAAAATGGAGCAGGAGGCTTCTGCGTATAGCTATAAAGTATTCCGCTGTGTGTTCTTTGAGTTGATGTCTTTGAGTTGTAATAACTAGACAGGTGTTTATAACTGTCTATTATGTGTTGTTTTAGCTGTGTATCTCTAATGTATATGATGCTATGTAAAGTGTTATGTGATTAATATAATTTATTCGTTCCGCTGTTTAGATTCTGATGTTGTTTCTTTCTTCTTCTCTATCTTTTCTCTTTTCTATTCCTTTCTTTCTTAAAGATGATGCGATTTTCTGGTGGTAGAAAGTCGGGTCGTCTCATTTTGGTATCAGAGCCTTAGGTTCAGTGAATACCTAGGCTCTATAGTGGTGTCTTTCTTGAGAGAGCGTATTTGTAATTTTTAATGTATATATATATATATATATATATATATATATATATATATATATATATATATTTCTACCTATCTGTTGGGTTACCTATTCAGGTTTTTTCCAATATAAGTTATAAAGGTAGATGGGGTAGTAGTGTGCGTAACACGACTACCATTAGTTGGAGTTTGAATGTTTGAGGTTGGAAGTATCTGTCGACATTGTAGACCTAATACCGTCTCGAGTGAGTTCTGTAGTGATGAAGGATTTCATTGATCTCTGAAGGAAACCTGTTAAGGTTCGGAGTTCATTTCTGAAGTTGAATGAGTAAAAATTGGATCTGTCAGTTGGGCAGAAGTGAGTGATGGTATTTTGATACCTCACGAAGTAGTAGCTGCGTGATGAGATGCAGTGACTATGGATGTCTCCGAAGATGTTTTCTTTGGAACAAGTTTAAGGAAGTGTATCAGCTTCAGTGTTGTAGCTGAGTTCAGCAGGATGTTTGTGTTTAGTTGGAGATCCGAGTTTCTCAAAGAACTTTGGATAAGAAGTCTTTGGCATATGTGTTAGCGGTGCAGCTCGGGAGTGTTCTGAGTTTCTACAGGAAGATTTCTTTGGCTTAGCATTCCTGGAGGTGGAATTCAGAAGCAGCAGTGAGGATCTATTTCTTCGGTGGATTAGTTTGTCGAGGATAAACTGTTCTGGATAGTGGAGGGAGAACAGTATCTTGGATATTGGATTGGTTGATCGCAAAAGTGACTTGCGATAGTTGGATGATTATCTTAGATAGTCTTTTGTTTGGATTTGTGGCATCTCTAGAGGATGTGGGAGTTATGGGATTGCTGAAGATTTTTCTGGATATATCTTCAAGAAAGTTAGAGATTTGCCCGCATTGGAGATTGAGTTCTGAATCGACTTGAGGTCAGGAGTGAATACCGCTGACTCAGCTGGGTAGAAGGTTGTCTCCTAGGTTGATTGTTTGGTGAAGTAGCTCTGTATTTCTTGGAACTTCTATTGAACCATATTTCCGAGATGTGATGCTTTGTCGGTGCTTGTGTTCATTCGATGGGATTTTCATCTGCTCCAGATCAGAGTTGTGCAGCGGAAGAAAGGTGGCTGTTGTTCTTGAGTAGAAGCAATTGAAAGTTGCAGTATTTTGGATTAGAGAGTTTTCTACTGAATTTATTTTTCAGAATCTGAGGCAAGTTGGCGAGTAATTCTGTTCTGTCTTTTCCAGATAGGAGAAGTTGTTTTCTTCTGTTGATAGTAAAGTTTGGTTTTGGTTTTTGGATTGATCTCGTAAGGATCAGTTTGTGAGTTGTTGTGATCTAGTTTGTTTGCAGAAGCATCAGCAAAAGTTGAGCTGATCAGGAAGTGTAACAACCCGCATATTTATCGAGTTTATATTTAAATATTTTATTTAAATATTAAATCGTTAATCGAATTTTGGTCCGAAAAGCTACTTTTTGCAAACGGTCAAATTAGGACCTGAGACCACTTCCATTGAGTTCGAAATGCCATTTACAACTTTTTTAAGTATAAACATCGATAGGTTTGGAGTTAGTGAAATTTCACTAACTTTTCCCGCTTTGGACTTTGGGTTAGTTTAGCCTATTAAGCCCAAGTTCCAACCCTCTTCTACCCACTCTTCATAAATTTCCTATCTAACCCAAGCTTTGGCATTAATGGTGAAGAGAATGGGAAATTAAAACTCCAAGCTCAAATTCAATTGCAACTCCAACATTCAACTCCAAATTCAAGTAGAAGATATTGGATTCAAGCTTTGGATTGCTTCTCCTTGCTTTCAAGCTTCATCTTCATAAATTTTAGTGCAAAGGTGAGATTTTTATCCCACAAATCTAGTCTATATCTATATTGGACTGTTGGGAATGATTCCCTATCACTTTAGTATGCACATTTGCATTTGGTTTGGATTGGATTGGCGAAAAACTCCAAATTTTAGTATTTTCGGTGAAAAAACTGCACTTAGGTCGTTCTGGAAGAATTGGCACTTAGGAATTAGGTCGCTCACGAGTTAACTCGTTAGGTCGCTCGCGAGTTAGTACCATAGGTCTCTGGGCCATCTAAATGCTTGTTCGTTGTTAGGTCGTTCGGGCTTAAGTCGTAGGTCGTATGGCCTTAAGCCGTTGGTCGTATGGCCTTAAGTCGTAGGTCGTCTCCGACCTAATACTGCTATTTCACTAAGTCGCGCGAGCCTTAAGTCGTAGGTCGTCTCGGACCTAATATCACTAAGTCGCGCGAGCCTTAAGTCGTAGGTCGTCTCCGACCTAATATCACTAAGTCGCGCGAGCCTTAAGTCGTAGGTCGTCTCCGACCTAATACTGCTATTTCACTAAGTCGCGCGAGCCTTAAGTCGTAGGTCGTCTCCGACCTAATATCACTAAGTCGCGCGAGCCTTAGGTCATAGGTCGTAAGTCGCCTTAGGTCGTAGGTCGTAAGTCGCCTAGGTCGTAGGTCGCTCGGTCCTGCTTCTGTCCCTAAGTCGCGAATACCTTAGGTCGTGAAACCTGTTAGGTCGCGTTGTACTTTAGGTCGCATGACCTATAGGTCGCTTGCTCCAATTAGGTCGCTCGGCCACTTTGTTAAGTCACTCGTCCTGTTGCTCTGTTAGGTCGCAACCTCTGTTAGGTCGGCCATGTTGGGTCGCGAGTCATCGTTAGGTCGCGAACACCTCTAAGTCGCAACCACTAAGTCGCTTGACACCTTAGACCCCTAGGTCGCAACCATTAGGTTGTACCGTTTTGGACGGGGCGCTGCCCCGCACCCCGCCGGAGGCGCTGCCCCCTGGACCCCTGCGACCTGACCGGGCAGGTCGAACCCCGTAGCGGTGGCGTTGCCCCCGCACCCCCACCTTGGGGGATTGCCACCCCCTGGATCCCCCCTCCGTAGGGGATCTTATATGAAAAACATTCAACAGAACTTGCTGCGCTGATTTCCTTAGATTTTTATCACATCTTCGAATGTGATCTTTGTGATTGATTGTTCCTATAATCGCCTTTGTGATTGGTCACTTTAAATTATAAAGGTTTCAAAACTAGTAGTAAATTTCAAAACTCTTTCAATAAAAGGATTTCAACTCTATTTTTAATAACAAAGCTCTTTTTCTTAACCCGTTTTCCAATCTATTAGTATATACAAATATTTACCTTACTCGGATGAGAAATCTAATTAAACGGCTTAGTAAAACAAGTGGTATGAAACGCTTGCGTTTGCTTCGTCGGTTAATTCTTGGACTTGTTCGATTGAACCTCTTGTGACAATTTTCTAGTGAAGATTTACAGTTTGCTCGTAAATATTTAAGTTAAGCAAGTGGTTATGGGACATGAAGCTAAACTTTTATACTTACTAGCTTAGTGTAATTGACACTTCTCGTTGATCATGACGATCATTCTTATGATTTAGATTAGCAATTGTGCGATGTCTCTTGTTTGCTTGGTTAGACAAGACACCACTTGTGTGATTCCACTCACACATACCTTTTTGGTTGCTTGGTCAGTCTAGACACCACTTGTGTGATTCCATTCACATATATCTTTTTGTTTGCGAGGTTAGACTAGACACCACTTGTGTGATTCCACTCACACATACCTTTTTGCCTTCTTGGTTAGTCTAGACCTCAATCTGTGTGATTTCGACTCACACATATGGGTAGCTCCCCATGGTCTCTGGACCGTCATGTGATAGGCCTCTTTCTCTTTTTATGATTTCTGGATTTCTCGTGTTGATTTCTGTAATTTTTGTCATTGACTTGTTATGAGTACAAGTTTAGGGTATGATGCCCTCTTTCGATCCTTGAGAAGATTCTTGTGATATCGATTTATCTCTTATTGATTGATCTTCTGTTGGTCATCATTTGCATACTTATAGTAGTATGTCAGTATGGATATTTTATGTTTATGCCATATCTTTTATTTTGTACCATGTCATCTGATATTTATAGCTAGACTGATCCGTTTATTATTTTCTTAAATAATACTCGGGTCAGACCGAGATGTTATAGGTGCTTCTGCTTGACTTCTTCCCGGGATTCGGCACTCTAACTTTTGGCTAACTATTTAGATTAGCAGTTTTTGTTGTATACACTTGAGATATAGACTCATAGTTGTATTCTTTTGTATAGCGCGTGTTGCTATTCTTTTGTATTATTGTGGATCTTTTGACCACTACTCTGATGTACACTTTCATGTGTTAGTTATATATTCATATCTTCTTCCGCCTTTGTGATATGGATGTCTGTGACTGATTTGCGTTATGCTTATTTCTATGTTTGTTTCCGAAGATTATTTATAGCCACCGTGTGATAAGCAATTACATGGATGGTCGCTCCTCAACAGCCTTATTCTCCGTGCTAGTTAACAGCACTACTCCGTAGTGTTCTTGGCTAGCGTGGGTATAGAGGTGGGGCGTCACAGCTTGGTATCGGAGCCAAACTTCGGAACAATGTAGAATAACTTAACAAGGATCATCGTCCTAAGTCTATCTTAGGAGTCATACCATAGGATTAATTCGAGTCTTCGTACCGATTCATCCTATTTCCTTTATGATTCCTAGTTTTATCTATCAAGATTGCTTGATGTTCATTGGTGAATAACCTTCTTCCTTCTCTTCTTTCCTTTTTAAAGGAAGAGAATGACTAGACCAGGCCGTCCCAGAACTGGATCATCTGGTGCTGCTCTCCCGGATGGAGTTTTTATGACTGCTCAACAGCTTCTTGATTTAGTAACTAATGCTCAAGCAGCTGGAGCTAACCCGGAACCTACTCACCCAAAGTCGGGATTTGCACGCTTGTGAAGCGATTACACCAACTTGGGTGGGAAGCCCTTCAAAGGTTCGGAAAATATCATCGAGGTCCAGGCTTGGTTAAAATCATGCGATCGAATCTTTTCTCGCACGAACCTTATCGATCTCCACCGTGTTCAGATGGCTTCCAGCATGCTCCAGGAGAGAGCATTGGACTGGTACGAACTCCTTATTTCAGAAATTAATGAAGAGGATCTTACCTGGGAGCAATTTCAGGGACGCTTCGAGTTAAAGTTTGTACCAGAAGCTGGGAAAGTAACCTTGGCTCGACGTTTTATAGACCTTGTTCAAGGTCAATCCTCTGTGACTGATTACGTCGCAGCCTTCGAGTCGCTTTCCAAATATGGGGTTGAATACATCAACACCCCATTGAAGAAGAACCAGAGGTTCGTTTATGGCTTAAATAAGAATCTTAAGAAGCCACTACTCCTGAAACTAGAAGTCGCATTTGATCAACTCGTCGATATCGCTCTTCGTCTTGAAGAGGCTGATAGAGAGAGTGATGTTGAAGTGGAAGGCGCTAAACCAAACTTCAACAACAAGAAGAGGCCAAACAAATTCAAGGGTCCTTATCCCAACAAAAAGGGTAAGCAGGCAACCCCTGCGGCAAAGTCTCCTTCTCCTAGTGGTGCGAGTTGCTTCAACTGTGGGTCTGGGGATCATTATGCGAATAAGTGCTCTAAGCCCAAATCTTGTCGCTATTGTAAGAGCCTGGATCATTACATACATCAATTCCTCAAGCGTAAAGGCAAGAAGGAAGGAAAGTTGAATGTGGCTCAAGCCCCTGGCAACACATCTCGTAGCTAAGGTATTTCTCATTCCATTCTTGATGGTACATTTTATTTCATGATCAACCTATTAGAGTTCTCTTTGATACGGGTGCATCCCATTCTTTTATATCAAAGGAACTGGTAGACACTTTTTCCTTAAGTGTTACTGCATTGATGACTTCTTTAAAAATTGCGAATCCTGTTGGTGGATCCGCAACTCTTAGTTTGCTTTGTAAAGATGTGGAGATTATTTTATGTGACTTTTCTTTCCTAGCCGATTTGCATGTCATGCGTTACTTAGGCTTTGGAATAATTTTGGGAATGGATTGGCTTAACCGTTATCAAGCCCATATCCTATGTCCTGAGCGGACTATTCATCTCCTATCTGTTAAACAGATTTCTGTTAATCTTAAAGATTCAAAATCCTGTTTGGTGGCATCTTTATATTCTTTAAATCCTCGTGATGAGGATGATGATGATGAAGATGATATTATTTCTCGTATTCACGTTGTTCGTGAATTTTCCGACATATTCGAGCCCGTTTTAGGTTTACCACTTAAACGAGCAATTGAGTTCAGAATTAATCTTATTTCTGGAGCTCAACCTATTACTCGTTCACCTTATCGCATGTCCAATAAGGAAAATGAGGAGATGCGTAAACAATTATCCGAATTGGAGACGAAGCAATTTATTTGCTCTAGTTCCTCACCTTGGGGAGCTTCAGCTATTTTCGTGAAGAAATATGACGGTACGCTTAGGCTTTGCGTTGACTATCGCAAGATTAACGATCTGACTATTAAAAATAAATATCCTTTACCTCGGATTGATGATCTATTCGATCAGCTTAGTGGTGCTAAGGTCTTTTCACAATTAAACTTGGCTACCGGTTTCCATCAGCTTCGCATCGCAGAGGATAGCATTCCTTTGACATCATTCCGTACTCGATATGGATCTTATGAATGGCTTGTTATGCCATTTGGGTTAACGAATGCTCCAGCTTATTTCGTTGACCTCATGAATCGAGTTTTCAAAGATTTCCTCGATCGGTTTGATCTCATATTCATTGATGAAATTCTTGTGTATTCAAAAACCGAGGAGGAATATGAAAAACATCTTCGGATTGTATTGGAAACTCTTAGGAGTAATCAATTAAAGGCGAAATTTTCTAAATGCCACTTTTGGCAATCTCATGTGAAGTTTCTCGGTCATATTATTTTCGAATCCAGAATTTCCGTGGATCCTTCAAAGATTGAAGCGATTCAAGATTGGAAAAGACCTGAGAGTGTGACTGAAATCCGTAGCTTTCTCGGATTGGCGGGCTATTACCGTCGTTTTATTAAAGACTTTTCTAAGATTGTCATGTCTCTTACTGGCTTGACTAAGAAGGGAGTTAAATACATTTGGTCGGACAAATGTGAAGCCTCTTTTCAGAAATTGAAAGAACTCCTTTCCGATGCTCCTATTCTTGTTATTCCCGTGGGGAATCAAGATTTTGTTGTTTATACTGATGCTAGTCGCGTTGGTTTGGGTGCCGTTCTTTTGCAAAAAGAACGTGTTATTGCTTATGCTTCTAGGCAATTAAAGCCGATCGAGACTAGATATGTCACACATGATTTAGAACTCGCGGCTATTGTTTTCGCCCTTCGGATTTGGCGTCATTATCTATTGGGAGAGAAATTTATTCTTTATACGGATCATAAGTCTCTGAAATAATTATTTTCTCAAAAAGAACTTAATTTACGTCAACAGCGTTGGCTCGAGTTTCTTGCACCTTATGATCTTGATATTCTTTATACCCCCGGTAAGGGTAATCGTATCGCCGATGCTCTTAGCCATAAACAACAAGCAGTTGTTTCTATGATGATATCCGAATGGAACGATCTCGAGATTTTATTCACTTGTGAGATTCGAGAGCGCGTATCCGATTTATGCTCATCGCTTGTTTTATGTAGCCTTGAGGCTCATCCTTCTCTTTTAGACCGCATTCTTGAAGCTCAAGGGCTAGATCCTGAATTGGCTCTTCTTGGCCAAAATGTTAAGGATAAAATTGATATTGAAGGTTTGAAAGACTTTGATATTGATTCTCGTGGCGGCATTCGAAAATTTGGTAGACTTATCGTACCAAATATTGGAGATCTTCGTAAAGATATTTTAGAAGATTCCCATCGTTCTAAATTCACCATTCATCCCGGTAGTAGTATAATGTACGCTGATATGAAGCGACTTTATTATTGGGAGGGAATGAAATCTGATATTGCTAACTTTGTTAAGTGTTGCATGACTTGCCAACTTGTCAAGGCCGAACATCAAAGGCCTGGTGGGTTATTACAACCTTTAGAAATTCCAATTTGGAAGTGGGATCAAATTTCCATGGACTTTATAGATGGCCTTCCCCGTTCTCGTTCGGGTCATGATAGCTTATGGGTGATTGTTGATAGACTTACTAAATCCACCCATTTTATTCCGGTTCGATCTAACCGAACCGTTCCTCTTTTGGCCAAACTATTTGTGAAGGAAATTGTAAAATTGCATGGAGTTCCTACTTCTATTGTTAGCGATCGTGATCCATTGTTTACTAGTGGATTTTGGAAGAGTCTTCAAAAAGCTTTAGGAACGAAGCTTAATTTTAGTACCGCTTATCACCCCCAGTCCGATGGACAAACCGAGCGTGTGAATCAAACTCTTGAAGATCTTCTTCGTGCTTGTGTGCTTGATTTTGGTGGAAGTTAGGAAGATCATATTTCACTTGTTGAATTTTCCTATAATAATAGCTTCCAATCTAGTATTGGTATGGCACCTTTCGAGGCACTCTATAGAAGGCCATGCCGATCTCCTTCTTGTTGGTTTGAGGCCGGTGAGAAGCTGGTTTTAGGTCCAGACTTTATTCGTGATTCCACAGAAAAGATTGAACTTATTCGACATAGGATGAAAGAAGCCTAGAGTAGACAAAAATCCTATGCCGATAATCGAAGAAGGAAATTAGAATTTTCTATTAGGGATCCTGTTTTTATTCGTGTTTCACCTATGAAGGGTGTTGTACGTTTCAGTCGATCGGGGAAGTTAGCGCCTCGATATATTGGGCCATTTCCTATCACTAAACGTATTGGTTCCATGGCTTATCGCCTTGCATTGCCGGCTCAGTTTTCTGCTATGCATGATGTTTTTCACGTTTCTCAATTACGAAAATGCCTTCGGGATTCCGATTCTATTCTTGAGCCTGCTGTTGTGGAAGAAATTGAAGTTTCACCGAATTCAACTTATAAGCAGCATCCTATTCGAATTATAGCTTCTGAGGTTAAACGACTTCGAAATAAAGATGTTCCGCTTGTGAAGGTTCAATGGTCCTCAAACCCTAAGGATTGTTTTTGGGAATCCAGAGAATTCATCGAGCGTACACATCCGGACTTGCTTACTCCTGCTCTTTGAGGTGAACTTCTTATTTCAAATTTCTCTTGTGTTAATATGCTTTTATGGTTGTTACTTTTTATTTCCATCTTATATATATATTGCGAGGACGCAATTTCTTTAAGGAGGGGAGTCTGTAACAACCCGCATATTTATCGAGTTTATATTTAAATATTTTATTTAAATATTAAATCGTTAATCGGATTTTGGTCCGAAAAGCTACTTTTTGCAAACGGTCAAATTAGGACTCGAGACCACTTCCATTGAGTTCGAAATGCCGTTTACAACTTTTATAATTATAAACATCGATAGGTTTGGAGTTAGTGAAATTTCACTAACTTTTCCCGCTTTGGACTTTGGGTTAGTTTAGCCTATTAAGCCCAAGTTCCAACCCTCTTCTCCCTACTCTTCATAAATTTCCTAACTAACCCAAGCTTTGGCATTAATGGTGAAGAGAATGGGAAATTAAAACTCCAAGCTCAAATTCAATTGCAACTCCGACATTCAACTCCAAATTCAAGTAGAAGATATTAGATTCAAGCTTTGGATTGCTTCTCCTTGCTTTCAAGCTTCATCTTCATAAATTTTAGTGCAAAGGTGAGATTTTTATCCCACAAATCTAGTCTATATCTATATTGGACTGTTGGGAATGATTCCCTATCACTTTAGTATGCACATTTGCATTTGGTTTGGATTGGATTGGCGAAAAACTCCAAATTTTAGTATTTTCGGTGAATAAACTGCACTTGGGTCGTTCTTGAAGAATTGGCACTTCGGAATTAGGTCGCTCACGAGTTAACTCGTTAGGTCGCTCGCGAGTTAGTACCATAGGTCGCTGGGCCATCTAAATGCTTGTTCGGTGTTAGGTCGTTCGGGCTTAAGTCGTAGGTCGTATGGCCTTAAGTCGTAGGTCGTATGGTCTTAAGTCGTAGGTCGTATGGCCTTAAGTCGTAGGTCGTATGTCCTTAAGCCGTTGGTCGTATGGCCTTAAGTCGTAGGTCGTATGTCCTTAAGCCGTTGGTCGTACGGCCTTAAGTCGTAGGTCGTCTCCGACCTAATACTGCTATTTCACTAAGTCGCGCGAGCCTTAAGTCGTACGTCGTCTCCGACCTAATATCACTAGGTCGCGAGAGCCTTAAGTCGTAGGTCGTCTCCGACCTAATACTGTTATTTCACTAAGTCGCGCGAGCCTTAATTCGTAGGTCGTCTCCGACCTAATATCACTAAGTCGCGCGAGCCTTAGGTCGTAGGTCGTAAGTCGCCTTAGGTCGTAGGTCGTAAGTGGCCTAGGTCGTAGGTCGCTCGGTCCTGCTTCTGTCCTTAAGTCGCGAATACCTTAGGTCGTGAACCCTGTTAGGTCGCGTTGTACTTTAGGTTGCATGACCTATAGGTCGCTTGCTCCAGTTGGGTCGCTCGGCCACTTTGTTAAGTCGCTCGTCCTGTTGCTCTGTTAGGTCGCAACCTCTGTTAGGTCGGCCATGTTGGGTCGCGAGTCATCGTTAAGTCGCGAACACCTCTAGGTCGCAACCACTAAGTCGCTTGACCCCTTAGATCCCTAGGTCGCAACCATTAGGTCGTACCGTTTTGGACGGGGCGCTGCCCCGCACCCCGACGGAGGCACTGCCCCCGGACCCCCGTGACCTGACCGGGCAGGTCGAACCCCGTAGCGGTGGCGTTGCCCCCGCACCCCCACCTTGGGGGGTTGCCACCCCCCTGGATCCCCCCTCCGTAGGGGATCTTATATGAAAAACATTCAACAGAACTTGCTGCGCTGATTTCCTTAGATTTTTATCACATCTTCGAATGTGATCTTTGTGATTGATTGTTCCTATAATCGCCTTTGTGATTGGTCACTTTAAATTATAAAGGTTTCAAAACTAGTAGTAAATATCAAAACTCTTTCAATAAAAGGATTTCAACTCTATTTTTAATAACAAAGCTCTTTTTCTTAACCCGTTTTCCAATCTATTAGTATATACAAATATTTACCTCACTCGGATGAGAAATCTAATTAAACGGCTTAGTAAAACAAGTGGTATGAAACGCTTGCGTTTGCTTCGTCGGTTAATTCTTGGACTTGTTCGATTGAACGTCTTGTGACAATTTTCTAGTGAAGATTTACAGTTTGCTCGTAAATATTTAAGTTAAGCAAGTGGTTATGGGACATGAAGCTAAACTTTTATACTTACTAGCTTAGTGTAATTGACACTTCTCGTTGATCATGACGATCATTCTTATGATTTAGACTAGCAATTGTGCGATGTCTCTTGTTTGCTTGGTTAGACTAGACACCACTTGTGTGATTCCACTCACACATACCTTTTTGGTTGCTTGGTTAGTCTAGACACCACTTGTGTGATTCCATTCACATATATCTTTTTGTTTGCGAGGTTAGACTAGACACCACTTGTGTGATTCCACTCACACATACCATTTTGCCTTCTTGGTTAGTCTAGACCTCAATCTGTGTGATTTCGACTCACATATATGGGGTAGCTCCCCATGGTCTCCGGATCGTCATGTGATAGGCCTCTTTCTCTTTTTATGATTTCTGGATTTCTCATGTTGATTTCTGTAATTTTTGTCATTGACTTGTTATGAGTACAAGTTTAGGGTATGATGCCCTCTTTGGATCTTTGAGAAGATTCTTGTGATATCGATTTATCTCTTATTGATTGATCTTCTGTTGGTCATCATTTTCATACTTATAGTAGTATGTCAGTATGGATATTTTATGTTTATGCCATATATTTTATTTTATACCATGTCATCTGATATTTATAGCTAGACTGATCCGTTTATTATTTTCTTAAATAATACTCGGATCATACCGAGATGTTACAGGTGCTTCTGCTTGACTTCTTCCCGAGATTCGGCACTCTGACTTTTGGCTAACTATTTAGATTAGCAGTTTTTGTTGTATACACTTGAGATATAGACTCATAGTTGTATTCTTTTGTATAGCACGTGTTGCTATTCTTTTGTATTATTGTGGATCTTTTGACCACTACTCTCATGTACACTTTCATGTGTTAGTTATATATTCATATCTTCTTCCGCCTTTGTGATATGGATTTCTGTGACTGATTTGCGTTATGCTTATTTCTATGTTTGTTTCCGAAGATTATTTATAGCCACCGTGTGATAAGCAATTACATGGATGGTCGCTCCTCAACAGCCTTATTCTCCGTGCTAGTTGACAGCACTACTCCGTAGTGTTCTTGGCTAGCGTGGGTATAGAGGTGGGGCATCACAGGAAGGATCTATAGGCATCCCGGATCATCCGGTAAGTTTTGAGGTTAAATAACGGAAGAATTTGGAATTCGAAGTTGGAGACTTCGATGTTGTTAAGATTTTCTCTGGTAAAGGAAGCAATAAGTTTTGGTAAGCTTCGAAGTATTGGAATCTTCTGATTTTTTGTAGAGATCAGTGCTTTGGTTTGAAGAGTTGAATTGCCAGTTTGTAAAACTGGAGTTTAAATTATTTCACGTGTCTCTGAGGGAGTATGTGTTTTGGTTCATCACTAGTTTTGAGACCAGTAGTTCGGTGAAAGTTTTAGTTGTTGATCATTGTTGTCTTTGGTCTGGTATCTTGTGTAGTTTATAGATCTAGCTGAGTAGAAACTCAGTAGTTGCAGTATAGCTAGTTTGGATTTAGTAGAGCGAGTATCCCTGTGTCTGTACTGGGGAAACTCGAGATAATTTTAGGAAGTTTATTCGGATCTGTGTCCGAATAGCTAGTGTCGTTTATTTATTTGAATTGGTTGTTTGGATGTAATTGTTTGTTAGATTGATAGTGTATGGCTATTATGAATGTTTGAATTGGTTGAAATAAATTTAAACTGTGGATTATCTTTGTTTTAAATTTCGAGGACGAAATTCTGTTAAGAGGGGAGAATTGTAATATCCTGGAATTTCCAGGAGTTTAAAATGATGATAATTTCTTAATTTAAATTATTTGAAATTGATAAATTGTTATTTTTAGGTAAATAAACAAGTAATATTTGAAGTATGGTTATAAACTGGTATATTATTTTCAAAATTTATAAGTATGTTTAATATTTATTTCTGTGTATTTTAAATTGATTTTAAATAGGATAAATTTATTTGTAAATAATAATAAGCTTATATTAAAATTCATATTTATTTATTTAAATTTCTTTTAGATTTTGTTTTTAAATTTGACTTTGAAAATGGATACAAATTTGAATTCAAAGAAATACATACATTTTAAAATAAAATGATAATATAGTTTGGTTTTAAAATATATAGATAATGTTTTTAATTTAAAATAAGATTTTGTTCTATTTTTCTTTTTATAGAAAATTATCAATAGAAATTTGATTTGTGTTTATTTAATAAGAATGAATACAAGGCTTTTTGAAACAACATTTTAAATGAGGATTGCAATATTGTATATAATTTTATTTAAAATCATATTTGGTTTCATTTCTTTTTAAAGATTGTACTTATATAAATTAGCATACATTTATAAAAGTAAAAATGTATTTGTTTATTAGAAATTTAATTAGGAAAGCATTTACAAATTATTAAAACATATTAGTTAATTAGGAAATTAATTTAAAAACCTTTAAAATCTTTTATAAATAATATAGAAATAAAAAGGACAAGTGTTAAGTTTAAAAACTCACTTGATAACATGTGTTAGCATATTAATTAAAGTTGAGACAAGTGTCCATTTTCTTTTTAAATTTTCTGTTAAATTCATAAAATCTGAAATCTACCCTATATAAACCCTCTTTCTCATTTTCCTTAATTCTTTGTTCATTTCTAAAAAGAAAACTAAAACCATCAATGAAACTTTTACTCATTCCAAACCAGAAATCTTCAAAACAATCTTCAAAAATCAATTCCTCAAAATAAAACCTGAAACACTCCTCAACTCAAATCATGCTCAATTAAAAAACCTGACATTGAAATGCAAATCAAACTGCATGTCTGCAGTTTATTTTCAAACCAAATCTGCATTTGAATGTCTGCAGTTTTTCTCAAAACAAAATCTGCAATTATTCCTCAAACTCAAGTATCTGCCTCAAAACATCAAATGAATGCAAGATAGCAATATTAGATCTGCAATTTCCTGTCTGCATCAACTTTCTTATGTATGCAAACCTGAAACAAGTTGTTGAAGCAATCTGAAGCTTTCTGTTTCAAAAAGGGGATCATCTTCAAAATTCAGAGCATTTTGCAATTTCCTGTTCTTTTTCCAAAACCCTGCACTGCATTTCTTATTAAGGTGAGTAAACATTTTAAAATTAAAGTTAAGTAGATAATTATATTGTTGATTTTGAAATCTGTGATGATAACTATTATGTATGTATGCATGTAAGTAAGTCTCTGTGTATATATGATGTATGCTTATTTGTTGTTTCTAACTTCTCTTTTCTTAGTTCAGAACATATGATTTTTGATCAAGTTTAAAATCCTTGCATATGCGTAAAAATTTAAACAATATAGTTTAGCTTAAGCCTAATCCAGGTGTTAAATTAGATTCAAGTATATGATGTCTACATAAAAAAAATCCTCTGGAAATTTCGGAATTCAGTAATCAATCTAACACCATTGTTAAAATCAAATGTTATAACTGGATTGAACAATTATATAAACAAAATTGTCTCTGGAAGTTATGATTTTTAAAATCAAAATCAAAATTTTTAGTAAAGCATTGAATGTGTAATTTGGGTTTTTACTGCAAATGGGGTTTTGATCTATAACTGATGATCTCTACATTTGGATTGCTTGAGATTCTTCATGGAGTTAGTATTTGCATCAGAGAGTATAGTAAAAGTAGTTGAAGAATTTTTAAATCACTGAGAAGTTTTGAATTTGCTCAAATTAATTTATAACCTAGTTTTTGGGGTCTGTTGTAAATTGATTACTGCAACCCCAAATTTGCATCGAGTTGTATGATTTTTGGGGAGGAGAATGCATGGTGGGTCAGTGATCTATGGCCGGAGATGTGGTGCCTAATGATGATCGGAGGTGATGATTTTGGGGTTACCGAAGATGGTGTTTGGATATTAGTAAACCATGAAAAGCTTGATTTTGAATCGAGGCTAGGGATGGGATTCTGTTGATCGTAGGTGATTGTAGGATGGAACAGGGACTTATCATGGTTGTCGCCGTTGACCGGAGGAGGTCCTGGTGCAGGTGCAGGTGCACGAGAGGGGGTGGGTGTCAGAACATTTGGGTTTTGTTTTGTTTGTGTTTCAGGATTTAGTTTGGGTAGTAAGGGAGGAGACTCGGGAGGGAAACTCGAGTACATTTAGTTGTGGCTCTGGTATTACTCGCATGGTCACAGGGTTTAAGCTGCAGTATTTAACTGTTTTGTTTCAACAGTTTTTAAGTTTTAATTTAAGCAGTTTTAAAATTTTAAAAGGGGGCAGATCATTTTAAAGGAAGTAAATGTACTTGTACTTGAATTCAAGTACATAAAGGGAGTTGAACCAAAATCAATGTTCAACCTGATATTTAATTAAAAATAATAATTAAGGGAAAGTAATTAGTGATTATTTTATGTTTTAATTTAAATTAATGAATTAAGATTAAGTTAAGATTTCAAAGTTAAATAAAGATAATGTTTTATATTAAATAATAATAAAGTGTCAATGAATAATTATTTAGTTAATTAAGAATTTTAAGTTTAATTAATTTATTTACTTAATTATTTTGAAGGATTAATTGAGTAATTAATTAAGTATGGTTATTAATTTAATTAACTAATAATTATGATGATTAGATTAATGACTAATGATTAATTAATTGTAATTACTTACTAATTAAGTAATTAGGGGTTGATTAATACTTAATAAAGGTTCTATTAAGTAATAATTAGAGGTTTCCTTATCTAATAATTAAGAAGTTATTAATCTATAAATTCAAGTTAATTAAGGATTAACTATTTTTATTTAAGGTTAATTAATCTTAATTAAGAATTAATTAATTTTATTTATGGATTAATTAATTTGAAATTAAGATTGTTAATTAATAATTAAGTTTATTAATTAATGATTAAGAGTTGATTAATTAGTTAATTAAGTTTAATTAATTAATTATAAAGGTAATTAGTGATTGATTACTTTGTATTAAAGGATTTATTAATAATTAAGGTTTATTAATTAATATTTGAAGATAATTAATATGTTAATTGAAGATTAATTTGGTTAATGAGTAATTAAAGGATGAATTACTCAATTATAATTAATGAGATAAGTATGATCAAGTAAGTTAATTAATTTGTTAATTAATTAATGATAGTCACTTGATTAAGAATTAAGTATGTTTACTTAATAAAGATTTGATAAGGCTAATTACTTAAGATAAGTAATTGCAGAGGTAATTGAAATAAAGTAAATTACTGATTGGGAAGTAATTTTAAATGGGTATTACTTGTTAAAGTAATTAAAGGTTTATTACTTAGTGTAATAAATCAAAGAATTCATAAAGTAATTAAAGGTAATTAAGAAGTAATTAAGCAATAATGAAATTAATTTAAGTTAATTAACTAATGGAAGTAATTACTTAAGGTTCATTAATTGATATGATTAATGAAAATAATTAAGGATCAATTACTTGATTTAGGATTAATTAATCATGGTTGATTAATTAGGATGGTGATTTAATAATTGGTTTAACTAATGGTTATTTAAGCAAGATTTATTGTGATGAAGTAATTAATTTAATTAATTTTAAATTAATTATAGATGAAGTAATTAACTTAATTCACTTTAAATTAATTAGAGATAGAGATAGTTAATTTAATTCATTTTAAATTAATTATGTTGTGGTATGAGTAAATCATTGCTTATGTATGAATGGATGACATTAATTGTCTTGAATGCTTTGTGATCTCAGTAATGAGATAAGTATGGTTGTATGATATAAATACTTGGTTGCATTGTGATGATTACATAGATTATCAATTGGGATGTGGATATGTGGATTATCTATTATGATATTGATAATGTGGATTACCTGTTATTTGATAATGTTGATTATCAATTATTGATATGTGAGTTATCTATCTGTGTGTATATAGATACTGTATTGAATTGTTTTAAACCTTTAAAACAACTTGGACTTAAAAGATACGCTTTGGAATTCGATGAGACCGGGATCGGGTTTCCATATTTGGATATCCGAAAACCACATCGATTCCAAATAACGTTAGGTCGTGAATCAAAGTGGAGCTTTGTGAAGACTCGAGGTGTAAGGACTATACGTCAGTATAACTCTGTGGGTGATTCCGTAATGAGTTGACGGAATAGTACTTATAGGTTCGAGATGGTGGTTCAGAGTGCAAGGGTTATTGTCGTTAACTCTAAGGGTGATTCCAAAATGAGTGTAACGAGATAATGCCTTCGGTTTCGTTCGAACCCGGAATGAACTTGTATGGATTGAATGCTATCAGAACATCGTCAGGCGAACGATGTCTAAGTGAAGTGTTCGCTAAAGGTAATCGTAACTTCAAGCATCATCAACCGGGAATGGCTAAAACAGGGGAGGTGCAGCAAAGTTTCGTGGGTAGCCCCTACTTGAGATTAAGATTTACCCCTGTCTAGAGGTCCCTTTTTATTTCGGCTGTGTGGGCGGTTGAATAGCTACATCCGTCAGGGTTGTCTTATTTGGAACTGTTCAGTAAGGAATGGGTCCGGCTTTGTGTTGCAGGGGAGCTGGCGTACTCCTCTGTACGGTGATCTAGGCCACGTACTGTGACGGGCGGTACCCAGTAGCCCTTCCATTGTATGGAATCCAAAATCCAATAAGTGCCAACGGTTTTGATTGTATTACCCACTTTTGTGGCTAGTAGCTAGAATTTAATGAATGTAACAATTTCGGCTATTTCATATTTATTTGAAAACCCTAGACACTATTATAATATCATCGGATTTCCTATCAAATGTTTGGTTAGCGTAAGGTAAAAACTTTTCCATGTTTAGGTGTGGGAAGTCTTACGTGATACCTTTCTTTTCAAAAGGGTTTTTAAAAGTTAAGCAACTTTAACCGTTTACTCACACCAGACCCATGTCTGACCCGGAGTTTATTCTGTTTTTCTTAAATTCTTGGGTACTCAAATTTTTACGAGTAGCCAAGGGATTCAGGTTAGGATTTTAGGTTGGCTTGACGAAATCTGGAGGAGCAAATGGAGCAGGAGGCTTCTGGGTATAGCTATAGAGTATTCCGCTGTGTGTTCTCTGAGTTGATGTCTTTGAGTTGTAAAAACTAGACAGGTGTTTATAACTGTCTAGTATGTGTTGTTTTAGCTGTGTATCTCTGATGTATATGATGCTATGTAAAGTATTATGTGATTAATATAATTTATTCGTTCCACTGTTTAGATTCTGATGTTGTTTCTTTCTTCTTCTCTATCTTTTCTCTTTCCTATCCCTTTCTTTCTTAATGATGATGCGATTTTCTAGTGGTAGAAAGTCGGATCGTCTCATAGGGTCTCATCCGCTATATAATGCGAGAAAATCAACTCCAAGTATATATATAATACCAATTCCATACAAGTTGGAATTATCGCGGTATGTGTTTGTAATAAATAACATTCGTTTAATATATGGCATATAGGGTCTATTTCAATACAACAGATAACAATTTATCATCCAATCACACAATCATGCAATTTTATATCGAACTATTTAAAATTTAAATCGAAACAATTCGATTGAGTAAGAAGTTCTCACCTTGAGTTTCTGATAACAGTTGTAGCGTTTAATTTCGAATAAAATTAAACATGCGTTTAATTTTACCCGAAATTATCACTAGCTCCAAATGACTCCAAACTAGCTTCATTGCGTAGTGCTCATCCATACGAAGCCAATGCAAGTTGTTTCGTAATTTTTCGACTTCGTATGACAAAGTTATACTATTTTAAATTTTACCCGAATTATAATATAAACAATTTACAATTTATTTTTACTTTTTTAACCTAATTTAAATCTCGTCCGCACGAATTCCAAATGCAGATCTCGGCCACCCATGATCTTCTTCCCAAACGCGTGAACAACCTTATGATAATCGAACCCATAGCCGCCACAATCAACTAATTTTCGCGACTCCATTAATCATCTAGCCGACGATCAGACGACGCCACATCGAAGACCACAACGAACTCCACCCTCGGTTTGAACAATAGCCAGCTCGGCCTCCCTCTGTCTCGATTTCCGTGCACGAACGGCAAGCCAACGCGGCCCCCTAGCGACCACTACACTGCTCCAATTCAGATCACCACCATTGATCTTCAAGATCTCGGTGCCCTCTACATTTTTCATGTTGGAAGTTTCGTGTGAAAGTTGATGGATTTGAAGAAAACGAGGAAGAAAGAAGTGTCATTTTCGGCCATTGAACAGTAGGGTGGCGGCTGAAGACATTATTAGGGTAGGGTTAAGGTTTGTTTCTTTGTTGCAAATGAAAATAATGAAGGCCTTTTATAGAAAATTTCCAAATTACTATTCATCCAAAAAATTTCAAACTCCAAATCTCGCGTGGTGACTGGCGTTTCTAGGGTTTACCCCGCATTCCGGACACATTGGAATCGGTTTCGGGAGCCAATTCGATCATCTGTGCGAGTTACGGCAATAAACGATCCCATTTAAATTAAATCGATTTAAACTAATTTCTATGCGTTTTGGCTCGCCCCGGACAAACAGTAAATCCGATTGACACGAAATTTGAAACTTTACAATAGTTTGACATTACGGATCCGATGAAACTAGTTTCGTCGAAATCCGAGACTGTCTGAAAAATTGCTATTTTCACTAGTCGATTAAATATTCAATTTTCACAAATTAACTTTTAATTAAATTTTAAAAGTTCAAAAACATTGTTCTAAGTCCAATATGATTTATTATAACTTTAAAAATCATTTTTAATCACAGTAACCCAAATTCCAATTATTTACGCAATTTCAAATATTAAATTATCGATTTAATTATCCAATTAAATCCAGATATTCGAAACAAAAATTATTCGACTTAGAAATTTTACTTATTGATAATTAAAATCAATTGAATATTTGAATTTCAAATGACGGAAATTCTGGGTCGTTACAAACTTCCCCCCTAAAAGAATTTCGTCCCCGAAATTACCAAGCAAGAAAGAGTTTTGAAATCCATTAACTTTTCAAACCAAACCATTCAAATTTGATTTACAAATCTTTTAAGTTTTTAACTTTTCCAAAATTCAATAGTTAAACTTCTTACAAAATATTTACTAAGTTTTCAAATCCATATATAGTTATCCTTTCAAAATCAACTATATCGTTTAACCTTTAACTTCAAAAATCAAACTTAATTTTCACAAAAAAATTCTAAAATTTCCCGAAAATTTTCTAACGCCTTTAATTTTCAAAAAATTTCTTCATAGCCTCCTTAGTATGGAGGAGCTTTTACAATATCACAATAGAGATAAATATATATACATCGACCCACCCGGTCGAAAAAACAGAAAAACAGTTCATGTTTCCTATTTTTATGGCGTCGGCTTACCTTTTTAGCATTTTTAAGCAAAGAAGTTATTTATTTAGCATTTTGTGCAACCAAATCCCGCTAATGGTAGCCCCGGTACCTATACTTACTTAATATAAACACGTAAGTGACATATATAAGAAGTTATGAACAATTTACCCTTTTAAACAACTACAACACATGCATATTAAAAGAAATGCATACTAAACAAGGTTTATAAACAACTTATATGATTCCAACATTACTTGTAATTGTTTACAACCAATTCATACACAACGACATTCAACTATTCATTTTCAATTAGTTTACATTCACTAATTTACATTCACATTGGTTCACTTTCAATTCAAATCAATTTCCATTCAATTTAAATTTACTTAACTTCCATTTTGAATTCAATTGCTTTAGCTTTCAATTTTATTCATTCAGTTGCATATGAACTTCTATTCAACCAATTAACAAAAATTTAACAACCAATGTATATTCAACACAACCAAATTTATTCACTTTACATTCAACATTCATATTCACTTTGTTTACCTTCAATTTGGTTTAACATTCAATTAGCCTTAAATGAATCGACACTTATATCCATTATTCTATATCAATTCATCACATTCGATTGATTAATATTCGATTCATTAGTTCAATTACCAATTTATTTTACAAATAAAGTTGAATCTCTTTTATATAACTCAAATTCATGTTCATTTAATTCACTTTATTATTTTACTTCGATACTAAAATCAACTTCATTCAGCATCACTTAAGTTATACTCCTTTTAAACATCATTTGTTTAACTTAACTTAAATTTCCATTTCAACAACATATCTAATCCAATTAAAATCCAATTCACATTCCAACTCTAAAGTAAATTCTATTTAATTTTTACCAAAGTCAATTTTTATCACTTATTCAGATTCATACTTCGTTTTGCTTAACAAAGTTGTTTAACCATTTTAATAATTGGTTTTACTTACATTTTCACCTTTAATAAGTTATACAACTTATTATTCAACTTTCAAATCTGTTTTAATTTATTTAACTTTCTTTAGTTAAATTTCACATCATATATTTTATCATACTAATTCAAATTTATTTCAACTTTACTAAAGCTAAAATTCTTTATTATTTCATATTATAAGTCCCAAACTTGATAACTTATAATCATCAATTTCAACTTGGATTTTAATTTCAAATTTGTTTATTACAACAAAATTCAATTTCCAATTTACTATGGTAGCAAATCCAACACACAGAAACTCGAAAATGATACTAACGATGCTGCAGTCATCACCCTTATTATTCCCCAGCAACAGTAGTGAATCCAATGCTTTAAATTCTTTCAAAATTTCCCTTTTATTTATAAATCTCATTTATAATTCTTGCTTATATAATTTCACTATTTCCCTTTTACTTATATAAGATTATTTCACAATTGCAAATCATTTCAATTTTATTCTATACTTATATAAGTGTTGCGTTTATATAATTTATTCTTTCACAATTGTTGTTTTTATTCAAGTTATTCGAACAACTTTGATTCACTTATATATTTTCTTACATTTTCAACAATCAAACAATTCAATTTTACATACACTTTGATAATTCTGAAAAATTATTCCTTTATATATAAAATATAATCGAGGTAAAATTATTTCATTTACCCAATTTAAAATGATATTATGTCAGTTTATCTCGTTTAAGAATTTAGAAACCCCTATCAATGACAGTTAGCTAGACTGCACTGACCAGAATCTATAAAAAATCAACTGATAAGTCAACACAATACAAAACAATTTCATCTTCACTAACAAATACGCGCTCATATCTATTATTACACTCAACTCATTCTAGAGCACTGCTCACTCTATCTCTAATGAGTAATCCCCAACAGAGCCAATGTTGTCACTTAACCAAATGCTCTGATATCACGATGTAACATTTCGATTTTTGTCGGGATCCGAAGTCGGCATTCTTACGTCCACTGTATCAAGTGCCGCATTATCGAATGCCGAAAAACCGAATTGTTAGAGTTAAAAAGAAGAGGTAGAAGAAAAAGATAGAAGAAATAAGAAAATAGAACAGAAACAATATCAGAATCTCACATATCGCAGCGGAACAACATATAATAGATAAATGAATATCTTTGAAAACAAAGAACTATCTTAGTTATTACATTACATCACATCATCATCAGAGTATACAACAACAATATACAACATAATTGGACAATGAATAGTTGTACAAACGTGTTCTTACAAGTGAATTTACAGCGGAAAAACATACTATCATATACAAGTAATACGTCTCGCCATCCAACTCGCCACTTGAGCTCCATAGAACTCCTGAGAGTAAGAGTCTCCCGTTCGCCACCTAACTGCAAAGCGAGAACCCCCCATCACGTTTCACTAAGATAAGCAAGACTGGTGTGAGAACTTAAAATAGTTATTTATCTTTTAAAACAACAAAAACAACAAGGGAAGTGGAAAAATATCCGCAATGCTTTTGGAAAATGAAACTACCATAAGACCTCCCCGCACACACACAATGCAAATGCAGAATTGGAGGAGATTTCTCCTTATGATAGTTAAAGATGCTTACTACGCAAAACAAATCATTTTTAATATTATTATTAGTGCATAGTGATGAAAACATTTTGAAAATAGAATATAAATCTTAGCCAACATACGACCATTATTGTATGCCTACTATAGCTACCATGTTCAATAGCAGGATACCGCCACATTCCATGGCAGGTTATACAACTAAAACCGTACAAGGCTTGTATTGTTTCTTTGGATTTCCAACAAATGGTCAGGCTAAGGAACTTCCTACTGCCACATGGGATCGCCTCTGGCGGGACGTCCCGAGAACTTAGCCAGCTCTCTGCCAACACAAGGCCGGGTTACCTCTGTAACTAGGTAACTACTACACGAATATGTAACCCCGGTCCTTTGGGACCTTTATTTGAGGGCCCTCTATCACCAAGCAACAACCACACAGAAAAATGAGATTGTAGCAACCACATAGGTTAAGCATCAGGGCTCCATACCTGACACCACCCTTTTCCAGAAGGGAATGACATACCCTAAAGGGTGCGACCCTGATAACCTTGCCGCATATTCCTGTTTCGACCAATTTCGGGGTGTGAGGTCTGATGAAGTCTCGTCCACAAAGCTACGCTTTTTCACAAAGCCACGCTTTGATCAACAAATGATCAATAAATAATCATCACACAATAACACTCAGCATGCCACATTACCAAATTGGGAATATATCGCTGATAACCTTCAACTACAAAACCTCTGAGCTCGAACGTCTCAGAGAATGGTGTTGAGCTAAGAGAATAAATTCTCCGCCACCACAGCAATGTATTTGAAAGAAATCTTCTTTATATCTCAAAATGTAATGTCAGACACGTAACCATACAAGTTTGTTCCGGGTTCGAACAGAACCGAAGGCACTTCCGAAGAAGCCCTTGCAATCCGGGTATTCACAATCCTGATCGAATTTCCCATCACAAAGGAAATCTCTATACCGTAGCTAACGGTGCAGAGACAATTGATAGGTCATCCTATCGTTTTCACAAATACCCGGTCTTCACCACCGGTCTTCAATGCTATTCATTACGTCGTATCACTATTCAGAATGGGTAGTCCGAATAACGAGCGCAATAATTTAAAAATAAGTGTAGCATTCGATTTCAACCAATTCACAACAAACAGCCACTCAAGGGTCAATATTGATAGTCGGTTATTTAACTATCAATCAATATTCACAACATCACCCGATTTCAAATAATTTCCCAAATTATTTATTTTCCAAAAATATCTTTACAAGATATATATTACATACTTCAACCATTTGAAAACCAATTTCAAATCAATTTACACCCTTACAGCTTTCTTTTCAAAATGGTTCATTTAAACCAATTAAATTAATCCTTACCGATTTATCAAATTTACGTTCCAAATTCGTAAATTTATTTCCACACTTCAAAATAAATCAATGTTTAATTTTTAAACAATGTTCCCTTTCTTTTATAAATTCCATAGTGAATTTTCCTTTCCAAAATATCTATGAATATATGATTTCCAAATCGATTTCTAATATTCATTTTCAATTTATCTTTAAAAGATAAAATCTCAAAACATTCACTTCATATTGGAAACATTTCCATACTTATTTAATAATAAGTAGTTCACCAATCTATTCATTTTCAACATTTTGAAAATATTAAATGTACTTAAATCACCATTAAGTATAAATTTTATTCTTTAAGAAAAACATTCTCTTAAACACATTTATTTGGGTCAAAACGACTGTTACGTAAAACATCGTTATGACAACCCAAAATCACTAGTATAGGGATTCGAAATTAAGATAGATATATAAACTCCAATACTATACAAAACTTTTCCTTTTGGAAATCATTTACTATAACAACAGTGTTATAGTCCACCATTTCCTTTTATTCCTCGAAAACGTCTATTTCAACAATGAATGTTGAAATCTATGGTTTCGATACTTAATACATTTTAAAACATTTTTGAATCGTTTTAATTCTATTTAAAATATCACTTTCCTAAAATATTTCTTTAATATATTATTCACTGTCCAAAATCATGAATATACTTCATTTACCAAATTTATCATTTCTACATATTTCATTTAAAGGATTATTCACTGTTCACAATCGTGGATATATCTTCTTTAACAAGCTATAATAATTAAACGTATTAAAATAAGTCGATTTTCGATTTATACAACAACGTTTATAATTCCATTTATATTTTACAACAACCTCAACTTATAAAATCACTTTATTAACGAATTCTATCCATATTCCATTTACACCCCAAAATCCAATTTATAAGTTAATTACTTATAAATCTTTTATTTTACAAAATCTATTCATTTTATAACTTCACAATTTATAATCTATAGATTTCATCCACTTATGAAATCCATTTATACTTCATTTTAACACTTATAAAAACTCGTTTTATAATTCCAATATTTTAATTTTATAAATATCAATTTCATAAATCTTTTATATAAATCATTTGTAATAATTCAAAAATCCCAATTTAACCCATTTTATAAATTAATCAACTACTTATTTCAAAAATCACATTTCGGTTATATTTCTCAAAAATCATAATTTTTATAACATAAAAATTCAATGTTTATTTATTTAAAATGAATCAATTCCAAAATTAAATTTTATTATGAATTCTCAACTTAAATTTTCAAAAATCAAATTTAATTCATTTTTGGCATCTAACGATACCAAAAATATATTCGGCTAAATTTAGCCTTTAACGATGTCAATCACAAAGATAATCACGCAGATTATAAATAGATTAATAAATAGATCAACACACAACATTGAAACCAATTCAAATGCTTGAGGAATCCAGTTGGATCTCTCCAACATATTTCCCTGCATCCAAAGATGTTAGCACAATACCAATTCCGCTTCAAGATGGAGTATCGCGGTATATGGGATTTATAAAATATTATCCGCTATTATGCGGCGCAATATGGTCTCATCCGCTATATAATGCGGAAAAATCAACTTCAAATACATATATAATACCAATTCCATACAAGTTGGAATTATCGCGGTATATGTTTTTAGTAAATAACATCCGTTTAATATACGGCGTATATGGTCTATTTCAATACAACAGATAACAATTTATCATCCAATCACACAATCAAGCAATTTTAAATCTAACTATTTAAAATTTAAATCGAAACAATTCGATTGAGTGAGAAGTTCTCACCTTAAGTTTCCGATAACAGTTGTATCGTCTGATTTCGAATAAAATTAAACGTGCGTTTAATTTTACCCGAAATTTTTACTAGCTCCAAATGACTCCAAACTAGCTTCATTGCGTAGTGTTCGTCCATACGAAGCAAATGCAATTTGTTTAGTAATTTTTCGACCTCGTATGACAAAGCTATACTATTTTAAAGTTTGCCCGAATTATAATATAAACAATTTACAATTTATTTTTAATTTTTCAACCTAATTTAAATCTCGGCCGCACGAATTCCAAATGCAGATCTCGGCCACCCATGATCTTCTTCCCAAACGCGTGAACAACCTGATGATAACCGTACCCATAGCCGCCACAATCAACTAATTTTCACGACTCCATTGATCATCTAGCCGACGATCAAACGACGCCACATCGAAGACCACGACGAACTCCACCCTCGCTTTGAACAATAGCCAGCTCGGCCTCCCCCTGTCTTGATTTCGATGCACGAACGGCAGGCCAACGCGGCCCCCTAGCGACCACTACACTGCTCCAATTCAGATCGCCACCGTTGATCTTCAAGATCTTGGTGCCCTCTACATTTTTCATGTTGGAAGTTTCGTGTGAAAGTTGATGGATTTGAAGAAAATGAGGGAGAAAGAAGTGTGATTTTCGGCCATTGAACAGTAGGGTGGGGCTGAAGACAATATTAGGGTTTGTTTCTATGTTGCAAATGAAAATAATGAAGGCCTTTTATAGAAAATTTCCAAATTACTATTCATCCAAAATTTTCCGAACTCCAAATCTCGCGCAGTGATTGGCGTTTCTAGCGTTTACCCCACGTTTCGGACACAATGGAATAGGTTACGGAAGCCAATTCGATCATCTGTGCGAGTTACGGCAATAAACGATCCAATTTAAATTAAATCGATTTAAACTAATTTCTATGCGTTTTGGCTCGTCCCGGACAAACGGTAAATCCGATTGACACGAAATTTGAAAATTTACAATAATTTGAAATTACGGATCAAATGAAACTAGTTTCGTCGAAATCCGAAACTATTTGAAAAATGGCTATTTTCACTAGTCGATTAAATATTAAAATATTCAATTTTCACAAATTAACTTTTAATTAAATTTTAAAAGTTCTCAAACATTGTTCTAACTTCAATATGATTTATTATAACTTTATAAATCATTTTTAATCACATTAAACCTCAAATTCCAATTGTTTACGCAATTTCAAATATTTAAATTATCAATATCCAATTAAATCCAGATATTCGAAATAAAAATTATTCGACTTACAAATTTTACTTGTTGATATTTAAAATCAATTAAATATCTGAATTTCAAATGACGGAAATTCTAGGTCGTTAGAGATGACATATTCAGAATATGGCCTCTGCATAGAAAATCGTCCTCCTTGCGCTTTGCACTTTTAGCCTTTAGAGCAGCATCATCCTTATCGGTTTCCTCCGGGATTTCATCCAAGTCATCTTTCAAAATGTAGAACAACTTGACGGTGGCCAAGAAAATTTTCATCATCTCTTGCCAACGAATGTAACTGTCACCATCAAAACGCTCTAATCGAGTTAGATGCTGATTCGTAACTTGCAGAGCGCTTGAACATTTCATGGTTGTAAATCATTGCCTGAAATTTGTTGCGGATTTTGCGGTTCGAGGCGAATTTGATGGAAATTGCGTAGATGATAATGTTGTACTTCCGACTTCAAGGATCTGTGCAATAGATTCTTTCAGACAATAGTTCAACCCACCAGATACAAACGGGTTATCGAACTATCGAATTTCAGGATTCAATGAAGCCCTATAACAGCGTAATCTGATTCAAAGTTTGTACGCATTTGATCCAACCAAGAACACTTTAGTAATGGTTTATGATAATGAAATTTGTGTAGAATAGAACGAAGAGAAAGAAGAGAGCAATTCTGCGACTTTTTTGAGTTTGCAACACCTTGGAGGCGTCACAAAACAGAGTAACGGTGGCGTAGTGTTTTGTAACACTTTTTGGTGTCGCAAAACTGCTCTGTGTAGAAGAAGATTCAGAATTCTGTCTAACGTTCTCTGGGAGTCACTATTTATAGTGGCAGAGAGGTGCTTATTCGCTAAGCGTCGCAACCGCTTGCAACGGTTCACAACTGTTACAAATGGCTTTATCCATTCAATATTTAAACGTCGCGTCTATTCATTTCTTCTAATATTTAGAAAACGTTAAAAAATTTCCGTCATTTATTCAAATTTAGGAATTTCGTTTTTGGTCCTTAACGGGCTGAAATCTGACCCGTTACTGTTCAAATATGATCCAAAAGTATGTTTGAACTCGAACCTGACCCGACCCGGTCAGACGACGGCGGTGCACGTGTGGTGTTGCATGACTTCTCTACTCACAACAAGACAAACATGCAGGAGCCCCATGACCCCAACATTTACATGGAAAAACTATATTTATACAAATATAGTTCTTGATTTTCTAGCATGTGAGACTATCTTTTCTTTCTTCTTTCCTTCTTTTCTTCCAAATAATAACCCAAAGCCTCAAAACTTATTTGAAAATTTTACAACATATAAAATGACTAGTATGTATTAAATAATTGGTATATATAAAATAATTTGTACAAATTAAGTACATAAATGAATTTAAATCGATAACTTATACAGAGTAATTGTGAAAACTGATTTGCATTAGTAAATAATTTGTATAAAATTTGTATTATCTTATTTATATAGAAAAAAGTAGCTTATTTATATAGAAAAATGTACGAGAATTCGTATATCGGAATTATACCGGAGATTTCTTAAATTTGTATAACGGGAACTTTGGAATGCATGTTCTACGAAGCCTTTAACAAGGAAACACAAAGGCCTAGCCAAGTTGGTGCGAATACAAACGATGTACTATTTGTCTATTCACTATTAATCATTTTTTCATGTTCTTCATGTCTCACCTACAGATACAACCCAAGACAAAAAAGATACAAAATGAATAACAGCTTAAATAACTTGATAAGAGTGCCAAACTTTAACTCAATTATGTTCTCATTACTACTTTTACAATCATATTTTTAATGTACAATGAAAACAAAGCATATCAACAACACATTCTTCTCTCAATTCGTCAAACATGATGCATCCCAACTCTGTACCAATTTCTCTTTTCTCAATTTGAAAGAGAGTCCAGTCTGCATTTGTTTCTAATATATCTTTGTTGAGCAAGCGTGTGAAAATTAAGTCATCTTCTTTCTGCTTTTCAAATGGAAATATATCATTATATATTGCAATTTTACTCATGTTTTGGCATAAATTATCATATGGATCACAGTATTTTGCTTCCATTTCTTTTAAGAAGTCTAGAAGGAGATGTCTTGGTTGATGCAATTCTGTTTTATTTGCCTCTTGTGGAGAGCCACATTTAGGCAGTGTGCAAGTCGGAGTTGTCGGTGAATTCAGCCTAGAGGTCGATGATAAATTTTCCATTGCTACCAACAAGAACATAAAGGAAACTAATTAGCATACATGAAAATTCACAAGTAAAGATGCAGGCTAGTGAAATGAGAGAGATCCAAAACTGCAGTGATGTATTCTAAATGTAACTTTTGAAATAGCAAGACAGTATGTACAAACTGAAAAAACACAAGTATATAAGGGCAAGAAATATATCTCACAGTGGTTAAGATCAGATGATCCTTCATCGGAATAATGAAATCCAAGTACTGAAAGAGGACTATGCTCAATATTTTCCAATTCAGTATCGCCATTATCAGCACTAGAATTATAGACAAGCCTATGAAATTTAGTCATACTGCTCTCTCCTCTTGACTCTAACCTTTCAAGGTTAATCTTTCTCTTAATCACGTTCAAGCACATAGCCTTTGCAAGAAAACTTCTCAAAACATTGCTTTTTCGGTTTCTTTTAGTCTTAAAGCCATGGTTTTGTAAAAGGAAAGGCTCTTGTTGCTCTTTGAGCAATTCAAATAGCTTCCTTGGAACTGAAGTTTTAAAAGTGGCCATCAAAGCTAAGATAAAGGAGAAGAATGATAAATAAGCCCGAGTATGAGAATTTCTATTCAGAAAGTAATATGACAAACAATTTCTTTTTCATAAGCTACGAGTACGCAGTTTACAATGCCTGAATATGGGGGGTAGAAATGCATTATTAGAATCATGATGTAATGAACGGCTATAATGTTATGTATTGAGCAAGCTATGTCCTTTTCTGATTTTTGAGCAATAAGCCCTCGTACTTATTTTTTTGTTTATCTTTCGTTAGGCATAAAAGTAATCTAATTGTCATCATTCCATGGTTTTAAGTTACTACAACCGCATTACAGCGGCGCACAACGGGTGTCGATTGGAGAGGTGCCAATTAACCTAATCCAATGAATCTGTATCCGTCCCGGTAGGTATCGGTTTTAGACAGTTGGATATTGTCGCATTTAAACTATACATTTCAAAAAGCTATACATGATCCGATCCGAGCTTCGGTTCGGATCAGATCGGGTTGATCGTACCCAGTTGAATAATAATATTAAAAATGCATATATTTTAATATTTTTTGATCGTGTGTTTTGGATCGGGTCGTGTTTGATTGGGCTTTTATTGTATTTTTCATCATGCAGACCCGACTCGAGACCCATCTGTTTTGGTTCATGTTCGGCTTTTTTCGAATCGGTTCGATTTAGTTTTGCGGTTTTCGATTCTAATTGTATAATTTCGAATAAAATTATTTGTTGTAATTTTCTACTTATTTTGATTAAACATTAAATTATAATAATATTGGAAAAAACATTTGTTTGAAAAAATGAATTTTTTTAGTTGAAAATTAAAAAAATTAAAATTGAAATTTTGAATTCTAAATATTTTTAACTCGAAAGGTGTAAGTATGAGAATTTGGAAGTTCACGAAAAATGCCAAAATATTTTGATAAGAAAATATACTATCATTTCAGTATTTGTTATTAATTCAATATTAGATAAAGTAAAAGATATTCGTGTAGAAAACATAATTAACATCGTGAAGATTTAAGAAGTGATTTAAAGAGACAATTTAATATTTTAAGTGTGTTCCTAAAAGCACCCAAAATGGTGCTTACTAATACCCTAAAAAGGTTAATCGGTCCTAGTTTAATTAATTTGCTTCTTAATACCAACTTTATCTCTCCGCTCAATTACTACTCACGGAACGCATACATTCTTTCTCAATCGCTCGTGCCTTTTCTTCTTGTCACATGTTCGAACCTAAACCCTAGCTTGTGTGTCCACTTCTTCCTCTTTAAAACCTTTTCAACCAAAAACCTTGACATCCAACTTCCTAATTATTCATCCCACGGTTCTAATGTTATTTTAAACGCTTGTCGTTCCAAGTTTTGTTCATTCTTTTTTGTGATGTTTAGAAATTACAATTAGTGTTTTGTTATTAATTTTTTCACTTGATTGACGTGAGACATTGTGTATATTGAATTGAAATGATGAGGAAAAAAAATAACTCAAATGATTTAAACGAGACATGCATTGGTTAGTTATGTGAATTTTTTACTTTCCATTTGAAGAATAAATAGAAGATTGAATTTGTACGCTTTTCTTAATGATTTTATGGGCTATAAAACGATCGGTGATATCGAGATCGAACATATGCAACTTAAGTATAATTTTTATTTTTTGATCCTTCGATTAAATTTTATGTATATATATATAATTTATAATTGATTTTTTTATTTGAATTGGTTGTTAGGATTTTTATACGAGCAATGAAGAGTCCAATGAAGAAGCAAGAAGAATTATGATTGGGTGCTTGTTTTTTAATTGCAATGGTATTAGGTGTATATATTTAAAATAATTGAAATATTCTTTAATAGCGGTACAATTAAGCACCGAGTTCTTTTAGCGAACTGCGTTTTTTTTAATAAGAAGTTCTGGATTCAAATTCTAATTTATAAATCACAACCTTTTGTATTGTTTGTTTTTTGCCAGTCTTTTGAATAGAGTCATCTGTTTAGACAAAATAATTCAGAACTTTTTTTACTGCTTAAATTTTGTTCTGAACGCTGAATGTTGGTTTTTGTTCTGAATGTTGAATGCAAACAAACAAGTAAATGATAATTTAGAAATCAAAATTTCACAATCATCATTCAGATTTCAGAGTTCAACCATCAGAATTCAAAATTCATTGTTTTAGACAAACAGAGCCATTTTAATGTTTATACAGAGCCATTTTAATGTTGCTTTTTATCGACTTCACATTATTTTGTTTTTGTTTCGAAGACAAACTTCTCTGCCAGACTATTAATTACGTTATACTAGTATCAGTAGTAATATGTGTCGTTAGGTTGTAGCTCAGAATGTAATTTTTGCCACCCTGACATAAATCATTAAGGCTGTAGACTGAACAAATTCTAATATTTGGTTCCATAAACATTTCTCCTTGGCGAATATGGTCGAAATCCAAAGAAAAAATGAAATTAACAGGCTAATTTCACAGCGTCCTATGAATAATCATGTAGACCAGCATTAAAATATTTGGGGAGATTTTGTTACATGTATTTTCTGTATTTTCGACAGTAGCTAGGGAAACAAACGTTAATGTAGAATCAGCACAAATATACTTAATTTAACCATTAAACTATATGAGGTGAAAAACACATAATGAAAATGAAGTAGATCAATATTCAAATACACGTACATGTATCTAAAACGGAGACAAATTCAAAAACCACAGAAGACTTTCTTGAATAGTAGTACGATAAGTAATTAATGAGATTTCAGTGATTTTTATCATCTAGTTCTTGAACTTTCATGTGCAATAAGAAAAATGTCAGTAGATTTTTTTTGAACCGGTTTGTTGCTAGCATCCTTTGATGAAACCAAATGATTTACAATAAAAATAAAAAAGGCTATTCCTGCTTTTGATTCTTTGGTTCAAATCTTATGTTTCACAATTATATATAAAAAGATATTGGCTAGAAAACAAGATGGTTCCCTATCTTCCTGCATGCTTGAATTTGGTTGATATGATTTGCAGAAAGCAGGAGCTGTGTTCAGGTGTCTTGGTCCCAGATGATTAAAATCTTTCTGGATTTTAGTTGTGCTACTTTTCTTGGATTCCTGAATTTTGATTCTAGTCTACAATAATAGATACATGTTCCATGGATTTATACATATCATACATATAATGTATAGTTTTGTCATAGAAAAAGTTGACATGCTTGTATAAGTGATTTAATATGAAAACCCATGCTGTCAGTAGTACAGTTATTTCCATAAATTGTAAAAATGAGCATAATCATAGCATTAAATTCCTAACATGAAGATGCCTTTCTAGATATAAAACAGATTCATTATACCCTTGTTGTTGAACAATGTTTTTTCTAGTTGTTTATCCATCATCAAAAGCATTTAATAAAATTACCAGAACTTCAAACCACTAAAAGTAGTACAAATATAGTACTGCTTATTTGATACATGTGGCAGAGTTGAAACTGAAAATTTTATACTGAAACGTGGGTTTTAGTCTGTTTATATTTTGCCTATACAAAAGTTTAGAGATTAGAATTGATAAAATTGATGCAATTATGTTAGTGGATGACTTGCGCATGGGTTTAGCTTGATTCAGGGGACTAGTTCAGCAGGTCCCTACTTTCTTGTAGTAATTGTTGTGTTTTAGTTAGCGAAGTTTTACTGAATCAGATTTAGAGTCACGGACTAGAAGACTAAAAGATCCATTGCTATGAATAACTATAGATTTAATAATGTTGAGATTAGTCGTACATCGAACAATTTATAAAATAAATCTTACATAAATATTAGGAGATCACCATTGACATTGTCAATTGATTTGTGATAATACATGTTCTCTGACATAGCTTTTAGGAAAAAAATTATTAGATTGAAAACACATGTATCCATATTTGTATATCACTTTAGTGTGATGGTTAAAGTGAGCCAGGGCCATTAGGCACCATTAGCTTCTATCAAATCTAATCAAATTTGAACAGTGCTCAAACATCTCCCTCGGAACCGACTCTGCCATCATATTCAACGGATTGTCTTTTATGTGCAACTTTGCTACCTTTGTCTTATAAAGCTCCTCTTCCAACATAAGAACCCATGCACATGCACTATAAGCTTGATTCTCCACCACATGTATAACACTCTGATTATCTGAATAAATCTCCAGTCATCTACATCATATAAAGATCCTCTAGCACCTACAACAAATACAATCTCTCCTTAGTCGCCTCACGATAGCAACTAACTCTGTCTCGTCAATCGACAAAGCAAACTAGACTGTAGCTTTAGTCTCTATGAAATAGGCCATATGCCAAGTATTAACACATGGTTTAACACTGACTTCAGACCGTCCCTATCCATCACATATTTCAAAATATCCAACAAAGACAAGATCCCTACCAACATCCCAAAAAAAGGCCAACATCTGAAGTTCCTCTCAAATATCTAAAAATCCACTTCATTGCTTGCCATAGAACTTTGCTCGGATTGGACATACACCGGCTCACAACACTTATTGCATAAGCCCAATCTAGTCTAGTGCACACCATAACGTATATCAAACTCCCTACAACACTAGCATATGGAATATCCTCCATAAGAACTTTCTCCTTGTTTGATGAAGGAGAAATATCACAAGATAAGATAAATTGAGAGCCCAATGGGTAGCAACAGGTTGTTCCTTCTCTATCTCATATCGAGCGAAAAATTTCTTGATATATTATGTTTGAGCGAGTCTTAACTCTCTCCTTTGCCCATCTTTGATAACCTCCATCCCTAGTATTTGTTGTGCCTTTCCTAAGTTCTCCATATCAAACTCCCTACCGAGCTCTGCCTTCAACTAAGAATACTCATCATACAATGTGAAGCAATCAACATATCATCAACATAAAATAGAAAATAAATTATACCAGCATCAAATCTCCTAAAGTGCATACTCTGGTCCTCGTAGCTCTTAGCGAATCCTTATGAAAGTTGCAACATCCCCCTACTTAGAGGTCCCAGCGACCAAATAAGGCGGTGTTAGATACATTGATACACATACCATATAAATATGTAAAAAAATTAACAATTCAAAAACATATTTCCACATTTAAATCAAAACATTTCATATTTATTACATAATCTCAAATTCTGTTGACCACGTTCAATAAATTATAATAATTACAAATATGCCAAGAGCGACATATGAAGATACCCCCTTGGTTGATTAGAGTATATAGAAAGACTAATAAATCTATCTTTACAAACAAAATACACAGCGGAAAGAAAAACTATAAATAATTATCTGCCTCCTGCACGCCTCCGGAAGCTTTATTCGTTAATGAAGAAAATCTGAGACTACTCAAAATAAATTGAGTACCCGAGAGTTTAAGGGGAAAACAAAAACTTCGAGCCAGACATAAAACCTGATATAAATAATAATCTAACATCTCAATCCTTTTAGATAACTAGTGAGACCACGCACTTAGCAGAATGGGTTTTCCCCTCACTAGTATTCTAAAACCTATACAAACCAAATTTTGTGCTCATGCATCCACATGGTTAAAACATACATTTCAAAACATTATGATGATATGCATACTTGAAGATAAGTAAGATTTTCCCATTCCCCGTTTATTTTCACATCCTGTCAATATTATAGTTTCTTAGGTCACTATTAACCTTTTTAGTTTTCATGAGTGTACTAATAACCTTGTTAGAACTAATAGATAACCTGTCCTATTCATAGATTTTATGGGATCACTAAGAACCTATAGAATACTATAAGTTAACTTAATTAATTCATGCCCCCCTCCCCGAACCTATTGGCCATTCCAATAACTAATCACCTTATCCAAGTTTTCATGGGTTGACAAGGAACCTATGGACTTATCCAGTAACTCACTGCACATTTTAGCTTTCATGGATTAACTTGGAATCTACTAATACTTCCATTAACCATATTCTTATCCTAGTTTTCATTGGTTTACAAGGAACCTTTTGATTGATGTCAATCCTTAATCCGGATATAGTTTTCATGGGTTCACTGCAAACCAATTAGTATCTACCAACGGTTCTTATACATAGTTTTCATGGGTTAACTATGAACCTTTTGATATGCATCAATAACTAACTTATCACGGTTTTCATGAGTTTACTCTGAACCTCTTGGTATGCACCAATAACTACATTATCATATTTTTTATGGGTTTACTATGAATCTCTTGTTGAATATGTGCGTATATGATTTTTGCTTGATGATAATAAACATATATACATTCGTTTAAATGTATTTGATAATATACTATTTATTTTCATAGATTAAATAAATATTTGCTGAATAAAATAAATAACACGAAATTTGAATTCAAACGAATATTTTATTCAAATACATATTTATTACAACTTTGAATAGTACAATTTCAAGCTCTCACTATAACTATACAACTTTGATTACAATTACATCACATTTCACATTTACAAATGACCTCACTACATATCACTCACACTCGTATTTATCTTCAACTTCATTCTAGTTTGAATCAAGCATCTGAGAAATCTGCAAAAATATAAACTAACGCAGTAAAATTGAAAAAGAAATATTTTTGCAATTCAAAAATAAAAGATAATTTTTGAAAATATGATTTGCCTCAGTTATTTGGGTTGTTCGTCATAATTTAAATTTGAATTCATCATACACGAACAACTTGTGACATACACAGTGTATTACTGTATATGCCACAAGGCCGTGCACGCCGATATATACAATTGATTAATTTACAGGGACAGGTGAGAACAGGTCAAACCCAAATGAAAAACCGGGTTCAACTCACGTGCAATAACATTGAAAATCACGACACAAGCACAAGGTCAAATCCGAGTTTTGAAACTGGATTCAACACAAGGCGACATGACATGAATGCAACAAAGACCAACATCAAAATGGACTGCAACAATCATGGCAGTTCACATGTCAAAAACAGTTGCAACATGGATATCACAATCAAACTGCAACATGGCAACTAGAAATGAACAGAACACGACAGCAATAGTGAAGTTCAACATTATCAAAGAGCATATGGAAGGGTCAGGCCGAAACGAATTGCAACAGCACCAATGCAAGTAACTCATGCAACAAGACCAAACAACACAAGGAAAGAACTCAACCAAGTACAGTAAGCACAAAGGCATATAGCAACTGCCACTTGATACAGTAATGCAACATAGACCAAACCAGACCATACAACATGAAACAGAGGCAACAAGACTATATGCAAGCAAAGTCTCTACATGGTGCAGCAGATATCAAGTGAAGGCCAGATAATCAAGACGCAAGATGAATGCAAATACAGGAACTCGACAGGCACATATGAAAACAAAAGACACAGTGCAGACTCGACAATGTTCACAAACCAGCAGTATACAAGTACAAGACCACAAAGGCAAGTATGGACAGAGTTCGAGCACAGTTAAAACTCAAGCAAATGAAAACTCAGTGACATGCACAATAATCAACACAGTGAAGAACATGGATGTCAAAAGTGTACATGGAACAATACTACAGCTCGATCAAATAAACATCATGACAGGAAACAGATAAAATTGAACTTGTGAAGCAGTGCAAGTGTGCGAGTGCAAATCACCAACTGCAAGACCTCAAGTAACATGGTGAAGCAGTACAAAAGAGAAAGTGCAATTCGAACCAACAGACAGCACTGCACCAATGCAAAATAGAATGGAATGCACAGGTCAGAGATACAACAATGGAACCATCACAACAGTTCACATTGCAGTAATATCATATCACTATAGAAGTTCAAATCAAAACAATCAAATGGAGACCAGAGAAATGCTCAACACAGATGGCCAGAGAGGAAGCTCACCAGGATGAACACAAATATTGCAGAGATGACCGAAGTATAATACTAATCAAGCCAAAGTCAACAGTAAAATGATCGAAGTCAAAGCCGTGGATAGCAAGAATATACATGCATATGAACAAGTCAAAATCAAAGCCGTAACCATCAAGCAACCAAAATATACGATAATGAATTAGTCAGAATCAATCTCAAACAATCAAGCATCATCGAGCGGCCGAGGTGAATCAGTTGACAAATTCAATTATAAAATATACGAACGCAATTCTAGGAAATCAAATCCTATAAGAACCCTAATCATCATCGGCAATTAATCATCGAGTTCGAGCAAGGCAAAACCAGCAAAGAAAAAGGGAAAAGTACATACCGAAAACACAGAACAAACTCGATCCAAATTGAAGAGCCGTTAACAAATCGAAGAGAATCAAAGCCTACTATTGAATCATATCAAGTGGCGACTTCAATTTGCACAACCCTAGTTTGAATCGCAAGGAGCAAAAGCAAATTTGCAGAAGCCCTAATTCGCAAAGAGGAACGAAAGAGGATCGGCCATATTTTCACAAGCAACAGGAAAAAGGAACGGAGCAACTAAAAGTCAAACGGGCTAAAGAAAAAGTGGACCAGCCTTGTTTATAAAAGGGCTTTTTATTTGAGGGTTTAAGTTTTAATTAGGGTTTTTATTTTTAATTTTCTGTTTAATTTTTTTTTTAAATTTTAAACCGTTTTAATTTCTAGTCGCGTGAGTAGGCGACAAGCTACGTGGCGTAGCTTGAGAATTCGCAACTCGGTAGTTGAGTTGTGGCAGGGTTTTGAGCGTAGAGTTAGATTAGTCAATAGCGGGTATAGCGAGTTTACGTGTGGAAGCGAGGGACTATCTAATTTCTAGTAGAAACCTTGGGGGCAGCACGTAGGCAGGGTTTTGCCGAAGCTGGGTAAATTCTGTGTTGTTCTGTTTTATTCTGTTATTTATATTCTGCGATATCTGTGCTGCTATTCTGTGATCTGAATTGAAATTAATTTATAAGCTTCCGCGATTAATTTTAATAATTTATACCATCACCCTATTCACCCCTCCCCCTCTAGGGTAAAATCGATCCTACAAGTGGTATCAGAGCTAGGAACAAAAGACGTTTTTGTTTTAATTTTTTTTATAAAAATCAATTTTTTTTGTTTTAAAAATTCGTGTTTTAAAAATTGGTTTTTGTTTTAAAATTTTGAATTTTTGAAATGACTTCTTTTATTAATACTTCTGTTGAGGGCCGCTCCAATATTATTCCTATTTTCGATGGAACAGATTTTTTGAATTGAAAATTAAAAATGGAATTTTATTTAAAATCTGTTAATATTAAATGTTGGGATATTATTGAAAATGGGTGTGATATAACAGATAAGAAAATTATCTCGATTAATGCTCTTGCTATGCATATATTATATTCTTATAGCAATCAAGATAATTTTAATTTCATCTCTCATTGTGAAAATGCACAGGAAATTTGGAATGCTTTAATTGCAATATATGGTGCAACAGTCAACAGTAATGAGAAGTCCTCCACAACCGACTCAGTTAAAGAAATATGCTTAACAGGATTGGTAAATAGCAATTGTGATGAGGATGATGATGATGGAGCAGCCGAGCTGGCATTAATAATGAAGAAATTCAAAAGGTGGAATCACAAATACGGAAATCCAGCTCTAAATAAAAAATTAAAAAGCAGAATAATCAAAGCATTGGACAACTCGGAAGAACACGGGATCACTTGCAACAAACCCTGTAATATCAAGCCCAATTATCCCCGATTTCAACGCGATTTTGAAAAGAAATCAAAACGGTGTTTTGCAGTCACGTGGAATAAAAGCGATAGCAGTGAGAGTGAGAAAGCAGATATGTGCCTTCATGGGAATATAACCGATAACAACGATGACGAGCCAAGCGAGGTATCAAAACTTACTCACTCTGAATTACTTATTTATTTCCACGAAGTAAATGGCTGTTTTGAACGGCTTAGGGATAAGTATGCCAAACTTGAATCACAAAAAGATACTTTGATAGATTTAAATAAACAACTTGACCAATTAGTTAAAACCTATCAAAGTAGGATCCCTAAGTGTGATAAGTGTCCAACATTTGAAAAGGAAATTAAAAAATCAGAAATCAATATAAAATCACTTGAAAATGAAATTCTGATTTTAAAGGAGAATGAAAATACTAGGAGAGAGAATTCTATTAAAAAGTGCACACAATTGTTAAACGAAAATGAATCTCTCAAATCACAAGTCCAACAACTGTCTACTGCTTTAGATAAATTTTCCAAAAGTGAAAAATCATTGAATATGCTATTAGGAAAACAAACTGTTAATACAGTTAGACAAGGACTTGGATATAATAATTCGAAAATTGTTGAAAACAAGATTAATCAAGTTAATTCTATGTGCACAATTTGTAGAAAATTTGGACACGATCATAATAATTGTTGGTATAGACCCAGACATGTGAAAACTATACCGATTTGGGTTCCAAAAGGCACAAATATAAAATCTCTCAAAATTAAACAAATTTGGGTGCCGAAGGGAACAATTATATATAGTTTTGGGTCTTTACAAAATTGTTTTTCAAAATATTCTGCCATTAACAACCATGGACCTATAAAAACAAATAGGTCACATAAATCTTTCATCGTGTAGGTGTGGTGGCAGGCTAAGGAATAACAACAGTATTCTCTGGATTTTGGCTGTTCCAGAAACACAACGGACGATGAAGCAAAGTTCCTTAGCCTAGTATAAAGGTGACAGAATCACAACGGACAACAACGGAAAATATCGTAAAGGTAAAACAGGTAAAGGCATATTTATTTGTACGATATATTAAATGTGATAATCTGCACCATATTCTGAATTAAAATCAACCAATATTGATTTGATGAAAAGATGATGATTTTGTTTCTGACTTATTCAACATAGTTAGCCAAATATATTCTTATGCCAAAAACACTATAATAATCTCTAGAATCTTTGAATTACTTCATATATATCAGTATGGGTTAAAAATAGTGTTTTATTGGATAATACAATTGGTTATAATACGGCTGACTCTATATTTACGGTTTTCTGATTATTAACTCGGCTTTATTTCAAATTCAAAAGAATGTCATTTAAATTGTTGTTAAAATTGAATTTGAAATTTTTGGTGCACACTTCATGTTTTGGTCTATAAAATTCAATTGATGATAATTTTGAGTGAAAAAGAAATTCAGATGCAGATTACACTGATAATCTAGTTGATAGAAAAATTACTAGTGAAACGTGATTTTTTGTTGAGACATTTAGTAACTGCATCGTTTTTTCAAAGAAAATATCTGCATATTTTTCATTTCAAATAATTTTCAAATAGCAGAAAATTTTCTTATAAAACCCCCTGGAGAAAATCATTTTTGGCCATAGGTTCAGATTAGTCATTTTTGAAAAATTAATTTCATAATTATTTTTGAATTTGATTTTAAATGACTATTTTGACTAATCTGACTCCCTAATGTTTATCGAAAAGAAAAATAGTGATTGAAAAAGTGATGAGTGTTAATGTTGATCAAAATTATGACTCGAGACGGTATAATTAATGAATTTCTTTAGAAATTTAAACAAGAGTTATAAAACTGTTTGTTGGTAAAAATTCCATGACCATCTCTATATCTATCATATTTCTAACGACCATCACTCATCAAAATTCTATATAGTTTGTCGATATGTGGTACTTTAAACAGGAATCGTTCGTTTTTCATTTTTCACATTTTAAAAAAAAAAGGGGTAATAATAATAATAATAAATACCAAAGTATTCACTCTCATTTAAAAGTCCTCACGGTTATGCATGGGTGAATTACTTGGAATTTGTTATGTGCTTCCATGCTCATTTAAAAGTCCTCGCGGTTATGCATGTATGGAACGCATATCAAAAGTTGATTTGTAAAATAAACAAGTTGATTCTAATCCCATTTAAAAGTCCTCACGGTTATGCGTGGTTAGAAGATACTTGAATTCATTTTTTTTAAATAAAATTGGAATACTACTAATCTCATTTAAAAGTCCTAACGGTTATGCATGGTTAGTAGATATTCAAATTCTTGATATATATATGCCACAAATAGACACAACCGTATGGTTTTATTTGATGACATCATTTCCATCATTCTAAAAGTGGAATATGCGCCAAACAAAATATTTATGATTTTTGTTTGATTTTTTATTGAAATTTAATATTTATATTCAATTGAGTTTTAATGTTGGATTAATATCGATCACTTTATCTCTATTTTCTCTAACACTACTATTCTTTTGCTGATAACAAAAGGGGGAGAGAAAAGTTAAGATTTTGTCAAATAAAATCAATCAAAGGTCAAATAATTTTCCATTTTGCATCTAGACTCATTTGCATATTTTATTTGTATGCATATATGTAGGGGGAGTTTTGTGTAGAGAGGAAGCATTTAAATATGGGGAGCAATTAGAGCATATCAATGATCAAATACATTGATCAAATACATTTAACATATTCAAAATCTTAAATATATGTTTGTTATCATCAAAAGGGGGAGATTGTTGAATATGTGCTTATATGATTTTTGTTTGATGATAATAAACATATATACATTCGTTTAAATGTATTTGATAATATACTATTTATTTTCATAGATTAAATAAATATCTGCTGAATAAAATAAATAACACGAAATTTGAATTCAAACGAATATTTTATTCAAATAAATATTTATTACAACTTTGAATAGTACAATTTCAAGCTCTCACTATAACTATACAACTTTGATTACAATTACATCACATTTCACATTTACAAATGACCTCACTACATATCACTCACACTCATATTTATCTTCAACTTCATTCCAGTTTGAATCCAGCATCTGAGAAATCTGAAAAAATATAAACTAACGCAGTAAAATTGAAAAAGAAATATTTTTGCAATTCAAAAATAAAAGATAATTTTTGAAAATATGATTTGCCTCAGTTATTTGGGTTGTTCGTCATAATTTAAATTTGAATTCATCATACACGAACAACTTGTGACATACACAGTGTATTACTGTATATGCCACAAGGCCGTGCACGCCGATATATACACTTGATTGATTTACAGGGACAGGTGAGCACAGGTCAAACCCAAATGAAAAACCGGGTTCAACTCACGTGCAATAACATTGAAAATCACGACACAAGCTCAAGGTCAAATCTGAGTTTTGAAACTGGATTCAACACAAGGCGACATGACATGAATGCAACGAAGACCAACATCAAAATGGACTGCAACAATCATGGCAGTTCACATGTCAAAAACAGTTGCAACATGGATATCACAATCAAACTGCAACAAGGCAACTAGGAATGAACAGAACACAACAGCAACAGTGAAGTTCAACATTATCAAAGAGCATATGGAAGGGTCAGGCCGAAACGAATTGCAACAGCACCAATGCAAGTAACTCATGCAACAAGACCAAACAACACAAGGAAAGAACTCAACCAAGTACAGTAAGCACAAAGGCATATAGCAACTGCCACTTGATACAGTAATGCAACATAGACCAAACCAGACCATACAACATGAAACAGAGGCAACAAGACTATATGCAATCAAAGTCTCTACATGGTGCAGAAGATATCAAGTGAAGGCCAGATAATCAAGACGCAAGATGAATGCAAATACAGGAACTCGGCAGGCACATATGAAAACAAAAGACACAGTGCAGACTCGACAATGTTCACAAACCAGCAGTATACAAGGACAAGACCACAATGGCAAGTATGGACAGAGTTCGAGCACAGTTAAAACTCAAGCAAATGAAAACTCAGTGACATGCACAATAATCAACACAGTGAAGAACATGGATGTCAAAAGTGTACATGGAACAATACTACAGCTCGATCAAATAAACATCATGATAGGAAACAGATAAAATTGAACTTGTAAAGCAGTGCAAGTGTGCGAGTGCAAATCACCAACTGCAAGACCTCAAGTAACATGGTGAAGCAGTACAAAAGAGAAAGTGCAATTCGAACCAACATGACAGCACTGCACCAATGCAAAATAGAATGGAATGCACAGGTCAGAGATACAATAATGGAACCATCATAACAGTTCACATTGCAGTAATATCATATCACTACAGAAGTTCAAATCAAAACAATCAAATGGAGACCAGAGAAATGCTCAACACAGATGGCCAGAGAGGAAGCTCACCAGGATGAACACAAATATTGCAGAGATGACCGAAGTATAATACTAATCAAGCCAAAGTCAACAGTAAAATGATCGAAGTCAAAGCCGTGGATAGCAAGAATATACATGCATATGAACAAGTCAAAATCAAAGCCGTAACCATCAAGCAACCAAAATATACGATAACGAATTAGTCAGAATCAATCTCAAAGAATCAAGCATCATCGAGTGGCCGAGGTGAATCAGTTGACAAATTCAATTATAAAATATACGAACGCAATTCTAGGAAATCAAATCCTATAAGAACCCTAATCATCATCGGCAATTAATCATCGAGTTCGAGCAAGGCAAAACCAGCAAAGAAAAAGGGAAAAGTACATACCGAAAACACAGAACAAACTCGATCCAAATTGAAGAGCCGTGAACAAATCGAAGAGAATCAAAGCCTACTATTGAATCATATCAAGTTGCGACTTCAATTTGCACAACCCTAGTTTGAATTGCAAGGAGCAAAAGCAAATTTGCAGAAGCCCTAATTCGCACAGAGGAACGAAAGAGGATCGGCCATATTTTCACAAGCAACAGGAAAAAGGAACGGAGCAACTAAAAGTCAAACGGGCTAAAGAAAAAGTGGACCGGCCTTGTTTATAAAAGGGCTTTTTATTTGAGGGTTTAAGTTTTAATTAGGGTTTTTATTTTTAATTTTCTGTTTAAATTTGTTTTTTAAATTTTAAACCGTTTTAATTTCTAGTCGTGTGACTAGGGGACAAGCTACGTGGCGTAGCTTGAGAATTCGCAACTCGGTAGTTGAGTTGTGGCAGGGTTTTGAGCGTAGAGTTAGATTAGTCAATAGCGGGTATAGCGAGTTTACGTGTGTAAGCGAGGGACTATCTAATTTCTAGTAGAAACCTTGGGGGCAGCACGTAGGTAGGGTTTTGCCGAAGCTGGGTAAATTCTGTGTTGTTCTGTTTTATTCTGTTATTTATATTCTGCGATATCTGTGCTGCTATTCTGTGATCTGAATTGAAATTAATTTATAAGCTTCCGCGATTAATTTTAATAATTTATACCATCACCCTATTCACCCCCCCCCCTCTAGGGTGAAATCGATCCTACATCTCTTGGTACACACCATTAACTATAAAGTTTAGGCATCCCATATATTTTTGGTCACCCTGACTCCATGGATGCAATTCTACTCATTCAGGAGTTTAAGTAATTTATATTCACTATTTAAGTTAACCTACTGGTTCTTCTACCCTTTTTTTTCCAGAACCCAGTTATGGGTTATCATGTGAATATACTCATATTTGAAGAAGTAAAACATTAATTAACGATACCGCTCCTATGGGTTTAAGATCCTTGAAATGTATCTCTTAAAAAATTGTTTACACATTTAGCTTATATTTTTATCAAGGCAATAATCCTTCAAAATTACATATTTAAAACCGTTATAAAAATCCTTTGTATAAGCCGTGGTTCTCCTTTAAAAATTAGAGTAAGGATTTTCAATTCATTAAAGCCAAACCTTTCGACCATGTCGAAGGTCTTCAAAACAACCTTTCGAATCAAACCTTTCGAAACCATTAAAACCATTCAACAATTCAAACCTTTCGAAATCATTCAACTCTTAAAATATAAACCTTTTGCAACCTTACTGTGTTCAAGTTAAAATATGCGGAATGTCCTCTTTTTAAAACTTTTCGACTAAAATGGAAGCAACCTTTCGACCTTGTCGGAAGGTCTGCTTCTATAGCTTTATAACATTTCATTTAAAACAATAGACCTCCGCCTTTTTAAAACGACTCCTTTAAAAGCTTTGGTTACATTACAAATATAAAATAAATGAAAATCATCTAAGTCAAAGGCTTTGATAACTTTCGAAAGAAATTGGAGAAGCGGTTGGTTTTAAAATAAGTAAATCTTTCATCTTTTTCGAAAGCAACGACTTCGAAGGTTGGAAAAAACGGCTATAACTTTTCGACTGTGTTAGAAGGTTCAAAACAAAACAATGATAAGCGGTAGCAACCTTTCGACTATGTCGAAAGGTTTCAAAAAAAAATAGTGGCAACAAACTTTCAAATTTGTTGAAAGGTTTAAAATCTTTTTATTAAACATGTGACCTGGTTGAAAGCAACCAAGTCGAAGCTCTAAATCAAAAGCAAAGCAGGTGAAAACTATAGTTTAAAAAACAAACATACGCCAACCTCTTTGACCTCAACCTTTCGACCATGAACCCTTCGACCTTGTCCAATTCATTACGTACGAAGTAACTTAATATCATGTGCATTGGTTTGACCTTGTCGAAAGCTATAAACCTTTGACTTAGTCGAATGGTCTGGGTCCGAAGGTTTTCTGTCGTAAAAGGTTGAAACATGTAAAAAGTATGATTCCTTTGTTTTTAATTTAAAAAGGTTAACTTTTCAGCTACCCTGCCTTTGTTTGTCAAATCTCATTGATTAATAATTTCTTCTTAGAAAATGCTTCCATTAATTCTCAGAAATAATTAATTTTTTTATTTTATAAAATGCCCATTCTCCTTAATTAAACATATAAAACATTTAAGTCTCCTACCTTAAATAATTTTATATATTCATCAAAATACTTAGAAAAATATGGAAAAATTCCAGAAAAACTATTTTAATATGTTTTCGAACAAACAAAAATTTCAAACCCAAATTATCATTATTTTAGCCGTAATTAATCTATAACCTAATAAATCATTTTCTTCACTAGAAAATTAGTATAAGATTCATACAAACTCAGAAAATTATGAAAATTGAAACACATCTCCAAAATCATGTTTACTATAGCACAAAATTTTCCCATGGCATTTAAAAATCATTTCATCTTGGTTTTTCCCTAAACCGTGTAATTCCTTTATTAAAAAACCTTGTTTAAACACATATAAATCATAAACAAGCATATCGTTATTCAACATGTCATAAAAACAAATTTATCCCTAACCACATGATGTTTAAAATCAAAATAAAGATATAGAAACTATTAATCATCTTAGATTCGATAAGGAAATTGAAGTATGATTGAGATTGTTTTCTTTGAACTTGAATCCTAGCTTTTAGTTGATTTTCTCTTCTCTTCTAATGGCCGGCCTTACTTCTCACAGTTATGAATATTTTTGTTTTGGTGAAATGAATGTGTAGGACTAAATAAGGTAGTATAAGGGTGGGAAATATGGATGCTATTTACCCTAGTGCCCTTATATTTAATTTCCTAACCATTTATATATGTTCATTAGTTTTAATAAGCACGACCACCTAGTTTATTAATCAACCTCAATCTCCTAATCTACATTATTCTATTTAATTTATTCTAATTAAATTTCCTGAATAATGTCACTAAAATTATGGGTGTTACAAAAGCATAAACGTATTAAATCTTCTCTACCACTGTCTCACGGGTTGCTTTAGTCCGTACAAAGATTTGTTCAGCTTGCACACTTATTCTAGCTTACCAAAGTCAATAAACTCCTCTAGCTAACAGATATAAATATCCTCCTCGAGATCTCTATGCAAGAATGCAGTCGATACATTTATTTTCTCAAGATCCAAATAAAATTAAGCAACTAAATCCAAAAATACACGAATCGAAGTATGTCTCATGACCGAAGAAAATATATCATGAAACTCTTCACTCTTTCAATGTGCCTACCCCTTCACCACTAGCCTTGCCTTATATATTACATCTCTATAAAAAGTGTATTTCATTCCATGGATCCATCTACTACCAATGGCTCACTTTCTCGAAGGAAAAGACACTAAATCCCAAGTGTGATATATGTGCAATGGATCCATCTCCTTCTCCATAGCAAGCCTTCTTCTCTCATAATCAACTGACATAGTAACATCTCTATAGTATCTCAGCTCATCATAGATAATCCCCAAAGGATATGTAGCCATTTCATAATAATCGATATCCTCGGTACTAAGCCTAAAAAATAACAAAGCTAAATAGGCTTCCTCCTTCTCTTTAATTGGCCTAAGTTGAGACTAAGCTCCGCCATGCGTCTGAACTGCCTCATCAACCATAGTGCCATTGGTAACACTATCGACTACCTCTCTATGGAAAGAATCTGATGACTTACTTTGTGTTTGTTACTCCTCTACCATTGAACCATCATCAATCGATGTATGCTTCACCTTCAACATAGCCTTCTCATCAAACAAAACATCTATATCGGTCACATTCTTCTTCGTACTATGACATCACATCCTATGCCACTTCACTCATTCATGATACCCAAGAAAAAACACACTTGTTCGCCCTTGGATCCATCCTACCTTTGCTTTCATTAAAATACACTAGACATCCGCACACTCTAAGAAATGAATAACTCAAAGGCCTTCTTTCCATACTTCCTCAAGGATATTCCTATCTATGGAATATGAAGTTATGTGGTTGATGAGTAAAACCACCATAGATAAAGCCTTAACCTAGGACCACTCATTTGAACTAGCAGTCAATCCCAAACATCGGACCCTCTCCAATAATGTCTTATTCATCATGTCCCCCACGTCATTTGACTATGGATCACCTGTTATGGTATGATGTCAACTAATACCTTCAGACTTTCTACATCAGATTAATTCTTATGACATAAATACACCTTCATTTTCTGATCTTAGAATTTCAGCTTCTTCTTTGACCGCTTCTCCACTACTACCTTTCACATACGGAATATTTCATAGGACTAATCTTCAAACTTCATGAAATATACACAGACTTTCCATGAGAAATCATCAATAAAATAGATAAAATGATATGCTCCACCTAGCAAAGCACATGGTCAGGGCCCATACACATCAGTACGCACATACTCTAAAAGATTTGTAGCCTTGTGTGAACCAACATAAAAATCAACTTTCTTCTTCTTACCAAGCACATATCACTCACAAACCAAATCTTTGACTGATCAACACAAACAATCAAGCCAAGCTTGTGTAACAACTCATAACTTTCCATTCCAACATGTCCCATCCTGAGATATCATAACCAAGTCAATTCTAGATCAAAAGAACAAACTATTGGAGCCGACTCTCTTGTAACAATGCTCCCCGTCAACAGAAATAAGTTGCCCGGTCTTACACCTTTCATTAAAACTCATGAACCATTCACTATAGTTAATCTCTCACCTTCTACAACAATCCTCAAACCAGTCACACTAAAAGCTGCAACCGATAATAAACTCTAATGTAACCGTGGTACATGTCTTACCTTAGTAATAATCCCCATAAAACATCCTAATCCTAACACTTGCAATACCGACCATATGAAAAATGCATTATTTCTTATAAGAAACGACCCTCCATCAACTTCCTTATAATTGAGGAAACAACTCCATGCAGTTCATGTGATAAGATGCCCCAAAGTGTATGATCTGTAGTGCACTTTTTATAGATGATGCAATAGCTAAAAGAAAAGATACATCATCATCACCACTCCAATAAGATGTATGTACCTCTACTGTGGACGCCCAAAGTTTCCTCTTCTACTTTCTTTTCTCTTTTTTCCTCAATTCTCGACACTCAAACTTATGATGTTCTAGGCTTCCTACATTAGTAAAAAAACTCCCTTCTTAGGCCCGTTAGCTTCGTCTCAAGACTTCGATCTATCCTGTCTTATTAGAATTTGTTATACTTTCCCTCCCCCTAAAAAACAAAGCCTCCAAACTATCTCCACTTTCATTACTAGCCAACTTCCCTATCAACACATAGCTATGCAACCCTGCATTAACATTGGCAAGTGTAATGGTAGTCCTCCCACAGATCATGGATTTCACAAATATACAATACTTCGAAGCGAATGAGTATAACAATATGATCCCCTGCACTTCAACTTTAATATCTACATCCACTACCTTCAAATTCATCACCAAAATGGTCAGGACATTTATGTGCTTTGAAAGTGAGGTTCTTGGTTTCATTTAAAAGGTATAAAGTTGTTGGTATGAGCAATATAGTTTGTCAAAGACTTATCATGATATGCTGCTATCAATGCATCCTATTGCTTCTTTGCCTCCTTTATTAGGAAAACTCTACAAGGATCTCATCAAAAAGGCATAAGTGAATAGTGGTAAAGGCCGCTTCTTCCTTCGGATTGCGGGTTAAAATGATATATACCCGTAAATTTAAATTATTGTGGATTGAAATGATAAATATCCATATCACTTGACCATAGGTAAGAAAACTATATACGGACACTTTTGGTCTAGTTTTAAATGATTTCCACAATTTCGCAAATATGCGTTTCTATAAATATTGATTTTTAAAATATAAGATACAGATTTTTTTTTAATATATGTGTCAAATTTAGGCATTTAAATTTATGTTTTGGAAAATTTAAAATTATAAGTAAAATTTCAGTTCCTCCACTGATAGGCCTTTTGGTTTATCTAGTTCTGAAACTATTTTAAAGGTCTTATCCTCCTTAAGCATTGTTCCTATCTTTAGCCTCCAAGTTCCAAAATTTCATTTTTCTATTGAGTCGATTCACTACCTAATTTTTTAAACTATCCTTGGATCCCTCCATAGTCACTAACCTCCAATGCCACCAACTATTATACCAGCTATTAGTGTAATTTACCCGAGTCAATCTAGAGTCATCGACTAGGGGACCGAAAGATCCATAGATATAAATAATTATAGATCCTGTAACAAAAACCCAAAATTTAACCGAAATAATTCTTTTATTAATGAATTTGAGGAGATCCAAGGGAGATTTTAAATTAAAATAGAAGATTGCTAGAAAACAAAAATTGTATTTTTTTATCACTTTATTTGCTTTATTACAATGGTTAATGTCTATATAATTATATAGAAGATAGATGGGTTAGAGTGGAAGAATCTTTGAAATATTCCCCTATAAAATATCTCCTTAAAATTAGCATTTGTCTTGACTTAGAATAACATTTTGATTTGACATATGGTGGTGAATAATTTCAACATTAGTTGGTAATGTGCTCTTTTTATTTTTTTTATAAATAAGACAATTTATGTGATTTTTTACGTATTGAATCTTTCTCTATTAGTAATAAAAACTTCTTCTTTGATTATTTTTTCATCAATCTCTTCATTGATCATACTGTAGTTTCTATACCAATAAATGTTGGTATTAGACCTTGTTTTTTTCAAGTAGGGTGTATTTGAGATAAATTTTAAGTAAGCTCGAGCAAAGTTAGTTGTGCATCTTAAATGGAAAATGGTATGAATGGCCTCAATACCTCTCAATTTTGATCATTTATTCCTAATTTAGTGGAGCGAAATATGAATTTTCGACAGTTAAAATGTAGACGCTCTTTGTTTCACAAGATCTTTGGGATGTTATAGAGAATGGATATGTGGAAACTACTGATGATTTAGGGGAGCTTCATAAGAAGGAAGGATACAAAGGCTCTACTTGTTTTGCAACAAGCTATGACAAAAGCGATCTTTTCGTGAATTTCAAATGTTGTCTCAAATCAAAGAAGGCATAGACTATTTTGAAAGCAAGTTCAATGGTGACGGCAAGGTAATATCGATGAAGTTGCAAACATTTCGAAGAGAATTTTTGACATCGATGGTGAAAGGTAATGGATTTGTTCATGATTTCATTTCTGGAGTTATGGTGATTTTTAATCATATGAAAACTTTGAGAGAAAGCAATTCTGGTAGAAGGATTGTAAATTTTGTTTCTAGGAGTCTTCTATCAAAGTTTGATCATGTAGTTACAGCCACTAAGGAGTCCAAATTTGACTACATAATCTTTGAATGAACTTATAGGTTAATTTTTTGCACATGAAGATAGAATAAATAGGCCGATGGAGAGGAGCACAAATCAAATATGGAAAGTACAAACAAAGAAGTTGTTTCTTATAAAAGAATTACAAGTCACGGCTGAGGTAAAGGTGGTTTCCATGGTCGCGGATGAGACCATGGACGATCTAGAATCAATAAAAACAACAAACATAGAGGAAGAGGTAATCAATATAGACATAAATGCATCTATATTGCACACTTTGGTCAAAGGTTCAAAGGAATATAATGTTACCCTCGTAAACAATTTGGACATGTTGAAGCTATTGTCCAGTGAAATAATAACAACATGCTCAATTTACAGAGGAAAAAGGAGGAGGTTGTTGGAACCTGATCCGACTCACGGGGTTGAAATAGGTAAATTTCAAAACATATTCCCTATTTAAATTTTAGTAGGCCTAGGAAATCTATTAACTAGCATTAGATTCAATCAAATTATTTTAATAAAATATGAATTTAATTTGAATTTTTTTTATTTAATTAGTCTAATTAGTTTAATATATTCAACGTGAATATACTATTAAGAAGGTAAAGAAGGGATAGGTCAATTATAGATGAAAAATTAAACTTGATCAAATTCAATCAAATGAAAGGAAGGTTTTATTTCATTTAGAGAATTTTAATTTCTCTCTTTTAAAATTTTCTTTTAATTTTAGATCCAACAATTAGACAAAATGTAGAATTAATAATATCAAACATAGATTGTTTGAATTAAAATTAGAAAAGCTAAATTGTAGATTAAAAATCTGAGATTGATTTGTAAACTATATTTAAATTCAGATCTGGATTTAGTTTACTAAGGTAAAATATCTCTTTATATTAATATCATAAAACATACACATACACATATGTAATAATAAGATTAAAATAATTTTTAGTTAATTCAAAATACGATTAAATGTTACGTTAAATTGTTCTAATCCACTTACAAGCATATACGCATAAACATACATTCATACGTACATACATACCTACATACATACATACATACATACATACATACATACATACATGTATATAATAAAAATTAACCTTTTATAAAATATCCTTTTTTATTTTAAAATAACAAAAAGTTGAAGTCAAAATACACCGTTAAGTTGAATAAGAAATCAATGAATTTTCACTATTCCACAAAGTGAATCAGACAACAGTGATCACACAACATAAGGTAGACTTACGTTATCCCAATGTGTACCACTGTTTCATGAACCATGTGGAAAAACAATCTGGGTGTGTCATAGCCCGTGAAATCTTTCTATTGTGATTTCATCCATTCCATTCAAACAATATTTTATTTATTGTCTAACTAAAATTATCAAAAATTTCATTTTGGCTCCTTATCAAATTTTTGGATTCCCTCTCAATGTTTCCTAGATTAATTTATAGCCGCATTCTTTCAATTATTTCCCATTCTTTCTTTCATTTCTAGAGAAAAAATAGCATTCGTTCCTTCAATTAGTTTCCTCACCACCCTCGCCCATCCCTCCTTATAGCCATCACCTACCGCTGACCCTAGACTTCTCCCATCCCATTGATGTTCTTCGATTAACTTAGGATTTCCTAATCAGAGCCGCCTCTTTTACCTTTGTTCTGAAATTAGGGTTTCGTGAAAGCCGCTGCTTGAAATTTAAGCTTCGAATCACCTTACACTTTCCTTCCTTATACATTACACACTTTGATTTACTGACTATTGATGGTTACGACTCCTCCTTATCGAGTCTTATTTGATTGATATTGGTATGATTTATGCCTCTTTTGATTTATAATATTCTCAACTTCTAATCTTTGACCGATGACGATTTGGATTTATTATATAGGAATTTATTTCCTAAATATGCGAATATATTATTTGATTTGAATTTTTTAAATTATTTTTCTCGATTGTCGATTTATGTTCGAGCGCTGTTGATATTTTTATGATTCTTGAATTTCTGCTTTGGCTTCCATTTGGTAATTTAATTGCTATGTTGGACCTTATTTTTTACTATGTTGCTTGACCATGTGCTCTTGACTTCATGTCTGAGTTAGTGCATTGCTATGTTGGAGCTTGTTGTCCAAGGCAATATTGACTGGAACTACCTTGTTCAAGGCCGTGTTGACTGGAACTGCCATGTTCACTTCAACACTGAACATGTGTTGCATGTATACACGTACACATACACACACAGACACGCGCACACACACACACACATACATATATATCTTTGTGCGTGTGTGCATGTGTATGTGCGTGCGTGTGTATGTGTGTTGCTTACTATATTTATACTTGAACTTATGTGCTTATGCACTTTCATGTACTTGTGCCTTACTTGTTTGTGCAATTTCATGTGCTTGTGCCTTTACTCCATGTTGTTCTATTTGATTATGTCACGACCCAAAATCTAGCGATTGAAAATCGACATCAAATACCTTACTTGTATACAACTATTGGAGATTCAAACGTAGAACTACAGTTCGGATGGAGCTTATAACAACATTAAATGAAAATAAACAGCGGAAACAAAAGATGATTTCATTTATCACAACACAGATACAACACTGATACGATATCCATTACAGCATTCAACCCCATAATCAGAGTGATATACACAAGATACAATAACAGGATGAAAACAACATAGCTGAACAATAATAGTGTCTTCAAAAATTTCCACCATATTTCGACTTTGATAAGGTCTTCCCAAAATTCCAAACACTTCGAAAGATTTCCAAGGCCAAAAGCTTCCCAAAATCCGATAGCTTCCAAAAGACTTCAAAAGATTCAAAGCTCGCTCGAAAAACACGGATAACCTGCTTCTAGGCTGCCTGTGTGGAAATTATGGGAACCTAGAGTTTAGGAAGGGAATAATAAACTCCGAGTCAGTCATGAGACTGGTATAAGTAAACAAAAACAGTTATTTGAACAAAAACTATTTGTAAAAGAAATTCGTTATACTTTTTGGAAAATGAAGCTACCATAAGACCTCCTACCACACACACAATGCAATCGCACAATTGGAGGAGATTTCTTCTTATGATAGTCAAATATGTTTGATACGAGAGAACTCTTTTTGATATTATTATTAGTGCATAGTGTAGAAAAAAATTTAGAAAGTTTAATATTAATCTTAGCCAGCATACGTACCATTATATTATGCCTACTATAGCTACCATATTAGATGGTAGGTTTTACAACTAAAACCGTACGGGGTTCGTATTAAATGATTGGATTTCCAACAATGGTCAGGCTAAGGAACTTCCTTGTCAAATGGAACACACCTATAGGGACGCCCCCAAGAACCAAACCAGATCTCTGCCAGCATAAGGGTTGGTTACCTTTGTAACTAGGTAATACCTACAAATATGCCATCCCCGGTCATTATCGACCTTTAACCCAGGATTCACCAACAAATAGAAACAACCACAGAGTTAAATATCTGGGCCCTATACCATGATACCACCTCTTATCCAGAAGAAAATGGACATACCCTAGGGGTGCGACCCCTAATAACCTTGCCCCAACATTCCTGTTTCGACATTACCGGGTTGTGAGGTTCGGCGAAGTCTCATCCACAAAGCTACGCTTTTCACAAAAGCCATTCTTCGATCAACAAATGATCGACATCACTCAGCATGCCACACTACCAAGTTGGGAGTATATCACTGATAATCATCAACTACATAACCTCTGAGCTCGTACATCTCAGAGAAGGGTGTTAAGCTAAGAGAATAAATTCTCCCCCACCAATAGAAATGTATTTAAGATAAATTAGGTTTATGTCTCAAAGTGTAATGTCAGACATACAACCATACAAGTCCGTTCCGGGTTCGAACGGAATGGAAGGCACTTCCAATGAAGCCTTGCAATCCGGGCATCCACAATCCCGATCGGACTCCACATCACATATGGAGATCTCTATATTAGAGCAACTCAGTGCGGAGTCATTCGATAGGTTATCCTATCGTTCTCGAAGACATCTGGTCTTCACTACCGTCTTCAATTGCTATCCATTCGTCGTATCATTATTCGGAATGGATTATATAACACAAAGTCCTCTCCTGGCTAAATCGAATAGTGAGCGATTAATTTAAAACACGTGCATATATCACTTACAAAGATTCATCATAAATATTCGATGTGGTTCTTGGATAACCAACTAGAATCCGACTCCCTGTCGCATCGACATTTAAGTGCAGCTTTACGGGCCAAAGGGTTTCACATTCACACAGAAACAAATCACAGATATCATAGCTTAGCAAAAAGCAATTCATATCACATAGATCACAATCACATATTAGAGACATCAATCAATGCAAAGCATTCGGTATCAATCAATCATTTATAATTAAGATGAATTAATCGCGTGATTATAGTCAATTAATTACATAATTATTATCATTAATTATCCTTAATTAATGATTAATTATTCTTAATTATAAATTAATCAGTCATTATTTATTTATTAATTAATCCTTATTTTTTAATTAATTAAATCTTAATTATTTTTATTAGTTAATTATTCTTTAATTAATTAATTAATTATTAATTACAAATTAATTAACCCTAATTATTTATTTAATTAACCTTAAACTGATAATTAATTCACCTTTAATTAATTAAGTAATTATAAGTCATTTGTCTTGATTAATCATTTAATCAAAATATTTAATTAACAAACCTTATAATTAATCATTATTAACACATTAATTTATTCAAGAAATTAAGGTAAATCAAAACATCATTTTATCTTAATTAATTACATTATTTATTTAAAATAATTAATTAATAAATAATGTCACAAATTATATAAATTAAAACTTAATTACTTTAAACATAATTTTCTTAAATCCTTTATTTATCTAAAATTTAAACCAAAAAATTATTTAAAACATGGGTGTTAAAATGTTTTAAAATTTAATTTTGTTTCAAAGTTAAAACTTTTTTTATATGTCAACCCGAGACCTACTTCAAGCATTACTCGGGCTAACACGCTACCTACTTCGAGTTTTCCTCAAAATCCACCCGTATTCCATTTCAAAACCTAATTTTTTGTTTAAGTTTTATAAAACCCTATACATTCCCCGAACTACCCGAGCCAGGTCTCGAGCCAATGATGCAATAACCCGAAGATAACATCGAGTTAAAACCCTTCGTTCCCAAACTTAACCCACTAACACATACCAAAGGTATGTGCATGGGCACCGGAGCTCCGATGAACAGCGGTCGACTTCGCCACCTTTCATAAGTCTATAACCATCCACTTAAGCCTTACGATCACCCAAAATCCTTGAACGACGGCGAAATCACAATTTCTCTATACAAGCCAAAACTGGAATGAAACCGAGCCACCAACAATCGCCTCATTCTATCGCCTCAGACCATCAGAGGTCACGAAACACCAGCTAGAACAATGTCAAACCCATACGCTCCAAATCCCACCTGTGCAAACAACTCCGACCCACTATCGATGACGCAACAATGTATTTTCTGATCATGACCTGCTACAGGTTTTAAACCCAAAATCGATCTCTCTTATCATCCATGACAAACTATAAAATCATCAAACATTTTTATGGTGATCCCTGACCTTCCAGCAAGCTACGACCCTGATCTTGAGGTCTAGAAATCCTCCGATCACCAGAATTTCGTTAAAACCCATATTCCATTCATTTTACAAATGCTCGCCATTTGCTAAGTTGAAAATCATGAATTTCTTATTAAAAATCATAGTTTACGAAGACGAACATGGTGATGTAATCAAAACTCAAGTCTTTTTGGACAAAATTTTATTTGAGTGTGTTTTTCTTATTTTCTAGTAACCCTTTTCGTTTTAAATATTTAAAAGTAATTCTAGAATTAAGATCATGCCAAAACCTATATGTTTTCTTTAGACATCAAGTTCAATAGAGGATCAAAGGATGAGTTTTCGATTTTCAAATAGGTTTGAAACTAGTAATGCTTAGAACAAAGACCAATGTCTGTTCTTAGACATGCAAAGCTATATCCATACACATAATACACAAATTTATACACATGTAAGCAATTTTCCAACCCGCTTTAAACATGTTTTCAAACAACAGATCTGAATCCAGATTATAAAGGGTTTACACACCTGTGAATTTTGAAAATAGAAAAGAGACAAAGAGCTTTAAAATCCTGGGAGTTGATTTACTTTGAAAATATGAAAGCTTGTTAATTTCTTTGAAAACTGGATTCTTGAATCTGGAATTTATTGAATTGATAGCTTGCCTGAATTTTTTTTACTTTGATTGCTTTTTACTGTTTAAGATAATCTCCGGCTTCAGCTTTTAAATTTGCAAAAGATGTTTTGAATTCTTGCTTTAGTTTAGATTTTCTCTGATTTATTTTTGAAAATTTTATTTCCTAGTTTTAGAAAGTTTACAGATTTTTTTCTAAAGCTTAGAAAAAAAAAATTAAAAGAAAAGAGAAGGAGGGGATTTGATAGTGTATATAATCTTATTTTCTATTTTTATTAATTTTTTCTCAAAAATAAAACAAAATGACACTTTCCTATTTTAATTATAAAATCATTACATTTGTTAAAACGCTTATTGAATGAATTACGCTTGTTAAATTGTAGGTTAAGATTCCAACATTTGTCTTGGGCATGCATAAATATTTATATATAATTTTTAAATTATATTTCCTATTTTATAAAATACATTTTCGTATTTATTACTATATGCAAATTTAAAGAAAAAATGTTCTAAAACTAATTTCACATTAAATAAATTACATATTTATTATTTTAAATGCAAATTATTTTTCTAAGACATTTATTTAAATTTCAAAAATTGAATTTCAAATTAATTCGAAATTAAATTTCAGAAATTCAAATAAATTACTAATTTTAAATTGATAAAATTTAGGGATGTTATAGATTCCCCATTTAAGAAAATTTCGTCCTCGAAATTTGAAAGAGAGAGAGAGAGACAAACAAAGAATAAAAGAATATACGAATACAGAAAATGATAGAGAAATGGCTTACCAGATTAAGTCGAAATATTCACTCAGCAATTGGGGTTGGACTTCTGCATGCTATCCTTTGTTTCTGAAGCAACCCTCCCTAATTTGCCATGGTTTTTGAATGGATCAATTTGTGTTTATGCTAAATTCAGGGTTACTTACTTTCAGGACCAACCTGTCTGAAAAAATTTTCTTTCTTTTATTAATTTTTCTTTTGATTCTTCCCAAGATCAAATCTGATCCATATAGAAATATTGATATATTTCTTGTAAAGCTATTTGTATATATATGGACATACAAATCATTTTAGTTCTATTATCAGAGTTTTCAGGTAAAGAATAATCCAATTTATTTTAAATTAAAAATCAGACTAATGATTTAGTCGCAGTAAAAAGTGTTGGGAAAACCTTCCATCTGAACCTTTGTACAGATTCACTAATAAATTCTTGTTTGCTTATGCTTGTGTGTCTAACAGTTGTATATTTAATAAAACATGACAATTGACCCATGTCATTTTAAGCTTTTGCAATATTACTTCTCAAATTAATAAGACAGAAGGTTGTGCATGTTTCTATGCATTTGTGTGGACATAAACATGTACGACTACCATTCAATCTTTCTGAGTTTGTAGGTTGGCCAGCTTGGTCATGTTGGACCCCTATACTATCTTGCTACAATTTCCTAACTTTACTCATTCATTTAAACATCAAAATTTATGTAAATCTTGGTTTATACTTTCCTACATTTCCAAATGTCCTGTCTATGTGTTCATTCTCACATTAGTGTATTTAAAGTTAATTGTAAATAAGTCTGAGTCTCTAAAACAATCTATTACATATGTATCCACTACTTTTTACACATATGTCTTAGTTATATTACCAGTTCCATTACACAGTTCTTGAAATTACATGCTTACAGTTTATAACATAAAACTAAATCCTTTTATCTTTTATCACTGAGAATGGTTCTATCACATAGTAAGCTTTAAATCTTTCATTACGTCAAAATCTGAGTTCCAGCAAAATTCAAATATTACTACACATAAGTTCTTTAGCTAAAAAAAAACATAAAGAGGCATTCTTCTACAAAATCATAATTCAGTTAATTAGCAAATTCTTCTTAGCATCACACATCTGCTTTCTTATCACTTAGCTTCCTCTTTCCCTGCAAACATCTCATGACCTACTCCATAATACATATGAAGCACCCATTTGATGCAAGCAACAAACAGGTCAGACTTAAGTCTGCTGTAAGTAAAATCACTTGTTAATGCATAAAGACTAATGAAATATGTTCCATTATTACCTTTCTATTCTCAGAGGTTAAGTGTTTTACTCAAGGTAATTAAATCACTTTCTCATATTCAAATTACAAAGTGTTATCCAGTGGTGTGTGTGTACTGTTTAATAACATGTGCGTATTCTTAGACTAACTTGTCACTAGAAACCTTAGTCCAGAAAATCATAACAACCCTCATACAACTCACGCAGGTTGGCGCTAACACCCAAACATGCACAAACATGCACATACAATATTCATGGTATTGACCTAAAGTATCAATCCTGAGTCTACATGTTAGGACTCCCACATACTTCTAGCCTATTTACCCTTGCGTGTATAATCATTTCATGTCATTCTAAGGTCCAGTATTACATTCATGGTTGCACTGTTGCACACTGCCTGGAAGTACTACCTAGTTTCCAGTGCACTACAAGCTACTTGGGCATAAACATGCCATGTGCAAACTCACACCCCAACCTTGATGCAAGCCAACCACTGTGTCATACCCACTTCCCTTATACCCAACCTGATAGAGGTGACCCACATCCTTAGTTTAATTACTAAGTTTTTCATATGACTCAACATTGTCTACGTAGTGTCGGTCCCAAAACTATTGTACACATAACTAATGTATGCTATCAGATCTCATACAACAATCATTCATCCATTCATGTATTCAACAACTAGTCAGTTATACTTGTATACCACTTTAAGTCAGTTTCACACAGAGACATATTCTTGGCTAAAGCATAGATTAAAGCATTTTCAGAGAGTGAAATGCTAATGTGGTTTTCCAGCAATATGGTTCTCACAGTCAATTGACACATTAAAGTGGGTTTTCTTGTTACTCAACCCTATTTCCAGAGGACACTTAATGATGGATTAAGACTCAGCACATGGAAATCCCATTGCACCTTAACCATCTCTTTCAGCTGCAAGATATAAGCCAGAGAATCTCTTTCTCTTACTGCCTTACACCCTACTTTTCTTATTAATCCTTGCTTTATCTAACAATGTTTCTCAAGTTCATAAACATACAAGAATCAGTCATTATTCCATCACTAATTATCATGTATAAACAAGCATAGGTTTAGTGATAGCAAAGCAATGCAAACCACATAGTTTCAGGAACAACAAAAACTTATTAAACTAAGAATGCATACAAAGTATCAAATAGAAATCAAAATAAACTAAAGGGTACATGGCTGCCTTTCATAGGTCCTAATGCCTTTCCAAGTGAGGGTTTACTCACCAAAGTTCTCCTTCCCAAGTCTTGGTTCAGATCTGCCATGGCTTCTCTAAAACTGCTGCCTATTTCTATATTTTGTTTTCTGGTTTCTAAGATACAAACGTAGGAGATGGTGATCTTTATGTAGGGGAGCTGCTAGGGTTTTAAGGTCAATTAAGTAATTTATTTTCACCAGAAATCCCATCAACCAGTCCTGGCTTCACCCAACAATCCACCCTCTCCACTTTCCCCTTCCCACCATTTCACCCTTTTCCTTGTCTTGGCTATTTTTGGCAAATTCCTTCACACACCATATGCATGACTTTGGCCCCGACATAGTTTTTGTCTTTTCTGGGCTTAACCACGCATATAGGCTTATGTGTCTAACCAGATATGTGTGTGTCAACCAAATATTGTGCATGTCTTATATTCATGTATTTTTACCCACACATGCAACTATGCTCATACTTAATCTATAGGGGTTAGGACTAAAACTGCCTAAGTCACTTATACACCGTAATTAGGCTAATGTGTACATACAAACAGGTCATGCACCCATCTACTGTGTATTTATTTACAGGGCCCTTAACTCCCTAAATTTCCAAGCTCACATATAGTGTACTGGACCAGTGTGCACGTGCACAAGAGCATACACACTCTCACACACACACAGATATTTCTAGAGAAATTGTATTTTCAACTAAATGTCTTTCTTTTATAAAATAATTTAATTTTTACATGCTTGCTTAAAATATGGGCTGTCACAGTTTCCCAAGTACGGTCAATTGGATCACCACTCCATTGCACTTTAACCAGTTTCACAACCTTATTCCTCAGCTGCTTTTCATCACGATCAATGATCTCTAGTGGTTCTCTTTTAACTGCTAGATTTGGTGTGATCTCTAAACCCTACTGAGCAGCCTCTTCAATAATACAGTCTGGATCGTGCACATATTTTCGACGATGTGAAACATGAAATACATCATGCATGCTAGATAACCAACTGGGTGATGCACTCGGTAAGCTAAAGGACGATCCTTTCTAATATAGGAAAAGGACAAGTATACAGCAGTGCCAGTTTACTGGTCTTTCCAAACCTCAAAACTCCGCGCATTGGAGACACTTTTAAGAAAAAGGAATCTCCAACCTGGAATTCTAAATGTCTTCTTCTGCGATCTACATAACTTTTCTGACGACTTTGAGCCATTTTCAACTTCTTTCGAATAAATTCAACTTTTTGAGTGGCTTCCTTAATTATATCCGGTCCAAGGACGAGTCTATCACCTAACCCGATCTAACATGCATGTGATCGACACGGACGACCATATAAAGCCCCCAAAGGAGCCATTTCAATACTGGTCTGATAGCTATTATTATATGAGAATTCAACCAGATGTAGATGGTCCTCCTATGAACCACCAAAGTCAAGAATACAAGCATGCAAAAGGTCTTCTAAGATTCGGTTAATCTTTTCAGTCTGTCCATCAGACTGCGGGTGATAAGCAGTACTGAAGTTCAGCTTTGTTCCAAGTGCGGCTTGAAATGCCTCCCAAAATTTGCTTGTGAAGATCGGGTCACCATCACTCATAATACTACTGGGTATACCGTGGAGACGAAAAATTTCTTTCATATATAATTCAGCCAAACATGCTATTGTCCGAGTAGATTTTACTAGGACGAAATGGGCAGTCTTAGTTAGACGATCCACGATAACCTAAATCACTTCATTTCCCTTTCAAGTATGTGGAAACCCTTCTATGAAATCCATGGACACTTGATCCCACTTCCATTTAGGCACCGCCAATGGTTGGAGTAAACTGCCATCTTTTTTTGATCACTTTTAATTTGCTGATAGGTTGCACAACGACTAACATAGATAGATGTCTCCCTCTTCATTGTTTTCCACCAGAAAGTTATTTGATATCTCAACACATCTTATTGACTCCTTGATGGATACAAAGTTTGGAATTATGACACTCGTCCAAAACTTTCCGTTTAAGATCAGGGATATCTAGGACACAGATCCTGCCTTTCAATCTTATAACTCCATTATTATCGATTCCAAAACTAGAATCCTCACCACGACATATTCTTCTATATATTTCTCGAAGAAAGTTGTCTTCTGTCTGCTTACTAGCAATCCTTTTAATGAGAGTAGGAGTGACAACAAGATATCCAAGAACAACATGTTTCCTACTCAAAGCATCTACAACTACGTTGGCTTTTCTAGGTGTTACTGAATATCCAAGTTATAAGATGTTAGAAATTCTAAACAATGTTGCTGTCTTAGATTTAAATCTTTCTCGGTGAAGAGATATTTTAGAGATTTGTGGTCGGTGAATAATTCAAAATTTTCATCTAAAAACAAGTAGAGTTTATTAAGTATAAATATTAAGTTAAGTTAAATTTTTAAATCTTTTAGGAAAGCTGAAAGAAATTTTACCCAGAAGATAGTGACGCCAGATTTTAAAAGTGAAAATAACTGCTAGAAGCTCGAGACCATGGGTTGGGCAGTTTTTCACATACGGATGTAATTGTCTACTTATGTAGGCAATTACTTTCCCATTCTACATTAGCACCGCACCCACACCATCACCACAAGCATCTGTATAAACAGATAAACCTTGGTTCCCGTTGATAATAGTGAGAATAGGAACTGTTGTCAATCTCCTCTTTAACTCCTGGAATGCTTCATTACATTTCAGAGTCCAATCAAACTTAGCATTCTTCATTGTTAGCTTAGTCAACAGACTAGCTATCTTATAATAATCCTAAACAAACTTCCGGTAATACCTACTAAATGTAGAAAACTTTGAACTTCTTTCAAAGTTGTGGGTCGCTTCCAGTCTAGAATAGCGGAAACTTTGATTGGATCAATAGAAATTCCTTCTTCATTAACAATATGCCCGAGAAATCTAACTTCCTTGACGCAAAAATGGCATTTGGAAAATTTGGCAAATAAAATGTTCTTTCTTAATATTTCCAAAACAATCCTTAGATGCTCAGCATGCTCCTCTTCGGTTTTGGAGTAGATAAAGATATCATCAATGAATACAAGAACAAGTTTGTTAAATACTTCTTGGAATACATGGGTCATTAAGTCTACGAAGTATGCGGGAGCATTGGTTATTCCGAAAGGCATGACTAACCCTTCGTAGAATGTGTCTGGACCCTTAAAAGCAGTTAAGTGGACACAGTCTTAGGCAATTCGTAGCTGATGGAATCCTTGAGCTAGATCCATCTTCGAAAAGAATTGACCACAATGCAGTTGGTCAAACAGATCGTCGATTCTAGGCAAAGGGAATTTGTTTTTGAGAGTTAATTTATTGTGATCGCGGTAGTCTACACACAATCTCAAGGATCCGTCAGACTTAGCGACGAATACCACAGCTGGACTCCATTCGAAAACACTAGGACGTATTTATCCTTTCCCAAGCTAATCATGGGTTTGCTTGACTAATTCTATCCTTACCCTAGGTGCCATCCTACGACTTGCACGAATGGCAGGACGAGCATTTGGAAGTAAGTCAATTCTGAATTCAATTTCTCTATGCAGGGGTAAAGATTTAACTTCTTCGAATATGTTTGGAAATTGTCGGACAATAGGTATGGACTCCAGACAAGGTTCGGGATATCCTAAATGTTAGTCCGTGAGATGATGGTTTTGATGACAACAACCTTAGAATAGATTATAAAATATAAATACTAACATTATAAGTTTAGATATATATATATATATATATATGTAGGATTTAACCATGTTGGTACTAAGAATGAAGATTGTACAGTATAGAGATTCAAGATATCAAGATAAAATACCAAGATAGAAGACTCATGAGTATCGAGACTATCAACAGTTCAAGATTTCAAGGATAAGTATTTTTTATTATTATTAGGAATTTTTGTTAAAACTCGTAGAAAAACACTATCATCTTAAAATCCAATTTATTCGTGCAATGGAATCCACTTCTAGCCCGTTAAAGGGATGAAACCCTAAGTAGGATGGCACCTACGAAAAATCTAGTGGAACATTGTTTTTTATCTGCTAACTTTTATTCAAAATGATTTTTCAAAATTATATCCTATTTTCAAAATGTTTTCAAAACTTTCCTTTTAAAAGATTCAAAACCATCGATCCTGATTTTAAATAATTTTAGCCTCAAAAACATCTTTATTTTCAAAGTCAAATTACTCCTGATTTTAAACTATCTTTTTTAAATAATATATTTAACTTTTAAATATTTATACTTAGATTTAAATATAAAATTTTAGTTAAAATCTATATATATTATTCTTTATATTTTCTTATGAATTTTAACTATAGTCAAGTATATTTATAAAGTTTAAAATAGTTTTTATATAAGATAAAGGTTATTTTAAAAGAAAATCAAAAACACTAAAAAATCCTTTTGGATGTCGACATTCCTAGCATGACCATGTCGACATGGTGGCAGTTTGATTCAAAAATTTGAAAAGAAGTGTCTATTCGCCATAACTCTTCATGAATGGTCATGGTTGTTGTTCTTCTATAAATAGGGGTCGGTTTCAACAAATTTTTAATCATAATTTTCTGGTTTTCACTCCTCTTCTTCTTCCTCATTTCTTAATACATATTCTTATCATTACTCTGCCGACATCAACATTGAATCATACTCGATTACTTCTAGTTTGATTCTCTATCACTATCTCTATAAGATTCTCAGTGCTAATATAGACTTCTTTGTAATCTATTAAGCGAGAAAAGGTGTGATTGTAGCCTTGGAAATCAATCAAATGAGAAAAGGTATGATTGTAGCCTTGGTAAATCAATTAGGTAAACTCATGGCCCGGAAATCAAATATCTCTACCTAGAGGATCGAAATTATGGAGGGTGTACCTCGTAACCTTGAAACCGACGGTGTAATTGTACAACTGCTTTCGAAAGGAAATCTGTGCTTGTGTTGCGGGACTGGATGTAGGGTAACTCCGAACCAGTATAAAATCCGGTGTGTTCTTTACTTTACTTTTTTTATTTTATTTCTGCATCTGTGATTGTTTCTATGATCATATCTGTGTCTGTATATTGCATACATACTTTTGTGTCTAAATTCACATAAATTAAAAAGATTTTGGAATTCTTTATTAACACTATTCACCCCCCCCCCTCTACTGTTAATCTTAGCCTTAAGATCGTAATCCGCATTTCTCACAATTGGTATCAGAGCAAGGTTTTCAAAGTTTCATAATCTGATTTCTGAAAAGTTTTTAAAATGGCTATATTCGTTAATACTAATTTAGAAGTATTCAAATCATCATTGTTTCATAAGTCCGCATATAATCAATATTCAAATTCAAGTTAGCTACCAAAATTATTTGATGTGCAGGAATCATGCTTTATGGGTGTTGAGGAATCAATCCACAATGGACAAATTGTGCAGATCTGAAAGAACAAATGGATACTTAATAGTGGATGTTCTAGACACATGACTGGCAATCCAGATATGCTGAATGATATAATATACAAAGACGGAGGATTGGTTAACTTTGGAGACAATTCAAAAGGATATGTGATTAACATTGGCAAAGTCGGTAATTCTGAAACTCCTACTATTACTAATGTTTTGCTAGTTAAGAATCTGAAACATAATCTGCTAAGTATAAGTCAACTATGTGACAAAGGTTATAAAATTAAATTCGAAAAAGATAAATGTCACGTTGAAAATAATAATTCAACCATTATATTTGAGGGAGTCAGGAAAAAGAATATATATTCTTAATATGAAAGTTTCAAATGACAACCTATGTCTGTTGGCAAATACAAGTGACCCTTGGATTTGGCACAAGGGATTTGGGAATTTGAATTTCAAACTCCTATTCTAGACTGTCAAAACATGATCTAGTAAGAGGTCTCCCTAAAATGAATTTTAAAGTAGATAGTTTAAGTGATGCTTGTCAATTAGGAAAACTTAAAAAAATTCTTTTAAGTTAAAAGATATGATTTCAACTTCAAAACCTCTTGAATTACTTCATCTTGATTTATTTGGTCCATCTTAAATTTTATCAATAAATCATAGTAGATATGTCTTTGCAATTGTAGATGATTATTCTATATTTACATGGACAATATTTTTGTAACATAAAAGTGATACTTTTGAATGTTTTAAGACATTCTCAAAAATAATTCAAAATCAATTTTCTCTAAAAATTATAACTATTCGAAGTGATCACGGTGGTGAATTTGAAAATGAAAGGTTTAAAGAATTCCGCAATAAAAAGGGAATAACTCACAATTTTTCATTTTCGAGAACTCCACTACAAAACGGAGTAGTAGAACGTAAAAATAGGACGATTCAAGAGTGTGCGAGAACTATGCTTAAAGATTGTAATTAACCAAAGAATTTTTGTGCAGAAGAAGTTGCTACCGCCTGTTATATTTTGAATAGAACTTTAATTAGACCTCTTATGAACTTCTTTATTCAAAGAAACCTAAGATATCTTATTTCAGAATTTTTGGAAGTAAATGCTTTATTTTATATACAAAAGATAATTTAGATAAATTTGATCCTAAATCCAACAAAGGTATCTTTATTGGATATTCTAATAGAAGTAAAGCGTATAGAGTGTTTAATTTAAAAACTAATACCACTGAAGAAACAATGCATGTTTCATTTGATGAAAATTACAAAATTTTTGAAGATACAAATGATGAAGAGGATTTAATCACTCAAAATCAAGAACCTATTGAAACTAATAATGAAATTGATCATCCTAATAAAAGGAAAAACTTTTAAAAGATCACCCTATAGAAAATATACTAGGAGATATGCAATCTGTTGTTAAAACTAGAAATCAACTAAGTCAAATGAGTAATGTAGCTTTTATATCAACTATTGAACCCAATAATCCAAAAGAAGCATCAACTGATGATTCATGGATTTTGGCTACGCAAGAAGAATTAAATCAATTTACTAGAAATGACGTTTGGGAACTTGTTCCTAGACCAGAAAATAAAACTATAATTGGAACTAAATGGGTTTATAAAAATAAAATGAATGAACAAGGAGAGGTAGTTAGAAATAAAGCTCGTTTAGTCACTCAAGGTTATTGTCAAGAAGAAGGAATAGATTTTGATGAAACCTTTGCTCCCGTAGCAAGATTAGAAGCCATTCGGATTCTACTTGCTTTCGCAAATCATAATAATTTCAAATTATTTCAAATGGATGTTAAAAGCGCCTTTTTAAATGGATTTGTAAAAGAAGAAGTATATGTCGAACAACCACCACTTTTTTAAAATGAGAAATTACCAAATAATGTTTACAAACTTAAAAAAGCACTATATGGTCTAAAACAAGCTCATAGAGTCTGGTATGATAGACTAATATCTTATTTATTGCAATCTAATTTTGAAATTGGTAAAGTAGGTAATACTCTTTTTATTAAAAGAAATAAAAATGATATTCAACTAGTACAAGTTTACGTAGATGATATCATTTTTGGTTCAACTAATTTTGAAACGAATAATGAATTTTCTGAAATAATGAAAAAGAATTTGAGATGAGTCATATGGGTGAATTAAATTTCTTTTTAGGATTACAAATAAAACAATTAGATAACAGTATCTTTATTAGTCAAGAAAAATATGCTAAAGACCTAATTAGTAAATTTGGTTTGGCCACTGCGAGTGGAATACCCACTCCCATGGCAAAGAATGAGTACCTTAGTAAAGAAGATCTCTCGAAAGATGTAGATCAAAAGTTATATAGAGGAATGATTGGCTCATTACTCTATATTACTGCTAGTAGACTTGATATCATGCATAGTGTTTGTCTCTGTGCCAGATATTAATCCCAACCTAAAGAGACTCACTTAAAAGCTGTGAAACGAATCATAAGATATGTTAAACACACGTCTGATTATGGTTTATTCTACCCTAAAAATGATTCTTTTGACTTATGTATCTTACTTTGATGCTGACTATGCTGGTTGTAAATCAGACCCAAAAAGTACAAGTGGGACTTGTCACTTTTTGGGGCATTCTGTGATTCCTTGGCTTAGTAAAAAGCAAAACACAGTTTCTTTATCAATAACTGAAGCAGAGTATATTTCTGCTGCTTTGGCTTGTTTTCAAGTAATATATATGCAACAAACCTTAAAAGATTTTGGTTTAAATTTCTCGAAATCTCCAATTTATTGTGACAATACGAGTGCGATAAAGTTATCCAAAAATACTACTCAACATGCTCGAACTAAACATATTGATATCAGACATCATTTTCTCAGAGATAATATAAGCAAGGAAGTAGTTACTCTCGATTATATCAATTCTGAAAATCAAATTGCTGATATCTTAACAAAACCTTTAAATGAATCAATATTTACTAAATTAAGAAGAGAATTAGGAATTTGTTCTATAACTGAAATATAAAATATAAATAACAAGTATAATTAACAATTGGTATCAAAATAAATCAAAGAGTTAAATTTTAAAAAGATCATGTCGACATCCCCTAGGTATACATGTCGACATATAACGTTTTTGAATTTTTTTTTTAAAATTCTCCCACCAAAATTCAAAAATTTAGTTATATATTCTTCTCAATTACGACTTTTCATTCATTCTCTTTTTTTTTAAATAAATAAAATCATGGCTTCGTCCTCAAAATCAAACATGGAATCAACTTTCTCATTTCCCTCTCCTACTTCAGATCCATTCTGTAACGACCCAGGATTTTTGATAATTAAAATTTGAATATTTAATTAATTTTAAATATTAATAAGTGAATTTATAAGTCGAATAAATTTTATTTCGAATAATTTGATTTAATTGGATAATTAAATCGATAATTTAATATGTTAAATTATGGAAATAATTTAAAATTGAGTTAAATATGATTGAAAATGATTTGTAAAATTTTATTTTATCATATTGAAGTTAGAACGATATTTTAGAACTTTTAAAATCGAATTGAAAGTTTATTTGTGAAAATTGAATATTTTAATATTTAATCGACTAGTGAAAATAGCCAATTTTTGAACAGTCTTAGAATTGGACGAGACTAGTTCCATTGGATCCGTAATAGTTAGTTATTACCGGATTTCAATTTTCGTAGCAATCAGAGTTATCGTTTGATCGTGGCAGCTCGAAACGCATCGAATTATTTTTAATATTAATTTGGCGAGTTAAAATAGCCATTTTTCAAACAGTCTCGGATTTCGAAGAAACTAGTTTCATCGGATCCGTAATGTGATATTATTGTAAGGTTTCAAATTTCGTGTCAAGTGGATTTACCGTTTGTCCGGTACAAATTAAAACGCCTAGAAAATCGTTTAAATCGGTTTAATTTAAATTGAACGTTTATAGCCATAACTCGCACAGATGGCCGAATTAGCTTCCGAAACCTGTTCCATTGTGTCCGGAATGCGGGGTAAACCCTAGAAACGCCAGTCACCGCGTGTAAATCGGAGTCCGGAAATCCCGGAATGAATAGTGTTTTCGTTTGATTTTCTATAAATAGACCATCTTCATTCTCAAAATAAAAAAAAAAAGAAATTGAAACCCTAGCCGCCAGCAATATGTTCAAGGGCTGAAAATCCATCTCCTTCTTTCCTCAATCCTTCTCAATCCACTAACAATTAGAAGAAGTGATCAACTACAAACACGTAGAGCTCGTTGAGAGCTTTAGATCCGTACGGTTGAGATGTAGTTTGGTCGACTCGAGGCAGAGCATTGGGGCCGCGTCCTCCTAATGTTGCGCACGAATTTCATGGCCAGAGAGGTGGCCGAGCTCCACAAGGTGGTGACCAAGCATAGAGGGGATGGAGGCGAGCATGTTGAAGGTCGTTGATCGTCGTAGAGTTCAACGTGGAGGCCGCGTAATTAAACCCTAATATTTGATGGTTGGGTTCTTGCTCGTGTTCGTTACTGGAGATGTTGTGCGTGGGTGATGGAAGAAGGAAGGTACGGCTATGATGAGGGGGTTTGGAGATCCAACGGCTAGAAGTGTTGTAGGTTATAATAAAGAAAAATGTTGTAAATTTGTTATAAAAAAATTCGTATAAACTTCATAAATGCATAACGTTTTCATACGAGGTCAAAAATGCGCGAAACCAGTTGCGTTGGAATCGTATGGACGAGCAGTACGCTATGGAATTGGATTGGAGTCGTTTGGAGTTAGTGAGAATTTCGGGTAAAATTAAACGTCCGTTTAATTTTATTTGAAATAAATCGCTAAAACGAAATTAAAATCAAGGTGAGAACTTCTCACTCAATCGAATCAGTTTCGATTTTATTTTAAATAGTTAGATTTAAAATATTTGAATGCATGTTTGAATGATGATTGTCATCTATTGGTTGTTAAAATAGACATTATGCGCCGTTAGTAAGCGGATGTTATTTATTAAAAACATATACCGCGAATATTTCATAAACAGTGAAATTGGTATTATATATAATAGCAATATATATATATTGGCATATGTATATATTGCAGTTGTTGATTTCCCGCATTTTTTAGCGGATGAGATCCTATTGCGCCGTCTATTAAGCGGATAATATTATAAATCCCATATACCGCGATAATTTCGTACTGGAGCGAAATTGGTATTGTGCTAATGTTTGTGGATGCAGGAAAACAGGTTGGAGGGATCCAACTGGATTCCTCAACAGTTTTTATTTGAATTCAGATATTTTGATATTTGATTGATTATCATATCGATATATGATATCGTTGTAGTCGTGATTGACTATTTGGTGTGTAGCATCATTGAACCAAATCTTGGGATTTTAAAATGATTTTAAAGTGATTTTTGAAAGTATACGTTTATAAAATATTTTTGGAATTGATTTATTTTAAATAAATAAACGTTATAATTTTTGAAGTTATAAAAATTATGATTTTGAGAAATACGGTTAAAGATTGATTTTTGAGAAATATGGGTTAATGTTTTTATAAAATAATTAAATTGGATTTTTGAATTTATTATAAAAAGTTTAAAAAAATAGGATTTATAAAATTTGATTATTTTATAAATCAAGAGAATGGTGAAATTATAAAGGAGATTAAAGATGTTTTAAAATAATAGTATAAATTGATTTTATGAAGGATTTATAAATTGATATTTATAAATTAAAACATTTGAATTATAAAACGAGTTTTTATAAGAGTTTGAATGAAGTGAAAATGGATTGCATAAGTGAATGGAATTTATAAAATTATAAATGGTGAAGTTATAAACAAAATTTATAAATAGTAAGATTTATAAATTTTGTGAAGTTATTAAGGAATATATTTGGATAAATAATTGAATCTTATAAGTTATAAGATTTATAATTATGAAGTTTAAAAGAACGATTTTGCAAAATAATTGTTTTATAAGCATTTAACTTATAACGTGAACTTTTGGTTTTTAATTTAGTTATAAATCGAATAGGTTAATAAAGGAATTTATAAAAGGAAGTAGTTATAAAACAAATAGAAATAGAATTTATAAACATTGTTTTATAAAATTCGCAAACGACTTATTTTGATAAGTAAATTGTTATAACTTATTTATGGAGCTATATTCACGTTTTAGATAGTGAATAATCCTTTAAAATGAAATGTATAGAAATGATGAAATTGGTTAACGTAGTATATTCACGTTTTTGAATAGTGAATAATATGTTAAAGAAAATGTTTAGATTTAATGTTTTAAATAGAATTAAAACGATCTAACGATGTTTTAAAATGTGTTGAGATTCGAAACCATAGATTTCAACATTTATTGTTGAAATAGACGTTTTCGAGAAATAGAAGGAAATGGTAGACTATAACACTATTGTTATAGTAAATGATTTCCGAAAGGTAATGTTTTGTATAGTATTGGGATTTATATATCTGTTTTAATTTCGAATCCCTATACTAGTGATTTTGGGTTGTCGTAACGATGTTTTACGTAACATTCGTTTTGGCCCAAATATATATTTTAAGAGAATGATTTCCTTAAAGAATGAAATATATACTTAATCTCGATTTAGGTATATTGAATATTTTCCAAAGTGTTGAAAATAAATAGGTTCGTGAATTACTTATTTAATAAGTATGGAAATGTTTTCCAATATAAAGTGAATATTTTGAGAATTTATCCTTTTGAAGATAAATTGAAAAGGAATATTGAAACCTATTGAAAATCGTATACCAGTAGATATTGTGAAATATAAATTCACTATGGAATTTATAAAAGAAAGGGGAACTTGTTTAAAAATAAATATTGATTTATTTTTGAAGTACTGAAAATAATATATCTTGTAAAGATATTTTTGGAAAATAAATAATTTGGAAAATTATTTGGAAACTGGTGATGTGTGCATATCCATTGATAGTTCAATAACCGACTATCAATATTTCCCTTTGAATGGGTATTTGATGTGATTTGTTTGAATTTGAATGCCATACTTATTTTTTGAATAAGCGCTCACTATTCGGGTTAACCGGGAAAGGACCATGGGGTCGTATAACCCATTCCGAATATGTGATACGTCGTTATGAATTGCATTTGAAGACCGGTGTTGAAGACCGGATCTTTTTGAAAGCGAAAGGACAACTCGTCGATTGTCTTTGCACCGAGTAGCTACGGTATAGAGACTCCCTATGTGATGGGAAGTCCGGACGTGATTAGAGATTATCCGGATTGCAAGGACTTCTTTGTAAGTGCCTTCGGTTATGTTCGAGCCCGGAACAGACTTGTATGGATTGTATGTCTGACATTGCAAGTTGAGATATAAAGCCGATTTCTTTCAAATATATTTCTGTTGGTGGCGGAGAATTTATTCTCTTAGCTTAACACCCTTCTCTGAGACATACGAGCTCAGAGGTTATGTATTTGAAGGTTATTAGCGATATATTCCCAATTTGGTAATGTGACATGCTGAGTGTTGCTGTGAAATGATCATTGTGTTGATTATTTGTGATAGGATCATTTGTTTGATCATCTATCTTTGTGATCATTTCTATGATCATTTGTTGACCCAAAGCACGGCTTTTGTATAAAGTGTGTTTTTGTGGACGAGACTTCGTCGAGCCTCACAAACCGGTAATGGTCGAAACAGGTATTGTGCGGCAAGGTTTTCAGGGATCGCTTCCCTAGGGTATGACCATTCCTTCTGGAAAAGGGTAGTATCATGGTATGGAGCCCAGATACTTACTCATATTGAAACACTTATTATTATGGTGTGATGTTGGTTAGAGAGCTCTCGTTTAAAGGTCCCAAAGGACCGGGGGTGGCATATCTGAGGGTTTGTAATATCCCTTGGGAAAAGGGGTTCCCGGCCTTGTTTGGCAGAGATCCAGTTGGGTTCTCGGGGCGTCCTTCCAGAGGCGTTTCCATGTGGCAATGGGAAGTTCCTTGGCCTAACCATTTGTTGGAAAATCCATTCTTCAAATACGAGCCTTGTACGGTTTTAGTTGTATAACCTGCCATGGAATATGGCGGTAACACGCTATTGAACATGGTAGCTATAGTAGGCATAGTTCGAAATGTCTATGTCGGCTAAGATTTATATCTTTATTTTCGAAATGAATTTTCTCCACACTATGCACTAGTAATAATATCAAATGTTCTTTTTAATGCGTATCAAGCATCTTTGACTATCATAAGGAGAAATCTCCTCCGATTCTGCGTTTGCATTGTGTGTGTGTGCGGGAGGCCTTATGGTAGTCTCATTTTTAAAAGCATTGCGAATTGACTTTAAAAAAAAATATTCCTCTATTTTGATTTTAAAGATAAATAAACTGTTTTGAGTTCTCACACCAGTCACATGACTGACTCGGAGTTTATTGTTTTCCTTCCTAAACTCTGGGTGCCCACCAATTTCCACACGGGCAGTCAAGAGTTAGGTTTATCAGGATATTCTGGATATTCAGGAGTTGCTGGAGGCAAGATGGATGGCATGGCGTATTATTATGTATAGTATTTCTTTTCCGCTGTTTGTTGTATGATGTTGTACACTCTGATGATATGATGTAATGAAATGTGATGTAATGTAATAACTGATATAGTTCTTTGTTTAAAGATTATTCATTTATCTATTATATGTTGTTCCGCTGCGATTGTGAGATTCTGATGTTGTTCTGTTATTTCTTTCAGTTCTATTTTCTTTTCTCCCTATTTTCTATTCTTTCTCTCTTCTTCTACCTCTTTCTTCTTCTTTTCTTTTCTTAAACCATAACATTTCGGGTTTCCGGCCTTCGATTTCTCGGCAGTCGATAAAGTGAGTATCGATGTTGAATTTTCGAAAGTCGAAAATTTCCGGGACGTTACATTCGATTTCTCCCTATTTTTTCCCTACTGGATGCCTCATTACTTGATGAGATGTATATTTATGATATATATACTGTCATTTTTTTTTCGGATTGAGCGCAAAGGAGACTATGGCGATTTTTTCCGGAAATTTAAGGCGTTAGAAAAATTTGAGAAAATTGGAAAATTTTGGAAAACTTTACTTTTGATTTGAAATTGAAAGTTAAACAATAGTAATTGTTTTTGAAAAGATAACTAAGTATGATTTGAAAACTTAGTAAAGATTTTGTAAGGAGTTTAATTATGAATTTTTGGAAAATTAATAAATTCTATAACTTTTCTTACTTGATAATTTCGAGGACGAAATTCTTTTAAGGGGGGAAGATTGTAACGACCCAGGATTTTTGATAATTAAAATTTGAATATTTAATTAATTTTAAATATTAATAAGTGAATTTATAAGTCGAATAAATTTTATTTCGAATAATTTGATTTAATTTGATAATTAAATCGATAATTTAATATGTTAAATTATGGAAATAATTGAAAATTGAGTTAAATATGATTGAAAATGATTTGTAAAATTTTATTTTATCATATTGAAGTTAGAACGATATTTTAGAACTTTTAAAATCGAATTAAAAGTTTATTTGTGAAAATTGAATATTTTAATATTTAATCGACTAGTGAAAATTGCCAATTTTTGAACAGTCTCAGAATTGGACGAGACTAGTTCCATTGGATCTGTAATAGTTAGTTATTACCGGATTTCAATTTTTGTAGCAATCGGAGTTATCGTTTGATCGTGGCAGCTCGAAACGCATCGAATTATTTTTAATATTAATTTGGCGAGTTAAAATAGCCATTTTTCAAACTCTCTCGGATTTTGACGAAACCAGTTTCATCGGATCCGTAATGTGATATTATTATAAGGTTTCAAATTTCGTGTCAATTGGATTTACCGTTTGTCCGGTACAAATTAAAACGCCTAGAAAATCGTTTAAATCGGTTTAATTTAAATTGAACGTTTATAGCCATAACTCGCACAGATGACCGAATTAGCTTCCGAAACCTGTTCCATTGTGTCCGGAACATGGGGTAAACCCTAGAAACGCCAGTCACCGCGTGTAAATCGGAGTCCGGAAATCCCGGAATGAATAGTGTTTTCGTTTGATTTTCTATAAATAGACCATCTTCATTCTCATAATAAAAAAAAAAGAAATTGAAACCCTAGCCGCCAGCAATATGTTGAAGGGCTGAAAATCCATCTCCTTCTTTCCTCAATCCTTCTCAATCCACTAACAATTAGAAGAAGTGATCAACTACAAACACGTAGAGCTCGTCGAGAGCTTTAGATCCGTACGGTTGAGATGTAGTTTGGTCGACTCGAGGCAGAGCATTGGGGCCGCGTCCTCCTGATATTGCGCACGAATTTCGTGGCCAGAGAGGTGGCCGAGCTCCACAAGGTGGTGACCGAGCATAGAGGGGATGGAGGCGAGCATGTTGAAGGTCGTTGATCGTCGTAGAGTTCAACGTGGAGGCCGCGTAATTAAACCCTAATATTTGATGGTTGGGTTCTTGCTCGTGTTCGTTACTGGAGATGTTGTGCGTGGGTGATGGAAGAAGGAAGGTACGGCTATGATGAGGGGGTTTGGAGATCCAACGGCTAGAAGTGTTGTAGGTTATAATAAAGAAAAATGTTGTAAATTTGTTATAAAAAAATTCGTATAAACTTCATAAATGCATTACTTTTTCATACGAGGTCGAAAATGCGCGAAACCAGTTGCGTTGGAATCGTATGAACGAGCACTACGCTATGGAATTGGATTGGAGTCGTTTGGAGTTAGTGAGAATTTCGGGTAAAATTAAACGTCCGTTTAATTTTATTCGAAATGAATCGCTAAAACGAAATTAAAATCAAGGTGAGAACTTCTCACTCAATCGAATCAGTTTCGATTTTATTTTAAATAGTTAGATTTAAAATATTTGAATGCATGTTTTGAATGATGATTGTCATCTATTGATTGTTAAAATAGACATTATGCGCCGTTAGCAAGCGGATGTTATTTATTAAAAACATATACTCATAAACAGTGAAATTGGTATTATATATAATAGCAATATATATATATTGGCATATGTATATATTGCAGTTGTTGATTTCCCGTATTTTTTAGCGGATGAGACCCTATTGCGCCGTCTATTAAGCGGATAATATTATAAATCCCATATACCGCGATAATTTCGTACTGGAGCGAAATTGGTGTTGTGCTAATGTTTGTGGATGCAGGAAAACAGGTTGGAGGGATCCAACTGGATTCCTCAACAGTTTTTATTTGAATTCAGATATTTTGATATTTGATTGATTATCATATCGATATATGATATCGTTGTAGCCGTGATTGACTATTTGGTGTGTAGCATCATTGAACCAAATCTTGGGATTTTAAAATGATTTTAAAGTGATTTTTGAAAGTATACGTTTATAAAATATTTTTGGAATTGATTTATTTTAAATAAATAAACGTTATAATTTTTAAAGTTATAAAAATTATGATTTTGAGAAATACGGTTAAAGATTGATTTTTGAGAAATATGGGTTAATGTTTTTATAAAATAATTAAATTGGATTTTTGAATTTATTATAAAAAGTTTAAAAAAATAGGATTTATAAAACTTGATTATTTTATAAATCAAGAGAATGGTGAAATTATAAAGGATATTAAAGATGTTTTAAAATAATAGTATAAATTGATTTTATAAAGGATTTATAAATTGATATTTATAAATTAAAACATTTGAATTATAAAACGAGTTTTTATAAGAGTTTGAATGAAGTGAAAATGGATTGCATAAGTGAATGGAATTTATAAAATTATAAATGGTGAAGTTATAAACAAAATTTATAAATAGTAAGATTTATAAATTTTGTGAAGTTATTAAAGAATATATTTGGATAAATAATTGAATCTTATAAGTTATAAGATTTATAATTATGAAGTTTAAAAGAACGATTTTGTAAAATAATTGTTTTATAAGCATTTAACTTATAACGTGAACTTTTGGTTTTTAATTTAGTTATAAATCGAATAGGTTAATAAAGGAATTTATAAAAGGAAGTAGTTATAAAACAAATAGAAATAGAATTTATAAACATTGTTTTATAAAATTCGCAAATGACTTATTTTGATAAGTAAATTGTTATAACTTATTTATGGAGCTATATTCACGTTTTAGACAGTGAATAATCCTTTAAAATGAAATGTATAGAAATGATGAAATTGGTTAACGTAGTATATTCACGTTTTTGAATAGTGAATAATATGTTAAAGAAAATGTTTAGATTTGATGTTTTAAATAGAATTAAAATGATCTAACGATGTTTTAAAATGTGTTGAGATTCGAAACCATAGATTTCAACATTTATTGTTGAAATAGACGTTTTCGAGAAATAGAAGGAAATGGTAGACTATAACATTGTTGTTATAGTAAATGATTTCCGAAAGGAAATGTTTTGTATAGTATTGGGATTTATATATCTATTTTAATTTCGAATCCCTATACTAGTGATTTTGGGTTGTCGTAACGATGTTTTACGTAACATTCGTTTTGGCCCAAATAAATATGTTTAAGAGAATGATTTCCTTAAAGAATGAAATATATACATAATCTCGATTTAGGTATATTGAATATTTTCCAAAGTGTTGAAAATAAATAGGTTCATGAATTACTTATTTAATAAGTATGGAAATGTTTTCCAATATAAAGTGAATATTTTGAGAATTTATCTTTTTGAAGATAAATTGAAAAGGAATATTGAAACCTATTGAAAATCGTATACCAGTAGATATTGTGAAATATAAATTCACTATGGAATTTATAAAAGAAAGGGGAACTTGTTTAAAAATAAATATTGATTTATTTTTGAAGTATTGAAAATAATATATATTATAAAGATATTTTTGGAAAATAAATAATTTGGAAAATTATTTGGAAACTGGTGATGTGTGCATATCCATTGATAGTTCAATAACCGACTATCATTATTTCCCTTTGAATGGGTATTTGATGTGATTTGTTTGAATTTGAATGCCACACTTATTTTTTGAATAAGCGCTCACTATTCGGGTTAACCGGGAAAGGACCATGGGGTCGTATAACCCATTCCGAATATGTGATACGTCGTTATGAATTGCATTTGAAGACCGGTGTTGAAGACCAGATCTTTTTGAAAGCGAAAGGACAACTCGTCGATTGTCTTTGCACCGAGTAGCTACGGTATAGAGACTCCCTATGTGATGGGAAGTCCGGACGTGATTAGAGATTATCCGGATTGCAAGGACTTCTTTGTAAGTGCCTTCGGTTCTGTTCGAGCCCGGAACAGACTTGTATGGATTGTATGTTTGACATTACAAGTTGAGATATAAAGCCGATTTCTTTCAAATATATTTCTGTTGGTGGCGGAGAATTTATTCTCTTAGCTTAACACCCTTCTCTGAGACGTACAAGCTCAGAGGTTATGTAGTTGAAGGTTATCAGCGATATATTCCCAATTTGGTAATGTAACATGCTGAGTGTTGCTGTGAAATGATCATTGTGTTGATTATTTGTGATAGGATCATTTGTTTGATCATCTATCTTTGTGATCATTTCTATGATCATTTGTTGACCCAAAGCACGGCTTTTGTATAAAGTGTGTTTTTGTGGACGAGACTTCGTCGAGCCTCACAAACCGGTAATGGTAGAAACAGGTATTGTGCGGCAAGGTTTTCAGGGATCGCTTCCCTAGGGTATGACCATTCCTTCTGGAAAAGGGTAGTATCATGGTATGGAGCCCAAATACTTACTCATGTTAAAACACTTATTATTATGGTGTGATGTTGGTTAGAGAGCTCTCGTTTAAAGGTCCCAAAGGACCGGGGGTGGCATATCTGAGGGTTTGTAATATCCCTTGGGAAAAGGGGTTCCCGGCCTTGTTTGGCAGAGATCCAGTTGGGTTCTCGGGGCGTCCTTCCAGAGGCGTTTCCATGTGGCAATGGGAAGTTCCTTGGCCTGACCATTTGTTGGAAAATCCATTCTTCAAATACGAGCCTTATACGGTTTTAGTTGTATAACCTGCCATGGAATATGGCGGTAACCCGCTATTGAACATGGTAGCTATAGTAGGCATAGTTCGAAATATCTATGTCGGCTAAGATTTATATCTTTATTTTCGAAATGAATTTTCTCCACACTATGCACTAGTAATAATATCAAATGTTCTTTTTAATGTGTATCAAGCACCTTTGACTATCATAAGGAGAAATCTCCTCCGATTCTGCGTTTGCATTGTGTGTGTGTGCGGGAGGCCTTATGGTAGTCTCATTTTTAAAAGCATTGCGAATTGACTTAAAAAAAAAAATTCCTCTATTTTGATTTTAAAGATAAATAAACTGTTTTGAGTTCTCACACCAGTCACATGACTGACTCGGAGTTTATTTTTTTCCTTCCTAAACTCTGGGTGCCGACCAATTTCCACACGAGCAGTCAAGAGTTAGGTTTATCAGGATATTCTGGATATTCAGGAGTTGCTGGAGGCAAGATGGATGGCATGGCGTATTATTATGTATAGTATTTCTTTTCCGCTGTTTGTTGTATGATGTTGTACACTCTGATGATATGATGTAATGAAATGTGATGTAATGTAATAACTGATATAGTTCTTTGTTTAAAGATTATTCATTTATCTATTATATGTTGTTCCGCTGCGATTGTGAGATTCTGATGTTGTTCTGTTATTTCTTTCAGTTCTATTTTCTTTTCTCCCTATTTTCTATTCTTTCTCTCTTCTTCTACCTCTTTCTTCTTCTTTTCTTTTCTTAAACCATAACATTTCGGGTTTCCGGCCTTCGATTTCTTGGCAGTCGATAAAGTGAGTATCGATGTTGAATTTTCGAAAGTCGAAAATTTCCACGACGTTACACATTCCAATGCACTACTCTTGCTCGTGTAACGAAAATAGAGGAGTCTATGATTGATGTACTTCAGATCTTAACTAAAATTCAAGTAACTCAACTTCGTATGGCAAAGGAACGAGAAAGGCAAGGAAAGATTCTTAGGAATTTTCAAAAATTCCTAATGAACAACCAGGCCAACCCTATCTTAATTGCTGAAGACTCTTCACTCAATCAAGAACAAGAGGCCAGCGACAAAGAAGAAGAACCTATGGAAGAAGCACACAAGGAGGATGATGACCAAGTAGTGTGTGTTGGAGAAGTGTGTTTCGACAAAAATGGGAATCTTGTCGAACAACATGGAAATTTCTATTTCCACTATCCAAACTGTTTGATTCATAGATCTCCTATATTCAGAAACACACATTATTTTCTTTTCTTTCCTTCCGCTGTTGTTTGTGTTTTTATGTTTTCCAAACGCAAATATAAATACAACCATATACGTAATAAATAACTCGTGTTCTTATATGTGTTTTTATTATAAGTATTATTGTGAATTCTTAGTTAGGATAGTTAACAGTTTCAGACTATGTTTTAGTATTAGACTTAAGTGTTGATTATTTATGATAACTGTAACGACCCGCTATTTTGGACCATCCAAATCGACAATAAAGCCATACATGTCCGACTTGAATAATTCAAAATACCGAATTATTAATTTAAAATTTGGCAAAACGTAACATATACAATAAATAAATTAATCACAGATCACAGACACAGAGTAATATAATGCAGCGGGATAGAAAAATAGTAGTTCATGAAGCTACTATACATCAGAGTTTAAAATAAAATACATCAGAATCTCTTGAATACAGAAAAGTCTTCAGTACGAGCCGATGACTTCTCTGAACCAGTCGACTAGAAAACTGAAAGCTGAATAGATAGTTGGATCTCCAAATGAAGCTCAAATCTCCAAGGTGAGTCTCTAATGCTGTATTACTCAGTCTGACCCGAGCGTAAAGCAAAACACAAAAACACTCGAGTCAGGATTAACATTCTTATATCAATAAATCCAACTCAAATGAAATATCAACTGAAATACAATATACTTAAAGGATGTTTGGGATGTCCATCCTCTAAGGGTCCATAGAACTATTTATAGGGTAGAAATATACACTATTACGCCGTAGTCATTCACTTAATTTATACTTCAACCCAACAGTCAATTTTTACTTCGAATAATCATATTTCCCAAACTAGTATCTATATATTGAGTAAGGTATGCAGTACAGTATTTCAATTTCCTGAACTTAACAAATTGTTCACATCAACCTGGCCTTCCTATTTAAATTAAATCCAATCTCATTTTATCAGTTAAATCTTCCTAAAATTCCCACTTAAATTTATAATTCTCAAATTTGGATTTGATATCCCAATTTTCCCTTTTATTTCAATATGTTTCCATATTTTAAGTATTCAACATTTTAACCAAATTTTTCCCAATCTAGTTTCTAAATAAAATTCCCAATCTAGTTCAAACTCAAATTTCATTTAATTCGATTAGTTATCTACATAACCGATTCGACTATCTTGGTTCCAAATACATATCCGAATTTCTAAACCATTTAATTACACTATAGTTCATAGCTTATAGATAACAATTTAAATTTGACAGTTTCATCTAGATTCTCGATTTTTTTTTCATCGTTATTATCCAGTCTTGAACCCTCCCTTATTCGATTCAATATCATTTTAGTGATCGTGAATTACACTTTACCCAAATTTCTTAAATTTTATTAAACGTGAAATATTTCATTCGATAAATTTCAATTTGATTTAGATAAATAAATCCTTATCTAAATACCATTTCAAAATAACCCAACTTTATTTCCCAATCCTAATTGTTCAATATTATTGCAAAATTTTCCGAAATAAAATTACATAAATATTTATCATAATTTATGTATTTAATCACATCTTGATTAAACTAGATATAATTAACTCTATGTTTATCATTTTCCCTTTTATACATGTATTTAAGAATATACACATAAATAAAACCATATATTTCTTATCATATGGTCAAATGTTACGAATATTATCATTTCAATCCATACACTAAATATATACGGGTGGATAGCATTCCACCCGTAATCCCAAATTTAAATTAAATAAAACCCGCTTGGGTCTATCATTTAAACCCATTTCAATTCAAACAACCATAACAAAAGGGAATTGCAGTGTGATGACAGGGATGGTGTCAAAGTAAATAAACAAGTAATAACAACGGTCAATAACAATTCAATAAGTAAATCAATAACTCCGAAATAATCGTATTTATTCGCATTGTTATTTGTATAATTATTTCTAGAATCTACACTATCATGTCATGTAGATAAAGATTATTACATTTTAGTTTTTCACTTGTCGTTCCATTTCAATTTCATTTTAATACTACAATAATTAATCCAAACTACGTTCAAGGATTTAAAGTATAATTTATCAATTTCTACGACAATTAATGGGTCAAATTTAACTAATCAAATTTACATATGGTGGGGTCAGGTTTCAAATAAATCAAGGTCCGTCATATGTAATCCGTCTTAATTTGTAAACTATACTACCCCAAATTTACTAGCAAACTAGTTATTACTTAACAGTAATAACTAACATCAAATTTAACAGCAATAAATCAAACAATCAATTATCAACCAATCTGTATTATTATCACATAAATAATTACCCGAAAATGGTGTCAGGTGTCATAGGTGAACAGATACAGATAATAGCAGTCATAACAGTAAAACAACTAACAGCAGCATATTTCAATTGTCGTTTCAATTGAAATCAAATTTAATAAATAAAAGAACGTTAATCGTGAGTGATTACTCACCTTTCGAGGCTTGATAGATTGGGCGATGAAATTGAGTTACGAAATGCCCGCACGACTTCCAAAATCAAAGCTAGATTGGCACGAATCGACGACCAATGCTGATAAATAGGAATAGACGAATTCAAATCAGAACTGGTCGATGAGACGATTGATATAAGTGGATTTATATATATGTAACAATATATACCTATATATATAAGAAAAATCGATGTCTAATTTCAAACATATTTTAAATTAAATATATATAGAAATTTCAAAATCCATTGTTTTAACAAAACCTAAATGCTAAAGTTAAACATATAAAAATAAATTATATGCTATATTTAAAATAATACTTAATTATTATAAATTTAGTATTGATAAAATCAACTCAAGTCCAAAATAGTAACATATAAAATCAAATATAAGTAAGCTATTTAGATATGCAAACAACCGTTACTCGAAATGTGTGCAGACTCAAAACATACACAAATATATATGTAGACCCATAAATAAATATACACGTAATACAAATATATATATGCCAAATAAACCTATATATATAGCTGGTACATCTGTAAACCTATAGTTTTTTTTTTTTAAATAAAAATCAGTATAAAACTGCAAATATTGTATACTATAAATACTTATCCTATAAACGGTAGCCATACAACTTCACTTCACATATATATTATATAAGCTATATAGATCATATATATTTTAAAGTATATATAACAATAACTTAAAATAGTCATCAATTCACAGTGTATCTCTAACAATTATGTACGTCAGGTCCCACGATAAATATATATAATAACTTATATAATATAACCTTTCAAAATATCACAAATACACTTCGTATGAATATATATCTCGTCTTAAAAAATAATTCTGCATGCTTGCATATAAATCCAGGCTGCAAACATCCGTAGGAACCCATATATACATATATTTGTAATAATATAATAATTATATATATTATTATATAAATACAAAAGCTGCTTTATTATAAAAATTTATATACTACATACATAAATCTACAGAAAATATATAAATAAATATACACAATAACCTAATACTTGCATAGATGGACAATATGTGTATATATACGTCAAACCAGAACACCATACTTAAACACTATACTGTTGACATACGAATATATAACAAATAAATTTACCTATATATATATAATAGGGAGGCTGCTAACAAAAGGAAGAGGTCGCCTCAAGGTGGTGCTACGCCTGGGAGGAAGGGGCACGGCGGCCGAGGCTAAGCTCAGTGAGGCAGGAGGTTTGCTGGCCGGCGTTGATTTCATGGGGACAGCGACAGGCCAGAGCAGAGGAGGGAATGGTGAGTGGGAGATGCTGACGCATGCTTGGGTATGGGTGTTGGTCAGAGGCGTTGCTGCTGGGTTTGGAGACCGCTGAAATGGAAGAGGTGGTTCGGCAAGGAAGGGGAGAGAAGGTCGGAGAGCAGCTCGGTTGTGTGGTCTCAGGTGGCGCTCGGAGGTGAGCATGGCCGAAGTAAAGAAATGAGGGGAGGAGAAATAAAAGTGCTTCAGGAAAGAGAAATGTGAGGAACAGAGGGAAAAAGAGAAAGTCACGAAAATATAAAGGAGGAGATTTTTCAATAAGTACAGCTTACAGGAACGTTGCATGGAATTAAATAGAAAAATAAGTAGCCAGAAATGGAAAGGCAAACGTGAATCCAGGGAGTCACGTATGTAGAGTATTTATTGGGTTTTAGCTGATGGAAAGATTGAATGGACAGGAGAAAAAGTAATAAATGAAAACAACGTTCACTTTATGATTTAGTAAAAAGTTAACGCAAATATTATTGTGGTCCTGCTGCGCGTTTGAATTTTTGAAACCGAAGGGAGAAATAAAGAAAGAGAGGAAACGTAAAGGAAAAAGAAAAGAAATAAATAGCTAAGCAAAGCAAAGTTAACGGTCCATATTTAAAGGTACCGTTACAACGAATATTTTCATTGGTTCCGACGCGTACCGGACCTCAAAATACAGAAATAAATATACTATTGAGATCAGCACGACGAGACGATCACAACGGTATACAGATATCAGTGGTATGATCATCCGATCAAAAGTCGATGATTGGTACCAAAAATGCTACTAATTTGTCAGAAATAAGGTAAACGGAGCAGTGGAAGTACGAATTTGGAAAAACGAAGGATGACATCTCACTCAGAATAGGATTTAGAAATTTTCCATAGAAAAATATTCAGGCTTGAAAATAAATTTATTATCAGCAATTATTGGCTAGCTTGAATTAAATAAAATTTCACAATGAAATAAACTTTCATAAAATAAATTGAAAATTTACCATCTGCTATATTTAATTGGACGTAATCCAAATATTAACTTTTTATTTGCAAATTAAATTTTTTTAAAATTTCACAAAAATCCAAATTAAATACGTAAATAAAACAATAAAATTTATTAAAATCTTACAGGTCGTTACACTCTCCCCCACTCAAAACTTTTCGTCCCCGAAAAGGAAGAAGGTAGGAGAAGCATAAAGTAAATTGAAAGTCAAGTGTAGATAATTTATTTAAAACCATATAAATTTTACTTGAAATATTCATCTGAACTTCATTTGCAGTATAATTTTTTTCTCCAATACTTAATACTTTCAAACTCCTTTTGAAACAATTATTTACATTATTATTTATTTTTACAAAGACTGTTGAAAATATTAAATCCAAATTTATGAGATTTTTAATTTAACTCAAGATACCTTTCAAATATTATCAATAAATTAATAATCATTCTCTTAAAGAGTTTCATTTAATTAATAACTTCAAAAATATTTACAATATTTAAAAATCTTCTATTAAACCAAGTATTATGTAAATAAACAATATTTAAAGATAAATCCAACAAGGAAGGAAGGTAGATTTTGAAAACAGAATCAAGGTGAATAAATAAGCTGACCAGATAAGGTAGATTCAAAAGAAAGAATCGGGCACGAATTGTTAATATAGAACCATAAGGATTTAAGTTTCAAATATTAATTCAAAATTCTTTGTTGGGAAAAATACTTTTATAATAAAATATCTTTATAATAATCTTTTACAATAAGATACTATTATATCGAAATAATCTTCCTTTCGAAAATACTTTCATAACTCGATGTTTCGACAAGTTTATCATCGTTCTTGCAGACTCTGGCCATGCGTTGATCAGGCGCAAAGCTAGAATTCTTCAAGTACTAAGTAGACTTGTTTCAACACCCAGTGAAAATACTTGAAAAACCTTTTAAAACAGATATGGAAAGTACAATCCAAACAAAACAACCAAACCAAAACCTTTGTCCGATCATGGTTCGCAGATACACAATGGTTACGCCTGGTTCCCCCAGGAAACAATCCATATCCGTAAGCTTTCACAGCCCTGCGAGTTACGCCATGATGACTAGTAGGGTGCAGGATACACAATGGTTACGCCTGGTTCCCCCAGGAAACAATCCGTACCCCCAGGCAAGACTCAGCCAGGCACTTGCGCTACTATTCGCGACCTACACAGATTGCAGGATACACAATGGTTACGCCTGGTTCCCCCAGGAAACAATCCGTACCCCTAAGCTAGACTCAGCCAGGCAATTTCGCTGTGCATTCACGAGAGAAAAAGAAAAACCATGGGTTACGCCACGGTGGGAACACTCGAGTATTACATCCGGAAAACCAAAAATCAGAGAGAATAATATCGATAGAATGAATCCACGCTGTGGCCACAAAGCGGATATCAAGCAGAAGGCACTTTCCATATCCTTACTTGGAAAATATATATCATATAGTACCTTTTTAAATCCCTTTCAAATATCATACTGATAGATAGTCCATTATATATAGGATTCCTTTTTCCAAATCGAATATTTTCCAAATCAATAGTATATCAAAACATACTTATATGGACTTTGATTATATAAACTTCTCTTTCCAAATTGAGTACCCTTTCAAATCGATAGTTTTCAAATCAACTTCATACTTATACAAATCCATTTTATATAAGTTCGACCACTCCCAATTCAAGTGCTTAATAATATAAGGTTCTCAATTTCAAATCATTTCAATATCAAATTTAGTTTCAAAGTCATATATGAATTCACCAAATTTCTTCCAAATTAGATATCCTGATTTCAAAGTTCCCCAACATAATAGGTTTAGAAAATTATCCCAGTTTCCAGATTAAAATAATTCAAGTCAACAAATTCATTTCCAAAATCATCATATAAGTACTGGTTTTAATTTTCAATTAAATTTCAAAACCCAATATTTTCTCACAATTCATTATACTCAAAATGGTTTCCAACTTTATATTTATCCCTTTTAAACCTTTAAACTATCCATTTCTATGTGAAATATCCAATTTACCCTTTTGAAAACCATTATTCAAATATTTTTTTCCAAAACATTTCAAAACTAAATTTATATTCTTTATCAGACATTTTATACTCTTCGAAATTTCTTAGCTTTGAAAATTTAATCTCGATTTGGAAGTGTTCGAACATTCAAAATAGTTAGGGAAATCAAATTTTCAATTCAAGAGTTGAAAATCAACAATAAATCAATTATTTAAATCTGAAACTCGAGGATCGAACACCGGTATCATTTCAAATATATACATATCTCTTTCGAAAATATCAAATTATTTCGGAATTTGAAATCAAAAACGGTTTTACAAGATCACTCGCATAGCGAAGCTATTAAAGTGGCCTCTCCCCCACTTTGAAACTCGAAAATCAATGTCGACGATGCGTGCACTCATCACCGAAATTATTCTCCAGCGACATAAGTGAGTTCTGGACTTCTATTTCCTTGAAAACTTCTTTGAAATTTCTTCAAAATTATTGGAACTCATTTGAATTTATTCGAAACATTTCTTATTTGGGAAAAATACTTTTAAATCGTATTATTTATATATTTCTCAAAATCTGAAAACCAATTTCAAAATACCGGAATTCAATTCTCGAATTTCAAATTTAACCCTTCGGTTATAAATCAATTTCTTATAAATTTTCAAAATTTCAAATCCTTTCAAAACCTTTTTATATAGAATAACATATCTTATTTGCTTTATACATATAGGTATATAATCCTTATTGAAAACAATTTCTTTTTATATATAGGATATAATTTTGATATATAAAGCAATTTCAAAATACAAACATACCCGATTTTCAAAGGATAATTTAAGAATGGGTTTCAAACAAAGATGGAGATTTAAATTAGAGGAACTCTAACCAATAGAATCCTGATACGAAGATAGACTCAACAAAGTTGAGAAAATCAAAATACAAAATAGAAGATGGATATACTTCAATAAATCGCGGGCGACCTTAACCGGGTCAACCGTGACTTCAGGGGATATGATCGATGCGGAATTCTAAAACAAATCGGTATTCGGTTGCCAAATATAGAATCTGGCACATCAAGATATATCAGCATCGTAAACCGAGGGTACATAAATCTTCGGTGAATCAATGCCAATTTGTAAAGGAGTTTTCATCCCTTTTACAAACATTCAGTGGAGTGGTGGGATACTCCAGAATCAATTGAATATAAATAGGGAGAGACATAATGAATTTCGGAACCGAGGGACATTCCAAAATTCAAAGGAAATCGAGTCAAAAGGAAGAGATTCAACTCGAGAGAAAGTGATTCTGTAAATAAATTTACCATATATGTTAAGTTTTGCCTAGAGCCAAAGCTCTGATACCAGCTGTAACGACCCGCTATTTTGGACCATCCAAATCGACAATAAAGCCATACATGTCCGACTTGAATAATTCAAAATACCGAATTATTAATTTAAAATTTGGCAAAACGTAACATATACAATAAATAAATTAATCACAGATCACAGACACAGAGTAATATAATGCAGCGGGATAGAAAAATAGTAGTTCATGAAGCTACTATACATCAGAGTTTAAAATAAAATACATCAGAATCTCTTGAATACAGAAAAGTCTTCAGTACGAGCCGATGACTTCTCTGAACCAGTCGACTAGAAAACTGAAAGCTGAATAGATAGTTGGATCTCCAAATGAAGCTCAAATCTCCAAGGTGAGTCTCTAATGCTGTATTACTCAGTCTGACCCGAGCGTAAAGCAAAACACAAAAACACTCGAGTCAGGATTAACATTCTTATATCAATAAATCCAACTCAAATGAAATATCAACTGAAATACAATATACTTAAAGGATGTTTGGGATGTCCATCCTCTAAGGGTCCATAGAACTATTTATAGGGTAGAAATATACACTATTACGCCGTAGTCATTCACTTAATTTATACTTCAACCCAACAGTCAATTTTTACTTCGAATAATCATATTTCCCAAACTAGTATCTATATATTGAGTAAGGTATGCAGTACAGTATTTCAATTTCCTGAACTTAACAAATTGTTCACATCAACCTGGCCTTCCTATTTAAATTAAATCCAATCTCATTTTATCAGTTAAATCTTCCTAAAATTCCCACTTAAATTTATAATTCTCAAATTTGGATTTGATATCCCAATTTTCCCTTTTATTTCAATATGTTTCCATATTTTAAGTATTCAACATTTTAACCAAATTTTTCCCAATCTAGTTTCTAAATAAAATTCCCAATCTAGTTCAAACTCAAATTTCATTTAATTCGATTAGTTATCTACATAACCGATTCGACTATCTTGGTTCCAAATACATATCCGAATTTCTAAACCATTTAATTACACTATAGTTCATAGCTTATAGATAACAATTTAAATTTGACAGTTTCATCTAGATTCTCGATTTTTTTTTCATCGTTATTATCCAGTCTTGAACCCTCCCTTATTCGATTCAATATCATTTTAGTGATCGTGAATTACACTTTACCCAAATTTCTTAAATTTTATTAAACGTGAAATATTTCATTCGATAAATTTCAATTTGATTTAGATAAATAAATCCTTATCTAAATACCATTTCAAAATAACCCAACTTTATTTCCCAATCCTAATTGTTCAATATTATTGCAAAATTTTCCGAAATAAAATTACATAAATATTTATCATAATTTATGTATTTAATCACATCTTGATTAAACTAGATATAATTAACTCTATGTTTATCATTTTCCCTTTTATACATGTATTTAAGAATATACACATAAATAAAACCATATATTTCTTATCATATGGTCAAATGTTACGAATATTATCATTTCAATCCATACACTAAATATATACGGGTGGATAGCATTCCACCCGTAATCCCAAATTTAAATTAAATAAAACCCGCTTGGGTCTATCATTTAAACCCATTTCAATTCAAACAACCATAACAAAAGGGAATTGCAGTGTGATGACAGGGATGGTGTCAAAGTAAATAAACAAGTAATAACAACGGTCAATAACAATTCAATAAGTAAATCAATAACTCCGAAATAATCGTATTTATTCGCATTGTTATTTGTATAATTATTTCTAGAATCTACACTATCATGTCATGTAGATAAAGATTATTACATTTTAGTTTTTCACTTGTCGTTCCATTTCAATTTCATTTTAATACTACAATAATTAATCCAAACTACGTTCAAGGATTTAAAGTATAATTTATCAATTTCTACGACAATTAATGGGTCAAATTTAACTAATCAAATTTACATATGGTGGGGTCAGGTTTCAAATAAATCAAGGTCCGTCATATGTAATCCGTCTTAATTTGTAAACTATACTACCCCAAATTTACTAGCAAACTAGTTATTACTTAACAGTAATAACTAACATCAAATTTAACAGCAATAAATCAAACAATCAATTATCAACCAATCTGTATTATTATCACATAAATAATTACCCGAAAATGGTGTCAGGTGTCATAGGTGAACAGATACAGATAATAGCAGTCATAACAGTAAAACAACTAACAGCAGCATATTTCAATTGTCGTTTCAATTGAAATCAAATTTAATAAATAAAAGAACGTTAATCGTGAGTGATTACTCACCTTTCGAGGCTTGATAGATTGGGCGATGAAATTGAGTTACGAAATGCCCGCACGACTTCCAAAATCAAAGCTAGATTGGCACGAATCGACGACCAATGCTGATAAATAGGAATAGACGAATTCAAATCAGAACTGGTCGATGAGACGATTGATATAAGTGGATTTATATATATGTAACAATATATACCTATATATATAAGAAAAATCGATGTCTAATTTCAAACATATTTTAAATTAAATATATATAGAAATTTCAAAATCCATTGTTTTAACAAAACCTAAATGCTAAAGTTAAACATATAAAAATAAATTATATGCTATATTTAAAATAATACTTAATTATTATAAATTTAGTATTGATAAAATCAACTCAAGTCCAAAATAGTAACATATAAAATCAAATATAAGTAAGCTATTTAGATATGCAAACAACCGTTACTCGAAATGTGTGCAGACTCAAAACATACACAAATATATATGTAGACCCATAAATAAATATACACGTAATACAAATATATATATGCCAAATAAACCTATATATATAGCTGGTACATCTGTAAACCTATAGTTTTTTTTTTTTAAATAAAAATCAGTATAAAACTGCAAATATTGTATACTATAAATACTTATCCTATAAACGGTAGCCATACAACTTCACTTCACATATATATTATATAAGCTATATAGATCATATATATTTTAAAGTATATATAACAATAACTTAAAATAGTCATCAATTCACAGTGTATCTCTAACAATTATGTACGTCAGGTCCCACGATAAATATATATAATAACTTATATAATATAACCTTTCAAAATATCACAAATACACTTCGTATGAATATATATCTCGTCTTAAAAAATAATTCTGCATGCTTGCATATAAATCCAGGCTGCAAACATCCGTAGGAACCCATATATACATATATTTGTAATAATATAATAATTATATATATTATTATATAAATACAAAAGCTGCTTTATTATAAAAATTTATATACTACATACATAAATCTACAGAAAATATATAAATAAATATACACAATAACCTAATACTTGCATAGATGGACAATATGTGTATATATACGTCAAACCAGAACACCATACTTAAACACTATACTGTTGACATACGAATATATAACAAATAAATTTACCTATATATATATAATAGGGAGGCTGCTAACAAAAGGAAGAGGTCGCCTCAAGGTGGTGCTACGCCTGGGAGGAAGGGGCACGGCGGCCGAGGCTAAGCTCAGTGAGGCAGGAGGTTTGCTGGCCGGCGTTGATTTCATGGGGACAGCGACAGGCCAGAGCAGAGGAGGGAATGGTGAGTGGGAGATGCTGACGCATGCTTGGGTATGGGTGTTGGTCAGAGGCGTTGCTGCTGGGTTTGGAGACCGCTGAAATGGAAGAGGTGGTTCGGCAAGGAAGGGGAGAGAAGGTCGGAGAGCAGCTCGGTTGTGTGGTCTCAGGTGGCGCTCGGAGGTGAGCATGGCCGAAGTAAAGAAATGAGGGGAGGAGAAATAAAAGTGCTTCAGGAAAGAGAAATGTGAGGAACAGAGGGAAAAAGAGAAAGTCACGAAAATATAAAGGAGGAGATTTTTCAATAAGTACAGCTTACAGGAACGTTGCATGGAATTAAATAGAAAAATAAGTAGCCAGAAATGGAAAGGCAAACGTGAATCCAGGGAGTCACGTATGTAGAGTATTTATTGGGTTTTAGCTGATGGAAAGATTGAATGGACAGGAGAAAAAGTAATAAATGAAAACAACGTTCACTTTATGATTTAGTAAAAAGTTAACGCAAATATTATTGTGGTCCTGCTGCGCGTTTGAATTTTTGAAACCGAAGGGAGAAATAAAGAAAGAGAGGAAACGTAAAGGAAAAAGAAAAGAAATAAATAGCTAAGCAAAGCAAAGTTAACGGTCCATATTTAAAGGTACCGTTACAACGAATATTTTCATTGGTTCCGACGCGTACCGGACCTCAAAATACAGAAATAAATATACTATTGAGATCAGCACGACGAGACGATCACAACGGTATACAGATATCAGTGGTATGATCATCCGATCAAAAGTCGATGATTGGTACCAAAAATGCTACTAATTTGTCAGAAATAAGGTAAACGGAGCAGTGGAAGTACGAATTTGGAAAAACGAAGGATGACATCTCACTCAGAATAGGATTTAGAAATTTTCCATAGAAAAATATTCAGGCTTGAAAATAAATTTATTATCAGCAATTATTGGCTAGCTTGAATTAAATAAAATTTCACAATGAAATAAACTTTCATAAAATAAATTGAAAATTTACCATCTGCTATATTTAATTGGACGTAATCCAAATATTAACTTTTTATTTGCAAATTAAATTTTTTTAAAATTTCACAAAAATCCAAATTAAATACGTAAATAAAACAATAAAATTTATTAAAATCTTACAGGTCGTTACAATAACACTATCATTATAATCACATGTCATAGAGTAATAGTTTTATGGGGAGTTATATAATTTTGAGTTATCTAGTTTAGATAAAGTTTTTGTTGATGACAAAGGGGGAGAATATATAAAATAGGATAGTTAGGTATAGATTAAGGGAGAGTTGTTAGTTTTAGGGGGAGTTATTAGGACAGAAATAATATTTTATAAAAAAAGGTTGTCATCATCAAAAAAGGGGAGATTGTTAGTCCGTGAGATAATGGTTTTGATGACAAGAACCTTAGAATAGATTATAAAATATAAATACTAACATTATAAGTTAATATATATATATATATGTACGTATATGCAGGATTTAACCATGCAGATATTAAGAATGAAGACTGTACAGTATAGAGATTCAAGATATCAAGATAAAATATCAAGATAGAAGACTCATGAGCATTGAGACTATGAAGATTTCAAGATTTCAAGGATAAGTATTTTTTATTTTTACTAGGAACTTTTGTTAAAACTCGTAGAAAAGAACTGGCATCTTAAAATCCAATTTATTCATGGAATGGAATCCACTTCGAGCCCGTTAAAGGGATGGAACCCTAAGTAGGATGGAACCTATGAAAAATCTAGTGGAGCATTATTTTGTATCCGCTAACTTTTATTCAAAATGATTTTTCAAAATTATATCCTGTTATCAAAATGTTTTCAAAACTTTACTTTTAAAAGATTCAAAACCCTCGATCCTGATTTTAAATAATTTTAGCCTAAAAAACATCTTGATTTTCAAAGTCAAATTACTCCTGATTTTAAACAATCTTTTTCAAATAATATATTTAACTTTTAAATATTTATACTTAGATTTAAATATAAAATTATAGTTAAAATCTATATATATTATTCTTTAACTTATGAATTTTAACTATAGTCAAGTATATTTATAAAGTTTAAAATAGTTTTTATACAAGATAAAGGTTATTTTCAAAGAAAATCAAAAACACCAAAAAAATCCTTTGGGATGTCGATATGCCTAGCATGACCATTTCGACATGGTGACGGTTTGATTCAAAAATTCAAATTTCAAAAGAAATGTCTATTCGCCATAACTCTTCATGAATGGTTATGGATGTTGTTCTTCTATAAATAGGGGTCAGTTTCAACGAATTTTTAATCATAATTTTCTGGTTTTCACTCCACTTCTTCTTCCTCATTTCTTAATACATATTCTTATCATTACTCTGTCGAAATCAACATTGAATCATACTCGATTACTTCTAGTTTGATTCTCTATCACTATCTCTACAAGATTCTCAGTGCTATTCAGAGATATAGACTTCTTTGTAATCTATTAAGCGAGAAAAGGTGTGATTGTAGTCTTGGAAATCAATCAAAAGGGAAAAGGTGTGATTGTAGCCTTGGTAAATCAATTGGGCAAGCTTGTGGCCTGAAAATCAAGTATCTCTACCCAGAGGATCGAAATTCTAGAGGGTGTACCTCGTAGCCTTGAAACCGAGGGTGTAATTGTACAATTGCTTTTGAAAGGAAATCCGTACTTATGTTGCGGGACTGGATGTAGGGTAACTTCGAACCAGTATAAAATCCGGTGTGTTCTTTCCTTTACTGCTTTTATTTTATTTCTACATATGTGATTGTTTCTGCGATCATATCTATGTCTGTATATTGTATACTTTTGTGTCTAAATTAACATAAATTAAAAAGATTTAGTAATTCTTTGTTAACACTATTCACAACCCTTTAGTGTTAATCTTAGCCTTAAGATCCGTAATCTGCATTTCTCACACCAAAATATACATAAGTTTATCTCTTTTAGGACTTGGATCCTCGCAAAAGATTTCAGTGAAATTCCCAGATTTGGTTCTGATTAAAATTGTTTGATTATTACAATCTAATTTGGCTTCGATTTTGTTAGCCAATCCATTCCGAGTCAGATTTCAAATTCATTAATATCGAGAATGAAAAGGTTGATAGGAAATTTATGACGAGAATACGAGATAGGAACATCTCTACATTGTAGACAAAGATTTGCCGGACCACCAACTGGATTCTTTACGTAAATAGGCTTGTCAACAAATCCAGGTTTTAGTTTTAATTCATTTATGGTTTGTTGGGAAATAAATCTATGTGTAGCTCCCATGTCGAACAATACCCTAACAATTCTATTATAAATGATAAGGTTACCTTCCAAAACTCCTTTTCCTTTGTCTGCCTTTGAAGTTGAGGGGTCATCTTTTATTGTGTACATTTTCGCTACTTTTGCTTGCTTCTTTTTCGGGAAATGATTAGCTTCGTGACCTGACTTATGACAGTGAAAACATTCCTTAGTTCTTTGACTTGTCTTTACAGGTTGATCCTCCTTTACTTGTTTCTTTGGCTTTTTACAATAGTTTGAATAATGGCCCTTCTCCTGACAGTTGTAACAAGTAACATCCCTTGTCGGGTTCTCTTGATAGTTCTTCCTAGCCTTGATATGGTTTCTTCCCTTCGGACTTCCTTTTCTTCCAATTCGGATTGCTTACCCTTCCTTTCTCCTCCGGAACTTCCTACATATCCAGGGTAGCATGTCGATAACCCATATCGATCAAGTATGAAAAGGATTCTTTTATGTGGGCTGTCATTCTTTCATGGTACTTCTTATTCATTCCCCGAATAAATCTTTCATTCTTCTTCAAAGGTGTATTCACCAGCTCCGGACCAAAATGAGATAATTCATTGAATTTATTCAATTACTCCTCAAATGATAAAATTCCCTGCTTCAAATCCATGAACTCCTGGCACATTCAGAAGATACCAACAGATGGCATGTATCGCTGTTCAAACACCTCTTTGATCGACTCTAAGTAAACTCATCTTCCGGCTCATCCATTGTAACTATCTCCCACCAGGCTAGGGCTTCCTCTTGGAGTTGCCAAGAAGCTATTAATCGCATTTGATCGTCTTCTAACTTCAATCCTTTAAAAATTCTCTCACATGATCGAATCCAGGCTTGTGATTCGATAATAGACTCTTTGCCAGTGAACTACTTTCCACCAAGTCTGGAAAAACTTCTATATAGATCAGCCACATTCGGTTGAGGTTGAGTGGGAATAGCTGCTGTTGCAGGGACTTTACCAGTTGTAGTGGTATTTCCCCGTCCCCTACCTCGTCCTCTTTGCCCCCTCATTCTCACTATCTGTAAATAGTAAGAAAACTTAATTTATGTATATGGATGAGATATCTTAGGAAATGTCAACAGTTTAAAGAAATAGACCAAGAAATTTTAGGGTTTTGGTCTCTCGGTTTATACACATTCTAGGGTAAGCTTCACCCTATCTCTAATGAGCCGCCTAATGTGTTATACTCCGTGGCTAAAGTTCTTACTCAACATTTAGCTCTAATACCACTTGTCAAGACCCAAAATCTAGCGACTGAAAATCGACATCAAATACCTCACTTGTATTCGACTGCCGGATATTCAAACGTTGAACTCCAGTTCGGATGGAGCTTATAACAACATTAAATGAAAATAAACAGAGGAAACAGCGTATGATTTCATTTATCACAACACAGATACAACACTGATACTATATTATTTACAACATTCAACTCCATAATCAGAGTGAAATACACAAGATACAATAACAGGATGAAAACACCACATCTAAACAATAACAGTGTCTTCAAAAATTTCCAACATACTTCGACTTTGATAAGGTCTTCTCAAAATTCCAAACACTTCAAAAGGTTTCCAAGGTCAAAAGCTTCCCAAAATCCGATAGCTTCCAAATGACTTCAAAAGATTCAAAGCTAGATCCAATAACATGGATAACCTGCTTCTAGGCTGCCCGTGTGGAAACTATAGGCACCTAGAGTTTAGAAAGGGAATAATAAACTCCGGGTCAGTCATGGAAATGGTATGAGTAAATAAAAAATGTTGTTTGATCAAAAATAATTTATAAAAGAAATTCGTTATGCTTTTGGAAAACAAACTACTATAAGATCTCCCGCCACACACGCAATTCAATCACACAATTGGGTACAAGCTTGAAAATGCACGAACTCAAACTCGAGCCAACATGCAAATTCCTCGAGCCAAACTACCATTCAATTTGATAAGGTCTTCCTAAAACTCCAAACAATTCAAAAGGTTTCCAAGGCCAAAATCTTCCCAAAATCGGATCGCTTCCAAAAGACTTCAAAAGATTCCAAGTTAGCTCCAAAAACACGGATAATCTGCTTCTAGGCTGCACGTGTGGAAATTATGGACACCCAGAGTTTAGGAAGGAAACAATAAACTCCGGGTCAGTCATGGGACTGGTATGAATAAACAAAAATAGTTGTTTGAACAAAAAAATTTTTTTTAAAAGAAATCCGATATTCTTTTGGAAAATGAAACGATCATAACACCTCCCACCACACACACAATGCAATCGCATAATCATAGGAGATTTCTTCTTATGATAGTCAAACATGATTGATATGAGAAAACACTTTTTGATATTATTATTAGTGAATAGTGTAGAAAAACATTTCGAAAGTAATATTAATCTTAGCCAGCATACGTACCATTATAGTATGCCAACTATAGCTGCCATATTAGATGGCAGGTTCTACAACTAAAAGCGTACAGGGCACGTATTGAATTATTGGATTTTCAATAATGGTCAGGCTAGGGAACTTCCTTATCAAATGTAATGCCTCTGGAGGGATGCCCCCAAGAACCAACCCGGATCTCTGCCAACACAAGGCCGGGTTACCTCTGTAACTAGGTAACACCTATAAGTATGCCATCCCCGATCATTACCGACCTTTATCTAAGGATTCACCAACAAATAGCAACAACCACATAGTTAAATATCTGGGCTCCATACCATGATACCACTCTTGTCCAAAAGAAAATGATATATCCTAGGGCCGCGACCCCTAATAACCTTGCCGCAACATATCTGTTTCGACCATTACCGGGTTGTGAGGTTTGACGAAGTCGCATCCACAAAGCTACGCTTTTCACAAAAGCCATGCTTCGATCAATAAATGATCAGTAGCACTCGGCATGCCACACTACCAAGTTAGGAGTATATCACTGATAACCATCAACTACATAGCCTATGAGCTCGTACGTCTCAGAGAAGGGTGTTAGGCTAAGAGAATGAATTCTCCGTCACCAACGGAAATGTATTTGAGAGAAATCAGCTTTATGTCTCAAAGTGTAATGTCAGACATACAACCATACAATTCTGTTTCGGGTTTGAACGGAACCGAAGGCACTTCCAAAGAAGCCTATGCAATCCGGGCATCCACAATACCGATCGGACTCCCATCACATAGAGAGATCTCTATACCGGAGCAACTCAGTGCAGAGTCATTCGATAGGTAATCCTATCGTTCTCGAAGACACCTGGTCTTCACCACCGTCTTCAACTGCTATCTATTTGTTGTAACACTATTCGAAATGGGTTATATGACACAAAGTCCTCTCCCGGCTAAACCGAATAGTGAGCGCTTAATTTAGGAACATGCAGATATATCACTTACAAAGGTTCATCATAAATATTCAATGTGGGTTTCAGATAACCAACTAGAACCTGACTCCCTGTCGCATCAAAATTTAAATGCCGTTTATGGGTCAATGGGTTTCACATTCACACAGAAACAAATCACAGATATCACAGCTCAGCACAAAGCAATTCATACCACATAGATCAGAATCACATATCAGAGACATCAATCAATGCGAAGCATTTCAATATCAATCAATCATCTATAATTAAGATGAATTAATCGTGTGATTATAGTCAATTAATCATATAATTATTTTCATTAATTGTCCTTAATTAATGATGAATTATTCTTAATTATAAATTAAATAGTCAATAATTATTTATTAATTAATCCTTACTTATTAACTAAATAAATCTTAATTACTTTTATTAATTAATTATTCCTTAATTAATTAATTATTAATTACATATTAGTTAACCCTAATTATTTATTTATTTAACCTTAAATTGATAATCAATTAACCTTTAATTAATTAAGTAATTATAAATCATTTGTCTTGATTAATAATTTAATCAAAATCTTTAATTAATAAAACTTATAATCAATCATTATTAACACATTAATTTATTCAAGAAATTAAGGTAAATCAAAACGTCATTTTATCTTAATTAATTACCTTATTTGTTTGAAATAATTAATTAATAAATAGTGTCACCAATTATATAAGTTAAAACTTATTTACTTTAAAGATAATTTTCTTAAATCATTTATTTATCCAAAATTCAAACCAAAAAAATTATTTAAAACATGGGTGTTAAAATGTTTTAAAATTTAAATTTGGTTTCAAAGTTAAAACTGTATTTTCTATATGTCAACCGGGTACCTACTTCGAGCATTACCCGGGCTAACACGATACCTGCTTTGAGTTTTCCTCAAAATCCACCCGTATTCCTTTTCAAAACCTTAATTTTTTGTTTAAGTTTTATAAAACCCGATAAACACCTCAAACTACCCGAGCCAGGTCTCGAGCCAATGATGCAATAACCCGAAGATAACTTCGAGTTAAAACACTTCGTTCCAAAACATAACCCACTGACACATACCAGAGGTATGTGCATGTGCATCGGAGCTCCGATGAACTTCGGTCGACTTCGCCACCTTCCACAAGTCTACAATCATCCACTTAAGCCTTACGATCACCAAGAACCCTTGAACGATGGCGAAATCATGATTGAGCTATATAACCCAAAACTTGAATGAAACCGAGCCACCAACAATCGCCTCATTCTATCGCCTCTGACCATCAAAGTCACGATACACCAGCCAGAATAACTTCAAACCCCTACGCTTCGAATCCCACCGGTGCGAACAACTCCGACCTACTGACGATGATGTAACAATGTATTTTCCGACCACGACCTGCTATGGGTTTTAAACCCTAAATTGATCTCGCTTATCATCCATAATGAACTATAAAATCATCAAACATTTTTTGGTGATCCCTGACCTTCCAGCAAGCTATAGCCCTGATCTCGAGGTCTAGAAATCCTTTGATCACCAGAATTTCGTTAAAACCCATATTACATTTATCTTACAAATGCTTGCCATTTACTAAGTTAAAAATCATGAATTTCTTATTAAAATTATAGTTTATGAAGATAAACATGGTCATGTAATCAAAACTCAAGTCTTTATCAATTAAATTTTGAACAAAATTTTATTTGACCGTGTTTTTCTTGTTTCCCAGCAACCCTTATCATTTTAAATATTTAAAAATAATTCTTGAATTAAGATCTTGCCAAACCCTACATTTTTCTATAGACATCAAGTTCAATAGAGGATCAAAGGATGAGTTTTCGATTTTCAAACAATTGGCCCCAAATTTGGTCACTAACACCCTTAGAGAGATTGTATAGAGAAGAGTAAATTAAAATAGAAAAAAATATGTAAATTTCAGTGCAGAGAACAAGAACACCAAATTTATAGTGGCTCGGCGTAACTGCCTACGTCCACTTTGAAGTTGATTTCTATTGATTTCCTTAATAGTTGATTACAGATACAATCCATTTCTAATTACTGGAATACAATTGCAAAACCAAAGACGAAGTCTTAAAAGAGAGTTGAATGCGGCAGAGTTTCCCCAATGTTCCTAAAAAACTGATCCATTTCACTGTGCCTCTGCCTCTTTATTTATAGACAAAAATGGAATGGATTTCCTAGGTGGGCCTGGTGGTTGAATATCTCGGCCTAAATGGAGTAATTTCCGTGCGCTGACCCGTAGATGCCAAACGTCAAATGCCGGACAGGGCATGAATGCCGAACAATCTCCTCATGCCGTGCGCAGCAAGGCCGAACACTCTGAATGTCGTAGGAAGCATTTGCATTGAACGATACTAGAAGCCGAACCCGTGACTTGGCTGAACGACTAGTTGCCGAACCATCATCTCCATGCCGAACGAAGTGAGGTGTTGAATGGCGAGTGTATGGAGAGCAGTAGTTGATTGAGATTGGTTGAATGCCGAACAATATGATATCATGCCGAACAAGGCGAACTCGAACGTCCTGACTACCGGACAACCTGAATGTCGAGCAGTAGCTAATGCCGAGCGCTCTCTAGATGCCGAGCATTATCCAATGCCAAATGCTCTCTAGATGCGGAGCGCTATCCAATGCCGAACTCTCTTTTGATGCCGAGCACTATCTAATGTCGAATGCTAATTCATGCCGAACGGTCTCGGGGTGCCGAACAACATTCATGCTGAACCTTCATGGATGCCGAACCTTCGTGGATGCCGACCGTTCCTTGTATGCCGAACGTTCTTCTGGCGCCGGACGTTCTTCTGGCGTCGAATGTTTAGAATGCCGAGTACCAAGTTGCCTGGTCCAATCTCCAGGAAACACTTGTCCCCCCCCAAAGGGTATCGCGTGACCGAACGTGATACGCTTTGGACTACGAGTCCTTTATGCTTCGCTTTGAACCTTGGCCTGTCACCTTTGGAGGTTCTTTTCTTGTGAACACTTGATGAGGTGGTGTGTGCCGGACATAACGCAAATGTCAAACAATACAACCGAGGCCGCGCACTCCACTTGTGCCGAGCGGCTTTGTATGCCGAAGCCGAATGATGCGGCTTTGACCGTTCCACCGACCATAGCCTCTTCGACTTCTTCTTCTTCCCTTTAAAGGCCAGCGATTTCCCCCTTCTCCTCTTTTAACTTCTTTACCTCCGCTATCTCGTACTTGCAAATTTTACCTGTTAACAACCATTCCTTCCCAATCCATTCGGCATTAACCAAAGCCGTGCCCTTAACCCCAGATTTCTCTAAGTCTCGATCTACTAACTAGGTAATGATCCCTCTATCTAAGTCCTTTCCCCGAATAAATGGTATTAACACGAGGCTTGAGTCCATAAATTAGAACTGTAGCTGATAGGTGTTGCGCGGACGAGTGAATTGAAGTTCGAATTGGATATTTCTTTGGGCTAAATGGTATGGTGGGAAAGAGAAGTTGCCAGAGTCGAGTACACAGGGGAGATGTTGGGAGGGGCATTGTGGTTTGACATGGATATCTTGTACCGAACGAGGTTAGAGAAAAAGAAATAGAGGAGGAGTATGAAGTGGCTAGGATGCCAAATAGCATGGTCTGGTATGACTCGCCGAACGATCCGTCCTGGTGGTTCGGTCTGGATGGAGGAAGAGAGGAAAAAATGAAACCGTAGTTAAGGGAGGAGTACCGAGCGTTGGGGCTCGGCGTAACTCTGGTTCGGCGTGACTCACCACATGCCGAACAGTGGGTTGGGAGGTTAGGGTGGAAGAATGAATTAGATGCGATGCCGAGTGTTATTTCGGCCGAACAGAATTTTGGTCGAATGATACTCCGCCGAACGCTACCTAGGTCGAATGAACTATAGTTTGGCCGAACAATTTTCAGGCCGAAAGGTATTTAGGCTGAGTGAAGGTTTGACCATACAATATTCAGGCCGAACAACTTTTAGGCCGAGCCATTATGAATGTCGAACCATCCCTTAGCTTAGGCCGAACACTTGTTTATCTTGCCTAATCACATAACAAAACAAGGACAAGGACTCCAGCATACTATCATATCGAACTGATCCGGACTGATAACTTCCTAGTTTCGGTAGACATGAAGCTGAATTTTAATCGACATAATCAGATAAATTCTTCTAACATTTTCTAAATCCGAAACTATATACACCATAAGGCAGGCTTTTGGAGACGGTCAGCGAGACGGACTTCGAAGACGACGATTAGAAGCTCATTTTTATATTATTGACTCTGTGACTTTCATTTTTTCAGCGCTTACACATGAATGATTGCACTAGTTCACACACCACACGAGGAGGGATTCTTGTGTTGTTAATTCTGACATCGATTATTTCTCAAGTATAGTTCAAACATGTGCTCTCGTCAACCTCAATATTTATCGAAGATGTTTAAGAAATCTAGCTTTGCCACGATCTCGGATAGACCCGGGTCGTCTTCTAAACAAGGGGTCATGGATACTTCTAATCTGTCGACTTCCCCCGCTAATAACTTAGCTCCCGATGCCCTGGAAGCATTAATTATTTTGGACAACCCGGTCGATTCTCAAGCTTCGAAGGTCAATGAAGCTGCGCTCCAGCGAATATGCTCTATCCATGGAATCCCATTTGACGATGTGCTAGTTCCATCTGGGCACGATCATCCACACCTGTCCCCAGTTGGATACACCACCTATAATAAGTTTATGTGCTGGGTCGGCAACGTGCCACCGCTTAACTTATTTCTTTGGGATGTGCTGTAATACATTGACATCGCCCCGTCGCAACTGCACCCAAACGGTCATGCCTTCATCTATGCACCTACATCCACTTCATGACCGTCTTCTCTAGGCCTCCAACTCTGGACGACATCAGATACATTTATATGATCATGAAGCGAAGAGATTGCCCCACTTTTGTGTTCCACGAACCGCACCACAAATGCCAGATTCTAACCGGGGCATGGAGCAAGTTTTCCTGTACAAACAGGAATGGTTCTATGTGTATTGCCCTCCTGGTTTATTAAGGAGATGGGTTGAAGGAAGCAAGTCTTCTTCTTGAAACGATACTCATGTTTGGTTGAAGCTATGCCTTTTCTAACTCTTGTTTCCTCTTCTTAGGTATCAATCCACGTCCTGACGGCCGTGGATATTTTGAGGCCGTTGTAGCTATTAGAGCGCTTTCCGCCGAAGAACGAGACATCCGAGCTCTCATTTCAAACGAGTCACTATCGAGGTTCGGACTGTTAGCAGAAGGTCGTCGGGTAAGCCCCCCTGAGGGTGTCTCCATACCCAAGCCCGCATTCGGTAAAGGGAAAAAATTAGCTGGGTCGTCATCACATCACACCCTTGGTGCACAGGAAGAGGGGGAAATTCAAGGGAATGAAACATCCGAAGCACAAGGTGAGAACTTGGGCCCCACTCAGGATCCGATAGTTGAAGTGCACGATATCGAAACGTCATCTTCCCCTTCAAAGAGGAAAAAGGGATTGACGAACAAGGTTAGAAAGGAGAAGGTTGGCGGAACTTTAAAAGTTACACTTATTCCAACGGAAAACGAGGCCTCTTCACAGCATGTAGAAAGTTCTTTAAAGGGCCTATCGAACCTCTCCATTCCCGATGACCTCCTCAATTATGACTTCGACGATCCGAAGGCATTTCAATTTCACTCGCCCATCAGAGGCGATGCCGAGCTCTAGCCAGAGTCAGGGAGAGAAAACTCCCATTAGTAAAGCAACTGGTCCGTCGGAAGGAAACACTAGGACATGCACAAACACTTGCACTTCAATTTGCACTTAGATTTTCGTCATCGCGCTACTCTTCTCATTGCTAACTCTTTCTCAAGTTTCATACATGCGGCATGGGACGTACACACGGCATTGATCGCCTCCGTGGGTCGTCTATTTTCTATCACTCTGGGCGTGAGTCATGTTCCGGGAGACGTTGGAACAGAGACGGCGATGGCGATAGGGATTATCATTCCCGGGACTCATCATCTCGGAAGAAAACATTCTATCAGCCCAAGTACCACCATCATCCCTCTTCTCATTCGGAACCTAGCAAAGACAAGCGCGATCATAAGGGGTCGCAATCCGAGACCCCCGGGATCAACATCTGACTCCTCTACCACTCAACAGTCCCGAGATCCTCATAGGAGAGCCGAACTTTCAAAACCGTCTCCTCCTGGTCCTGCAACAGACCCGACAGTATCGGAGAGGCTAGCCGTGCTTGAAGATAAATTTCTGAAAATCTGCTTCGACGGCCTAAAATTCCTCCCGGCGATTCATCCTATCCCCGGTCATGTCAAGCAGAGCGCCATCGCCTATACCAACAACGTCTATGTTCAACGTGACGCGTTTGTTCACTTGGCTAAAAAACTTTCCGAAGTCTCCATGGAGCGCCAACATGAAATCGATTTCCTGAAGCTTGAGGCTATCCATGACAAAGACATCATTAAGGATCAGGACAAAGAAATCGCAACTTAAAAAGTCTGAACTTGACGTCTCCCAACGGACCGCCAAGACACTGTCGAGGTCGTCACTCGTCTGGAAGCAACTCACAAGAAAGGACTCGACGAGGCGGTTCAGTGCTGTGGTGCTTTGGCTCTAGAGAAGAACTCAGTTCAAAAGGAGAGGGACGCATTCAGCTCCGCGTCAAGGAACTTGAGGAGTAGCTTCGCAGAGAGAAGGAAGAGAAAACGACATCCCATGAGGTGTCACAACGATAATGTGATGAGATCGTTGCCACTCGACTCTTGAAAGAAAAACTTGAGTGCGAGATTTCCAGAGTCGACGTGTTAAAGAGTGAGGCCCGTGAAGAGGGCAAGAGGATAGCATCTATCGATATTGACTCGCATCTTGAGGCGGTTATAGAAGAAGGCGGGGAGGAGGTCAAAAATATGTTTGACCTGCTAATTGCTGAGTTCAACGCCCGCGTTCTCATGCATCGAGACTTGACATTCTTAGGCGAGGGTTATCTTGAATCTTTGGCCGAGGCGTGGCAGACTTTAATCGAAATCAGAAAGGCCGAGCACGGTACCGAAGAGATTGACGAGGGGGCCTTGATAAAAGAATTCCTCAAGGGAAACGAGCCTTCGGACTTGTCTGTAGCTAAAACTGTATATGGCAAAGGTTCCCCCTCAAAGAAAGGGAAAGAAGTTATTACTGGCCCATCTGGGGCCGTGCCTCCAGCTCATGCTCCTACTCGATCGGCCGATCGGCCAATACTCGATCCATTTGAGCAGCATATTGGTTACAATCCGAAAGACCCCGGCCTTGGCATCCACATTCTGTATCCCATTCCGGAGGGTGAGACCCCCTTAAGGGCTGAGAGCCTCCCGGAACCTGGAGATAACTCTTCACTTTATGATTTCAAATGTCATCATTCTTTATGAAGGACTATTGTATTCTAATGCTGGTTTTTCATGCTTTCGCGTAGGTCGGTCTGATCACGGCCCCACTCCGAGGAGCGACATCGCCAAGGAGGTGGAGGAAAGGACAGGTGAGACCAGTCAGGCAGGAGTAGCTGCCGGGCCAGATGCTCAGGTGATTGGGGCGCTGGATGAAGACAAATTCGAGACTTCTCCCATCGAGGGGAGTTATGAAGTAGAGATCACAGGCGCCTTCGAACACAGGCCTGAGCTGAGTATGAAGGAGCGACTCGAGAAGGAGAAGAGAGAGGCGACCGAGTTCAAAGTCCAGCCTTGATTTGTGGACCCAGACGATCCCTTGCACAAGCCATTGAAGGTCATTCTCCCTGGCATGTCCAAGCCCGTGGATGGTACCCGTACTTCTGCAGCTGCTACCCCTCCATCAAAGAAGAGTACCAAGGGTAAACGCACATGGGAGGAGCCGTCCGAGAAGGCCACGGAGGTGAGGAAGTCGAAGAAGTACAAGAAGTGACCATTTATCTTGTTCAACGAGAGTTAGTTTAAGTTATGTAATTATTTTCATCTACTTCTGTAGTCTTTGTAAATAGATTGCCTACTCCGAACTTTGTAGTAAAAACTTTGTCTGAATAAAGTTTAGTTCCCTTTTTTTTGTCTTTCAAAAGGATCCTGTCATTCAATTTTTGTGTGATTGTGATTTAAATCTGAGCTGTTGTGAATAACATGGACTTCTCGGTTCACCTTCATATAGCTCAGAGATTCTTCGAGAGTTATTCATTCTTCCTTCTATGCTTTAAGCACTTAGAGTATTTTTTAGTCCGCATATCGAGGACTTAGAGTACTCCAGTCCACGCTCGGGGGACTTAGAGATTTGAGTGGATTATACTCGAGTCCACACTCTATGGACTTAGGGTACTCCAGTCCGCACTCCGGGGATTGGAGATTTGGAATCGTTTATACTCGAGTCTGCACTCTAGGGACTTAGAGTACTCCAGTCCGCACTCAGGAGACCTAGAGATTTTGAATCGTTTATACTTAAGTCCGCACTCTGGGGTCTTAGAGTACTCAAGTCCGCACTCCGGGGACTTGGAGATTTTGAATCGTTTATACTCGAGTCCGCACTCCGGGGACATAGATTACTCTAGTCCGCACTCCGGGGACTTGGAGATTTTGAATCGTTTGCGCGTGTTCGTACGTCGGCCAGAATAATATGGTTTCGTTTGCCTGTCACAGGATCATCATACGCAGAGATATCAATAATTTATGGAAAAGATGGCTTCAAGCCTTTATTAATGAAAGCAAGCTAAATTGTCTTACTACATGCCAAAAACTAGAAATAAAGGCGTACTGGAAATAAATGCAACTAATACATGAAAGAAATAGACTAAGTATAATAATGCCGCAAGTGCTCGCTGTTCCATGCTCTGGGGAGTGTCACACCATCGACGACCGCTAGCTTGAAAGTTCCTCCTCCAAGCTTCTTTTCGATGACGTATGGACCTTCCCATGCGGGGTTCATATGAGACGGGATCGAAAAAAATCGTTTCAAAATGAGGTCTACCACACTAAAAATTCTTGGCCAGACCTTTTCGTTATAATATTTTGCGACTCCATGTCTGTATGCGACTGCTCTCAAATTGGCCTCTCTGCATTTTTCGTCAATGAAGTCCAATGATTCCAATAAAAGATTCTGGTTCGACTCGAGGTCGTAATAAGTTTCCTGATGTGATGGAACTTCAAGTTCCATGGGTATGACAACTTTTGTGCCATATGCCAATGCGAATGGAGTGTGGCCAGTCGCAGTCTTGTGGGTAGTCCTGTAGGTCCAAAGCTCTGTTGGAAGTTCATCCACCCACTTGCCTCTAGCCTTTTCCAGACGTTTTTCCAATATGGACTTGATTATCTTGTTTACGGCTTTCACTTGTCCGTTGGCTTTCGGGTGAGCAACCGCTGCAAACTTCTTCTCAATGCCATATTTCTGACAAAATTCTTTGAACTCCTTGCTTTCGAATTGAGTCCCCTTGTCTGTAATGATGGTCCGTGAAAGGCCGAAACGACATATGATATTTAGTACGATGAAATTAATAACCTTCTTGGTGGTTTTTGTGGCCAGAGGCTCTGCTTCTGCCCATTTTGTGAAGTAGTCAACTGCAACTATTGCATATTTCGCCCCACCTTTGGCTATGGGTAAAGAACCAACTAAGTCGATTCCCCACATTGCAAATGGCCAGGGACTAACCATTTGCGTGAGTTCCATCGGCGGGGTTCTCGGTATTTTTGCATATATCTGGCATTTATCACATCTCCTTACATAGTCTGCAGCAATCCGATTCACAGTTGGCCAGTAGTATCCATAACGGAGGATCTTCTTTGCTAATGTCTGCCCCCTAGAATGGTCGCCACGCTCTCCTTCATGGACTTCCTCCAGGACTCGTTTTATCTCACCATGGGCAATGCATCGGAGTAGTGGGGCCGAGAATCCCCTTCGATACATTATTCCATCCTGTATTACATAGCGAGAAGCCTTACGAAGGACTTGTCTTCTTTCGCTCCTTTCTTTGGGTAAGATCTCGAATAGCAGGTACTGCTTGATTGGGGTCATCCACGATTCCTTCTTGATTTCTGTTTCTAACACGAAATCTACCCCCATCATATCTATACTTGAAGCATGGAGGGTCTAAACAGGAAATAATCCCATTTGCTGTGCATTGTCTATGCTTGCAAATTTTGCCAATGAATCGGCTGCTCTGTTTCGCTCAAGCGGGACATGCGAAATGTCATAATACTCGAGATTCGCTAGCAGCTCCTGAACTCGAACCAAATATGGGGAAAGTCTCTGCCCCTTTTTTTGGTAGTCACCTCGCACTTGGTACACCATCAGTTGTGAGTTGTTGAAGATTTTAACTGATTTTACTCCCAGTTCTTTGTTAAGTTTCAAGCCGGCGATCAACGCTTCATATTCGGCTTCGTTATTCGTCGCTGTGAATTCGAGCTTCAAAGCGTAGCAGACTGATCAGTTCTCAGGAGTTACAAGAACTATGCCAACCCCCGAACAATGGTCGTTAGATGCCTCATTGGTGTACATCTTCCACCGAACGGGAGGTATGATATTGTGGTCGTTTGATTTGTCTATCATAGTAAATTCAGCAATGAAGTCAGCTAGTGCTTGTCCTTGTATGGCCCTTCACGGCAGGTAGGTAATGTCCATCTGACTTAACTCAATATTCCATTAAGCATTCTCCCGGAAGTCTCTGGTCGTTGGAGTATCTGTCACAAAGTTTGGTCAGTGTAGACACTGATCGAGTATGCCTGAAAATACGGGCGAAGCTTGCGTGATGCAATCACCAAGCTATAGCCTAGTTTTTCAATCTTTGGATAATTTCCTTCTGCCCCCATCAAACGTTGACTAACATAGTACACTGGCTTTTGAACCCGGTCTTCCTCGTGAACCAAGGCTGTACTGATAGCGTGTTGGAATACAGCCAAGTATATGTACAACATTTCGTGGTCTATTGGTTTCGACAATACCAGGGGACTTTCTAAGTGCCTTACAAGAGCTCTGAATGCTTCCTCATAGTCGGATGTCCACTCGAAATTCCTCTTTCCTTTCTTTATGACATCGAAGAAAGGAATACACTTTTCTATGGCCCTGGATATGAATCGGCTCAGCGCGGCCACCTTTCCGTTCAAGCTTTGCACTTGCTTTATGGTTCTGGGCACTTGTATATCACGGATGGCTTGAATCTTCTTCGGGTTAGCTTCAATTCCTCGTGCATTCACAATGAAATCCAAAAGCTTTTCTGGCGCTACGTCGAATGAACACTTCAAAGGATTAATCTTCATTCCATATTGTCTAAGTGTGTCAAACATCTGTGCTAAGTCTCGGATGTGGTCGTTTGACTGCCGCGACTTCACGAGCATGTCATCCACATAAACTTTCATTGTTTTACCAATCTGGTCTTTGAACATCTGATTCACCAGACGCTGATAAGTTGCTCCTGCGTTTTTCAATCCAAAGGGCATCACTACATAGCAATACAACCCAACGTTTGTGACAAAACTGGTGTGTTCTTGGTCTGGGAGGTGCATCGGGATTTGGTTATATCCAGAGTACACATCCATAAATGATAGTAATTCGTGTCCGACGGTGGTGTCGACGAGCTAGTCGATTCTAGGTAAAGGGAAACTATCCTTTGGGCATGCTTTATTCAGATCGGAGTAATGAACACAAGTCCTCCACTTTCCATTTGGTTTCTTCACTAGCATTGGGTTAGATACCCATTCGGGATAGAGGGCGTCGCGGACGAATCCATTGTCTTTGAGTTTGTCCACCTCCTCTTTGAGAGCCGCAGACCTCTCCGGGTCCATACCTCTCCTTTTCTGTTTTTCCTTTTCTGTTTTACGAGAACATACTTTGGGTCTATGTTCAACATATGACTCGCGATTGCAGGAGAAATCCCGCCCATGTCAGAATGGGTCCAAGCGAAGACATCAAGATTCGCTCGGAGGAAGTCAGTGAGGTTATTGGCCACCACGGGGTCGAGTTGTGATCCAATTTTAAGAATTCTTGAAGGGTCATCTCGGCCGACTGGGATATCAATTGTTAGTTCAACCGGTGCTGCATTTTTTCCCTAGGTCCCCCTCATCGTCTCTTGGATCTATGTCTCTATAGATCAAAGAATGTTGCCCGAGCCAGGGCTTTGGAACTGCTTGTCAATCATCACCATTTCGGATGCGGATGGAGTAGTCCATAACCTTTCCTTTCTCTCTACGCTGAGCCTCTCTCAGCTCAGCCACATAGCAGGCACGTCCGGTCGCCTGATCGCCGTGTACTACTCCAACACCACTGTCTGTGGGAAATTTTAACGTCAGACAACAAGGGGCCAACGCTGTCCTAAATTCTACCAAGGCTGGACGTCCTATAAATACGTTGTGACGACCGCCCATGACTCCCGCACCAAAACAAGGGAATAGTGCGCAGAAAGGTGTGCCAGGCAGCCATGGACGATAGTCAGGGTAAAATAAAACAAAAGAATCTCTATCGTACAACTCACAGCGCATGGATAAAATACAATAGAGAAATATAATATAGTGAAGCTCCATAGAACAGAACATCATCATATAAGCATCACAGTAGTTTTATACAATCATCTACTCAAATCCATACATGAAAGCCTCACTACAAATCACTCAACCAAATACAGCAGCGGATACCCAGTACATATAGTAAGAAAACTAATATGCAAAGCCTCCTGCTCGTCTTCGTCATCTTCATCGTAGAACTCCTAGCACAGCACCTGTCACCTGCTACCTAGTCTGCCCATCCCAACATGGATGAACAGCCCAAGGTAATAAGAGGAGACATAAAACCTTGAGTCAGACAAAGTCTTAGTGAGCAGTAAATTAACAATCAAACATACCAAAGAGCATAAGGGATAAAAGGAATAGGAACCAAACCATCCCACTCCACCTCTTTCTACAGTGATAGCCCCCAGACACACACTAAGGAGAAGTAAGCATAACATAGCAGATAAGTAAGGTAAAGCAATAATCACTCGAGTCAAGGACGATGTTTTCCAAATACAAACCCCCAAGGCCTAAACCAAGATCAGATAAGCACCCAGAAAACACCGCTCTTGAAGCCGAATGATGATACAACCAAACATCCAAACATCCATGACTCTGGCTATCACTGTTATCATTGCCTTGATTTCACCGTTAGTTGAATGACCGCCTGTCAAGGGCTAATGGTAACCCCGGTTTAGCCATAACTCCGCACGTCATCGTGACCCGTGCCTAAGCCGAACGCATCAGCCCAGAGTACTAGCACGTCATCATGACCCGTGCCTGGAACGTCATCGTGACCCGTTCCAACGTACCCTTGCTTTGAGTATGCTAGAACCTTCAACAACGATGAGATCTTAGCCTCCTAGTCATCCTCCTCGACGACCATCCATACTAGCTCAAGCGCCTCTCAAGCTAACCATTATCCACCCCAACCCGGACCGCATCACCGAGTTATAACTTTGCACGTCATCATGACCCGTGCTTGGAACGTCTTCGTGACCCGTCCCATCACATCATATGCCTTGCCTCATCATATCATAGCAAAGTCTCTCAACTTGGAACGTCATCATGACCCGTCCCATCTCAACATCACACTTTGCTTCATCGCAACATAGAAAAGTCTCATCTCAACATTATGGCTTGCCTTCTCGCATCATGGCAAAGTCCCATCTCGATCTCATGCTTCGCCTCTTCGCATCACGGCAAAGTCCCATCATCGAATCCATCCATATGAGCTTCCACATCCGCTTCATATGCCATCGGCAGCTTTCAACATTCAAGAGCCTTTCCACTTAGCTTTTGAATCATCTTCACCATCTTGTTCCAAATCAACTACAAGCTAACTTGGAGCAATCCAATCTAACATACATTCAAACATTCAAGCATTCAAACAAGATATATTAAGCAATATCAACTATAATGGCAATTTCGTAAATAAGTGAGCAAAAGTCCAACATATGTGAAATCATAGTTTTTAGCATAGGTCTATCAAATCTAAAACATGGGTTTTATCTCTAATACTTGTTAAATCAACTTTCATAGATAAACATCTTCAAATATGATGGATCTACATGCAGACTTATGGAAAATGCGAGAAAACGCTAACTTTAACACACAAACATATCACCAACTCCATATACTCCTTTGGATCCGCGTGAGAGATAACTACCACTCACCAAATCACCAAAACAACCTAAAATCAATCAACTTCAGATCTGGACAGCAAGGTCTTGGACTTGATCCGGAGAAATCTCACTTGAAACGGTGAATTCTAGCTCAAACGGATGAAAATTTTCAACTTGGACACTTGGATCTTCGATCTTGATCTTCGATCTTCAACGGATGTTAGCACTTGATGGAAGTAGAGAAAGAAGATGAAGAAATGCTGTAGTCGAGTCTTCAAAATGGCAGCACTTCGTCGCTTCGAAAACCGGTGCCAAAAAGTGAGCCGAACCCCTCTACTTATAGGCTGGAACCTCCATGAGTCGTCGCCCCTATGAGTCGGTTCCGACTCATCATGAGTCGTCCACGACTCATCTCCTGCCGACTCATCCTTGCCGACTCAACCTAGCACAGCCGACCCAACATCCTACCGAGACAACAACCTTGCTACACAACGGCTCAACGACTCAACATAACCCTGCCGCATCTCCTAAGTCGTATAACGACTCAACTGGTCTCACCGACTCAAAACATACACGGCCTAAGACACAAGCCTTCTAACGACTCACGACTCATCCCATGAGTCGTACCTAACGACTCAACATCCTACCACCATAAGCCGACCTAACGACCTAGCCCCTAGTCGACTTAACACCTGAACCAACCTTAGGTCGTCCCCGACTTAGCTCTGCCGACTTAATCCCATGGACGACCTATCTACCCCCAACCTCTTAACGACTTAACCACCTAACGAGATAACACCCTACCGACTCAAGACCCCACCGACTCAACTATCTACGACCTAAGCCCTAAGCCCCTTAAGCCGCTATCCCATGAGTCGGTCGCTATCTTAGGTCGGTCCATCCTATCTCGGTCACACTCTAAGCCGTCTATCCTTAAGTCGGTCAACTCTGTAGGTCGGTCATACGAGCTAACTATTAACTCGGTCACATACTACCATGTTGACTCGCTCATATCACTAGGTCGCTAAAACCTAACTCGTGCACGACCTATCCCCTTAGGTCGTAACCCTATGAGTCGTAACACTTAAACCCTACTAACCCGAGTACGACTCATCACTTAGCTAACTCGGCAACCCTATGTGTCGGCCCTCTATGAGTCGGTCACGACTCAAGCCTATAAGTCGGACCCCTATGAGTCGATGCCTACCTTAACTCGGTCCATCCCCTTAAGTCGTCTACGACTTATCTATGAGTCGGTCACGACTCATCACTTGCACTCAGGTCAACTCCTAAACGACTCAACCTAGAGGCAACACAAACACTAACGACCTGCAAATTCTACGATCTATCGACACGTAAAATACGGGTCGTTACATACGTTATATAGAGAGTCAACGTCCAACACTATGAATGGTAGGATCTGTACCCTCCTACGCTCGCCTTGCCCCAGTTCAACTGGTAACTCCACATATCCCACTGCTTACGTTGCTGGGCCGTTGAAGCCATGGATTTTGGCAGTTGATGGTTTTAAATCCTTAGTCTCCAGCTTCATTTGGTCGTATGCCTTCTTGAAGATGATGTTACCGGAACTTCCATAATCAATTAGAATTCTCTTTATAAACGCCGGCCCGATTGTCGCAGATATGACCATCGGGTCGATGGTAGGGGCCTCCAGCTTATCCGCATCTCCGCTCCTGAATACAATATCATCATCTGTCGTGCGCTACTGCTTTGTAGGGGTCCCATCCTCCACATTCGAACAACACTCATACTCCGCATGTCTTAAAGAGTAAGCATATCGCTCCATCTCCTGCCAATTCTTATCCGCAAGATGAGGTCTGCCAGTAATCGTATTGATAACCAATCTACCCACAGTTCGAGCACGTTGTTCTGGTTGGCATGGAGCTGGCCCACATTCGGGGTCCGATGTCTCTTGTCTTCCATCTTATGGGTCTTTGATGAACTCTTGCAGCTTCTTCTGTCTAATCAGATTTTCTATAGAGTCATGGAGGTGTCTGCACTCCTCTGTGTTATGCCCATATGACTTTTGAAAGTGGCAGTACTTCCCAATCTACTTTTGCTCCTCTGTTGATTTCGTTGGGCGTTGTCTCCAATACTGAAAAGTGTAGCAAGTTGACAAATAGATGTTCTCAAGTGATGCGTTGAGCAGGGTGTATTCATTATATGTCGGGATCCTTGACTTCCATTTCCCCGTCTCTCTTTTCTTTCTGGGATTTCCACCTCTGGATCCTTTAGACTGCCCAGGCTTGCTTTGGACGTTGACTTGAGCTTTTCCCGAATTATCGCCGGTTTGCTTCATGGCGACGGTACTCTTCACAGTTTCCTGAGCAGGCCCTGGTGCCTTGTCTCGTCCTGTCCATCGGGCTTCTTCCCTTCTTATGAACTGATGAGCTTTCGAGTAAAAACGTTCCAGCGTGGCTGGGGTCTTTCCCGCCAACCAATCTCTGAATTCAGAGTCTGGATCCACTCCACGCATTACCGCCATCAAAATTGTGTGGTCGTTTGGATTGCTCACTTCGATAGCAGCAACATGAAATCTCTGCAGGTATGCTTTCAATGACTCTCCCAGAGCTTGGATTACGCTTGATAAGGACATCACATCCTTTGGACGAGTGGTGTGTATCATGAATTTCTCTATGAATTTCTTTGCCAATTCGTCAAAGCAGGATATAGACCATAGGGGAAGTTGAGTAAACCACATGGTGGAAATTCCAGACAGGGTGATTGGGAAGCACCTACACTTGATTGCATCATTAGCTCTTGTAGAATCCATCATCCATCCTACCTCATCACATGCTGCCTGGGATCAGTCTTCCCTTCGTAGGCTGGGATAGTCGGCATATTAAACTTCTTGGGGTACTCAGCCTGCAGGATACCATCCGTAAAGGGAGTATTGCTTTTGGACAACTTCCAATCTTCATTGGTCAAACCTTGGTTTTCTCTCATCAACTGCCTGACCATAGTTGTTAAGTCTGGAGTTTGTATGGAGGATGGAAGGTTGGGTTCCGTTCCACGGGACCGTGCAGTTTGATGTCCCGCCTGATTTGGGTCTTGGAGATTCGGGTACCTGGTCTCTTCGCGGGCTTGATTCCCAACGCCTACTTGTGCCCCTTCATGCTTATGGCGTCTACGCCTAGGAGGTTCGTCAGCTGACGTTGAACTGTCAGATTCAAAATAAGGGGCAGGGTTGCCTCCAACATTTTGGCATTGTTGCTGAGCGAGCTGAGTCATGAGGTTAGTGTTGGCTTGAATCTGCTCAGCAAGTTGCCTTCTACTTTCCTTGAGTTCTCTTATCAAGTCGTTGAACTCTATTCAGGAAACGACTTCCGCTTGATTTTGGATGGAGGGCCCCGCACCTCTTGTTGCTTGCTGATTTCTAGGTCCAACTTGTTGTACGCTAGAAGTTTCGTAGACATCTGCGTTATAGGAGGCCGATCTGGATCGTGGTCTTCCCATGGTAGAGTTGTTGGTTATAACTCTGAATAGAATCAACAGACATCTTGTCAATGATCTTGGATCTCCTCTGGGGGATTTTTTGCAATCCAGTAGCTAAAAAACAGATCCTAACAGCCTGAAAATTCAATTCTCAATGAAAGCACCAAAATGTTAGCCCCAAAATTGGTCACTAACACCCTTAAGGAGATTATGTAGAGAGATCAATGAAAAGAGTAAATTAAAATAGAGAAAAATATGTAAATTTCAATGCATAGAACAAGAACACCAAATTTATAGTGGTTCGGCGTAACTGCCTACGTCCACGCTGAAGTTGATTTCTATTGATTTCCTTGATAGTTGATTACAGATACAATCCGTTTCTAATTACTTGAATACAATTGCAAAACCAAAGACTATGTCTTGAAAGAGTGTTGACTGCGGCAGAGTTTCCCCAGTGTTCCCAAAAAACCGATCCATTTCACTGTGCCCCTGCCTCTCTATTTATAGACGAACATGGGTTGGACTTCCCTAGTGGGCCTGGTGGCTGAATATCTCAGCCCAAATGGAGTAATTTCTGTGCGCCGACCCATAGAGGCCGAACGTCGGATGCCGGATAAGACATGAATGCCGAACAATCTCCTCATGCCGAGCGCAGCGAGGGTAAACACTCTGAATGTCGTTGGAAGCATTTGCACCGAACGATACTGGAAGCCAAACACGTGACTTGTCTGAACGACTAGATGCCGAACCATCATCCCCATGCCGAACGAAGTGAGGTGCTGAATGGCGAGTGTATGCTGAGAAGTAGTTGAAGTTGATTGAGATTGGTTGAATGCCGAACAATATGGTATCATGCCTAATAAGGCAAAGCTGAACGTCCCGACTGCCGGACACCCTGAATGCCGAGCAGTAGCTAATGCCGAACGCTCTCTAGATGCTGAGCCTTATCCAATGTCGAACGCTCTCTAGATGCCGAGCGCTATCCAATGACGAACGCTCTTTTGATGCATAGCACTATCTAATGTCGAACGCTTCTTCATGCCGAACGGTCTTGGGGTGCTGAACAAGATTCATGCCGAACCTTTATGGATGCCGAACCTTCGTGGATGCCGACCGTTCCTTGTATGCCGGACGTTTTTCTGGCGTCGAACGTTTAGAATGCTGAGTACCAAGTTGCCTGGTCAAATCTCTCGGAAACACAAACAGGTTTAAAACCTGTAATGCTTAGAATAGAGACCAATGTCTGTCATTAGACATGCAAAGCTGTATCCATACGCATATATACACAAATTTATACACACGTAAGCAATTTTCAACCTGCTTTAAATATGTTTTCAAACAACAGGCCTAAATCCAGAATATAAAGTGTTTACTCACCTGTGAATTTTAAAAACAGAGAAGAAACAGAGAGCTTTAAAATCCTAGGAGTTATTTACTTTGAAAATCTGAAAGCTTGTTTGATTTCTTTGAAAACTGGATTCTTGAATCTGGAATTTGTTGAATTGATAGTTTTCTTGAAATTTGTTTACTTTAATTTACTGTTTGAGATAATCTCTGGCTTTAGATTTTAAATTTGTAAAGGATGTTTTGAATTCTTGCTTTGATTTAGGTTTTCTTTGATTTTTTTCTTTGAAAATTTTGTTTCCTAGTTTTAGAAAGTTTACAGATTTTTTTCTAAAGCTTTGAAAAAAATTAAAAGAAATGAGAAGGAGGGGATTTGATAGTTTATACAATCTCATTTTCTATTTTTATTAATTTTTTCTCAAAAATAAAACAATATGACACTTGTCCAATCTAATTATAAAATCATTACATTTGTTAAACACTTATTATATGAATTACACTTGTTAAATTCTAAGTTAAGATTTCAACACTTGTCTTGGGCGTGCATAAATATTTATATATAATTTTTAAATTATATTTCCTATTTTATAAAATACATTTTCCTATTTATTATTATATACAAATTTAAATAAAAAATGTTTTAAAACTAATTTCACATTAGATAAATTACGTTATTTTTCTAAGACATTTATTTAAATATAAAATCTTAAATTCAATTTCGAATTAATTCCAAATTAAATTTTAGAAATCCAAGTAAATTACTAATTTTAAATTGATAAAATTTGGGGATGTTACAGATTACTTTCATGTGCTTTGATTTCTTATATACATTTCATATGCACTTTCATGTGCTTGACTTTACTTCATATTCTATTTACTAATTTGATGGTTTGAACTGCCTGTTGCTTAATATGTACGTTTATACATGTATATACGTATATATATATATGTGTGTATATTAGTTATGCTATCTTGGTTCATCCATGTATATACATGCATACATGTATGTATTATATGGTTTAGCCTTCTTCCATGGTTTAGCTTGAAACTAATACTTGTTCACATGTTGCATTGTTTTTTGCACTTTTTTTTACTTGGATTAATACTTTGCAGTAAGTTCAATTATCGATCAAGGTAAACTTTTGCACTTTGATTCCAATATCATCCATGTATGTATATACATACATACGTGCATGTGTATATATATATATATATATATGTTTGTGAATGTTGCTGGTTTGAATTTTTTGTTAATGTTAGTGTCTTGTTCAATTTTGAGGCATTTGTTCAATTCATGCCATGTTCAATTTGTGGCACTTTTTCAACGTAGTGATATTAAATTTTTAGTGATATAAACTTATTATTATTCAATTTGTGGCACTTATTCAATTACTGACATGTTTGAACATACGAGTCCGGTCTAAATATTTTATATGCTGTCAATTTTGTTTTATGACTTTGAAGCTTTGTTTGATGATGCTTCGATGGAGCTTTTGTTAGGAAATCCAATCTACGGTTATTATGACAACAATTATACAATGGAAATCAAATATACATATATATTTATATATATAGGTACTTGCTAGAAAACATCACTAGAAAGATAAGAACAAGGCTCAAAGGACGCTACAATAGACCAAAAGTCGATAGTTACAAAGAAGCGAAACAAAAGATGCACAAAAAAGACATGCACCAGCATTAGACGTCTGGGTGCATAAGCCAGACGTCTTGAAAAGTCCTTTGGAACAACAAACAGGCAAAACCAGACATCTGGTAATAGCACTCAGACAGTTGAAAATCTACTATGTTCAAAAAATATATAGCATCATATGTCCGAAACAAATACTAGACATCTGAATTCAAACTCGAACTTCAGATATAAACTGCAACTGCCACATGCGAATGGACATCTCCGCTTCTCTTCGCCACAACTCTTCACCATCAACAAAAGCAACTTCAGAGCATTCATTAATGGATGCAAATACTCAAGATACCTATCTACAACTATATATAGCATCAAGAACCAAGCGAATAGTACTACCTTACTTACTCATGCTCTCTAATTCTATACTCGATCATATTTTCTTGATCTCTGCACTCTAGCAATCTATACTTGTATTCACTCTTCCATATACTTAGTTCTTCATAGACAATATTCTTTAGAAATATATTGGAAGAAATTGTACTAATTAGTCAACATCCGTGCCATAGTAGAATACATATTTGACAAGAACAACTTATTGTTACCAAACCTATTCCTCCGGGAAGAGCGAGGAATTTTGATAATCGAATTCGAAGGTGAGCTTCGGGACTGGATGTAGGATGGGAGGTCTGAACCAGTATAAAATTCCAGTGTGCTTATTCTATATTTAGTTAGATTAATACTATTTTAGTTGCGTCATATAATTTATCATATATACTTGCATAAACACTACACGATCCACCCTGTAGACTTTCAACTTTTCTTTGGTTTGACGGTGCACTGGCACTGCCCTGTTCAAGGCAGTGCATACTGGCACTTTTTGATCTTTTTTATCTTTGCCGGTTCATATTGTTGAACTGTTGAAAAAAAAATTGCTTTGAATTTCCATGTATACATACATATGTATGTATATATAGTGAATGTTGGTGGTTAATCTTTCGTGCACTTTCGTGTGCTTGTGCCTTTACTTGTTTGTGCAACAGTCCGTGAGATTTAATTGATGCTTGGCCTTTGGATATTCACAGTGATATACTGTACATTTCATAAGTTGTCCATACACATATATATATATATATATTTGTTCCTGTCTAAAACATGAAGGGAAAACAAACCCATGAACCGAGGCAGTATTAATATTCAAAATCAATTTAGTTATGCAATTTAGTTTTTTTTCCTTTTCCATTTTACCGTATTGTTTATTTGACAGGTATATGAGATGGCTGGTTACAAGCTGGAGCAAGCAAATCAGGATCAACACGCCAAAAATAAACTCGAGTAAGTATGAGTGAGAGCAAGTAAAAAAAAGGTTATATATGAGAGTGTAGAGTAAAGTTATATATATGGGAGTGATAGTAAAAATTGTATTGCATTTGAGTTTGATTTGAAATAAAAATTTTGTTTAAATAAAAGTGTGATTCATTTATTTCATCTTGCAAATATAATATAAGTGTAATTGGTATGCATATCAGTTACATATATATGTTGTATAATAGGAAATTCTAGAAATTATACCACAACTTTAGACAACAGATTGTTTTTTTGGTTGTTCTAGTGCATATCAGATGATGGGGAATATATGTGGTCTGATGTGAAATGAGACGACCCGAGATTTAACTAAGATGGATATGTAATTTGACAACGGAGCATAACTATCATCTGATGCATATTTTCCCATTGTGTTTATGATTCTAATTGATCGAAATCGAAAACTAAATAATCGAATTATAGAAATTGCATACAATGTTTAGAAAGCTATTACATGTTTATTAAATCCATATTCATGGCTAGAAAACATAATATTGAGCAAATATATTTTGATTTTAATCTTGACTGATTAAATCAAACCAAACTGATCGATCATTCGTTTAAGTTGTTATGAAATCCAAATCAACAAGAGGTAACAAGAGGCATCAATACATGTATAAAATTGTGATAAGAATGACACAACAAAAATGTATATATGTAATAGAAATTGTACCTTATAGATCTAGCTAATTAGTGACATGTTGATCTTGAAACCCTCTTAGATTCATGGAATCGACATTCAAACTTTGCTAGCATCAAATGAGCCACTTTATTTTATTTTATTTGAAGTGATTTTAGGTGAAATGATAAAATAAATTCGACCGCAGGTTATAGAGGAAGTGACCATGGATGGGGAAGAAAACGAAATTTGAATTAACAAATGAATGAGAGGATTTTGTTTTAAAGAAAGAATAGTAACCTTTCATCTTCATTTTTTCAAAACTTCCGCTTTAAATTCCTAGTTAATTTTCAATCGAGGCAACCCTTCCTTCCTCATTTTCATATCCAGCCAAGGATTTTCCCTTACATGGATTATTTTCTACAAAGCTCCGTTAAATAATTAAATATACAAAGCCGTTTAGATACATACTTTGCTCAAACTTTTCACAAGTAGTTAGCAGGTTAATTGAAGTCAATCTGGATCAACAAAAGCCAGCCCAATAAAAGCCAGCCCAATTGATCTGCCATCAGCCCGAAACGACCGACCCAAGCCCATGTTGGTGTCAAACAAACCTTTCTACTCAAAGAGGCATGTGGATGAGGCCCGACCATTTCATCTCAAAGCAACCTTTGCACTTAGATAATATTTGGACTAGGTCCGGCTTGGTCCCAACTGGCTCTCCTATATCAAAATTCTTCTAGAAAAAGCTAAAAGTCAACATAATTTTCCCAACATCACATTAGTTGACAGCCGGCTCCTATTCAAGCCCGCCCTTATAGGCAACACATCAGGCAAGAATAGCCTAAGCCTAGCCCATCTCAAAGGATGGCTTCATTATAGCCAATTCCTTTCAACATCAGGCCTTCCACTTAAGCACCTCATGCCTAGTCATTTAACTGTTTTTCGTACATATTCCTCAACAAGATTCCAAATCGAATAGCCAATCGGCTAGATCAACCATGTTGGCACTTATGTGAATGACAAAGTTGTCCATCTATCCATTTGGAGCACTGTAGTTGGGCGGCTGAACTAATGTGCCTTGCTATCAAAATTAAAAGTGTATTTAATGGAAGCCATGCCTGGCATAGGGAAGCAACGAGCACTTCTCATCTAGCATCCATTTTCTAGCATACTTTACAACCGTCGACCATCCACATCTACAATAGGATCAATGGTCAAGCAATTTCATGCTAGCTCTGCGAAACAATCTCAACCATCATCATCCGCTTAAATTACTATAAATAACCCCTACTTTGAACTTCAATGGGATTGAGTTCTGGTTGAAACATTCAAAAATTCTGATTATTACGCACAATTCAACACTTTATTACCACATAAGTCCTTAAGATTACCTAGTTTCGTTACTCTTAAGTTCCCTCTTTATTCTTACTATCTCTTTTTATTACTCGTGGTTATTAAAGAAATACATAGTAAGAGAATTTTACAGTGGGCATAGGAAGCTTTGTTAAACCATTCTATATCTTGTGTTATTTACCTTTCACTTGGGAAGTTAACTCCTCATTTTCCTATATTTTTAAGCTAAGTGATTAATAAGTAATCTTTGCTTTTCATAATGAACTTGTATCATTTTGAGGTTAGATAAAAAAAAATCCAACATTTTAGTGCTAGAACGATGGCTTTCCCTTAAAAGCTATCTGACATATTCCATTCCTTTTAACTCTAACACACCTGATCTGACTTGTTGTCATGGACAATCCTTCATTGTTCGAAGGTAACAACTATAACGAGCACCAAACAAATGGCAGCACTCTCGCTGGTGTTGCCCATCCGACTATTGGCTTCAATAAAAATAAATCTGGTGTACTGTACAACTACATCTATCAAACGTAGGTCAATAGGCATGTGAAGTAAATGGCTTGAGGACGTAGATGAATGATCAAGCCACCATGAATTTTGTCCCACCAGCTCCTTTAACAATCCACTTGGTCGACCTATTTTCTTACATACCTCCCGGTGGTTATGATCTCCTGAACACTACCAATGCCCAAGAGAGGGTAGTGCGAGAAACTCCACTGATGGGCACCCTAATCCATCATAGCAGGTGCGTTCGAATGCATGTCTGAGCGAAATGATCTCCTCTTAGACATGGCTTCTCTTACAGGCCAACCCACCATCGTCCCCTTTTAATGGAATGGCTGTAGCTCCTAATCGTCCGTGAACATCTACATTTGACCATCTTGATGGTGGTCCCCCACCATCATTTAGGCACAAACAGCTCCCTTGGCACACTCCTGATCCATAGATATATGGTCGGAAACAAACGAAGAGAAGAGAGAGCCATGCATTTAAGAAAAGCGAGCCATGCACTCTCGATCCTTTACGTCCCATGCCACGTTGGCCAGCGAGCTAGGCAATATCAAATAGGGTCCTTCTGAAAGCTTGCGGTGGTATGTTAGCTACATTAACAGAGTGACCACCCAAGCTAGGGGTGTAGACATGAGCAGTCTGATCGTGGCCTTAAGCTTAGCAGTCTTAGGTATAGATCCAAGATGTGGAGGGTGCTCTAGAAATAGTTGGCTTCAACCCTAATCAACTTCTACCAATGAACCACTACGCGATGAGGATGTAGATCAATCAAATAGCGACAGCTAGCCAAAGCACGTTACTAAAACTAGCACTCACAACAACGGTTGCCACAATATCGATCGTCAAATCGACGTTAGAAGTTGTTTAGACGCCAACTCTCACTACAAACCCAAGATGATCGATGGTTGTTGAACTGATGTCATCATCTCCAACAATATCATCATCATGAATTTCGCAATCTATAATGAGGTCGCTAGATTCAGGGGCAACCAACAAAAGCAAGGGAAGGCAACGAAACATCCCTTAGAAAAGTGAAGAAGCGTGTCTTAATTCTGCAACAAGAAAATTCCACTATTAATGGTGGTTTCCTTAACAAATTAAATAGGCCGGTCAATACCCTGGTTCTTTCTAAGACCACCACCAACACTGAGTTAATGGAAGCATAACCAGTCACCTCATTAAAGCCAGGGGCATCAAAACTTCATACGGACTCATCAATAAATATAATTTAAACATGAATGTTTTTTCATCTAACGGTTCCTTATGAACAGACCGCACAAAGACTGTTTCATCATTATGTCCTTTTGAGCAGGCATGTAGCCTGCCTCACCATCATTCGACTCACTTTGTTGGTGTTTTTGAGCTAGTAAATGTGCTTCAGTTCAATTCGGGATCAAAGGCCTCCTTAGATAGGCAATGTGTCACCCAGCTTAATCTCATAACCCCATGTGATGAGGTCCTTGCCTCGTAGGCCACTCTACGCTTGACCACTTATTGCCCAATAGAACCCATGAGGAAATTTGCATTTTAGCTCATGCTGGACAAACCGCCACTCTAAAACCGACCATTACTTGGATACATTAGCAACTATATCCAGCCGACCTTATTATCATAATCATGGTTAAAATAATCCTAAAAATGAAAAAAATTCTGTAAAATTAATATAAGAAATATTAGATGCTCAAGTTATTCCTCTCGAAAAGGTGCATAGATGACCAAGCAATAAAATAAATTTCTCAAGTTTGAGTTTGCAATAAAAGAATTATTTCATTGAGCAAAAGGGCACAATGAATGCCCAACTAGGCATACAATGATATTACCGTCACCAATTAGTTGAAAAGTAGAAAAGGAGCAGAGAAGAAGAAGCAAGTCAATATCACTTCCTAGCTAGGCCAGCCCACACTCTTGTCACCGCCTAGAATGCCACTTCCTTTGCTGGAAAAGCACTTAAAATGATGAATACCTTGCTAAGAAAATCGAGCAAGCTTCTTTCATTGAAGCACTTCATATACTTTAAATGTTCCAAAACTCATTGAAGAATGGTGAGTTTACTACCAAACTCAATGCCATCTCCATCAAGTCCCGCAAAGGAGTTGCAAGAAGCTTCCAAACAACCTCGCCAAGGAGTAAACCAAAGTTTCTGTCATGGCAGAAGAAGCAGAGGCAACAACCCCTACTCCTTTCAAAGAGGTGCAGAAGGCTCCAAAACAGTCTAAAGACGGGGTTATTAGAGCCTCAAAGCATGGAAGTGCATATTCTTTACCTAGATCTTGGTCTAAGATTGATGTCCAACCATTACCAGGACCTTGGTCGGTAGGCAGGGGTTCGAGCTGAGAGGTTAGACGTAGTCTGCTCCAATAAGAAGTTTCTAGCCAATGGTTTGAACTGCAATCAACAAACAGTAGTTTAAGCACCAAACTATTTTCTCCTATCTCAACATCCCAATTAAATTTGATAAAAAGGCATGCATGCAAAAAAAATTTGAAAGGAAATAGATGATGAAGCCAGTAGCTTTATATCAGTAAATAATGCGAGTGTTTCACAAGCTTTGAAAGATTTTCATGAAGAGCGATTCTATGGGCTCAGGGAAGAAGAAGGAGGTATTTATTCCCATGCCTTCAATCACATGTGTTGAATTCAAAATAGAAAAAGAATCCTAACCATTCAAGAGAGATCGTAAGTCAAGTCATGTATGTGGGGAGACATGATACATCTCTTCTATGTTTGGAAAGGAAAACTTTCACAACCATCTGCATAAATGTCATGATCCGGCTTTTCAAACCCTATAAATGGACGATAATTCATCCATAGTGTTCACTTGTTGAACAACTAAGTGCCGGAAAGAAAGATTGGTAGGGGAAAGAAAGGAGGTAGAAGAGACGAAGAAACTAAACATTCACAGAAACTCACAAAGCAACAGAATAACATATATTAATCAACATAATACTTTACAAAGTCATTTCAAAAATGATAAATCAGAGTCATACTAATACAATTCTACCCTTGGATAGTTATAACAGTCTGTCCCTACGTAACTGATACAAGATACATGTAATACGGCAGAAACAAGATAATAACTAGCTATCAATGAAGCCTCCTGCTTCAAGCTCCTGCAAAATGAATCCATCGAAAACCTGAACCACTTGGCTTCCTATAAAAATTTAAGCACCCAAGAGTTTTAGGAAAGAAAATAATACTACGTGTTAGACATTGGTCTGGCATGAGTAAACTCAAACATCTAAATTATTATGTTTAAAACCCTTTTAAAATTAACGGAATCTCGCAAGACCAAGCCGCATATAAACACGGATGGTTTTTTCCCTTACGATAACCACATTATTTCATATGAAATTCTATGATATTATAATAATGTCTAAGATACAAATACTTATTATTCTTAACCTAAATTGTTACATTAATTAAATTTCAGCATAATAAGTATAAAACTAAAACCTTAAAGGAACGTATTGGAGGATTCCACACAATGACTAGGCTACTGGGGTACTGCTGGCTGTTATACTGCCTTTTGACTAGGCATTATATTAGAAAAATTTGACTAAATTGCTTCTAGGATCATCTAGGCAGGAAGATCGGAGAGATGGTCATCAAGCTCGGAGATCGACTATAACAGGACTATGGACGATGGTCAAAAGATTTGGATCAAGTCCCTAATTTTTTCCCCAATCAAGATGCAATAAAAATGAAGTGATAACAAAGGCTCCATGAGGCTACATTTCAAATTTCAAGTTGATTGTAGCTCATATGCTCGAGTTATGGACAAAGGAAGAATTTATATGGATTGATCGGAAACGATCCATAAAACAACATAAATCAACGATGATCAAACAATAATTCATGATCTACAACTCCATTACCCATGGAATATTAGTAACATAAAATATTAAATAAAGGAGCCCCCAAAATCGATTTCATGTCAAAACTCGTAAATATCAGAAAACCATACCGATCATACAAATTCAGCCAGAACGATCCTTAGTTGCCCAGAAAATGCGATATCTCACAAATGATATGTTGGAATTGCACGGAATTTGGTGAGAAAGTATTTTAAATTATGGGGAACCTAAATGACTGACCATAGCTAAAAATTAAAAATTACCAGAAAAAATACTGATCGTTCTTGAACGATCATATCATTTTCAGCTAGAACGATCAATAGTTTAATGGAAAACGCGATATCTCACAAACATATATTAGAATTTCATGAAATTTAGAGAGCAAGTAGCTTACATCATGGGGAACCTACTTGATCGATCACAATTTAATTGTATGAAGCATGAATGAACGCACTTGATTTACCACTACTCAACTCGAGTCCATGGAAAATCCGATATCTTACAAACGGCGTGTTGGAATTGCAAAATATTTGGAAAGAAAGTAGCTTACATCATGGAGCACCTCCATGATCAATCGAAGCTCCATTGGAGCTTAAATGAATGGTTAGACCAGATCATTCCAATAGTGTGTGATCGGTTTGAAAGTTGGTGGACCAGGTCATACAGATCGGGAGGTTCTTCTAGCAAAATTTCAGCAAGATCCATGCATGTCTTCCCCTATAAATGTAGCAGACTTGGCTCACTGCAAAGAACTTCTAGGCTGGCTCTCCTTCGCCACTTCTTATCCCCTCCTCTATTCTTTTTCTATGGAAAAAAAACTATACTTGTAATCTTATAGTATAAATAAAAGATTATTGGGGTGGACGTGGGCCGTAGTTTGCCGACCACTTTAAAACTTGCATGCTCATTTACTTTTCTACAATCTATTCTATGATTTGCGAATTGATATTTCTCTTAGACCTAAATATTGTATACTGGCGTATTCACATACAACAAGGTGTTTGTGACCAAATTTGATGCAAAATTTTTGGTGCTTTCACTGAGAAGAACTTGCACCAGCAGATTTGGAAGCTAGGATCATGGATTTGGAAGCTTCGATAATTGGATATACAAAACAATGGCTAGGAAACAACAAAGATGCCGTAAGCGGACTTGAGACATTATAGAGAGAGTCAGTCGTCTGGAGCAGGAGCAAATTAGACATCTATCTAAATCACCAGTGATGAAATGGAAATAATGATGAGTGGTATGCATGGGAGGATGCTAAAGAGACAGGAGGAGGTGATGCAGAATCTACTCTGGTAGATTAGACAAGCTAGAGCGTAAAACTAATGAAATGGAGTAGTAGGAAACACCGGAAATATGGATCATAGAGTTTGAGCAGAAAGAGCCAAGGAAAACCATAATCATGACTAAGGAAACGAAGCTAGCAAGATGTAGGATAGAGTGGAACTACAGAAAGTGGCCCTTGACCAACCAGTAAGGATCGGGGTAAATTGTTATAGAAGGATCAGTACCGATTGATCCATACTTAGGGGAATGCCTTCGGGTTATGCTGGATTGATCCCAAGCAGGGTACCGGGCGGTGATGTGTTGCTTGGCGTTGATCAAAATGTGGATGCTCGTCCATAAAAGTAGATTTCAGGATTCCCCTGTAGGCTCGGGGGAGGGGGAAGCTATAGACAATGATCGAAGCCTACCATTGTAATAACGGCAGGTTAGCGAAAATGATCAGACAGGCTATGAGAGGAGGATTGGTAAATAGTGATCTAGAAGATGTTTATAGGAGTCCTTTCGCTCCTAATATTAGGCAAGCTAGGAATCTAATGGAGTTCAAATTATCAACGCTTGAGACATATGATGGAAAAATAGATCCCACTGCTCATGTGATGAAATGCGTGAGACACATGGAAGTACTAGGGGCATTGGAAGAAGTTACGGCACGATGCTTCCCCTTGTACTTAATTAATATAGTTGCACTATGGTTCGAACAGTTGGAAAGGGGATCTATAAGCAAATAGATGGAATTGACTGAAAGGTTTACGAGGCATTTTCGGGTCCACGTCACAAGACCCAAGAATGTGATGGCTTTAGCATCGATGAAGGAGTTGAAAGGAGAATTACTTAGGGATTTCTTAACCAGGTTCAATGTGGCAATAGCTTCGTTGGATCAACCAGATCCGTCGACGGTTTTGATGGCAATAGTGTCAGGGATAGTGGATAACTCAGGTTTCATGACATCATCAAAAAGGGATCCGTTGGCGCTAAAAATGGCCACCAGCACCAAATTATGTAAAAACGCCAGTATCTAATCCAATAACAGAAATATGAAAAGAAGCAAATGAAGAATAAAATTAAAACAATCAAAAAGCAAGTAAAAAGGGTCAAGATTTATAGTGTTTGGCTGACCCCGGCCTACGTCCACCCCCAAATAATCTTTTTATTATATAGAAGTCTGTTTATAGTTACAATCCCAATTTCCAAGAATAAAATTGACAAAGAGTGGCCTAAGTTGAAGGTAAAGAGAAGCAGAAAGAAGTTCCTCTTCTGACGTAATGCCTGTTGTATTTATAAGGGAAGACTTGCACGAATCAAGCTGAAATTTTGACAAAAGGTTCGTGAGACAAAGACGAGTGCACCCAAAATTTCCAAGCCCATTAAGGCCCACAATACGTGTAATGATCCATATTTTTAGTAACATTATTTAGGATATTTAATTAGTTAAATAAAAAAAATAATGTAAGATGATTAGTGAAGATTTGTGATTAAATAAGGGGTAGCCATACCATGTTGAATAAGTGAATTAAAGAATAGAAAGAGAATAAAAAGGTTAGGAAATATGCAAGGGAAAAATAAGAACAAGGCATATCCTGATACTCTAAACGCTCAACCCCTCAACATTTACGTTCACTTTGTTATTCACTATTCAAAAACATAAGCCAAGGTCGACCACCCTTAGGAAGAGCAAAGAAGAAAAATAATTCAAGAGGAAGAATCAAATCACTTAATCGAGAACAAACTTCACATCCTTAATCTAAATGTTAAGATGAATAACTAATGCATGTCAAATTTTTTATTGATTTTGGTTTTGGATAAATTTTGAAACTATTTGCAATTTTTTTCCATGTTTCGAATGATAAATGGATATGTATGTACTTGTAGATGATTTAGGCTATTTTATATGCGTTTTATGATGAGAATTGATTTAGAAAACCTGTTAAGTTACATCCAATTGCCATGCGAATTTAGATTTAGATTGAAAATGATAATTTAGAAATAGGTTTCAATTTTTATAATTTTCTAAATTTATGTGGATTTTATATGCATTTTCTACTGAAGAAAATGTTATTTTGGGTTAAAAATTAATTACGTCCAAATTATATTTTCTTAGGGTCTAAATTTATATATGTTGGAAAACATATTAAAAATGATTTTATGGAATTTTTGTAGAATTTTCTAAAGTGTTTTAATGGATATATAACAAATATTTAATGTATGGGACTTAAATGTTTTATATATTTATGGAAAGGAGAACGAATATTTTATAAATAATTCAAATCTTTATTTCTAAAAATTGGCAATACTTATAGAAATGAAAAATATGCATCCAATCATAATTTGACAAACAAGACAAGTCTAGTACAAAGAAATAGTTTGAAAAGTCAAATCTACATGCTTTTTCCTATTTCAAAGCTTTCGACACAAGCATCCGACTCCTTACCTCTGCCTCCGACACCATCAAAACTAATGCACAAGGTATCAGATATCTGGTACGTAGTGAATTGGACAAATGCGAAGGGCATTAGGTCGAAACAAGTGGTTCCAATGGCGTAGGAGCACTACTTTGCTTTTAAATGAAAATGCGCCTGCTTTGCTTTCGACTGAATAGCTTTCGACTTGGTCTTCTTTCGATTGGTTCAATGATTTTAAAAGAATGGTTTTAAAAGGTTGCGCCTTTATTTTTGAATAACTACTTTTGACTAAGACGAAGCCCTTGAGTGACATTTTTTTACCTTTTGACCCATATTGTTTTCGAAAGGGATACTTTGTTTTTAAAACCAACCCACTTCTCCAATGCTTTCAAAGAGATGGTTTGGACACCATCACTTCTTACTTTGGAATGCTTTCGAAGGTGACGCTTTTGACTTAAATGTTTAATGACCCTTTTGCTCTATAAAAAGCATAACCCAAATGGTTTTAAAAGAGATGGTTTTAAAAGTTTCGAAAGGTGTTTCCACATGAGAAAATTGAACCAAAATGCTTTCGAAAGCCTTGATGTATTAATGCATTCTAAAGGTTTTAAGGAAAGGTTTTCCAATGGTTTTGGGAGGTTTTAAGATAGGTTTTCCAGTAATTTCAAAAGTTTTAAGAGGAAAGGTTTTCCAATGGTTTTGAAAGGTAATATTTAAGTGTTTTAAAGAGGATGTCTAAGGTTTTAAAACCTTCAAAGGAGAAGTTTTTCAATGCTTTCGAAAGGATAAAGATGAATGATTTCCAAAGGTATGATTTCGAAAGGTATTTTTGGCCTTTGGCCTAAGGTTTTGCTTATATTGAAAGGGATACTTTCAAATGTTTCAAAAGGGGCGCTTTCATTGAAAGAGTTGTTTAAAGGTTTACAACAAAGCTTTCAATTGAGTTGTTTTTGCCAATATATCCTAAATGTTTTCAAGTTGAAAAGGGTTTTAACTTATTCTGAAAGGATTGGAAAATCCTTAATAATTTCATCAACATTATTTTAGGTAAAGTATATATAACATGGAAAATAGTTTAGAGTAATGCAAATAAGTATATTTTCCTTATATATGCATGATTTAGAGGTTTAAATCATTTCGAAAATGCTTTCAACGAAAAATTTGAAAGGGTAGTTAACGTGAAAAAAATGACTCTAATTTGAAGATCAAATGGGACTCATGTAGGGTCGCGCATTATACTCATTAGCTATTAGCCCATAGATAATTTAGTCCAAAAAATTCCGTTATAGAACTTTGTCAGAAGTGCGACTAAATTTTGTTACACTCAGAAAGGAATCTCAAAAGGAAAAATAGGTTATTAGCAAGTCTACAAAACCATTAGGATTAGATAGACCTGGAGAAGTAAGTATGGACAGACCGTCCAGAAGGGAAATGACTAACAGTTGCTATATTTTTAGTATTTTTGGTTGGCCCGAGTCAGCCAAGGGTTAGTAGTTAGCCAAATAAAACTACAATGTATGGGCACATAGTCCATATGATAATTAAAACGTGCTTATACATGATATTGCTTTATAGATTTAACTAGTTCAGCTTACAAGATTATAATTTGCAAAAGATACGTTTTAAAGGGAAACCCGTTCCGCTAAGCGGCGTGGTCACACTTAATATCATATAACCGAGATGTATAGTATTGTATACACCAGGCTTTATGTCTGACTAGAAGTTTATTTTCTTAAACTCTTGGGTGCTCGAAAATTGATTTAAGTAGGCTGAGGGTTGAGGTTTACAGGTTTTAGTAGGTTCATGAATAAAGCTAATTAGCAGTTGTTGATGTATTTGGGATTGATTTTGATGTGTTTTTTATATAGTACTTTGGTCAACCAAGGGGGCATCGTCATATGCCGCTGTTGGCGTAATATTGCAATAACTATATTTTATCTTAAACTGGGAAAGCGATGGGATTATGTAATTTGAATGTGAAAAATGTGTCTTTAAATTTAATTAGACAAATATTGATTTTTTTAATCTGTTATTTTATTTCATACTCATTTGCTTCTAATATTATGAATACCATTAACATAGCGGTATTTAGTCAACGAAAGTTAATACTATGGATGATTGCACCATCTATAGCGCTTAGCTTTGGGCCTCTAGATAGCGTATGTTATAAATTGGTAACACAGGTTTATGAAGAAAAAAATATAAACTAAAAGGATGATTTTTGAAACAAAATCTTAAGGAATTAGAGGTAAGATTGGCGTATGGGATAACGCCATAGTAACGTACATGTATTTGCCATATATAAGTATGCACCTTATCTCTAGTCTCCTAACTTGATAAGATTATTTTTCTATATCTTACGAAGGTTCGAATGTAGATATGGATTACCGAAGAGATAATGTTGGAGGAGGAAGCACCACTATAAATAGAAATGCCAAACCTAATACTAAAAGGAATCTCGGTCAGGCACAAGCCGCAAATACTGGTGCTGAAGCACCATAAGTTGATATGGGAGCTATGTATCAGTTTTTCATGAATATGATGCTTGCGGGGGTTTCTACTGTAGTACTTGGGGGAGGAGGTCAGGAAGCTCTAGTAATCAACAATTATGTCGCTTTGAGCAGGGACTATGCTCGGTTTGGAGGAAAACCATTTGGTTGGGATTGAAGATGCCATAGAAGTAGGGAACTGATTGTTGTACTATTAGTGGATATTCACAAATTTAGGGATTAGTGATGGGTAAAAAACAAGTCTCGCTTTGAGGCAGCTTTATACAAGTGGAATAGTGTGACAGTTGGAGTGGATGAAGGAACCATGACATAGGATGAGTTTAAGAGGAGGTTCGAGGAGAGATTTATGTCTGTGACAAAATAGTCCACCTTGCTCAAAAGTTTGCTAGTTAAAGTAGGGAGAGATGGCTATGTTAGAGTATTCTACAAGGTCTAAGGATTTGGGAAGATATGGTCATGTCATTGTGGCTACCATAATTAAGAGAAACGAGAAGTTCATTATGAGATTGAAACTTCAATTGGCCAGGGCTACATTACCTCATATTGGGATCCTTGTGATGTTGTAGTAGAGATGGCTCTGAGATATGAGGAAATTATTGGTTTTGTAGCGAAGAATAAGGCAAAGGAGGTCAAGGTAGGGCAGAGTCAGAAAAGGAATTTATTTCCTAAGAAAGGAGCCCAGAATAGTGAGCCATAAAGAAGAGAAAGTCAAAAATTATTATTTTAAGTGCAACAAGAAAGGGCATTATGAGAATGAATGCCGATCTGGAGAGGCAAAGAAAGTGACTGGAAAGAAAAATGTCAAAGGCTTCAACTGCAATCAGATGGGTTATTACAAGAGCCAATGAAAGGAGCCTACTAAGGATGGAAATAGAGAAGTATATGCATCGGAGCCAGCTACCTTGAGACCCACGACATGGTAAAAAGGAAAAGCAGTGTTGGGGGTACACATATGATTCTTGGTATGGAAATTAGTGTTCTGTTTGATGGTGTGCATCACATTCTTTTATATCTTGTTGTTTGATAGATAAGCTTAACCTAGAACACTCATACTTAGTTACTTCCTTAAGGGTTGGAAATCCGATAGGAGGGTATGCAACATTTAGGATGAGATGTGATCACCTAAATTTTGACTTGTTAGGTCATATTTTTGTTTGCAGTTGCATGTGTTTGATTTCATAGGATTCTAAATTATTTTGGGTAAGGATTAGTTAAGTAAATACGATGATAGGATATTTTTCCATGATGGGAAAATATCGTTTAGACACCAGATTGTAGGAAGCAGATTGTATATACCGTAGAAAGCCCTCCGTGAGGTGAATACTTTGTTGGGTGTTGCGGAAATAGAATACGAGCTGAATCGAGTTTTTGTGGTTATAGAATTTGCGGATATTTTTGAACCCATAATAGGATTGCCCCAAAATTGGTCATTTGTTTTCGTATAGATTTGGTGCCTGGAGCAGAAGTGGTTAGTAGACCGCCAAGCAGGATGACACCTACCGAAATGAGGGAACAAAAGGTGCAGTCAGTGGATTTAGAAGGCTAAAATTTCATTAGACTTAGTAGTTCACCATGGGGAGCAGCCACAGTGTTTGCTAAGAAGCTAAACGGATCGTTAAGATTATGTATCGATTATCATAAGTTGAATGAGAAAATGATAAAGAATCGATATCCATTGCTTAGGATAGATGATTTGTTCAATCAATTGAGTGGAGCAAAGTTATTTTCGCAGTTGGATTTAGCGATAGGTTTTCATTATCTTAGAGTGGCGGAAGATATTATTCCTTTCACAGTGTTTAGAACCAGATATGGATTGTACGAATGATTAGTGATGCCATTAGGACTATCTAATGCGCTAGCTTTCTTTGTAGATTTTATGAACCGGTTTTCCAAGAACATTTGGCTATGTCATATTGGTTTTCATAGATGATGTTTTGGTATACTCTAAGGATGAAAGATAGCATGAAGTTCATCTTAGAGTAGTGCTTGAAACGCTGATGCAACATCAACTAAAGGCGAAGTTCTCAAAATGTAATTTCTAGAAAAAAGAAGTGAAGTTTCGCGGCCATGTAGTTTTAGAGAATGGGTTATCCATTGATCCAGCTAAGGCTGAGGCCGTGAATAGTTGAAAGAAACCAGAAATAATGACTAAGTTAAGAAGTTTTCTGGGATTAGCATGCTACTATTGGAGGTTTATTAAGGATTTTTTTGTGGATAGAGGCACCAATGACCAAGCCAACTTGAAAAGGTGTGAAGTTCGTTTGGACCGATAAGTGTGAGGAGACATTCTAGAAGCTGAAAAACATATTGACTAATGCACATGAATTAGTTGTTCCAGAAGGAAATCAGGATTTGGTGGTGTAAACGGATGCATGTGGGACTGGGTTATGAGCTGTGTTAATACAGAGGGGTAGAGTAATTTCCTATGCTTCTCGACCTCTTAGACCGCATGAACTCAGATACCCAACCCATGATTTGGGGTTAGCTACGATGATTTTTGCATTAAAGGTATGAAGGCATTATCTCTTGGGAGATAGATTTTAGTTGTATATGGATCATAAATCGTTGAAGTATTTTTTCTCTTACAAGGAATTGAACATGAGACAATAGAGGTGGTTAGTTTTCTTGCTGCTTATGATTTTGGTACTATACACCGGGGTAAGGCAACAAGGTTGCAAATGCACTTAACAGAAAACATCAGAATGTGGTATTTGCGATGTTAGCTGAGTGAAAAGACAGTCGAGAACTAAGAGTAGTTCAAGTGCAGAAATAGCTTTGTTATCATGTTTGGAAATTCGGCCAGTTATAATCGAAAAAGTTGCTTCTAAACAGCTAAAGGATCTAGTGTTGGCTTAACGGATGAGAAAGTTGAGAGATGGAAGGGAGAGAGATGACTTAAAGAATTTTAGTCTCGACCAGAATGGATGATAGAGAAAGAAAGGAATATTGTGCATTGCGAATGTTAAAGACATTAGGAAGGAAGTTTTGGAGGAATGCCAAAGTTCGAAGTTCACTATTCATTTGGGTGGAACTAAGATGTATAAGGACATAAAGGAAAGTTTCTTCTGTGAAGGTATGAAGAGGGATGTAGGCTTATGGGTGAAGTAGTGTTTGAACTACCAACGGGTAAAAGCCGAACACTAGAAGCCAAGTAGGTTGCTTCAGCCTTTGGATATTCCAGTGTGGAAATGTGATACTATTTCTATGGATTTCATTGACGGGTTACCAAGGTCTAATAAAGTAAATGTAAGTTCATTTCATTCCAATTAAGTCAACCAGAACGACACCTGTATTAGCGAAGTTGTTTATGAAAAATGTAGTTAGACTGCACGTAATTCCTAACGGTATAGTGAGTGATAGAAATTCTTTATATACTAGTGAGTATTGGAAGAGTCTATAGTATACCTTAGATAAAACCTAAGATGAGTACTGCTTACCATCCGCAGACTGACGGGAAAATGGATAGGGTTAACAAAGTCTTGGAAGATCAGTTACGAGCTTATGTGCTAGATTTTGGGGGATCATGGGAAGACCTTCTATATCTAGTCGAGTTTTCATATAACAATAATTATCAGGCTAGTATAGGGATGTCACTATTTGAAGCTTTGTATGGAAGGCCATGCAAATCACCAGAGAGACTGGGGATGGGTTGGTTCTTGGTTCGGATTTGGTTAGAGAAGTTGCAGAAAAGGTTGCGTTATTTCGAGCTATAATGGAGGAAGCTCAATCTAGGTAGAAAAGTTATGTAGATCGAAGACGGAAAGACTTAGAGTTTTCTATTGGAGAATATGTTTTCATTAAGGTGTCATCAATGAAGGGTGTGATTTGGTTTGGAAAATTAGGGAAGTTGGCACCGAGGTTCGTTTGACCATTTTCTATTATTGAGAGGATCGAAAAACCCGCTTATAGGGTAGAGTTATCGAGCAGTTTAACAGGAGTCCACGATGTTTTTCATGTTTCTCATCTAAGGAGGTGTCTAAGAGATTCGAATACTACTTAATCACCGACTGTGTTAGATGACTTAGTCGTACAGATGAATTTGACTATAGTTAGAAAGCCAGTTCGCATAGTCACAAGAGATCAGAAGAGACTCAAGAACAAGACAGTCAGATTAGTTCAAATCCAATGGTGCGATGATGACAGAGATTGTACTCGGGAAACTGAGAACCGTATGAGAAATACTCAATCCTGATTTGTTTAATGGTATGTTTTACCTTCGATTGTTTTGATGTGTGCCTTATCGTAATTTCGAAGATGAAATTCTTTAAGGAGAGGAGTCTATAACACCCCTTATTTTTAGTAACATTATTTAGGATATTTGATTAGTTAAATTAAATAATGTAAGTTGATTAATGAATTAAGATCTGTGATTAAATATGGGGTAGCCTTGCCGTGTTAAATAAGTGAATTAAAGAGTAGAAAGATAATAAAAAGGTTAGGAAATATGCAAGGGAAAAATAGGAACAAGGCATATCCTTATTCCAACTCAAAGCTAATTAATTAAACTTGAAAATGAATTTAGGATTGACAATCTATATTTGATATCACTATGAATTTTGAGTTCTAACACTCCTTTGCAAGGAATTTATAGTTTCCATAAATAATTCTCTAGTATTTCGTAAATACTTGAGAGTACTCTTACCTATAATTTAATGATATCGAATCATATTTTATATCGGCTCAATGCATCAAATACATAAGAAAAATATGATATTCTAGAATAATAGCATATATGATAATTTCTAATGTGTAAGGAATCCATTACTGATGCAGCGCACCATGATAGTCACAGTTCCTTAAGTCGCTCAGCCTGCTATGAGTCGCGCCATGTTAATTCGCAACCACATAAGTTGCTCCATGACCTTAAGCTGCCCCAACCATCAGCGCGTCGTGATTTCCTTAAGTCGCGCCAACTTAAGTTGCTCAATGACCTAACGGATCAAGATATCAGGCCGCATCTCTTAGGTCATTCCCTGAAGCCACATTCCTTAAGTCGCACTCCTTAAGTCGTTCTGAAGCTTAAGTCTCCTATGTCGCTTATGTCGCTCATTCCTTAAGTCGCTTGCATCTTATGTCGCTCATTCTTAAGCCGCATTTCTAATGCCGTTCAAGAAATCAAAGCCGTTCACTTATGCCGCTATCTTCTTAAGTTGCTCAGTTAGGCCGCATGCTATTTCTTAAGTCACTGATCCCTTATGCCGTATGTTGTGGAGTTGCATGAGTTGAGCCGTTGATTTCCTGTGTTGTATTGTTGTTAATCGTGAGTGATTGCATTTTCGAATGACATATGTCGTATGTCATGTTGTAATGTTGAGTCGTATGTGTATTGTTGTAACTCGTATTTTTTGTTAGGTTGTGATTGTTAGGTCGTAAGTCGTGGCTGTTGAGTCGTAAGGGTGTTATAATTTTCGTATAAATAGTGGTGTGATGTTATTTGTAAAAGGTTGTTGATTTTGAATAAAATTTGTGTGTGTGCTTTTGCCACCATTGTTGAAGTTGAGTGTGATCTCCTTCTTCTTTCCTTCTTCGGGTTATTCGTGCGCAGTCAATGAAGTAGAAGCCAATTCTCGGTATCACTTGCGAGTGATCAACGTTCGAATTGTAGATCTTTCAACACGGTATCTTGCGAGATCAACGGGTTGGAGATAGCTAGATTCCGGCATCGTCACGATCAACGGAATTGGGCATTTATCGTTCTGCCGGTTTATTCGACACGAAATCATCATTTCGTGAGGAAGAAAGTTGCGTCAATTTGTATCAAAGCATTATTAGCACGTCAGAGTTAAATCGGCTGCGTCAGTTTGGTATCAGAGCCAAGTTAAATTGGGATTGAGAGCTAAGTAAGAGCTGAGCTAGATCAGGGCCGTGCAGAGTCAAGTCAAAGCGAGTAAGAGCTAAGTCGGAGTCGAGTTAAAACCGAATTAGGTCGGAGCCGAACCAAAGTTAGAGCCAAAAGTAGTATCAGTAAAGGAAATAAGATTGTTGGAAGATCATGCCTCCAAGACGTGCTAATCGCTATCATAATGTTAAAGATGTGTATAGATGACAAGAAGCTGAGCAGATGGAGCAGCGTATCAATGAAAAGTTCAATGAGGGTATTAAAAAGTTAGAGAAGTTGATGAATGACACGAATCAAAATCAAAGGAGAACGTCACCAGTTTCAAACCATAGTAGAAACAGGGTTTCACCATCGGTTTCGGAAGAAAGGAGAATGTCACCCCAATCTTATCGATATAAGAGAGAATCATCAGTTTCAATAAGGGGAGAACACCATGAGTATCGAAATGAAGAAAGAAGAACTCAACGGGGCTTTGACAATGAATTATATCGTGATGCTGAAAGACATGATAGAAGGGACATGCTTAGTCGTAGAGATGTAGATGGTCGAGATCGATATCGACATACATATGATTTTGAGGAATATGGTGATAGAGGTAGTATTCATTATCGAGATTGAGGCCAAGAGCGAAATCAATATCTTGATTCAGAAAATGATCGTAAATGGGAGTCAGGTATGAGGATGGAAATTCCAGAATTCAAAGGCGGTATGCAAGCTGAAGAATTTCTTGATTTGGTTGTCAAATGTTAAAGAGATTTTTGAATTCAAGGATGTGCCTGAGAATCGCAGAGTTCAATTAGTTGCTTCAAGACTTAGGGGAAGAGCTATGGCTTGGTGGGAACAAACTAAACTAACTCGGGAGAGAATGGAAAAATCAAAAGTTGTCACTTGGGAGAAGATGAGAAAGATGATGAAAGCGACTTTCTTGCCATACAATTATCAATCTCTTATGTACCAACTTTTGTAGAATTTGAGACAAGGAACGAAGACGGTGAATGATTATGCAGATGAATTCTATCAATTGATTGCAAGGAATGATATTATGGAAACCGAGGAACAGCTAACGGCTAGATATATTGGGGGGTTACGAACGAAAATTCAAGACATGGTTAATATGTTTAATCCAATGTCTGTTGATGAAGCACATCAGAAAGTTCTAGCTTGGGAGAAGCAAGGGAGACGAGGAGGTGGTGTGTTTACGAGTTCTAACAATCAGAATAAGGGTGCTAGTAGCAGTGCCAATGTTCCCAAGGCAGTCAATAAACCAGTTGTCAATGAAGCCGCTAAAGCAAAGGTCAATAACAGTATCAAGTGCTATAATTGTTAGGAGTTTGGCCATAAAAGTAATGAATGTACAAAGCCAAAGAAGAGAGCATTAGTTCCAGAGGAATGTGAGTATGAGGATGTGGAAGCTGAAGTTGATTATTCTCAACCATCGAAGTTTGATGAAGATGAAGAAGTTGTGTCAGGAGATGAAGGGTGTAACTTGATGACAAGAAGGTCTTGTTTAGTGCCAAAGCATGAGAATGATTCTAGTTGGCTAAGAAGCAATATTTTTCAGTCTACATGTACTATCTTGGGGAAGGTTTGTCGATTTGTTATTGATGCGGAAAGCTGTGATAACATTATTTCTGAAGAAGCCGTTACGAAGTTAGGGTTGAAGACTGAAAAACACACTAGATCTTATAAACCGGCATGGCTAAAGAAAGGTGGACAAGTTACAGTGGGAAGACGAGCATTTGTTACATTTTCTATTGGGAAGAAGTACAAAGATGATGTATGGTGTGATGTTGTAGATATGGATGTGTGTCATCTACCATTGGGAAGATCATGGCAATATGATAGAGCTGTACAACATAATGGTCGCACCAACAGCTACAGTTTCATGTTCGAAGGAACTCAAATTACTTTAGTTCCTAAGAAGCATGAGCAAAGTGAAAGCAAGTCAGAGAAGAAAGTGGAATCAACTAGTCTATTATCTTCGAAAGAATTTGTTGAAGAGATGAAAGATAGTGCTGAATTGTTTATGTTGATTGGGTATGAAGCAAGTGAAGATTTTGAAATTCCTGCGGAGGTTAGACCGGTGTTGAATGAATTTGAAGATGTCTTTCCTGCAGAATTACCCAAGAAATTACCGCCATTGAGGGATATACAACATCAAATTGATCTAATGCCAGATGCTATTTTACCGCATAGGCCACGTTATTGTATGAGTCCGAAAGAGCATGAAGAGTTGAGGAGACAGGTTGAGGAGTTGCTTGAGCAAGGGCGAGTTCGAGAGAGTCTCAATCCTTGTGCTGTACCAGCTCTGTTGGTACCGATGAAAGATGGTTCATGGAGGATGTGTACCGACAGTAGGGCACTCAACAAAATAACTGTCAGATACAGATTTCCTATGCCAAGACTTGATGATCCATTGGATCAACTTAGTGGGTCTTTAATATTTTCAAAGATAGATCTTAAGAGTGGTTATCATCAGATTCGCATAAGACCAGGTGATGAATGGAAGACAACATTCAAGACTCGGGAAGGATTATATGAATGACTGGTATTGCCGTTTGGTCTATCTAATGCACCAAGTACATTTATGAGGGTGACGAATCAAATTTTTAGACCTTACATTGGGAAGTTTATGGTAGTTTACTTTGATGATATCTTGATATGTAGTGCTAGCATGGAGGAGCATATTCAACACTTGCGAAAGGTGTTAACTATTCTTCTTCAAGAACAGTTCTATGCAGCGATGAAGAAAAGCGTGTTCATGATGCCAAGTGTTTTATTTATGGGTTATGTCGTGTCCAAGGAAGGGATACAAGTGGATAAGAGTAAAGTAGCCGCAATCAGAAATTGGCCACAACAAAACTATACCCGAAGTCAGAAGTTTTCATGGATTAGTTTCATTTTATCGAAGATTTATACCACACTTTAGTAGTGTGATGGCTCATGTTACAGATTGTATAAAAGGAAAGAAGTCTCCATGGACGAAAGAAGCAGGATCTTCTTTTGAGCAAATCAAGGAACTTTTAACCTCAGCACCGATTCTAGTGTTGCCAGATTTTCAGTTACTATTTGAGTTACATACGGATGCATCGAAAGTTGGAATTAGAGGAGTGTTGAGTCAGAAGGGTCGTCCAATCGCCTATTTCAGTGAAAAACTTTCTGGAGCAAAGATGAGATACAATACTTATGATGCGGAGTTTTATGCTATTGTGCAGGCTGTGAAGCATAGGAGACATTACTTGTTCCATAAAGAATTTGTTTTGAATACAGACCATGAAGCATTGAAACATTTACAAGGGCAGAATAAAATTGCAGCTAGGCATGCATCATGGATAGCTTATTTGCAACAATTTACATTCGTCGTAAAGCACAAGTCTGGAGTAACTAATCGCGTCGCAGATGCATTGAGTCGGAGGAATACTTTACTAACAACCATGCGAGTAGAGGTGATGGGTTTTGACTTACTTTCAGATCATCTTATTTCAGATTCATATTTTTTCGAAATCCTAGACAAAGTCAAGCAGGGAAGCATGGATGGATATATGCTGGTTGATGGTTTTTTGTTCAAAGGAAATCAGTTGTGTATTCCAGATTATAGTCCACGAATGAAAATTATCAAAGAATTGCATGAAGAAGGACAGGTGGGCCGTGACCGTACTATGCAGTTGATCTCACAGTCTTATTTTTGGCCGTCAATGAGGAAAGAAGTTGAAAAGTTTGTTCAGAGGTTCCATATTTGTCAAGTTTCAAAGGGGACAGCGACAAATGCAGGTTTATATTTGCCGTTGCCTATACCTACTAAACCATGGGTGGATGTTTGTATGGACTTTGTATTGGGTTTTCCGAGGACGCAACGTGGCAATGATTCTATCTATGTGGTTGTTGATCGATTTTCAAAAATGGTACATTCTGTCACATGCAAGAAGACGACAGATGCAGTTATTGTTGCACAGTTATACTTCAGAGAGATCTATAGTCTTCATGGGTTGCCTGAATCTATTGTATCAGATAGAGACACTCGTTTTCTGAGTCATTTTTGGATGAGTCAATGGAGAATGGTCGGGACAAAGGTGAAATTTAGTAGTGCTTATCTTCTACAAACGGATGGACAGACAGAAGTTGTGAATAGATCCATGGGTAATCTATTGAGATGCCTCGTGAATGATAATTTGAAGAGTTGGGATTCCAAGCTATGTCAAGCTGAGTTTGCACACAACCGTGCAGTTAATCGTAGCACTGGGTTCAGTCCATTCTAAGTCGTTTACTCGACAATTCCTAAAGGACCATTAGATTTATCTACAGTACCACAGCAGAAAGGAGTGATCAAGCGACCTAGTGTTTTTGTGAATGAATTGCAAGAATGCCACAAGGTTGTGTAGGAACGATTGCTTTAGGCGAATGAGAAATATAAGCAATCTGGGGATATTAAACGATGGAATGTTGAATTCAAAGAAGGGGATTTTGTATATGCAGTATTGACTAAGGATCGATTTCCTATTGGTGCTTACAATAAGCTAGCTGCTAGAAAGATTGGTCCTTTGGAAGTCGTAAAGAAGATTAATGAGAATGCTTATCAGTTAAGACTGCCGGATCATATCCATACTGCTGACGTTTTCAACGTCAAACACTAGATTCCATATCATGAGAATAAGCATGTCGAAGAAGAGGAAGGTGTGAATTCGGGGTCGAATTCTTTTCAACCAGGGGAGGATGATGCAGCGCACCATGATAGTCACGGTTCCTTAAGTCGCTTGCTATGAGTCGTGCCATGTTAAGTCGCAACCACATAAGTCGCTCCATGACCTTAAGCCGCCCCAACCATCAGCGCGTCGTGGTTTCCTTAAGTCACACCAACTTAAGTCGCTCAACGACCTAACGGATCAAGATATCAGGACGCATCTCTCAGGTCGTTCCCTGAAGCTACATTCCTTAAGTCGCACTCCTTAAGTCGTTCTGAAGCTTAAGTCGCCTATGTCGCTTATGTCGCTCACTCCTTAAGTCGCTTGCATATTACGTCGCTCATTCTTAAGCCGTATTCCTTATGCCGTTCAAGAAATCAAAGTCGTTTGCTTATGCTGCTATCTTCTTAAGTCGCTCAATTAGGCCGCATGCTATTTCTTAAGTCGCTGATCCCTTATGTCGTATTCTGTGGAGTCGCATGAGTTGAGCTGCTGATTTCTTGTGTTGTATTGTTGTTAAGTCGTGAGTCGTTGTATTTTCGTATGTCGTATGTCGTATGTCGTGTTGTAATGTTGAGTCGTATGTGTATTGTTGTAACTCGTATTGTTTGTTAGGTCGTGATTGTTAGGTCGTAAGTCGTGGCTGTTGAGTCGCAAGGGTGTTGTAATTTTACTATAAATAGTGGTGTGATGTCATTTGTAAAAGGTTGTTGATTTTGAATAAAATTTGTGTGTGTGCTTTTGCCACCATTGTTGAAGTTGAGTGTGATCTCCTTATTCTTTCCTTCTTAGGGTTATTCATGCGCGAATCAACGAAGTAGAAGTCAATTCTTGGTATCACTTGCGAGTGATCAACGATCAAATTGTAGATCTTTCAACACGATATCTTGCTAGATCAATGGGTTAGAGATAGCTAGATTCCGGCATCGTCACGATCAACGGAATTGGGCATTTATCGTTCTACTGGTCTATTTGACACGAAATCATCATTTCGTGAGGAAGAAAGTTGCGTCAATTTGTATCAAAACATTATTAGCACGTCAGAGTTAAATCCGCTACGTCAATTACATACTAAACATTTTAATATGTTTTTATGTATATCGATCTAAATAATCTTAACATCCTTTTATATTAGTCATAAGAGATGTCATTTTCAAATCCTACATTACTATCCAAACTAAAACTAATTTTAACATGAGCATATTGTTAATTATCAACAGTATGTTGTCTTACTAGTAGTTTAGAAATATATTAGTACCCCAATATTATTTCTTATAGACAAATGCTTCCTCTGCATTTTGAATGAAAATAAAGTATTTGATCTCTCTATTAAAATATTTCTCAACTATAATGCTTGTTGAATTATACTATCATACCAGTTATTGGATTTCCAACACTTACAATCTCAGTCGTTGCTCCCACTGATGTCATGGCATTTTTGGTCATCATGTACAAGTAGTCTATTCTAAATCATTTAGAATTTTAGTCCCAACCAAGATGTACCAAAACTCAAAGTCATATAGGGCAATAATTTTGTGAGTAGAATCCGAATTTTTTCAAGCATTTTAAATGGTGAATCTGTTAAGCTAGTTTCGACGATAGATATTTATAATGTCATTCTTCATTAATGTTGCTTACTATATTCCAACTACATCGGTCTTCTTTTCAAAGACAACTGCGGTCGATGGATCATATCCATTTAGGCACAACCATCAATTTAATATTTTGATAATGTATACGAAATCTTTTTGGATTTAAGCATCATGCAATATGCTAGAGTCTATACTCATTACGGCTTATCGGCAACAGAGGAAAATGTTACTAATATTCTTTTTATCCACACTGATAAGTAATTCATAATTTGTATTTATGTGTCAGAGTTATTATGTCCATTTTATGATTGCCTAATTTCATATCTTAAATAATCAGTTTCCATTTTAAAGTGTTTGGGTCGTATATAATACTTACATAAAATTAATTCAGTTTTGAATATATGAAACTTTTTTTGTAGCATAAATTAGTTAATCATTGTTGGTCGGTAGCAAAATCCTTTGAGGTGGTTCAAAAGATCCTTCACAATCTAAGGTTTTACTCGAAGCATCCTAACTCACACAACCTGTCAACTCGATGACTGTGAAAATGTTGGGGTTTCATATTAATTCATATCTTATATGTTTTTGAAAATAGTGGTTTAAATAAAATTAAGTTTGAAATATGCACTTACTCTTAAGTACACATCCTTATAGAAAGAAGTTAACGCACGTCATTCATCATCAATCATACTTTGTTCAACAATGTCCGATTATTTATATCAATACATCATTATGAATCACAAGGTGGAGTAACTTTTACGTCGAATTTTATTTGTATTTTATATACTTTTGGAACTCCTTTTCTATACACTCACCTATTCGACCAAATCGAATTATTTTATTTGTTTTGCATGTTAAGTTTTCTACTTTATATTTAAATTCCATGAACTTTCATAGATATACCACTTTTATAACAAATACACATGTTCATATCATTAATAATTCATCAGCGAATTTAAAGAAGAAAGTAGATCTGTTTTGGTATCATTGAACCATGGATTAAATACATTTATATGTGTCAATCTGAAGAATTCATCAACATTTTTGTCACTCTCACTAAATGGGTGCTTTGTCCATAACCACATGAGATACAATTCACCATTGCCACTTGATTCATAATCACAGGTTTAAAGAATTATTTCTCAAAGATATGGCATTGTCTATAATTCAAAAATAATGGTTAAAATTTTAAATACTTCTGTATTTCCTATCGCTGTTGCATCACTAATGTTATGAAAACAAAGTGTTATAGATTTTTTTTAACGACTATTTTGTATATATAATAATCTTTTGTATCTTGATTCATCCATTTATAAGTGTCATATAGTATGGTCTTAATATTTCTGCCAATACTATAATAGCAATTGAAATATGAAGCCCATTCAACTACATATTATGGTTTATTTAATTCTTTTGCTAAAATTAGATTACAACCGAGTGTTTCAGATTGAATATCTTAAACACATAGACATAATCTTTTATAGAAAATAATTTTCCATATTAAAATACATTTGTAAATGGAAACCACATTTCTCATTCGATATGAAGTATCTCAATAAATTTTATATAATTTTTGCATCTGATGTATGTTCATGAAGTAAAGGAGCCGATTCACTATCTTTAACGCTAATAGTGCCTGTTTTACATCCACTCTAAAATATTCGCTTTCACTTCAAATGGCTGAACCATTCAAAGGGTAACTCAGACCGCACCAAATTCTTTTCACTAGTACATTCTGATATTTTTAACATTTTAAGAATATCGAATAGGTTAAGTAAACTAATCGTGATTAATATTTCAGTGTCGAATCCTAGGTAAGTTTTTAGTCCTTAATTTTTTGTAGTGGAAGAAAATTCACATCATATGCAACCATATTAAGCATATGATTTTGCAATAATATCTAGCTGCTTATTTCGAGTGAACTAATTTCATCGACATTTTGTACATTACGAACATTGTCTTAGGCATACAAATACTTAAACGACCATGCTATGAACATGTAACAATCCCGTTTTCAACCAAATTTAATTTAGAAATTAATACAAATTTTGGATTAATTTGTGAATTAAATTGAATTTTTCCCTAAACAAGATAAAATATGTGTTTGTTTATATATCTATATGTTAGATTGTAAATAGAATTTTGATCGGAAATTCAAAACCAATATCTTGTAAATAAATTGGATTTAAAAACTTTATTTTAAAACTAGTGTATATATATGTGATTATTTATTAATGTATAAATAGATTTCAAATCATTTTCTTTTAAATTGTATAATTATAAAAAAAAGGAAATGTATTAATAAAAGGAAATGTATTAATAAAAATAGAAAATATAAAAGGCATGCAAATTTAAAAAAACATAATAGCTTAAGTTTAAAATGAGATTTAATTAAAAGGTTAACATTCTTTCGTTTGAAAATACACATGAACCAAGTTTGTCTATAATATATATATATATATATATATATTAAAAACATATAAGAATATAAACATTTAAAACGTAATACATATATATAAAAGCAATACATAAATTAATAAAAACATAAGTAAGGGTTTAAACACAAAATACATTGTCTATGACATTTGTAAAATAATAAGATAATGTATTAACATTTGTAAGCTGATGTATGCCATAAATTAACAAGTGGCTTAGTTTCTTTTGATTGAAATATATATACAAAAATAATTAGAGAAACTTAAACATTTATATTTCAGTTCAAACTTTCTTCATCTTTCAAAATAAAAACCTAAGAGGAAAATAAAAATCAAACATCTTCAACCTGAGTCGAAGCTTCAAGCATTCAAATATCAACTAAAACTAATATCAAGTAGCAGAATCAAGCATTTCAGTTCAAACAAATTTCCTATTTTCAAATCAATGTTACTGATCAAACCAAATAGCCCGTTATATGTTTCTTTTGAAAATCAGGTGAGTAAACTTCAAACTAATTAAGTTAAATTCATTAATTTTTACTTGTGAATGTGATAAATAAAAGTAGAAATATGCTTTGCATGAATGTATAGATGTATTTTGACTGGAATTATTGTTGAATTACTGAGTGAACAACTGTATTCTGTGTGTGTGCGTGTGTGTATATATATAGTAGCCTCCGTTCTTGGTTTACAGGCTTAAGAATTCAATCAAAAATCAATTTCTTTTGCATACATTCAATTTTAGATTACGATCTCTAGATGAAAAATGATTGCAACAACGTAATATCAATTTTAAAAATGATTTCAGGAATTTATATTAGGTAAGATAAATTACAGTGGAAATCAAATATAATTCAAAATTCGATGATCAGAAATTCGTATTTGGATTTCATAATCAGATTCGAATTAGCCAACGATGATTTTAGATGAAGGTTTCATATTTTTAAGAAAGTAGATGTTGAGAAATTTCGAGTTGATCGGTTTTCGATTCTCCGTTGATTCACAGTGATTGACGATGAGCTGGGTGGCATGCTCGTTCCTGAAGGAAGCTGGCGTGAAGGAGATTGGAGCAAAAATGGTGAAGGGGTTTATTGGTGGCTGTGGTGGCCGGGCGAAGTCGATTTAGGGTCCCGATAGCCATTTTGATCGACGATGTTTTTCCAGTTCCTACGTCACTAAGGAAGAACCGGAGGAGATGGATGGTGGAGGGATTTAAGCATTGACGAGTGACGCTACTCTGGTCGAAGTGGCGTGGATGCTGGTGGTAGGAATCGTCAGTGTGAGGTAGATTTGTCGATCGAGGTTGGTTCCAAGTGGTGATCGAGTATCTCGATTTCAATTTCCGGTCGAACTCATCAGAGTTGGGTGATCGGAGCACTCGTATACATCGTCGTCGATGTGTGAGTAGTCGCGGCAGTGACCGAAGGTGATCGAGACGTCGGTGCACGTGCATGCGTGCACGTTTATATCTAGGTATTGCTGTAGTTTTGGAGAAGAAAACGTTATCTCGGGGATTTGTTCGAATTATTTGTGAATTAGCTCGAGTTTTTCGAAAAGATAAGTAGCTCGGGAAGTTTTTGAGTTAGGCTGGAGTACTCGTTCAGGGAATTTGGTATAGTGCTCGGGTTGTTCTAAGCATAACAGGTGTTAAAAATACAAAAGTAAATTATGAATAGTTTTTTTTAAAAGAAGAAATAAATTTTTATACCAGGTTTTAAAGCAAAAGAAAACAAAGTTTTAAAGTTTCAAAAATAAACAAAGAAATAGTGCCAAGTTTCAAAATGAATTGTTATACAAATTTTTAACTAGTTACAACGTATTAAAAATGTTACCAAGTTTTAAAGTTTGAAAAAATGGATAAGGTTTCAAACAAATATTTCCAAGTTCCAAGGTAAATTATTAAAGAAGATTTTAAACGAGTTTCAAAGTTTAAATTTGAAGTTAAATATTTTCAAACTGTTTTAATTTACGTAATTATATATAGGGTTAATTTTGTAATTAATTTCCTTAGTGTTTTCAAATGTAATAAGATGATATAATTAAGTAAGTGATTAAGGGAAATATATTAACTTTTGTTAATAAAATGGTCTCAAGTGATTTTCTATGTTAATAAGAAAATTTATTTCAAGCATTAAATTAAATAAGATTTAAATGGTGTAATTAAGTAATTGATTAGGATAAAGGGTTTATCTTTAATTAATTAAGGTCTTGATTAATGAAAATTATGGTGATTAAGTAAGATAAATGGTTTATCTTTGATTAATTAACGATTTAAAGGTTAATCAATTAATGAAAGCAATTAAGGCTAATTAATTTATGTAATTAATCAAAGGATAATTACTTAATGTAATTAATAATAAATTATTAATTAATGTAATTAAGGGATGATTAGTTAATGTAATTACATTAAAGGATAATTAATTAATTGAAGGTTAATTAATGTAAGTAATCAAGGGTAATTAATTACTTAAAGGTAGATTACTTAAGTTAAGTAATTAAAAGGGAGTTAATTTGTTAATTAATTAATTAAGGATTAAGTTAATTAATGAAGATTAATTAAATGAAATGGATTGCATTTGAAGACAGTGGTGAAGACCGGGTATCTTTGGAAACGAAAGGATGACCTGTTGATTGTCTCTGCACTGAGTTGCTTCGGTATACAGATTACCCAAAGTGACGGGAAGTCCGGGCGTGAGTAGGGAATATCCGGATTTGCAAGAGCTTCTTTCCTTAATTGGATGAAGTGCCTTCGGTTCCATTCAGATCCAGGATGGACTTGTATGGATGTATGTTCTGACGTTACACTTTGAGATGTAAAGCTCGTTTCTATCAAATACATTTCTGTTTGGTGGTGGAGAATTTATTCTCTTAGCTTAACACCCTTCTCTAAGATGTACGAGCTCAGAGGTTATGTAGTTGATATTTACTAGTGATATATCCCAATTTGGTAATGTGGCATACTAAGTGCGAATCATTGGTTGATCGAAGCATGACTTTTGTGAAAAGCGTAGCTTTGTGGGACGAGACATTATTGAACCTCACACCCCAAAAATGGTCGAAACAGGAAGGATCCAGCAAGGTTACGGGGGTCGTGCCCCTTAGGGTATGTGCATCTCCTACTGGATAAAAAGTAATATCGTGGTATGAAGCCTAGATATTTAACTTATGCGGCTTTGTTCGAATTTGTTTTGGTGCCTCAGTAATGGTCAGTGATGACCAAGGGATGGCATACTCGTGATAGTTAGTTACCTAGTTACAGAGGTAACCCGGCCTAATGTTGGCAGAGATCCGGTTAGGTTCTTTAGGCGTCCCTCCAGAGGCGTACCCATTCGGAAAGGAACTTCCTTAGCCTTGGCCATTTGTTGGAAATCCAAACACCCAATACGAGCCCTATACGGTTTTAGTATTTGAACCTACCATCTAACACGGTAGCTATAGTAGGCATAATATAATGGTATGTATGCTAGCTAAGATTAATATTATACTTTTGAAATATTTTCTGCACTATGCACTAATAATAATGTGATATCCCAGAAATTTTAAGCAATTAAAATGTGATAATCTTCCTTTATAAATTATTTAAAATTGATAAATTATTCTTTTAAAACAAATAATAATGATTGTTTATATATATAAGTAGATTTTAAATAGAAAAATTATTATTTTCAAACAAATTATATTTGTGTTGTATAAATGTGTGTGTATATATATGTGTGTTAGTTGATTTTAAATTGAATTTGGATTTGAATTTGAAATTCAAAAGCTAATTATCTTAAAAAACTTGATTTTAAAAATATATTTTATATGATTTTTATTAGTATATAATTTGTTTTATATTTTTTTCTTTAAAGGATTTTATTTTATATACTAAGAGATGTATTTATTAATAGGAAATTAAATATAAAAGTTTTATAAAAACATTTATAAATTAATAAACACATGCATAATTACAAGTATAAATTAATGTAATCATGTTAATGTTCACAACAAGTGTAAGGTGATTAACATATCCAAATTACAAATGTTAGCAAATTAAACAGGTGTCACCCTTTCTGTTATTTTCTTTGGTTTTTTTAAATCATAAATTAAGTTATAAACATACATATACTCTCTCTTTCAGTATTTTCTATCTTCATTTCAAAACAAAGAACAAGAATCAAAAACCTATAGCCTGTAACAAAAACATTCAAACTACAGAAAAATCAAAATGAAAAAAAAAACTGTAAACAAAAGGTTAGCCAAACAGAAATTAAATCAAAGCAATCAACTAAGCAAGCTTACAACTAAATTAAAGCCTTGATCCTCTCAACAACAAAGTTTCCAGCAACAAGATTCAAGCATTTTCAAGCTTTAAAGTTCAAAGATCATAGCATTCAAATTTTCAAAATAAAAATTGCTTCCAATCTTCTCTGTTCAACATCTTAACAGGCGAGTAACTTCCTTCTAAAATCTTAAATCTGTTTAAGTTGCTTGCATGAGAAAATATTTGATGCATGTGATGATCTTTAAAATATATAATATGAATTATGCTTGTGAATATGAATTCCTGTATATATGTATATGATATAAGAATGCATGTCTATGTTCCCTGCTCTAGTTCATAAGGATTAAAATCAAAGTATAAATGCAATATCTTTTCTCCAAATCTCTTATTTCTGTTAATGTTTAAACAAAAAGTTTTTAGTTTAACAAAATCTAAGTTTTAGAAATGTATTTAAGTAAAATAAGTTTGTAAATTTTCTGGAAATTAAGAAAGAACAGCGAAAAACTAAAAACATGTAAATTTCAAACATTTCAATTCTTTGATTCATGTATATAATCTGAATCCCCATCAGAAATCATGATTTTTATAGGTTAAAAAAAATTAGTTTGGGGTCGAGAAAGTAATCCAAGATTGATCAGAAAATGGATTTTTAGGCTTTGCTGGTGATCGGGGAACTCAGGGTGGTTGGGGTCTCTGCTGGAGGTTGCTAGGATGTTGGCGAGCTAAGGAAAAAGGTCAAGTGGATTTATTATCCACCGTGGCGAAGGCGTTTGGTCGGAGTAGGGTTTTAACCCAAGTTTGGTCGAGGTCTGGAAATGCGATCGTTGCGTCATCTATGGAGCATCAGGGTTCGTCGGACCTAGAGGAAAAGAAGAGTGGATGGTCGGAAAGGGTGTTATCGGGGTTCCATAGCTGCTGGTGATCGGCAGCATCGGGTCGAGAAGGTTTTGCTAGTGATGGTTAGGTTCCAGATCTGTTCATGGTAGCTCGATCCTGATTTTGGGCTTGTGATGGAGATTTGGTGCTAGGGATCAAAGGTTTAGGCGATGGTCAATGTACCGAAGGTTGTATCGGTGATCGATGACGCCTCGATCACTGGTGCATGTGCACAATGAGGTGGTGTATCAGTGATTTGGGAAGAGGAAGCATCCTCGAGGGAGGTCTTGGGGTAGTTTGGTTGTGGCTCGGGTAAACATCGAGTTGTTGCGTGAGAGTTTAACATGTTAACAAGTTTAAGTTTTAACAAGTTCTTTTTTCAAGAAAAAAGAAAGGAGAAGTACTCGTACTCGGGTGAGAATCGGGTCGAACCCGAAGTAGTATTTTAATAGTTTTTAAAAAATTTAAATATAGCAAGGTTTAAAATTTAAAATAAACTTAGTTTTGAACTTTTCTTAAAACTATACTTTTAATAATAAATGTTTTTAGAAGTCATATAGTTATTTTAAACTTGATTTAGAAATGTAATTAAGTGTTAATTATAAAGATAAAATAATTTAAATATGTTAACGATAATTAATAAATTAATAAAGAATAATGGTTTTTCTTAAAGTTAATTAAGACCTTGGATAATTTAAGATTAAATTAAATTAATGTAGTAATTAAAGAGTAATTAATTAATTTAATTAATTAATGATTAAAGATTAATTAATTTATAATTGAGGGTTATAGGTTAATTAATTAGAGATGACTTAATTTGTAATTAGGTTAATTAATTTATAATTAGAGATTAATTAATTAAGTAATTAAAGATCAATTAATTTGTAATTAAGATTAATTAATAAGTAATAAGAGATAAATTAATTTGTAATTAGGATTAATTAATTAAGTAATTAGAGATTAATTGGTAATTAGGAATTAATTAACTGGTAATTGAGGGCTTATTAATTAATAATTAAGGTTTATAAATTCGTAATTAAGGTTTATTAATTATTAATAATTAAGGATAATTAATCAGTAATTAAAGATTAATTAATTGATTTATAGGGTAATTAAAAAATGATTAATTAATTCAAATGGTTTGTAATTATTAATGATTAATTAAGTTGGGTTCGATGATTAATTCTTAAGTAATTAATTTAATTTGAATTAATTAAATTAATTAGATATGGATTAATATGTCCTGCTTATGGATGATTGATTGTATGAAATGACTGGATTGATGTTTTTAGTATGATAATCTGTGATGTGATATGCCTTGGATATAATCTGTGATAAATGTGTGATATTTATCTGCGACGAATGCTGTATAAATTCAATGTTTTGAATTGCATTAAATTGTTTAAATCTTTAAACAAACTGATCTTTAACAGGACGTTTGGATTTCGATGAGACCGGGATCGGATATCAAATTTGATTATCCGAAAACCACAGTGATCCAAGTTAAGCGATAGGTCGTGAAATCTCAAGTGAAGATCGAGATGAAGTTTCAGAGTGCAAGGGTTATTGTCGTTAACTCTGAGGGTGATTCCAAAATGAATGTAACGGGATAGTGCCTTGGTTTCGTTCATACCCGAAATGAGCTTGTATGGATGAATGCTATCGGACCATTGTCGATGGAGGATGATGAGCATTCCAAGATGTGTTCTTAAAAGGCAACCGTAGCCTCAAGCCTCATCAACCGGGAATGGCTAAAATAGGGAAGGTGCACGTGAGGCTAAGTGGGTAGCACCCAAGTAGGATAAGATTTTTCCTTGTCTAGAGGTCCCTTTTATTTCGGCTGCGTGGGCGGTTGTTGGCCACAACCACAGGGTTGTCTTATTCGGACTATCTAGTAAAGGGTAGCTCTGGCTTTGTGATTTAAGGGATCAGGGTGGATCCTCGGTACGGTGATCGAGGCCACATACTGCGACGGGTGCTACCCCAATAGCCCTACCATTATATGGAATTCATTCTCCCTACGTGCCCTTTACGGTTTTGATTGTAGAACCCACATTGTGGAAAGTATGCTGAATTTAATGAATGTAACAATTTCAATTATGCGAATAGTTATTTGAAAACCCTAGACACTTATAATATAACTGGATTTTCTATCAAATGCTTTGGTTATCATAAGGGAAAAACTTGTCCGGTTTATCTACAGAGAGTCTTACAAGATACCATTTATTTCAAAGGTTTTTCAAGTTAAAATACTTAACCGTTTACTCACACCAGACCCATGTCAGACCAGGAGTTTATTCTATTTTCCTAAACTCTTGGGTACTCAATTTTTTATGAGCAGCCAAGTGATCAGGTTTTTCTTGACGAATTTTGGGAAGCTTGGAGAAGGAGTCCTGGCGTATCTATATATCTTTCTGTTGTGTTGTATCTTTTGTCGGTTGTATTTTGAAATGTAATGGATGGATAGGTCTTTATGACGGTCTAATGTGACGATGTTGTAACTGTGTAACTCTGATGTATAATGACTATGTAATATCTATGTGAAATATTATATTTTTTTCATTCCGCTGTGAGACTCTGATATTGTTTAGTTCTTTCTATCTATTCTTTTTTCTACCTATTTATTTTTGATTGATGATACGTCTTTCTGTGGAATGAAAGGCGGGTCGTCACCAATAATATCAAAAGGATTTTCGCGTATCAAGCATATTTGACTATTATAAGGGGAAATCTCTGCCATGTGTGTGATTGCATTGTGTACGTGCCAAGAGGCTTATGGTAGTTTCATTTTCCAAAAAGCATAGAAGATTTCTTTTTATTTCTTTTATTTATCTCTTTTGTTCAAACAACTTTTTTATGTTTGCTCACACTAGTCCCATGACTGACCTGGAGTTCATTGTTCCATTTCTAAACTCTAGGTGCCCATAATTTTCCATACGGGCAGCCTAGAGTTAGGTTATCAAATAGTCAGCTAGTAATTGTAGCTTTTGACAATCTTTGGAGTCTGTGGATTGGCGATCACATTCGCTATATTGCACCATGATTGTGGTTTTGAGCTTTGAAATGTTGATGCAGTCCGTTGGATTCTATCTTTCTCTCTCTTTCTTGGAAACTCTGTTGAAGATATATTCCCACTGTTTTTGCCCTTGTTCCCATTTCTGTTATTCCTTTGTCGCGGTTGTATATATCTTTGATAATGTTGATCACTTCATATTGTATCATGTTGTATCCATATTGTGTATCTATAAAATTCCTCTTTGTTTCAGCTGTGTTGTTTTTACTTAATGTGTTATAGGCTCAGCGAACCAGACATAACGTTTGAATCTTCGACATTTGAATACGGGTAATGTATTAGATATTGATTTTCGAAGGTCGAGACCGGGTCGTCACATTTGGTATCAGAGCTAAAGGTTGAGTAAGAACTTTAGCCTTGGAGTATAACACATTAGATGACTCCTTAGAGATAGGGTTATAAATACCCTAGAATGAGTTTCCCTAAGATATCTTGTTTGTATGCCTCAGTCAATTGTCGTACTGTTCACTGATAGTAAGAATGAGTGCATGAAGAGGATGAGGTAGGGGGTGGGGTAGTACCACTACAAATGATCGATACCCTACAACAACACTAATGGTTCGGAACAGCTTTTTCCATCAACTTCATTTGATCACCATCCAATTTCAATTTTCTGATCGCTTCCCAGCAACTACAAGAAGAAGCTTTGGTATGGGGGGAGACAATTACTTTGGCTAAGTCGAAGATGCGTTTATATGGGGTAAATACAAACAAGTATTTAAGCAGCGTTATATGCCTTTTCATTTCTGACTTTAATAAATTTGAAATGTTACTTAAATGAATCGGTTACCAAAATTATAAAGCTAAATTGTATCAAAAAAACGATCTCGGTTAAAAACCAAATTTGCAATTTTGTTATGATATCTTATGAGGATCCAAGTCCGAAGTGGAACAAGCTAAGGTATATTTTAGGATATTCCAACCTGAGAATGGAATCCATATCGTTCAATAATTTTCTTTGCCTCGAATCGATGACCTGTTCAATTACACGGTGCTCGATTCTTTTCCAAGATGGATCTAGCCCAAGGATTCCATCAGCTGAGAATTGTGAAAAATTGTATCCGTTTGTCTATTCTTTGTAGTCTCAACACATTCTACAAATAGTTAGTTATCCCTTCGGACTAACCAATGCCCTGCATATTTCGTAGACTTGATGACCCGAGTATCTTGTGAAGTATTGAATAAATTCGTTCTCATATTTATTGATGATATTCTGATTTGGTAAGCCAAATGTAGAATAGATATTCAGTTTGATCTGCTAAATCAATTCTCTATCTTTGATGTGTTCATCTGTTCATTATTTGTCTCCCTATCTTTCAAATTTCGAGGATGGAATTTTCTTAAAGGGGAATCTGTAACGGTCCCGGTTTTAAACCAAATTTAATTTAGAAATTAATACAAATTTTTGGATTAATTTTTGAATTAAATTGAATTTTTCCCAAAACAAGATGAAATATGTGTTTGTTTATATATATATATATATATATATATATATATATATATATATATATATATGTGTGTGCATATGCATATGCATATGCATGTGTATATATATGTTAGATTGTAAATAGAATTTTGATTGGAAATTCAAAACAATTATCTTATAAATAAATTGGACTTAAAAACATTATATTTAAAACTAGCGTATATATATGTGATTATTTATTAATGTATAAATAGATTTCAAATCATTTTCTTTTGAATTGTATAAATTTAAATAAAAGGAAATGTATTAATAAAATGAAACGTATCAATAAAAATAGAAAATATTAAACGCATGCAAATTAAAAAAAGAACATACTAGCGTAAGTTTAAAATGAGATTTAACAAAAAGGTTGACATTCTTTCTATTGAAAATACACATGAACTAAGTTTTTGTGTGTGTGTGTATTAAAAACATATAAGAATACAAACATTTAAAAAATAATAAATATATATAAAAGCAATACATAAATTAATAAAAACATAAGTAAGGGTTTAAACACAAAATACATTGTTTATGACATTTGTAAAATAGCAGGATCATGTATTAACATTTGTAAGCTCATGTATGCCATAAATTAACAAGTGGTTTAGTTTCCTTTAATTCAAATACATATACATATATATATATATATATATATATATAGACACACACACACGTATATAATTAGAGAAAATTGGCCATTTATTTTCAGTTCAAACTCTCTTCATCTTTCAAAAAAAACCTGGGAAGAAAATAAAAATCAAACATCTTCAACCTGAGTTGAAGCTTCAAGAATCAAAGTTCAACTCAAACTAACATCAACTAGTGAAATCAAGCATTTTCGGTTCAAAAAAAATTCCAGTTTTCAAATCAAAGTTACAGATCGAAACACAAATAGCCCGTTCTTTGTTTTTTTTTGAAAATCAGGTGAGTAAACTTCAAACTATTTAGGTTAAATTCATCAATATTTACTTGTGAATGTAATAAATAAAGGTAGAAATATGCTTTACATGATGTAAGATGTATTTTGACTGGAATTATTGTTGAATTGCTGAGTGAACAACTGCATGTCTTTGTATTTTTTTTGCAAATAATTATGGGTTAAATTAATTAATGAAGGTTAATTAAAGGTTAACTAATTATTAATGGTTAATTACTTAATGTAAGTAATTAAAAGATAATTAGTATTAAAGGTTAATTAATTAAAGGTTAATTAATTAAAGTTTAATTGATTAATAATTTAAGGTTAATTAATTTTATGTGATTAATTAAGGGCTAATTTATTAACGTAATTAACTCCAGGTTAATTAATTTATGTGATTAATTAAGGGACAGTTAATTAATTGAGGATGATTAATTAAGATGGATAATTAAGACCGATTAATTAATTTTCATTAATTAATTAAGATAATGTAACGAACGCGATTTTTCGTCCACGAACGCCGACATCAATACGTCCACTGTATCAACTGCCGAGCAATCGAAGGCCGGAAAACCGTACCGTTAGGGTTAAAGAAGAAGAAAAAGTAGAAGAAGAGAGAAAAAGATAGAACAGAAACAGAAAGAAATAACAGAACAACATCAGAATCTCACAATTCGCAGCGGAACAACCATATAACAGATAAATGAATAATCTTTATACAAAGAACTATATCAGTTATTACATTACATCATATTACATTACATTACATCATCAGAGTGTACAACAACAAACAACAACTCACAGCGGAAAAGAAAATACTATATACTAGTAATACGCCATGCCATCCAGCTTGCCTCCAGCAACTCCTGAATTCCATAATATCCTGATAACCTGACTCTTGACTACCCGTGTGGAAATTGGTGGGCACCCAGAGTTTAGGAAGGAAAACAATAAACTCCGAGTCAGTCATGTGACTGGTGTGAGAACTAAAACAGTTTATTTTTCTTTAAAATCAAAATAGAGGAATATTTTTAAAGTCAATTCGCAATGCTTTTAAAAAATGAGACTACCATAAGGCATCCCGCACACACACATAATGCAAACACAGAATCGGAGGAGATTTCTCCTTATGATAGTCAAAGATGCTTGATACGCATTAAAAAGAAACATTTGATATTATTACTAGTGCATAGTGTAGGAAAAATCATTTCGAAAGTAAAGATATAAATCTTAGCCAGCATAGGCATTTCGCACTTATGCCTACTATAGCTACCATGTTCAATAGCAGGTTACCGCCACATTCCATCGCAGGTTATACAACTAAACCCGTACAAGATCGTATTGTTTCTATTGATTTCCAACAAATGGTCAGGCCAAGGAACTTCCCATTGCCACATGGAAACGCCTCTGGAAAGACGCCCCGAGAACCTAACCGGATCTCTGCCAACACAAGGCCGGCTTACCTTTCAAACTAGGTAACTACTAACACGAATATGTCATCCCCCGATCGTAACCGATCTATCCGAGGATCCTCAATTTCCAACAACCACAAAATTTGCAACAACAACATAGGTTAAGTATCTGGGCTCCATACCATGATACCACCTCTATCTAGAAGGAATGACATACACTAAAGGGGTGCTACCCCCTAATAACCTTGCCGCATCCTTCCTGTTTTGACCATTTCCGGGGTGTGAGGTCCGACGAAGTCTCGTCCACAAAGCCACGCTTTATACAAAAGCCGTGCTTTGGGTCAACAAATGATCAAAGCAATGATCACAAAGATAAACGATCAAACAAATGATCATATCACAAATGATCAATCAATCATCATTTCACAGCAACACTCAGCATGCCACACTACCACATTGGGAGTATATCACTAATAACCTTCAACTACATAACCTCTGAGCTCGTACGTCTCAGAGAAGGGTGTTAAGCTAAGAGAATAAATTCTCCGCCACCAACAGAAATATATTTGAAAGAAATCAGCTTTATATCTCAATTTGTAATGTCAGACATACAATCCATACAAGTCTGTTCCAGGCTCGAACAGAACCGAAGGCACTTACAAAGAAGTCCTTGCATTCCGGATAATTTCTAATCACGTCTGGACTTCCCGTCACTAATGGTGATAAAACCTCTATATCGGAGATCAGCCGATGCAGAGTAACACCGCGGTAATCCTTCCGTTTTCAAAAATATCCGGTCTTCAACACCGGTCATCGAATGCAATCCATTACGACGTATCACATATTCGGAATGGGTTATATGACCCCAAGGTCCTTTTCCGGCTAACCCGAATAGTGAGCGCTTATTCAAAAATAAGTGTGGCATTCAAATTCAAACAATCACAACAAATACCTATTTAAAGGTAAATATTGATAGTCGGTTATTTAACTATCAATAAAGATGCTCAACATCATCAGATTCCAAATAATTTACCAAATTATTTACTTTCCAAAATATCTTTACTAGATATAAAATTTCCCACACTTCAACATTTGAAAACTAATTTTCAAATCACTTTTCAATCCTTTATCACTTTTGAAAACAAATTTCAATCATTTTCCTTACTCGGAAATACTTTCATTTCAACATGGTTCATTTAAACCAATTAAATAAATCCTTACCGATTTATTTTATATTTATGTTCCAAATCCGTAAATTTATTCCCACGGTTCAAAAATAAATCAATGTTTATTTTTAAACTAATTTCCCTTTCTTTTATAAATTTCCTAGTGAATTTACAATTCCAAAATATCCATGAATATATGATTCCCAAATCGAGTTTTAATATTCATTTTCAATTTGTCTTTAAAGGATAAAATCTCAAAATATTCAGTTCATATTGGAAAACATTTCCATACTTATTAAATAATAAGTAATTTACAAATCCATTCATTTTCAACACTTGGAAAATATTCAATATACTTAAATCGAAAATTGAGTATATATTTCATTCTTTAAGGAAATCATTCTCTTAACACATTTATTTGAGTCAAAACGAATGTTACATAAAACATCGATACGACGACCCAAAATCACTAGTATAGGGATTCGAAATTAAAAATAGATATATAAATCCCAATACTATACAAAATATTTCCTTTCGGAAATCATTTATTATAACAACAGTGTTGTAGTCCACCATTTCCTTTTATTTCTCGAAAACGTCTATTTCAACAATAAATGTTGAAATCTATGGTTTCGATTCATAATACATTTTAAAACATCTTTAAAATAATTAACTTCATTCTATAATATTTATTTTGCCAAACATGACTATTTTATTCAATAATGTATTCACTGTCCAAAATCGTGAATATATTTCCTTTAATAAACTTCAACATTCAATTTGTCAAATTAAATTGATTTCGAATTTATAAACAATGTCTATAAATTCCATTTCTATTTATAAGCTTCGATTTATAAATCTCCTTTATTAATCCAATTCAATTGATATAACTCAATTATATACTAAAAGTCCATATTATAAGTTAAATGCTTATAATCCATTTATTTACAAAATCGTACTTTTAAACTTCTATCACTTATAAGATCTCCTTTATTAACAATTTCTATTAATATCCCATTTGTATGCTCAAAAACTAGTTTATAAGTTAATTACTTATAAATCTTTTATTTTACAACATCTATTCATTTTTATAATCTTCCCAATTTATAAATCTACAATTTTCAGTGAAATCCATTGTTTACTTCATTTTAACACTTAATAAACTAGTTTTATAATTCCAATATTTTTAATTTTAAAATATCAAATTTATACATCCTTTATATAACTCGTTTAAAATAATTCAAAAATCCCAATTTAACTATTTTATAAATTTATTAACTACTTATCTCAAAAATCACCTTTCGGTTATATTTCACAAAAATCTTAATTTTTATAACATAAAAATTTATAACGTTTTAATTATTTAAAATGAATCAATTCAAAATTTTAATAGAACGTATACTTTCAAAAAAATCACTTTAAAAATTCTTTTTAAAATCAAAATCATTATTTTAAAACTTCAGAAATGGATCCGATGATGCAGCAGAACCAAATAGTCAATCACGACATCCAAATATCATATATCGATATGATAATCAAAAAATATCAAAATATCTGTAAATAAATCAATACAGTTGAGGAATCCAGTTGGATCCCTCCAACCTGTTTCCTGCATCCACAAACATTAGCACAATACCAATTCCGTTCCAGTACGGAATTATCGTGGTATATGGGATTTATAAAATATTATCCGCTTAATAGACGGCGCAATAGGGTCTCATCCGCTATATAATGCGGGAAAATCAACTCCAAGTACATAAATAATACCAATTTCACTGTACAGTGAAATATTCGCGGTATATGTTTTTAATAAATAACCTCCGCTTACTAAAGGCGCATAATGTCTATTTTAACAATCAATAGATAACAATCATCATTCAAACATGCATTCAAGAATTTTAAATATAACTATTTAAAATTAAAATCGAAACCGATTCGATTGAGTGAGAAGTTCTCACCTTGATTTTAATTCCGTTTCAGCTTTTATTTCGAATAAAATTAAACGCGCGTTTAATTTTACCCTAAATTTTCGCTTGCTCCAATCGACTCCAATCCAATTCCATTGCGTAGTATTCATCAATACGATTCCAACGCATCTGGTTTCGTCGAATTTCGACCTCGTATGAAAGAGATATAGCTTTTTAAATATTACACGATTTTTAAAATATAAACAATTCACACTTTCTTTTCATTTTTGTACCCTACTAAAATCGTGGCCATCCATTCCTCTGCATCAGATCGTAGCCGCTCTTCTTTTCTTCCTCCTTTTCACGTTTTTCTCCCAGGCAAAAATCGAACAAGATAACCTAACACACGCAACCTTCCATCGACCATCACCCCTCCAACGATCAACTAAAAATCGATCGGCGACTTCCATTTCACTCACCAACTCACGCTCTACCCCCTCCATACGCGCGGCAGAACTCGGCCCCCTCCCTATCTCGAATTTCGTGCACGAACACCTGGTGAACGCGGCTTGTTTTCTTCCCCTACGTCACGTCGATCACGATCATATCCGTATGGATTCGAAGAGCTCTCCTCCCTCTATAATATCCTGGTTGAAAGCATTAGCTAATTGTTTATATTTTGGGAGATATTAAGGAAGAAAGTTGGGTGTTTTCTGGCCTTTGAAGTTGAAGACGGCGGCCGTCCATTTAAAATTAGGGTTAGGGTTTATTTTTTCAATTTTGTGAAACAGATGGTCTATTTATAGAAACTAAAACAAACACTATTCATCCGGCTTTTCCAAACTCCAAACGAAGCGTCCTGGTTGGCATTCCTAAGGTTTACCCCGCATTCCGGACACAGTGGAATAGGTTTCGGGAGCTAATTCGATCATTTGTGCGAGTTATGGCAATAAACGTTCGATTTAAAATTAAACCGATTAAACGATTTTCTAGGTGTTTTAGCTTGCACCGGACAAACGGTAAATCCGATTGACATAAAATTTGAAGCCATACAATAATCTCACATTACGGATCCGATGAAACTAGTTTCGTCATAATCCGAGGCTGTTTGAAAAATGGCTATTTTAACTCGCCAAATTAATATTAAAACAATTTCGATGTGTTTCGGGCTACCACGATCAAATGACAACTCCAATTGCTACGAAAATTGAAATCTGATAATAACAAACTATTACGGATCTAATGGAACTAGTTTCATCCAATTCTGAGACTGTTCAAAAATTGGCTATTTTACAGTCGATAATTAAATATTAAAATATTCAATTTTCACAGATTAACTCTAAATTCGATTTTAAAAGTTCTATAACATCATTCTAACTCCAACATGATATAATAAAATTTTAAAAATCATTTCCAATCATATTAAACTCGATTTTCAATTATATCTGGAATTTTCAACTATTAAATAATCGATTTAATTATCTAATTAAATCCAATATTCGAAAATAAATTATTCGACTTATAAATTTCAGTTATTACTATTTAAATTCAATTTAATATACGAATTTTAATTAATAGAAATTCTGGGTCGTTACAAACATCCCCCTTAAAAGAATTTCGTCCTCGAAATTACCAAGTAAGAAAAAGTTACAGAATCTATTAATTTTTCAAAATCCATAGTTAAACTGCTTACCATAACTTACTAAGTTTTCAAATCATACTTAGTTATCTTTCAAAACCAACTATATCGTTTAACTTTCAACTTCAAACCAAATTTTTAGTTTTCACAAAATTTTCCCAAAATTTTCAAAAATATTCTAACGCCTTAAATTTTCGGAAACATTCGTCAGAGTTTCCTTTGCGCGGCTCGATCCGAAAAAAAATGATAGTATATATATCACAAATATACATCTCATCAAGTGATGAGGCATCCCGCAGGGAAAAAAGTGTAAAAGTACGATATTTAATCCGAGATATGTACCTTATTTATTATTAGCGAGCATATACGGCTAATATAGCACGAAAGCGAGCTCCAAATGCGAAGCAAACGCGATCCGCACCTATTAAACACTCAACAACAACATGAGAACATGCATATATGAAAATAATATCAATATACATCATATAGCAACATAATAACTGCATAATATAGCAAATGCAACCATCAACCAACTCAATATTCATTCATATTCTCATTACTATTCAAGGAATTGGTTTTTCAATTTAAATCACATTTGATTCATTAACATTGGATTTACTAACATTCATTCATATTCAATTTTCAATTAGTTTGCATTCACTAATTTAAATCCAATTCACGTTCAATTCTATTCAAATTTATTTACTTCCAATTTGAATTCAATTACTTTAGCTTCTAATTTCGCTAATTCAATTTCATTAACACTTAATGAATTTATATACATCAATCAACAATCAAATAACAACCAATGTTTATTCAGTACAACCAAATTTATTCACTTTCAATTTATCTTACAAGGATAAATTCTAAAACGTTCATTTCACATTGGAAAAATATTTTTAACTTATAAAAATAAATTTAAAAATCATTTATAATGATTCAAAATTCCAAATTAAACCATTTTATAAATTAATCACTATTTATTTCGAAAATCTCAATTTGGTTATATTTTACAAAAACAGTAATTTTTATAACATAAAAATTTATAACGTTTTAATTATTTAAAATGAATCAATTCAAAATTTTAATAGAACGTATACTTTCAAAAAAATCACTTTAAAAATTCTTTTTAAAATCAAAATCATTATTTTAAAACTTCAGAAATGGATCCGATGATGCAGCAGCACCAAATAGTCAATCATGACATCCAAATATCATATATCGATATGATAATCAACAAATATCAAAATATCTGTAAATAAATCAATACAGTTGAGGAATCCAGTTGGATCCCTCCAACCTGTTTCCTGCATCCACAAACATTAGCACAATACCAATTCCGTTCCAGTACGGAATTATCGCGGTATATGGGATTTATAAAATATTATCCGCTTAATAGACGGCGCAATAGGGTCTCATCCGCTATATAATGCGGGAAAATCAACTCCAAGTACATAAATAATACCAATTTCACTGTACTGTGAAATATTCGCGGTACATGTTTTTAATAAATAACCTCCGCTTACTAACGGCGCATAATGTCTATTTTAACAATCAATAGATAACAATCATCACTCAAACATGCATTCAAGAATTTTAAATATAACTATTTAAAATTAAAATCGAAACCGATTCGATTGAGTGAGAAGTTCTCACCTTGATTTTAATTTCGTTTCAGCTTTTATTTCGAATAAAATTAAACGCGTGTTTAATTTTACCCGAAATTTTCGCTTGCTCCAATCGAATCCAATTCCATTGCATAGTATTCGTCAATACCATTCCAACGCATCTGGTTTCCTCAAATTTCGACCTCGTATGAAAGAGATATAGCTTTTTAAATATTACACGATTTTTAAAATATAAACAATTCACATTTTCTTTTTCTTTTTATACCCTACTAATATCGTGGCCGTCCATTCCTCTGCATCAGATCGTAGCCGCTCTTATTTTCTTCCTCCTTCTCATGTTTTTCTCCCAGGCAAAAATCGAACAAGATAACCCAACACACGCAACCTTTCATCGACCATCACCCCTCCTACGATCAACTAAAAATCGACCGGCGACTTCCATTTCACTCGCCAACTCATGCTCTACCCCCTCCATACGCGCGGCAGAACTCGGCCCCCTCCCTATCTAGAATTTCGTGCATGAACCCCTGGCGAACGCGGCTTGTTTTCTTCCCCTACGTCACGTCGATCACGATCATATCCATATGGATTCGAAGAGCTCTCCTCCCTCTATAATATCCTGGTTGAAAGCATTAGCTAATTGTTTATATTTTGGGAGAGATTAAGGAAGAAAGTTGGGTGTTTTCTGGCTTTTGAAGTTGAAGATGGCGGCCGGCCATTTAAAATTAGGGTTACGGTTTATTTTTTCAATTTTGTGAAATAGATGGTCTATTTATAGAAATTAAAACGAACACTATTCATCCGGCTTTTCCAAACTCCAAACGAAGCCTGTCGGTTGGCGCTCCTAAGGTTTACCCCACGTTTCGGATACAATGGAATAGGTTTTGGGAGCTAACTCGGTCATCTGTGCAAGTTATGGCAATAAACGTTCGATTTAAAATTAAACCGATTAAACGATTTTCTAGCGTTTTAGCTTGCACCGGACAAACGGTAAATCCGATTGACATGAAATTTGAAACCATGCAATAATATCACATTACGGATCAGATGAAACTGGTTTCGTCGAAATCTGAGACTATTTGAAAAATGGCTATTCGCCAAATTAATATTAAAACAATTTCGATGCATTTCGAGCTGCCACGATCAAACGACAACTCCGATTGCTACGAAAATTGAAATCCGATAATAACAAACTATTACGGATCCAATGGAACTAGTTTCGTCTAATTCTGAGACTGTTCAAAAATTGGCTATTTTACAGTCGATAATTAAATATTAAAATATTCAATTTTCACAGATTAACTTTAAATTCGATTTTAGAAGTTCTATAACATCATTCTAACTCCAACATGATATACTAAAATTTTACAAATCATTTCCAATCATATTAAACTCGATTTTCAATTATATCTGGAATTTTCTACTATTAAATAATCGATTTAATTATCCAATTAAATCCAATATTCGAAAATAAATTATTCGACTTATAAATTTCACTTATTAATATTTAAATTCAATTAAATATACGAATTTTAATTAATAGAAATTTTGGGTGGTACAGATAATAACAAATGGGTTGCAACTAATTAATGTTAAGCAGGGTTAGATAATTTATTCATAAACAATTAATTTATTTGGTTTAATTAATTATGTGATTAATTTATCTTGCTTATGGATGATTGAATTATATTGAATGCCTTGAATTGTTTGATATCTCTGATATGTGATGTTCTGTGATATAATTGCGTTGGATAGAGCTGTGATTTATTTACCAGTAATGAATTTTCTTTTATCTATGAATGAAAGATAAGCGTTATAGGATTATACCGCTTATTGATATTGTTGTGCTTGGATTTATAATGGTTGTTTATTGTTGTATGCAAAACCCATACACACAACACACACAAATATGATTTCATGGGAAATTGGTTAAGTCATGGGTATTTTGAATTTAATATTATTTTATTCAAAATGGTGAAAAATTTAAAAGTTAAATTTTGAATCCAAAATAGTTTGGAAGTGGAATTGAGTTGAATATGAAAAACTTTTGAAAAGGAAGTTTTGAAAATTATTATTTTGGGAATTTAAATTTAATCCAAATAGAGCTTGCCAAAACTACGGAAGTTTGCTGATTTTTCAATTTATACTTTACAAGGTTATAACTTGAGCAAATTTAATCCGATTTTCCCAAAATGAAAGACCTTTGTTTTCAAATGATAATAGTTTTCATATAAAGAAAGAATTCCCAGTTTTTTTTGAAAGGATTTCCAGTTACGGGTAAATCAAATGGAAATAGTTTTGAAAGTTTGAATGAATCTTTGTTAAAGATTTGGTGAACCTTGTTTCAAATTGAAGAGGATCGTAAAGGTGTATCTTTCGTTTAAAAGATTAAAAATGGAAATTTGTTTAAACCATTCAAAAGGAAAGGTTTTGCAGAACAAGGGTTAAAAAATTGCTACTTAACTAAAATCCGAATGTATCTATATGTTTTCAAAATAAGATCTCGTTATTAGGTTTAGTCGGGAGAGGACAATATGTCATAAAACCCATTCCGAATAATGATACGACGAAATGGATTGCATTTGAAGACAGAGGTGAAGACCGGGTATTTTCGAAAATGATAGGATGACCTGTTGAATGTTGCCGCACTGCGTTGCTATAGTATAGAGATTACCCAAAGTGATGGGAAGTCTGCACATGATTAGGGAATATCCGGATTTGCAAGGGTTTTTACCCTTAATTGGATGAAGTGCCTTTGGTTCCATTCAGACCCAGGATGGACTTATATGGATGCATGTCTGACGTTACACTTTGAGATGTAAAGCTCGTTTCTATCAAATACATTTGTGCTTGGTGGCGGAGAATTTATTCTCTTAGCTTAACACCCTTCTCTGAGACGTACGAGCTTAGAGGTTATGTAGTTGAGATTTACTAGTGGTATATTCCAAATTTGGTAATGTGGCATACTAAGTGCTAATCAATGGTTGATCGAAGCATGACTTTTGTGAAAAGCGTAGCTTTGTGGGACGAGACTTTATCGAACCTCACACCTCGGAAATGGTCGAAACAGGAAGGATGCAGCAAGGTTATGGGGTCTGCGCCCCTTAGGGTATGTGCATTTCCTTCTGGATAAAAAGTGATATCATGGTATGGAGTCTAGATATTTAAATTATGTGGATTTGTTGGAATTTGTTGTTGGCGCCTCAGTAAAGGTCGGTGACGCCGAGGGATGGCATACTCGTGGCAGTTAGTGATCTAGTAATAGAGGTTACCCGGCCTTATGTTGGAAGAGATCCAGTTAGGTTCTCAAGGTGTCCCTCCAGAGGCGTACCCATTCTGAAAGAAAGTTCCTCAGCCTTGACCATGTGTTGGAAATCCAAACACCTAATATGAGCCCTGTACGGTTTTAGTTGTAGAACCTGCCATCTAACATGGTAGCTATAGTAGGCATACTATAATGATACATATGCCGGCTAGGATTAATATTATACTTTTGAAATGTTTTCTGCACTATGCACTAATAATAATGTGATATCACAGAAATTTCAAGCAATTAAAATGTGATAATCTTCTTTTATAAATTATTTAAAATTGACAAATTATTCTTTTAAAACAAATAATAATAATTGCTTATATATATTGGTATAAGTAGATTCTAAATAGAAAATTATTATTTTCAAACAAATTAAATTTGTGTTGTTTAAATGTGTGTGTGTGTATGTATATGTGAGTTGATTTTAAATTGAATTTGGATTTGAATTGAAATTCAAAGGATAATTATCTTAAAATAAATTTGGTACTAAAAATACATTTTGTATGATTTTTATTAGTATATTATTTGTTTTATATTATTTTCTTTAAATGATTTTATTTATACAAATTAAGAAATGCATTTACTAATAGGAAATTAAATATATATTTTTTGTAAAACCATTGAAAAATAAATAAACACATGCATAATTACAAGTGTAAATTAAGGAAATTATGTTAGTAATAAGTGTAAGGTGATTAACATATCCAAATTACAAATGTTAGCAAATTAAACAAGTGTCACCCTTTCTTTTTATTTTCTTTTGTTTTTCTAAATCAATGATTAAGTTATAAATATACCTATACTCTCTCTTTTAATCTTTTCTATCTTCATTTCAAAACAAAGAACAAGAAATCAAAAACAGGTAGCCTGTAACAAAAATATTCAAACCAGAGAAAAATCAAAATAAAAAAAACAGTAAACAAAAGCTTAGCCAAACAAAAATTAAATCAAAGCAAACAACTAAGCAAACTTCCAACTAAATCAAAGCCTTGATCATCTCAACAACAAAGTTTCCAGTAAAAGATTCAAGCATTTTTAATCTTTCCAGTTCAAAGATCATAGCATTTAAATTTTCAAAATAAAAACTGCTTCCAATCTTCTCTTTTTAACATCATAACAGATGAGTAGGCTTCCTTCTAAAATCATAAATCTATTTAAGTTACTTGCATGAGAAAATATTTGATGCATGTGATGATCTTTAAAATGTATAATATGAGTTATGCTTTTGAATATGAATTCCTTTATATATGTGTATGATATAAGAATGCATGTCTATGTGCTCTACTCTGGTTCACAGGGATTAAAATCAAAGTATAAATGCAATATCTTTTCCCCAAAACTCTTATTTCTGTTAATGTTTAAACAAAAAGTTTTTAGTTTAACAAGATCTAAGTTTTAAAAATATATTTAAGTAAAATAGGCTTGTAATTTTTTTGGAAATTTAGAAAGAACAGTGAAAAGCTAAAAACATTTAAATTTTAAACATTTCAATTCTTTGATTCATGTATATAATCTGAATCCCCCTCAGAAATCATGATTTTTAAGGGTTAAAACAGAATTTTTAGTTTAGGATCGAGAGAGTAATTCGATATTGATCAGAAAATGGATTTTAGGGCTCTTTTGGTGATTGGTTAACTCGAGGTAGTTGTGGTCTCTACTGGGGTTGCTAGGATGTTGACGAGCTTAGGAAAAATGTCAGGTGGATTTATTATCCACCGTGGTGGCGACGTTTGGTCGAAGTAGGGTTTTAACCTAAGTTTGGTCGAGGTCTGGAAATGTGATAGCTGTGTCGTCTCTGGAGCATCAATGTTCATCAGAACTAGGGGAAAAGAAGCGTGGATGACTGGAGAGGGTGTGGCCGGAGTTCTATGGCTGCTGGTGATTGGTAGCGTGGGGTCGAGAAGGTTTTTCTGGTGATGGGTAGGTTCCAGGTTTGTTCATGGTAGCTCGATCCCGATTTTGGGATTATGATGGAGATTCGGTGGTCGCGATCGAAGGTTTAGGCGATGGTCGTTGTACCAGAGGTTGCATCGGTTATCGGTGACGCCTCGATCACTAGTGCATGTGCACAAAGAGGTGGTGTGTCAGTGATTTGGGAAGAGGAAGCATCCTCGAGGGAGGTCCCGAGGTAGTTTGGTTGTGGCTCGGGTAAATGTCGAGTTGTTTGCCTGAGAGTTTAACATGTTAACAAGTTTAAGTTTTAACAAGTTCTTTTTTAAAAAAGAAAGAAAGGAGAAGTACTCGGGGTTGGACTCGGGTGAGAATCGGGTCGAACCCGAAGTTGTATTTTAACAGTTTATAATTTTTTTTAAATATAAGCAAGTTTTAAATTTAAAATGAATTTAGTTTTGAACTTTTCTTAAAACTGTTCTTTTTAATAATAAATGTTTTTAGAAGTCGTATAATTTGTTTAACTTGAATTTGTTAAGTTAAATTTTTTAAGTTATTTTAAACTTAATTTAGAAATCTAATTAAGTGTTAATTATAAAGATAAATGATTTAAATATGATAATGATAATTAAGAAATTAATAAAGAATAATGGTTTATCTTAAAGATAATTAAGATCTTGGATAATTTAAGATTAAATTAAATTAATGTAGCAATTAAAGAGTAAGTGATTAATTTAATTAATTAATGATTAAAGAGTAATTAATTTATAATTGAGGGTTATAGGTTAATTAATTAGAGATTAATTAATTTGTAATTAGGATCAGTTAATTTATAATTAGAGAATAATTAATTAATTAACAAAGTAAATAAAGATTAATTAATTTGTAATTAAGATCAATTAATAAGTAATTAGAGACTAATTAACTTGTAATTAGGATTAATTAAGTAATTAGAGATTAACTGGTAATTAGGAATTAATTAACTGGTAATTAAGGGCTTATTAATTAATAATTAAGGTTTAAAAATTTGTAATTAAGGTTTATTAATTAATTAATAGTTAAGGATAATTAATTAGTAATTAAAGATTAATTAATTGAATTATAGGGTAATTAAAAAATGATTAATTAATTCAAATGGTTTGCAATTAATTAATGATTAATTAATCTAGGTTAGATGATTAATTCTTAAGGAATTAAATTAATTTGAGTTAATTAAATTAATTATAGTATGGATTAATAAGTCCTGCTTATGGATGATTGATTATAAGAAATGTCTGGATTGATATTTTTAGTATGATAATCTGTGATATTTTGTGATGTGATATGCCATGGATATAATCTATGATAAATGTGTGATATTTATCTGTGATAAATGCTATGCAAATTCAAAGTTTCGAATTGTATTAAATTGTTTAAATCTTTAAACAACTTGACCTTTAAGACGACATTTGGATTTCGATGAGACCGGGATCGGATTTCAAATTTGATTATCCGAAAACCACATGGATCCAAGTTTAGCGATAGGTCATGAAATATCAAGTGAAGATCGAGACGAAGTTTTAAAGTGCAAAGGCTATTGTCATTAACTCTGAGGGCGATTCCAAAATGAGTGTAATGAGATAGTGCCTTCGGTTTCGTTCGAATCCAGAACAAACTTTTATGGATGAATGCTATCAGACCATCATTAATGGAGGACGATGAGCATTCCAAGATGTGTTCTTAGAAGGAAATCGTAGCCTCAGGCCTCATCAACTGGGAATGGCTAAAACAGGGGAGGTGCATGCGAGGCTAAGTGGGTAGCACCCAAGTAGGATAAGATTTTCCCCTGTCTAGAGGTCCATTTTATTTCGGCTGTGTGGGCGGTTGTTGGCCACAACCGCAAGGTTGTCTTATCCGGACTATCCAATAAAGGGTAGCTTCGGCTTTGTGATGTAGGGGATTAGGATGGATCCTCGGTACTGTGATCTATGCCAGTACTGTGACGGGCGGTACCCCAATAGCCCTACCATTGTATGGAATCCATTCTCCATACGTGCCATTTACGGTTTTGATTGTTCAAACCACTTTTCGGCTAGTATGTTGGAATTTAATGAATGTAACAATTTCGGCTATGTGAATACTTATTTGAAAACCTTAGACACTATTATAATATAACTGGATTTCCTGTCAAATGTTTTGGTTATCGTAAGGGAAAAACTTGTTCGTGTTTATTTGCAGAGTCTTACGAGATACCATGTGACGACCCGCCTTTCTAACCACAGAAAGACATATCATCAATAAGAAAAGAAAGAGATAGAAATAGAAAAGATAGAAAGAAAGAATAACATCATCAGAATCTCACAGCGGAATGGAATAAAATATAATACATCACATAACTATTACATAGTTTTACATATATCAGAGTTACACAACACCATACAACAAGACAGTCATATATATATATATATATATATATATATATATATATATATATCATTACATACATCCCAAAATACAACATACACCAAATAACACAGAGGAACTAGATAGATAGATACTTCTGGACTCTTGCTCCAAGCTCCTCCAGAACTCAACAATCCAAAGCCTATCACTTGGCTACTCATAAAAATTTGAGTACCCAAGAGTGTATGAAAACAGAAATAAACTCCGGGTCAGACATGGGTCTGGTGTGAGTAAACGGGTTAAAGTTGCTTAACTTTGAAAGCCATTTGATAACAAAGGTATCACATAAGACTTCCCACACATAAACATGGGTAAGTTTTTACCTTACGCTAACCAAAACATTTTATAGGAAATCCAGTGATATTATAATAGTGTCTAGAGTTTTCAAGTAAATAGAAAATAGCCGAAATTGTTACATTCATTAAATTCCAGCTACTAGCCACAAAAGTGGGTAATACAATCAAAACCGTAGCGTCTCGTAGGGAAAATGGGTTTCCATCAATGGTAGTGCTACTGGGGTACCGCCCGTCACTGTACGGGGCCTTGATCACCGTATTGAGGATCGCTCCCAACCCCCTACAACACAAGGCCAGAACCACTCTTTACTGAATAGTTTCGAACAAGATAACCCCGCAGTTGTGGCCAACAATTGGCCAACAACCAAAATAAAGGGAAATCTAGACAGGGGTATATCTCGTCCTACTTCGGTGCTACCCACCTAACCTTGCTTCATCTCCCATGTTTTAGCCATTCCCAGTTGATGAGGCTTAAGGCTACAATTACCTTTATAGAACATACCTCTTAGAATGCTCATCGTCCACTTGACGATGTTCTAAAAGCATTCAATACATACAAGTTTGTTCCGGGTTCGAACGAAACCGAAGGCATTATCTCGTTACACTCATTTTGGAATCACCCTCAGAGTTAACGACAATAACCCTTGCACTCTGAAACACCCTCTCGATCTTCACTTGGAGATGTCACGACCTATCGTTTAATTTGGATCGATGTGGTTTTCGGATAATCAAATTGACACCCGATCCCGGTTTCATCGAAATCCAAACGCCATTTTAAAGGTCAAGTTGTTTAATAGTTTAAACAATTTAATTCAACACATTGAATTCACATAACATTTATCACAGATAAATCATACACAATCATCATAGATATATCCAAGCATATCACAGAGTATCACAGAATATCACCAAATAGTTATCACAAAATCAAATATTCTACTTATACAATCATCCATAAGCAAGCATCTTTAATCGGGCTTGATAATTTATTTATTAATTAATTATTCCATTTCAAATCATTTAATTTAATTAATCACTTATTTTCAATTTATTAAACCTTAATTACTTAATTCATTACTTCTTAGTAATTAATTAATAACCTTAATTACTAATTAATAAAACTTAAGTACCCATTTATTAATCACTAATTACTTAATTAATCAATTATTTATTCTTAATTGAATTACTTAATTAGTTAACTACTAGTCATACATTAATTAACTTTAAGTAGTTAATTAAAATTCTAAATTACGAACTGATTAATGACTTAATCATTAATTTACCAATCTTTAATTACAATTATAAATTAATCATTCTTAATTACCTTTTCAAACAATTAACTAATAATAATTCATCTCAATTAACATTTTAAAATCTTCTTTAATAACATTGAAATCAAATTATCACTAACATAAAAGATCTAATTTTAATTAAATTTAAAACTAACCTTATATTAACTACTTAATAAAGTATTAATTGAATTTTAAAAACATTGTTAGTATTTACTTAATTTATTAAAACTTGAAATAAATTCTTAACTTAATTTGTCAAACATTAATTAAGTCATTAATATTCAAAATTGTTTAAGGTGATATAACTTCAATTTTTATCAGGCTGAAGGTTTCGAAAACTACACCCTCGAAATCCCTGTGTTTACTCGAGTTTCTCTTTCTATTTCCCGAGTCCCCTCTTCTCCTCATACTTTTCTTCTTCCCTTTTTTTTCCAGTTAAGTTTAACTTAATCTTAAGTTTAAACTATAATAACAGGTAAGTATGCTCACGTACTCGAGTTCCAAATCGAAGAAACGCATTCATTTTCTCCAGTATCAACTCGAGTTGCTCATAGCTGACTTCATGACACCAATTCATTGACGTGCACGTGCACGACACCTCGCCGTCGTTTTGGCGAACCACGGTACCTCCAGCAAGTCGTGGAACAACACTGCACTCGAAAGCAAAGTTCAGTTCGACGTGGAAAATTCCAGAATGAAATCAAGCTTCTAGTTCGAAAAACTCAAACTTGACCTCACCTATCAAATTGCTTCGCCCCGCCCACGCGGTCCACCTGAGGCGAAACAACTCTGGCCTTACCTCACCGAGTCTCCACACTACTATTTTCCTCAAGCTCGTGCAACTCGATGCATCAGAGGTGACAACATCACCTCGTTTCCAGACACGTCAAAAACTCGAGCAAAAACCCTAATCTGGCCTCATCCTATCAATTCTTGCAATAGAATTTTTTTTAACAATTTTCTTGTCTTCATCGGTTGTCGAACTAGCTTCACGCAAAAATTCAACCTCCAAAATTTGTTCGATCGCTGGAAATTAGTAAAAAGGCATTTTTGGTTTAACTAAGAACTACATTTTGCACAGTCAACTAAAAATCATCATAGTAGTTTTAAAAATCATATCTTTGAATGTTTATTCAAGTTATATAATCGAATCAATAATTTAAAATATTCGAATTAATCATGTGATTTCTTTTTCACTGTAAAATTGAATGTACAGATTTAATATTTCACTATCAAGTTTCAAACAAATTCTAGGACATGATTTAAGTTTAAACAAACTTATTTTGTTTAAAATCATAAGCTTATAATGTTTGTATGAAGATTTATTAAATTTTTCTAGTTTACTTTGCTCTGAAACCAGAAGTACAGAAGAACATGGCATACAAAAATTCCCACTAACAGAAACATACAGAACTACTTATTTAAAACATACAGCAAAGCACAAACTATTCATGAATTGAATACACAAATTTAAATTTTAAAATAGTATGTTTACTCGCCTGAGAAAACTTTGAACAGAGAATAACTTTCTGCTTTTGAAAAGCTATCAGCCTGATCTTTTCAATCTTCTTATTTGTGTTAGTTGAATTGTAACTTGAGTTGTTACTTCAGCTTTTGTTGAAAGATTAATGTTTTTCTTATTTCTGGAATGCTAAGTTTGATGAACGAAATGAAACAAAGAGAATTGATATATATAAACAAGCATACCGGGCTTTGTATTTTACTGGTACAACAATTTGATCAGAGATTTTTATCTTCTTTGATCGGACTAGATTTTTTTGTGGAGGATGAAATGATTTTTGAACAATTCGAAATGACCTAATGTTGTGCTAGCGTTAAATGCAAATGCCTTAACATGTTTTCTTATTTATCCCCTTTGATTTTGTATGTATATATATATATATATATATATGTATGTATATATATATTTGTTTCATTTCCTTGCATATCTACATGTATTTCATTAGTTTACATATTTGTAGAATTGTCTGATGTATCCATATTACCATATAATTTTAACTTATATATTTATTTCTATTTTTTTATTCCTAACATAAATGCTTATTTTTGTTTATATTTAAGTTTAAATATCAAACACTTAATTCATATCCATATATTTTAATAATTATATTTTATACTTATATTTAATATTGATAGTATTGAATTTATTTTAAACATTATTATCTATATTACATTTATATGCATATATTTAGATTAAATATTAATAATGTAGAGAATTAATTAAATCGAATAAGGTAGATTTTATTGTAAATATTTTTGAAAGTCTTCATTTTAAATATTCAAGTCATAGCTTTCTTCTAAAAGACACACACACACACACAAAAATATATATATATATATATATATATATATATATATATATATATATAAATGGTAAGGGCTAAATCTTATTTATAATTTACTTTGTTTTTTTTAAATGATGAGTTGTAATTTAATAAATCAGATTAAAATAATATTACCAAAATCCCGGGTCGTTACATACCATTATTTCAAAGGTTTTTCAAGTTAAACAACTTAACCGTTTACTCACACCAGACCCATGTCTAACCCGGAGCTTATTCTATTTTCTTAAACTCTTTGGTACACAATTTTTTATGAGTAGCCAAGTGATCAGGTTTTGCTTGACGAATTTTGGGAACCTATGAGCAGGAGTCCTGGCGTATCTATATATCTTTCTGCCGTGTTGTATCTTTTGTCTTTTGTATTTTTAAATGTAATGGATGGACAGGTCTTCACGACTGTCTAATGTGATGATGTTGTAATTGTGTAAATCTAATGTATAATGACTATGTAATACCTATGTGAAATATTATATTTTGTTTCGATCCGCTGTGATGCTCTGATATTGTTTAGTTCTTTCTTTCTATCAATTATTTTTCCACTTATTTCTTTGTTATTGATGATACGTCTTTCTGTGGAATGAAAGGTGGGTTATCACAAATAATATCAAAAGGATTTTCACATATCAAGCATGTTTGACTATCATAAGGAGAAATCTCCTCTATGTGTGCGATTGCATTGTGTGTGTGCCGGGAGGCCCTATGGTAGTTTCATTTTCCAAAAAGCATAGTGAATTTCTTTTTATTTCTTTTGTTTATTGTTTTGTTCAAATAACTGTTTAATGTTTGCTCACACCAGTCCCATGACTGACCTGGAGATTATTGTTCCCTTTCTGAACTCTGGGTGCCCATAGTTTTCCACATGGGCGGCCAAGAGTCAGGTTATCAGATAGTCAGCTAGTAGGTGTAGCTTTTGACAATCTTTGGAGTCTGTGGATTGGTGTTCGCATTCTCTATATTGCAGTGTGATTGTGGTTTTGAGCTTTTGGTTTGGATTTTTGGAATGTAGACGTGGTCCGCTTGATTCTTTCTTTCTCTCTCTTTCTTGGAAGCTCTGTTGAAGATATATTTCCACGGTTGTTGCTCTTGTTCCCAGTTCTATTATTCCTTTTTCGTGGTTGTATATACCTCTAATAATGTTGATCTCTTTATATTTTATCATGTTGTAACCATATTGTGTACCTGTAAAATTCTTCTTTGTTTCCGCTATGTTGTTTTCACCTAATGTGTTATAAGCTCCAACGAACCAGACTCAACGTTTGAATCTCCGGCATTCGAATACGAGTGATGTATTGGATGTCTATTTTCGAAGGTCGAGACTGGGTCGTCACATTTGGTATCAGAGCTAAAGGTTGAGTAAACACTTTAGCTTTGGAATATAACACATTAGATGACTCATTAGAGATATTCTTATAAATACCCTAGAATGAGTTTCCCTAAGATATCTTGTCCGCATGCCTCAGCCAATTGTCTTACTATTCACTGATAGTAAGAATGAGTGCATGAAGAGGATGAGGTAGGGGATGGGGTAGTACCACTACAAATGGTCGACACCCTACAACAACACACTGCTTTTTCCATCAACTTCCTTTTATCATCATCCAATTTCAATTTTCTGATTGCTTCCTGGAAACTACAAGAAGAAGCTTTGGTATGGTGGGAGACCATTTCTTTGGCCAAGTCAGAGATGAGTTCATATGGGGTAAATTCAAACAAGTGTTTGAGAAGCGTTATATGCCTTTTCGTTTTTGACTTTAATAAATTTGAAATCTTACTTGAATGAATCGGTTAACAAAAATATGAAGCTAAATTGTATCAATAAAACGATCTTGGTTAGAAACCAAATTTGAAATTTTTTTATTATTTCTTGTGAGGATCCAAGTCCGAAGAGGGACAAGCTAAGGTGTACTTTAGAATATTCTGACCTGAGATTGGAATACATATTGTTCAAGAATTTTCTTTGTCTCGAATCGACGACTTGTTCAATTGCGTGGTGCTCGATTCTTTTCCAAGATGGATCTAGCCCAAGGATCCCAACAGCTGAGAATTGCAAAAAATTGTATCTGTTTGTCTGTTCTTTGGCGTCACAGTATGTTCTACGAATACTTTGTTATCCCTTCGGACTAACCAGTGCCCTGCATATTTCGTAGACTTGATGACCCGAGTATCTTGTGAAGTATTGAATAAATTCATTCTCATATTTATTGATGGTATTCTGATTTCGTAAGCCAAATGTCGAATAGATGTTCAGTTTGATCAGGTAAATCAATTCTCTACCTTTGATGTGTTCGTCCGTTCTTTATTTGTCTCCCTGTCTTTTAAATTTTGAGGGTGAAATTTTCTTAAGGGGGAATCTGTAACGATCCTGTTTTTAAACCAAATTTAATTTAGAAATTAATACAAATGTTTGGATTAATTTATGAATTAAATTGAATTTATCCCAAAACAAGATAAAATATGTGTTTGTTTATATATATATATGTTAGATTGTAAATAGAATTTTGATTGGAAATTCAAAACAAATATCATATAAATAAATTAGATTTAAAAACTTTATATTTTAAAACTATTGTGTGTATATATGTGATTATTTATTAATGTATAAATAGATTTCAAACCATTTTCATTTAAATTTTATAAATTTAAATAAAAGGAAATGTATTAATAAAAGGAAATGTATTAATAAAATTAGAAAATATTAAAGACATACAATTTAAAAAAAGAACATAATAGATTAAGTTTAAAATGAGATTTAATAAAAAGGTTGACATTCTTGTTGAATATGCGACTATATGATTTTTGTTTGATGATAATAAATGTATTTATTAGTGTACTATTTTATTTTTAATAGATTAAATAAATATTTGCTGAATAATATAAATAACACAGAACTTAAATTCAAACAGAAATTGTATTCAAACAAATATTTATTTCAATTTTTGAATAGTAAAATTTCAAGCTCTCTCTATATACAATTTCAATTACAATACCAATTTGATTAAATTATAATTCACATTTACATTGCACCTCACTACATATCACTCATTCACTCAACTCGTACTGATCTTCAACGTCATTCCAATGTGAACCCAGCATCTGAGTAATCTGCAAAAATATACATTGACGTAGTAAAATTGAAAATAAAATAGCTTTGCAGTATGAAATAAAATCTGAATTTTTAAAATAATATTGCCTCGGTTATTTGGGTTGTTCTTCATCATTTAGTTTTGAATTCATCATACACGAACAGCTTGTGACATACACAGTGTATCACTGTATATGCCACAAGGCCGTGCACACCGATATGTACACTTGATAGAATTACGAGGAAAGGTGAGCACAGGTCAAACCCAAAACGCTGGGTTCAACTCAAGTGCAATAAGAATAATGTCACAATATTCTGCACAAAATCATATCAGAGCTACAAGCTGGATTCAACTCAGGTGTAATTCGAAAAACAAATCCAAAAGCAATAAAATGGTCGGAAGCAACCTCAATGCATAGCAAGTATACAAAAAAGGCCATGAAAGCTACATACAGTCTCAAGTGAAAGGTAAGACAGTCCATTCAGACCATCAAGCAAATGCATATCAGACGATGTCAACGAGACTGAGCATGTACATGAAGGCAGCAAAAACTCAAACCAACAAAAAACAGATACAACATAATAAACAGGTCAAAATCAACCCATCAACAAGACTGCATCAAGAAAACAAGCTGCATACAAATACGCGCAACAACAAAGTCCAAGACCAGTAAATTGAAATGGTCGACCAGGCCGTAGACAGTGCAAAATGGTGCACATCTAACCAAAGCCAAGGCAGGAGAAACCAGAATACAACCCACTACAAATATAAGTGCAGACAAGCTAAAATGAATGACCAAACTTAATGAAACAACACTGCAGATGCAAGCACACTCGAAGCACAGTGCACATCAATGCCCAACACAAATGAACAGACTATGTCAACATGTACAAGACTCAAGACTGCAACACTATGGCAACTTCAAATGAACATTACAATGAAATACAACTCTAGCAAAAACAATTGACTCAAATTCATCAAGCAGCCTCAAGTAAACATGATATGGTAATACAGCAAGTTCATGTGTATATGCAAGTAGTGCAACTCGATAACAAGGTAAAACAACAAAAGCAGTGATATGTAGCAGTACAGTACAACATAAAATCAAGTACAGGCAAATGAAAGCAATGATGAACAAAACATAAACGAGGTAGCAGGCTCAAAATAACTAGGGTACAAGTTTGAATCAAGCTCAACAGCACAACATCAAGCAACCTCAAGTTAAAGCCATGAGCAACTGACCGGAGTGAAAGGAAACAAAGATCGAAATCAACATTAGCAATGTTCAAATTTGAAACCGTGGTGGACAAGTAAATTGACCAAGTCACAAATCAAGACCGTGTGAATCAAGCTACCAAAAATTATACGAAATTGACAAAGTCAGAGAAATCATCAACATCAAAACAAAATCGAATGGCCGAGATGAATAAATTGACAAATTCAAATAAATGTATACGAACAAAAATCAAGGGTTGCGAACCCTATATAAAAACCCAATCATCACCGGCTTTGAAGCAATCAAGTCCAAGCAAGCATAACAAAAAAGCAAAAGGAATAAATTACATACCAAATCACCAAACTCGATCGAGAAGGAGCAGCTATGTGTAAAATTACAATCAATCATCTAGCAATCACGAGAATGATCCACCTGATCGAATTAATTAATGTCGGCTTCTTCGATTTTATACAAAGCCCTAATTTGCAAGCAATGGAACAAAGGAATGTTCCGCCATTATACAGAACAAAGAGTAAAAGGAACGGACGACAGAAATAAAGAAGGCTGCGTTTGTTTTTCAAATTGGGTCGGCCTTGTTTTTTTAATTGAGATTTAATTAGGGCTTGTTAGGGTTTTTGTTTTTAATTGTTTTTTAAACTATATTTTCTTCTGAAAAGTGTTATTACTAGTCATGTGACTAGGGGACAAACTACGTGGCGTAGTTTGAGAATTCGCAACTCAGTGGCTGAGTTGTGGTAGGGTTTTGAACGTAGAGTTAGGTTAATCAGTAGCGGGTGTCGTGAGTTTACGTGTGTAAGCGTGTGACTACTTAATTTCTAGTAGAAACCTTAGGGGTAGCACGTAGGCAAGGTTTTGCCGAAGCTAGGTAAATTTTGCGTCGTTCTATTTCTGCATTTATTATTCTGCTATTATATGTACTGCTATAATTTTGATTTATCTGTGTTGAAATAATTTTATAAGCTTCCGCTATAATTTTTATAATTTAACAGTATCACCCTATTCATCCCCTCCCCTCTAGGGTGATTTCGATCCTACAAGTGGTATCAAAGCTAGGAATAGAAGTCAACCTTTGTTTTTAAAAAAAATCATTTTTTTTCAAAGACCAATTTTTTTTTAAAAAGTTGAACTTTTAAAATGGCTTCTTTTGATACTGCTTTTGCTGTGGGCCAATGCATAGTTAGACCACCAATGTTCAACGGTGAATATGCTTATTGGAAAAATAGGATGGAATTTTTTTTGAAAACCATTAACGCTTGGGATATTGTTGAGACAGGGTATAAAGCACCAATGATAATTGTAAATAATCAGAAAATAAAAAGCTGAAGGATCAGTAGACAGATCTAGAAAATAAGTTACAGATTACTAATGCCAAACTATGAATTCGATTATTTGTTCATTAGCTCAGGTTGAATTTAATCGTGTCTCACATTGTCTAACTGCACAGGAAATATGACATACACTCGAAGTGACTCACGAAGGAACATCTCAAGGCAAAGAATCTCGTCTTGCCATGCTAAGTAGCGAATACGAGAATTTCACAATGACAAAGGAAGAAAATGTAAAAGAAATGTATGGACGACTTTCCAATATCATATACAAATCAAAGGCTCTTGGAAAATCGTACACAGAATTGAAGATAGTTCGAAAAATCCTCAAAGTTCTTCCACGAAGTTTTGAAGCCAAAGTAACTGCCATCCAAGAATCAAAAGATTTGAAACAAATGAAAGTCGAAGAACTCATCGGAAACCTCACCGCTTACGAGCTGGAGATGAAATTCAAGGAAGAGCATGAAGGAGGAGACACTCGAAAAAATCAATAGCTCTTAAAGGGACAATTTAAAGTGAAGATGATGATGATGATGATGATGAAGCAGAACTAGCACTATTAATAAGAAAAATCCAAAGGTGGAATCGAAAATATGGAAATTCGGTTAAAAATCAACAAGTAAAGAGCAGATTAAACAAAGCACTAGACAATCCGGAAGAACAGAAAATCATTTGTCACAAATGCAACAAACCCGGTCATATCAAGCCTAATTGTCCCTAAAATCGACTCAGTCAAGGAAAGAAACTAGAAAGGAGAAGTTTTGCAGCTACTTGGGATGGAAGCGACAAAGATGGAAGTGATAGCACTTGCAGTGAAAGTGAAAAAGCAAATTTGTGTCTTCGTGGTGAAATAACTGACAGTGATGATGACGAGCCAAGTGAGGTATCAAAACTTACTCATTTAGAATTAGTTATATATTTTCACAAGGTAAATGGGTGTTTTGAACGACTTAGGGAGAAATATGCTAAACTTGAATCACAAAAAGATACTTTGATAGATTTAAATGAACAACTTGAACAAATAGTTAAAAACTGTCAAAATAAGTGCCCTAAGTGTGACAAGTGTCCATTGTTTGAAGAAGAAATTAAAAAATCAAAAATTAGTATAAAATCACTTGAAAATGAAATTCTGATTTTGAAAGAGACTGAAAATACTAGGAGAGAGAATTCTATTAAAAAGTGCACACAGTTATTAAACAAAAATGAATCTCTCAAAACATAAGTCCAACAATTGTCAATGACTTTAGTTAAATTTTCAAAAAGTGAAAAATCATTGAATATGCTATTAAGTAGGCAAACTGTTAATACAGTTAGACAAGGACTTGGATATATTCAATTTAAAAAAGTTAAAAGCAAAATTAATCAAGTCAATTCTATGTGCACAATTTGTAGAAAATATGGACACAATAACAATAATTGTTGGTATAGACCCAAACATGTGAAAACTATATCAATTTGGGTTCCAAAAGGCACAAATATAAAATCTCTCAAAGTTAAACAAATCTGGGTGCCAAAAGGAACATATATAAATAGTTTTGGGTCTCCACAAAATTATTTTCCAAAATATTCTGCCACTAACAATCATGGACCTATAAAAACAAATAGGTCACTAAACTCTCTTCTCGTGTAGGTATGCTGGCAGGCTAAGGAACAACAGCAATGGTACTTGGATTCTGGCTGTTCCAGGCATATGACAGGTGATAAATCAAAGTTCCTTAGCCTAGAAAAGTACAATGGTAGCACAGTGACAATGGGTAACAATGACAAGTGTAAAATTGTTGGTAAAGGTAAAGCGGGTAACAATACATTTACCTTGAATGACGTACTATATGTTGAAAATCTGCACCACAATTTGATATCAATAAACCAGCTATGTGATAAAGGTATGAATGTTATTTTTGATTCTAACTTATGCAAAATTGTTGACAAATCATCAAAAGAAATCTTATCTTCAGGTAAGAGGAAAGATAATATATATTCTCTATCTTTTGATGATCTCACCCTTTCTAAATGTTTGGTTGCTAAGGATATAGAAGTAAATTTATGGCATAGATGTTTAGGGCATGCTAGCATGAATTTGTTAAACAATTTAAAAAGGAAAAATTTGGTAAGAGGGTTGCCATCACATGATTTTGAAACAGAAAACTTATATAATGCATGTACCTTGGGAAAACTTAAAAAATCATCATTTCATGCCAAAAACAATGTAAGCACCTCTAGAGTTCTTGACTTAGTTCATATGGATCTGTTTGGACCTAACGACATTGCTAGCTTAGGTGGTAAGAAATATTGCTTCGTGTTAGTTGATGATTACTCAAGATATACATGGGTATATTTCTTGGCTAAAAAATCGGAAACTTTTTTATACTTCTCAAAATTCGCAAAATTAGTTCAAAATGAAAAGGGGGTTCCTATTGTTTCGTTAAGAAGTGATCATGGTGGAGAATTTGAAAATTATGAATTTGAAAACTTTTGTGATGAAAATGGTTTTAAACAAGAATTTTCTGCACTATGTACTCCATAAAAAAATGGAGTGGTTGAAAGAAAGAATCGAACATTGCAAGAGTTGGCTAGGTCTATGATAAATGAGTATAAGCTACCTTTGCATTTTTGGGCAGAAGCAGTAAATACAGTTTGTTTTGTAATGAATAGAGTTATGATTAGACCGATTCTTAACAAAACACCCTATGAGCTATGTTTCAAAAATAAACCGAACATTGATTACTTCAAATTATTTGGGTGTCCGTGCTATATTCTAAATACAAGTGATCAATTAGGAAAATTTGAAGCAAAAGCTGATGAAGGCATATTCATGGGATACTCTTCTGGAAGCAAAGCTTATAGAGTCTACAACAAAAGGAATAAAACAATCATGGAGACAATCAATGTGAAGTTCAATGAAGGCATTAATGAACAGGAAATGGTCAAAAGCAATATTGAAGAGGAGAACAGAAAAGATGAGGATGAAAAACCAAAAGAAACTGCAACAACAAAAGAAGTCCAAAGGAATCTAGATGTAGAGAGACTGAAATTCAAAGCAGATCATCCTCCAGAATTGATAATAGGAAATCCTATCACAGGTGTTCAAACTCATTCCTCCTTTAGAAATTTTTGTGATCTGTATCTATATAGTGGATTTATTTCAGAAATAGAACCCAAAGACATAGATACAGCTCTTAATGATGAAAATTGGTTTATGGCTATGCAAGAAGAGCTAAATCAATTTGAGCGAAATGATGTTTGGATTCTAGCATCTAGACCTAAGGATTATCCTGTCGTAGTAACAAAATGGATATTCAAAAATAAATATGATGAATCTGGAAATGTGATTAGGAATAAAGCTAGATTAGTCGCTAAAGGATATAATCAAATTGAAGGAGTTGACTTCAATGAAACTTTTGCACTAGTAGCTAGACTAGAATCAATTAGGATATTGTTGGCTTTTGCTTGCTACAAAGGATTTAAGTTAAGACAAATGGATATTAAAAGTGCATTTCTTAATGGAATTTTAAAAGAAGATGTATTTTTGAACAACCAGAAGGTTTTGAAAGTCGTGAATATCCTAAACATGTATAAAAACTTAAAAAGGCATTATATGGATTAAAACAAGCTCTTAGAGCTTGGTGTGAATGCCTCGGTACTTATCTTCTTGAAAATGGGTTCAAAAAAGGCTGTGTAGACACCACACTATTTCTGTTGCATGATAACGATGATCTTTTAATTGGTCAAATATATGTTGATGACATTATTTATGGTGCTACTAACAATTTGTTGTATGAGAAATTTGAAAAGGTTATGCAGGAAAAGTTTGAAATGAGCTTGGTAGGAGAGTTGAAATTCTTTTTAGGATTTCAAGTCAAACAAAGCGATAAAGGTACATTCATTTCTCAAACAAAATATATTAAGGAACTTGTCAACAAATTTGGATTAAAAGATGCTAAACCAGCTAGAACCCCCTATGAGCACAACAATTAAACTTGACAATGATGAAAAAGGCAAGGCAGTTGATCAAAAGCAATACAGAGGTATGATTGGATCACTTCTTTATCTTACTACTTCTAGACCTGACATCATGCTTTTTGTCTGCTTGTGCGCATGATTTCAATCTAACCCAAAAGAATCTCATTTAAAAGCCGTTAAAAGAATTATATAATATTTGTTGCACACCCTACGATTTGGTCATTGGTATCCAACAAATGATAATTTTGAATTAAAAGGATTTTCAAATGCGGACTATGCTGGAAGTCTAGTTGATAGAAAAAGTACTAGTGGTGCATGCTTTATGTTAGGGCATTCATTAGTTGCATGGTCAAGTAGAAAACAAAATTGTATTGCGTTATCTACCACAGAGGCAAAGTATATTGCTCCGAGTGTTGCTCTGCTCAAATCTTATGGATGACACAATTTGCAAGACTATGGTCTAAATTTTAAACATGTACCACTAATGTGTGGTAGAAAAAGCGCAACTGATCTCACAAATAATCCTGTACATCACTCACGAATAAAACATATAGATGTTAGACATCATTTTATTAGAGATCATATTTCCAAGGAAGATATCTGCATAAATTTCATTTTAACCGATTCTCAATTGGCGGACATTTCTACAAAACCCCTACCAGAAAATAGTTTTTGTAAACTACTTCTTAGCTTAGGTGTTTTAGAAATTTGATTTTCTAAATATTTAACATTTTTTCTCCCTACTAATTATCAAGAAAAAAAGATAAATAGTGATTGAAAAAGTATGAGTGTTGATATTTATCATATATTATGACTAGAGATGGTATAATTAGTAAATTTCATTAGAAATTTAAACAAGAGATGTAAAAAAAAATTGTTAGTAAAAAATTCCATGACCATCTCCATTTCTATCATATTTCTAACGACCATCACTCATCAAAGTTCTATATAGTCTGTCAATATGTGGTACTTTAAACAAGAATCATTCATTTTTCATTTTACATTTTTAATAAAATTAAAAAATATATTAATAATAATAATAATAAAATAAAATAAAATCCAAAGTATTCACTCTCATTTAAAAGTCCTCACGGTTATGCATGGGTGAATTACTTGGAATTTGTTATGTGCTTCCATGCTCATTTAAAAGTCCTCACGGTTGTGCATGTATGGAACGCATATCAAAATTGATTTTTTAAATAAACAAGTTGATTCTAATCCCATTTAAAAGTCCTCACGGTTATGCGTGGTTAGAAAATACTTGAATTCATTTTTTAAAATAAAATTGAAATACTACTAATCTCATTTAGAAGTCCTAATGGTTATGCATGGTTGGTAGATATTCAAATTCCTGATATAAATATACCACAAATAGACACAACTGTATGGTTTTATATGATGACATCATTCACATCATTCTAAAAGTGGAATATGTGCCTAACAAAGGATTTATGATTTTAGTTTGATTTTTTATTGAAATTTAATATTTATATTCAATTGAGTTTTAATGTTGGATTAATATCGATCACTTTATCTCTATTTTTTCTAACACTATTACTCTTTTGTTGATAACAAAAGAAGGAGAGAAAAGTTAGGATTTTGTCAAATAAAATCAAGTAAAGGTCAAATATTTTCTATTTGCATCTAGGCTCATTTGCATATTTTTAATTGTATGCATATATGAAGGGGAGCTTTGTGTAGAGAGGAAGCAATTAAATAGGGGGAGCAAATGGAATCGTCTAATATATTTAATATGTTTCAAAATCTTAAATATATGTTTGTTATCATCAAAAGGGAGAGATTGTTGAATATGCGATTATATGATTTTTTTTTGATGATAATAAACATAAATATATATTCATTTAAATATATTTGTTAATGTACTATTTTATTTTTCATAGATTAAATAAATATTTGCCGAATAAAATAAATAATACAGAATTTGAATTCAAACAGAAATTTTATTCAAACAAATATTTATTACAATTTTTGAGTAGTACAAATTTCAAACTCTCGTATATATAATTTCAATTACAATACAAATTTGATTAAATTACAATTCATATTTACATTGCACCTCACTACATATCACTCATTCACTCAACTCGTACTGATCTTTAACTTCATTCCAATGTGAATCTAGCATCTGAGTAGTCTGCAAAAATATACATTGAAGCAGTAAAATTGAAAATAAAAAAATTTTGCAGTATAAAATAAAATGTGAATTTTGAAAATAATATTTGCGTCAGTTATTTGGGTTGTTCATCATCATTTAATTTTGAATTCATCATACACGAACAGCTTGTGACATACACAGTGTATCATTGTATATGCCACAAGGTCGTGCACACCGATATATACACTTGATAGAATTACAAGGACAGGTGAGCATAGGTCAAACCCAAAACACCGGGTTCAACTCAAGTGCAATAAAAATAATGTCACAATATTCAGCACAAGGTCAAATCTGAGCTACAAGCTGGATTCAACTCAGGTGTAATTCGAAAAACAAATCCAAATGCAATAAAATGGTTGGGAGCAACCTCAATGCACAGCAAGTACACAACAAAGGCCATGCAAGCTACATGCAGTCTCAAGTGAAAGGTTAGACAGTCCATTCAGACCGTCAACCAAATGCATATCAGACGATGTCAACGAGACTGGGTATGTATACGAAGGCAGCAAAAAATCAAACCAGCAAAAACAGAATCAACATAATGAATAGGTCGAAATTAACCCATGAACAAGACTGCATCAAGAAAACAAGCTACGTACAAATACGCACAACAAAAAAGTCCAAGACCAGTGAAATGAAATGGTCGACTAGGCAGTAAACGGTGCAAAATAGTGCACATCGTTCCAGAGCCAAGGCAGGAGAAACCAGAATGCAACCCACTACAAATATAAGTGTAGACAAGCTACAATGAATGACCAAACTCAATGAAACAACACTACAGATGCAAGCACACTCGAAGCACAGTGCACATCAATGCCCAACACAAATGAACAGACTATGTCAACATGTACAAGAGTCAAGACTGCAACACTACGGCAACTTCAAAAGAAAATTACAATGAAATACAACTCTAGCTAAAAAAAATTGACTCAAATTCATCAAGCAACCTCAAGTAAACATGAAATGGTAATACAGCAAGTTCATGTGGATATGCAAGTAGTGCAACTCGATAACAAGGTAAAACAGCAAAAGAGGTGATATGCAGCAGTACAGTACAACAGAAAATCAAGTATAGGAAAATGAAAGCAGTGATGAACAAAACATAAATGAGGTAGCAGTCTCAAAATAACCAGGGTACAAGTTCCAGTCAAGCTCAACTGCACAACATCAAGCAACATCAAGTTAAAGCCATTAGCAACTGACCGGAGTCAAAGGAAACAAAGATCGAAATCAACATCAGCACAGTTCAAATTCGAAACCGTGGTGGCCAAGTAAATTGACCATGTCACGAATCAAGACCGTGTGAATCAAGCAACCAGAAATTATACGAAATTGACAAAGTCAGAGAAATCATCAACATCAAAACAAAATCGAATGGCCGAGATGAATAAATTGACAAATTCAAATAAATGTATATGAACGAAAATCAAGGGTTGCGAACCCTATATAAAAACCCAATCATCATCGGCTTTGAAGCAATCGAGTTCAAGCAAGCGTAACAAAAAAGCAAAAGAATAAATCACATACCAAATCACCGAACTCGATCGAGAAGGAGCAGCCATGTGCAAAATTACAATCGATCGTCATGCAATCACGAGAACAATCCACCTGATCGAACTAATCAAAGTCGGCTTCTTCAATTTCATACAAAGCCCTAATTTGCAAGCAAAGGAACAAAGGAAGGAGCTGCCATTATACAGAACAAAGAGTAAAAGGAAAGGCCGACAGAAATAAAGAAGGCCGCGTTTGTTTTTTAAATTAGGTCGGCCTTGTTTTTTTAATTGAGATTGAATTAGGGTTTGTTAGGGTTATGTTTTTAATTGTATTTTCTTTTGAAAATTGTGTTATTACTAGTCGTGCGACTAAGGGACAAACTACATGGCGTAGTTTGAGAATTCGCAACTCAGTGGCTGAGTTGTAGCAGGGTTTTAAGCGTAGAGTTAGTTTAGTCAGTAGCGGGTGTCGCGATTTTACATGTGTAAGCGTGTGACTACTTAATTTCTTGTAGAAACCTTAGGGGCAGCACGTAGGCAAGGTTTTGCCGTAGCTGGGTAAATTCTGTGTCGTTCTATTTCTGCATTTATTATTCTACTATTATCTGTGCTACTATAATTTTGATTTATCTGTGCAGAAATAATTTTAAAAGCATCCGCAATAATTTTTATAATTAACAGTATCACCATATTCACCCCCCTCTAGGGTGAATTCGATCTTACAATTCTTTCTTTTGAAAACATACATGAACTAAGTTTGTGTGTGTATGTATATATATGTATGTATGTATGTATTTATTTTAAAAACATATAAGAATATAAACATTTAAAACATAATACATATATATAAAAGTAATGCATAAATTAATAAAAACTTAAGTAAGGGTTTAAACATAAAATACATTGTTTATGACATTTGTAAAATAATACGATCATGTATTAACATTTGTAAGCTCATGTATGCCATAAATTAACAAGTGGCTAAGTTTCTTTTAACTAACACACACACAAACATATATATATATATATATATATATATATATATATATTTGGAGAAACTTGGCCATTTATTTTCAGTTCAAACTCTCTTCATCTTTCAAAAAAACCTGAGAAGAAAATAAAGTCAAACATCTTCAACCTGAGTTGAAGCTACAAGCAATCAAAGTTCAACTCAAACTAACATCAAGTATTAGAATCAAGCATTTCTTGTTCAAATAAATTTCCAGTTTTCAAATCAAAGTTACAGATCAAAACACAAATGGCCTGTTCTCTGTGTCTTTTGAAAATCAGGTGAGTAAACTTCAAACTATTTAGGTTAAATTCATCAATATTTACTCGTGAATGTGATAAATAAATGTAAAAATATGCTTTGCATGAATGTATAGATGTATTTTGACTGGAATTATTATAGAATTACTGAAAGAACAACTGCATGTCTGTGTATATTTATATAGGTAGCCTCCGTTCTTCGTTTACAAGCTCAAGAATTCAATCAAAAATCAATTTCTCTATGTACATTCAATTTTAGGTTATGATCTCTAGATGAAAAACGAATGTAACAGCGTAATATCAATTTTAAAAATGGTTTCGGGAATATATATTAGGTAACTTCTTCAAAAATGATAAATTGTAAGGGAAATCAAATATAAGTCAAATTTCGATGATTATAAATTCGTGTTTGCATTTCATAACCAGACTCAAATTAGCCAATGATGATTTCAGATGAAGGTTTCATGATTTTTAAACAAGTAGATGTGGAAAATTTTCGAGTTGATCGGTTTTCGATTCCCCGTCGATTCACGACGATCGACGATGAGCTAGGTGGCGTGCTCGTTCCTAAAGGAAGGTAGTATGGTGGAGATTAGAGGAAAAATGGTAAAGGGATGTATTGGTGGCTGTGGTGGCCAGGTGAAGTCGATTTAGCGTTTTGATAGTCGTCTTGATCGACGATGTTTTTCGAATTCGTACGTCACCAAGGAAGCACAGGAGGTGATCAATGGTGGGGGGATTTAAGCATTGACGAGTGACGCTGCTCTGGCCGAAGTGGCGTGTATGCTAGCGGTCAGAAACGTCGGCGTGAGGTAGATTTGCCGATCGAGGTTGGTTCCAGGTGGTGATCGAGTATCTCGATTTCAATTTCCTATCGAATTCATCAAAGTTGGGTGGTCGGAGCACTCGTATAGATCGTCGTCGACGTGTGAGTAGTCGCGGCAGTGACCGAAGGTGATCGAGATGTCAGTGCATGTGCACGCGTACTTTATATCAGGGCATTGCTGTATTTTGGAGAAGATGAGGTTATCTTGGGATTTGCTCGAAATATTTGTGAATTGACTCGATTTTTTCTAATAGATATGTAGCTCAGGAAATTTTTGAGTTTGGCTCGAGTACTCATTCGGGGAACTTGGTATAAGGCATGGGTTGTTCTGAGCATAACAGGTTTTAAAAATTTAAAAGTAAATTACGAACAGTTTTTTTTAAAGAAGAAAGAAATTTTTATACCACGTTTTAAAGAAAAAGAAAACCAAGTTTAAAATTTTCAAAAATAAACAATGAAATAGTACCAAGTTTCAAAATGAATTGTTATACTAAATTTTAACAAGTTTCAAGGTATTAAAAATGTTACCATGTTTTAAAGTTTGAAAAAATGGATAAGGTTTCGAACAAATATTTCCAAGTTCCAAGGTAAATTATTAAACAAGATTTTAAACGAGTTTCAAAGTTTAAATTTTAAGTTAAATGTTTTAAAATTATTTTGGTTTATGTAATTATATATATAGAGCTATGTTTGTAATTAATTTCCTTAGTGTTTTCAAATGTAATAAGGTGATATAATTAACTAAGTGATTAAGGGAAATGTATTAACTTTGGTTAATAAAAAGATCTCAAGTGATTTTGTATGTTAATAACAAAATTTATTTCAAGCATTTAATTAAATAATATTTAAATGGTGTAATTATGTAATTGATTATGATAAAGGGTTTATCTTTAATTAATTAAGGTCTTGATTAATGAAAATTATGGTGATTAAGTAAGATAAATGGTTTATATTTGATTAATTAAGAATTTAAAGGTTAATCAATTAATGAAAGTAATTGAGGCTAATTAATTTATGTAATTAATCAAAGAATAATTACTTAATGTAATTTATAATAAATTATTACTTAGTGTAATTAAGGATAATTACTTTATATAATTACATTAAAGGATAATTAATTAATTGAAGGTTAACTAATGTAAGTAATTAAGGGTAATTAATTACTAAAGGTAAATTACTTGATGTAAGTAATTAAAATGGGGTTAATTGTTAATTAATTAATTAATGGTTAAATTTATTAATGAAGATTAATTAAAGTTTAATTAATTATTAATGGTTAATTACTTAATTTAAGTAATTAAAATATAATTAGTAATTAAATGTAAATTAATTAGGTTAACTATTAATAATTTAAGGTTAATCAATTTTATGTGATTAGTTAAGGGTTAATTTATTAATGTAATTTACTCCAGGTTAATTAAGGGACAATTAATTAATTGAGGATGATTAATTAAGATGGATAATTAAGGTTGATTAATTAATTTTAATTAATTAATTAAGATAATAACAAATGGGTTGTAACTAATTAATGTTAAGCAGGGTTAGATAATTTATTCATAAACAATTAATTTATTTAGTTTAATTAATTATGTGATTAATTTATCTTGCTTATGGAAGATTGAATTATGTTGAATGCCTTGAATTGTTTGATATCTCTGATATGTGATGTTCTGCAATATGATTGCTTTGGATTGAGCAGTGATTTATTTACTTGTAATGAATTTACTTGTTTATCTGTGAATGAAAGATAAGCGTTATAGGATTATACCGCTTATTGATATTATTGTGCTTGGATTTATAATGGTTGTTTATTGTTGTATGCAAAACCCCTACACACAACACACACACAAATGTGGATTTCATGGGAAATTGGTTAAGTCGTGGGTATTTTGAATTTAATATTATTTTATTCATATTGGTCAAAAATTAAAGCTTAAATTTTGAATCCAAAATAGTTTCAAAGTGGAATTGAGTTAAATATGAAGAACTTTGAAAAGGAAGTTTCGTAAATTAGAATTATTTTGAGAATTTAAATTTAACCCAAATAGAGCTTGCCTTGGGTACGACAGTTCTCTGATTTTTCGATTTATGCATTAAAAGTCTATAACTTGAGCAAATTTAATCGGATTTTCCCCAAAGAAAAACCTTTTATTTCAAATGATAATAACTTTCATATCAGGAAAGAGTTCCTATTTTTGTTGAAAGGATTTTGAGTTATGGGTAAATAGTTTTGAAAGTTATGAATGAATCTTTGTTAAAGATTTGGTAAACCTTATTGAAGAGGATCTTAAAGGTATATCTTTTGTTTAAAAGATTAAAAATGGAAATTTGTTTACACCATTCAAAAGGAAAGGTTTTAGGGAACAAGGGTTAAAAAGTTGTGACTTGACTAAGATCCAAATGTATCCATATGTTTTTGAAATAAGTGTTCATTATTCAGTTTAGCCGGGAGAGGACATTATGTCATAAAACCCATTCTGAATAATGATACAACAAATGGATTGCATTTGAAGATGGTGGTGAAGACCGGGTATTTTCAAATGAAAGGATGACCTGTTGATTGTCTCTGCACCGAGTTGCTCTGGTATAGAGATTACCCAAAGTGATGGGAAATTTGGACGTGATTAGGGAATATCCTGATTTGCATGGGCTTCTTTCCTTAATTGGATGAAGTGCCTTCGATTCCATTCAGACCGAGGATGGACTTGTATGGATGTATGTCTGACGTTACACTTTGAGATGTAAAGCTGGTTTCTATCAAATACATTTCTGTTTGGTGGCGGAGAATTTATTTTCTTAGCTTAACACCCTTCCTTGAGATGTACGAGCTCAGAGGTTATGTAGTTGATATTTACTAGTGATATACTCCCAATTTGGTAATGTGGCATACTAAGTGCTGATCATTGGTTGATCGAAGCATGGCTTTTGTGAAAAGTGTAGCTTCGTGGGACGAGACTTCATCGAACCTCACACCTCAAAAATGGTCGAAACAGAAAGGATTCAGCAAGGTTACGGGGGTCACATCCCTTAGGGTATATGCATTTCCTTCTGGATAAAAAGTGATATCATGGTATGGAGCCCAAATATTTAACTTATGTGGATTTGTTGGAATTTGTTGTTGGCGCCTCGGTAAAGGTCGGTGACGACCGGGGGATGGCATACTCATGACAGTTAGTTACCTAGTTACAGAGGTAACCCGGCCTTGCGATGGAAGAGATCCGGTTAGGTTCTCGAGGCGTCCCTCCAGAGGCGTACCCATTTGGAAAGGAAGTTCCTTAGCCTTGACCATTTTTTGGAAATCCAATCACCCAATAGGAGCCCTGTACGGTTTTAGTTGTAGAACCTGTCATCTACCATGGCAGTTATAGTAGACATACTATAATGGTACATATGCTGGCTAAGATTGATATTATACTTTCGAAATGTTTTCTGCACTATGCACTAATAATAATATCAAAAGGATTTTCCTTTATCAAGCATGTTTGACTATCATAAGAAGAAATCTCCCCCATGTGTGCGATTGGCGATCGCATTCACTATATTGCAACATGATTGTGGCTTTGAGCTTTGGGTTTGTAGCTTGGAATGTAGATGCCGTCCGTTGGATTCTATCTTTCTCTCTCTTTCTTGGAAGTTCTGTTGAAGATATATTTCCGCTGTTGTTGCTCTTGTTCCCTGTTCTGTTATTCCTTTTCCACGGTTTTATATATCTCTAATAATGTTGATCACTTCATAATGTTTCATGTTGTATCCATATTATGTATCTATAATATTCTTCTTTTTTCCCTCTATGTTGTTTTTCACCTAATGTGTTATAAGCTCCGGCGAACCAAACTCAACGTTTGAAACTTCGGCATTCGAATGCGGGTGTTGTATTGGATGTCGATTTTCGAAGGTCGAGATCGGGTCGTCACAAAACATATTTAGTAGTTGTATAATTTTTGGGACTTGCGTACATCTTAAAATGTCACCATTATAAAAGATTATTAGCAAGTATATATTATATTACCTTGTTAATTGTAATTCATCTTATTTGAATACATCTACTTATAAACAAATTTATCTATTTAGTTGCATAAATTTATCAATGTAAATCATTTTACTCTGCATAGCATGCGTTAGTACATTAGAAAGGTTAAATGATATCATTTTATTTTTCTAATAAGACTCCTATAAGGGCTTTATATTCCTAAAAACCCTAAGAGAAATATAGAGATCTTTTGATTTCTCTACCGAGCATTAGAACTTGCTTGCCTTATGCTTATGACTTGATTTTTCTCAATAAATCATAGGCCTACAGGTAATGGATAACTCTTTATTGGTTTTGTCATACATAAATCCTGACCGTGATTTTGTCCTAATCTCAATCTCAACCTTGAGTTTTGTCAACAAATTGAAAGAGATTATTCACTAGTACCTATCAATCGCAACGCCTAAGTATAATTTATGTAACTTGAGTTTGCTCAATAAATACACGCATATTTCTTACCTCGTCCAGCATTATATTAGTAATACTCGATATTACATCACTAGCTTGAGTTTGCTCAATAACTAGTGAGTATGCTAGTAATCAACCAATACGTAAATGATAAAGGACGACTTCATACCTTATAAATTCATATTTTTTAAAATATACACTAGAAGGATATTGATTTAGGAATTAATGTATTCCTTATGAAGTATCATTGTAATTCAAGCGATGGACACATCTAAAATCATGGTATAAGCACTTTATGTATGCACTTATTCCAAAAACCTATTTTGGTTTATTTTAGATCCACTTAAAATTATGTCTATACATATATAATTTTATATGTTTAATTGATTTATAATATGATAATTTAATTCACTTACGTAATACTTATAAACAACCTATAAATTAAATCAAATTTAATTAATTTTTATTTTACTAATTAAATCATATTTAATTAATTTAAGTTATTTAAAAATTCTTAATTTTTATATTATTCATCATAAACCATTTTGGAAAAATAATCAACTATAACATTTATATTTTTGTTTATATATATACACATAATTATTTGTATGTACATATTATTAATTAATGGACCTTGAATTAATTTGTTCAATAAATTTTTTAAACAATATAATTAAGTAATTTAATTAATTTGAATATTTCAATTTATTTGTGTTAAATAAATTTTAGGATAAACATATAACTATAACAACTATAGTTACATACATTTTGTTGGATCTAGGCCAGTCGAAAGCGAATGAAATAGGGAGGTTTCAAAAAATTTCCCTATTTGAATCGAAGTGGACCTATGAAGTCTATTATCTAGTACTAGATTCAACCTAGTTGTTTTAATAAAATTCAAATTTATTTTGAAAATATATTTCCTTATTTAATTATTCTCATCATTTGAATATATTTAACGTGAATCAAATTCAATTAAATGAGTGAGGTAGGTTTTAATTGATTTAGAGTACGAAACATTTCATTTCTCTCTCTTAAAGCTCTCCCAATAATTAGAGGAAGGTTTTATTTTATTTAAAGAGAAACCATTCATTCCTTTTTCTTAAGTAAACCGATTGATTTACTTAAATGATGTTTTTACCAAATTTATGCAAGGTATATTTTGCGAGCATGTCTAAATATATTCAAATGGATAGAGTGCAACTTTTCAAATTATGTACATAGTTGATGTGTATGTGTTTAGATGCTGGGATTTAAACCGCAGTGGACACATTTGCCCGTTATATACGCACTAGCTGTCCAAAACATTATGTGCATGCATGCATGCATAGGTATGTAAATACATACATATATATACATACACACACAATTATATAGATATATATATATATATATATATATCTGTTTGTGTGTTTCAAAAGTTTTTATTTTAGTTAAATCTCTAAATAAATGTAAGTTTATTTTGAACAATTCTAAATACAAAATTTTGTTTCAAAATGTCAAGTTGTTTGATTTTATATATAACACGAAAAAAGATCTAGATATAAAATTAAAAACAAATTGTAAAATATCAGCGGTTTAAAATAAAATAAAAAAGAAAATAAAGGGATTCTTAAATAATATTCATCTACAAAAACCATAATCTTTCATTTTTAATCCAAAAGAAAAGCTTTATCAAATAAGGTTAAGATGTTAATATATGTATGTATATACATTAACACGAATATCCTTTAATATATATAATATGTATGTATGTCTGTATAAACATGTTTTCACAATAAAAACCACTTACTGTAAAATAATTTTCAAATTAATTTTAACGCACACACATATACAGACATGTGTGTGTGTGTGTTTACACACACATGTTTGTTTCAAAATAGAAAACCAATTATGAATCAATGGATATTAACATTGATATTTGAATAAATAAATATACATATAATAGTAAATTATCTTTTAGATCTAGATTTAAAATATCAATAACATCAATAGAAATTAACAGTACAATTATCAATAAAAATATTTTGTGTTTGCACTTAGCCGAGCATTTTGGAGAAACAACGCCTGGGTCAGTCTGGTGAAACCAACGTGAAAAACTCAAATCACAAAGAATTTTATTTTTTATAACCTGTAAAACCTTTTATAATCAAAGGTATCTCATAAGACCACGCCGCACAGAAACACGGACGAGTTTTTACCTTATGATAACTAAAACATTTCCTAAAGAAAATCCAGTGATATTATAATAATGTTTATGATACAAATATTTATTAATCATAGTTGAAATTGTTATCTTTATTAAATTACAGCATAATAGGTATACATCTAAAACCATAAAGGCTTATATTGTAGAATGAATTTCGTACTATGACAAGGCAAGGAACTACCTTCTGATGGTACATTTCAAAATAGAATGCAACAGGGCCCGGTAAGAACATCTTGTACCCCTGCCACACAGGATTGGCCTATTACTTGACTAGAAGTACCGAATATGATCACCCCTTTTGTTAATGGGCCCCAAAGCATACAAGAGTAGAGAGTAATCGATCTATATTTAGATGACCATACCCTGATGGGAGCGACCCACATGGCCCTACTACATGTTCGATTTTTATTATTTCCTGATTGGTGAGGCATGATGCTACGTTTACCTTTATATAGCACTTTCCACTTAGAATGCTAACACTGCCCTCTATACGACATAGAAATGCCAGCATTCATCAATATAAGTTCGTCCTAGGACTAAACGAAACCGACGGCACCACTTCTGCTATATCCATTTTGGAATCATCTTTAGCATTAGTAGCAAGCCGCCATTGCACTTCATAGAGCTCCATCTTTAATTCCATCATCTTTAAGATGTCTTCACTTTGAAAATGGTTGAATTGGATCGAAGTGGTTTTCAGCTAACCTATTCTATCCCAGTCCCATCGAAACAATATTCGATAGTTTTTGGTAAACTCAATCCCGGTTCTTTAGGAAATAAACAGTCAAACAAAAGAGCAGAGATCACCTCCTAAATGTTAATCGATAGATTTCTTTACCATTTTTCCTAGGAGAACGAAATAGATTTATACAAACGGTACAACATCATTGGAGATGACTGTGCCATATGACCCACGTGTTTCTCCTAGATATTTAAAAAGCTATGTTTGGATCTAAATTCGATAGTCAGTTATTACTATTAAATAACAAACAACTACAAAGATACATTTCCTATGCAAATCACTAAGCCTCTGAAAATTAATGTTCCATTCATCTTACACTTTATAAAATCTAATCCAAAAGCTCTTTTCGAAACACTATTCCCAAACTCCATACATCCCTTTTAAACTTATAAAAATCAATACTTATCTTGCTGATATAAGTATATTTACAAAAAATTACGAAAGTTTTCTTCTTTCCAAACTCCACATTAAATGCCCAAATAAATTCCATATAAAAAATTACTTCCTATAAAACCAAGACACTATATTTTATCAAATTTCCCTTTAAAAAGTTAACTTCATATAACTTCGAAAAAAAATTACAATTCACTTTTATAAACTACATGTTAATTTATAAAAACTATGTAATATAATTATACAACTTGAAGAATCATTTATACTTTTCCCCGATTCAAGATCCCTTTAAGAATTAAAAAAAACTCATTTTATAAACTTCCCATGCTTTTGAACAAACTTCTAAAATAACTTTAATTAATAAAGCTCTTTTGATAACAATCGATTATTTAAAACACCTTTAAATAACCAAGTTACTATTTACATTCCTTGTTTAAATTCTTTAAACCTCATTCAAAATAATAGTTTTAGAATACCATTAATAATATATTAAACTAACTTCAACATTATTATTACACTAATAATTTAACTCAAAATAGTGTTAATAAAATAAATATAATTAATTTCAAATATAATTAGCATGATTATTTATTAGTGTAAACGTAATAATTAGTTGACTTTTGAATAATATTAACATGCTAATTAATTAACCCTTTAAATATAATTAATTAACTAAAATAAATATAATTAAATAATTTTAATAATTAAAATAAAATTAAAACATTTTAAACAACTTAAATAATCTTAAAATAATTATATAACTTTAAAACAATAAATAAATATTATTTTAAATAACTTTTGAGAATTATATAAATAAAATGATTAACTTTAAATCATTATTCAAAACAAAAATTATTTATCTCTAAAAAATTACTAATAAGGCTACCTTTAAAACCTTATTATTAATAATAATTAGCTTTAATGATCCTTCGTGTTCGCTCATTAATGATCCTTTAATGGCGTCCTGTTCCAGGCGAAGTCTCGCGTTTTCCATCTCTCCTCCGTGAGTCTTCCTTCTCCCCCCTTCATGTCTTTATCTCCTCCTTAACCCTCTTCCCTGCGACTCCCCTCACCCTCTTCAACTAGATCAGGCCGTTGTTTTAGATCCATGTCTTCTGTTAATGTCGCTCAACCTAATCTACTCTTGTCCAGTGAATTTCCTCCCCTTAGTGCTTTCAACCTGTCACCCCGTAACCCTATAGCACGCCCTTGCTCGAGTGATGATACATCGGTCGCTTCCTGTGCTCTTTCTGAAGCGAATTTGCAACTGTCTCTTTCTAGTATGCCGCAACATATTCCTTCGCCTGTTTCCAGTTTGTGCTTCCTTGATAATCGCAAATGTGAGTTGGGCAAGCAAGTGTCAGGTTCTTTAGTCAATGAGAGTGTTTTAGGTGGACAGTCAGGTTGTGATGTTGGCTTGGTTGGGACTGTTGTGCCTGAACGTTGACGAATAGTGTTTGTTTAAATAATGCAGTGGGTGTTGGACCATTTCCCAGTGCTAATTGTATGGATGCGCCCTTATCTGTTGCTACTCATGATCTGCAATCTGTTGTGGGTCGTCCTGGGCCTCTTTCGGCTGTGCCTACTTGCCCCAAACCTTGGACTTCCTTATTTAAATCACTGTCGCGGAGCGCAGGTGATTACACCCCTATTGAATTTGAAATTGTGGAGGAGAACGGAGTTAAGATTCCTCCTCCAAATGTTATCTAAGCTGGAGTTGATTTTTGGTCTAAATATTTGGTTGGTTTCTTTCTTGAATCAAATCATCGTCTCCGTGATCCGTCCTCGTTTTTGCGGAAGGCTTGGAAGCTAAGTGGTAATTTGAATGTTAAGCTGGTTGACTCTTTTTATTATCTGAAGTTTTCCTCCGCTCAGGATCGTCGTCTTGTTCTTAGTGCTGAGCCTTTTTTTTTGATGGTAGACCCTTTATCATCATTTCTTGGTCTCCTACTGTGGCGCGTGCTCGCGAGCAAGTGCTTTCCATTCTCGTTTGGGTATACTTTTCTCAGATTCCATCTGCGCTCCAGCCTTTGCTTGGGTTGAATTGGTTAGCTTGCAATGTTGGAAAATTGAAGTGTTTTGACGCTAATACGGTAGCCCGTGAAAAATTGATGTATGCAAAGGCACTGATTGAGATAACCCCCTTCTAGCCTCTCCCTGCTTCTATACCTGTTCAGCTTGTGGTTGAGCATGTTGCGGAGGTTCGTGTTCGCTATGGATAGGTTCCAGATATTTGTTCCTCCTGTCACTCCTTTGGTCACCTGGAGTTCTCCTGCCTTCATACCAAATCTTCCGCGGCTGCTCCTAAGATTCCTCTGCCTCGCCCCCCGCTTCGGAAATGGATACCTAAGGTTCCTGCACCTGCCCCTCAGATCCCTCCCCTGCCACCACCTGATATGGGTCCGTCTCTTTTTTTTTCCCAGTGTTGATCCTGTCATCCCTTTAGTTTCTCCTGTCCCTGCCTCGCTGCCGCCTCCTGTTGCTTGGGATGAGGCCGAAGGGTGTTGGATTGATTCCATTTCTGATATGAGGTATAATCCGGTTAATGAAGCCTTCTTCAGGTTCGTATCTGATAATCAACTGGACCTTAGATGCCTTCGCTACAAACCATCAGGTGATTCTCTTGTTCTTGATATGGACGGTTTGGATGCGAGTTCAAATTCTGACATGCTTGCTAATCCATCATGGGATCGATCTTTTATCTACTCTTCTGATGATGTGGAATATGACCCTTGTCTTGCTCTCCGGCTCCGCCCTTATGCTGGTCTTTCTGGGTCAGTCCCTTCGTGCTCTACTTTGGTGACTGGGGTTGTTGGTGATTCTCCCTCCTCGGAGGAGTGCTAGTTTTTTATGCTATTTATAGTTACTGTGACATAGCTGTCACGTAACTGTACTGTATTTTCAGTTTTTTTAGTAGTTAAGGTGCTTTTACCTTGCTCCTGTACTTCAATTTTTATTACGTTCGTAATAAAAAGTGGACGGTCCACTATAAAACTGGCTGGCCTTGCCAAAAAAAAAGTAAAATAAAATTGATTCCATAATTAACTTTTCAATTTAGAAAGAGTCCTAACGATCGCTAATGCACTTAATAAGTTACGAATTCATTCAGTCCAACTTTCCAAGATATAACTCTTTGTATTTACACAGACAGACATATGTGTAAATTAAATCCATATTTAGAAATCAATTGTTAATAAAACAATTATCCAACATTAATCAACTAGTATGTACATTACTGTCTAGACGAATGTAATAGCAGAACTGTGATTTGTTCTTCTTAATAAAGGTCCATTTATAACCTATATAGTTAATTATAGTAGAACGACGTTTTATTCTGCATACCGGCTGTCAAGTTAATTTAATTAGCGGAACGGTATTTTATTCCGCTAAACAAATGTCCAAATTAACCTATTTAATTAAACATAGCTCAAAAGTCTTTCTTTTGGCCAAATAAATATTAGTTAATTAAGGTATAATAATTTAATCGATGTTATTAATTAAAATAACATAATTTAAATTCAGTCTGTTTTAACATAAGAAAATTTTGTATTTTGCCAAGCTATCATCCTATGACATTGTATTTGTCAATGCGAGTCCAACATTGAAATCCGTAAGCAAAATGGATCAAGGATGAGCAAGTCATTAAATTTTGAAACTAACACACATTTAAAAATTTTAATTAACATTTTTATTTGACTTTCCTCACCCAAACTTCACATGGGTCAAGGGCTGCTACATGAAACCCATCCACGTCCAAAAGCGCTGTACCTTCTCCTTCATCCTTTTTAATTCTTTCGTCCACCATTATCGTGCGCCGTGTGCACATGCATGTGAGACTCGATAGCCAAACCAACCATTTGACTCCGCCCTCCCATCCTACTACGCACTCTCATCATGATGGCATCACCGTCGTACCCTCCGGCCTCCCCATGCCCCTACCGAAAATTCGACACTAGGTCTAAGCTGAAAAAACGCTAGACATTTTATTCGTCGATTCCCACCAAAATTGACCACCTGATGCGCCACTCTACCACGAACCATAAACCAAACATGAATTCACCTTACGTCGTCACTAGCTTCGATGAATCGAAGCCCTAGTCGATGACCTTCGTCCATCATCGACACCAAATCCCGCCGAAAACTCACCAAAAATTCTACATCGCCATACGAGCAAAATGGCACTAACTATGACATCTAATTCTTCTCGGATAATGTGAAATCGAATTTTTGAAGTCTATGAACAAAATATGCCTCTTTCTGTATATTGAAGGTATCTCGATTGTTACTCAACAAAACCGAGCGTGATTAGTCTTTAAATATAATTGTGGCCTTATACGAACAATTTGTGTTTTGGTCATTCTGGTTAAAACTCAACGGTTTTTGATTGCTTGATTTTTTAATAGCCATAGGTGAAGCTTTCATTCATAAGATAAGGAAGTAGGTGGTAGATAAAAGAAGAACATAGCAAACAACATTGATACTATTTCCTTGTTTTTAAATTTGCATTCAGTGATCGTACCAGTATATACTTTCAAACATAAGACCAATACTAGGTGAATATCCTATATGTTTTTGGCAATAAGAAGTAAACTAACATTCATGGCAACTATAATTCAAGTTTCACTTAGCAGGTCAGCAAATCATTAATTTTACCTTCCTGATGGTTAATTAAATCAAACTCTAAAATCTAGCACTCTTAATTTTGTTCCTAAGCAAGCAACACTACTACAGGTTCTTGTTTTTGAAATGGGGGAATCTTTTTTTGTTATGCTATTGAAAATGAAGGTAGTAAATAGTAAAAGGAGAATGAAAGAAATGTGAATTGGAGCCTTCCCTAAAAAATGTACAGGTAACAACCTACTACTTTATTCCCCTTACCTTCCTTAAAATCCCATTTACTTCCTATTATAGGTATGGGCTTTCTACATGGCCATTAAAGTATTTATTTTCTTCATTAAAAATGCTCTTTAAATTGTATTCAACATTTTATTATGTTCTCTAATGATAAAAACAAATAACTAAAATTTAAAAGCCAGGATTTGATTTTTCATAAAATCGATTTAATATTTATAACAAGGCGATCTAAATTTTCTGTTCATTACACTTATTATCGTGGACACAGCTCCATGGACTATCCTATTCATTTTAAAAATAAATCTATCATGAGTTAACTAGCATTGCCATAAAAACAAACTAGCAAACAGTTATGGTCATGCATTACCCAACATGGCCTACCATAGTAGTAGCTGTAGCCCATTAGGTGTAACCCTGTCTTTCCTGTTTGACCGCTCTGGACCGATGACTCACTCAACCTATGTAGCTCATTCTCCTGATTTGGTGTCTGCACCTGCTAACCTAGCATCTAGTTACTCACCATCCTATTTTGATTGTCTAACGCAATCAAGGAAATACCTTTCTTTTCTATTTTTGAAGTAGACTACTCTTACTATTGGGTTATTCCTCCATTTATACGCAAGTATGTAATCTCCATGGCCCTTGCGATAAGGTATGTCTTATATCAGTATAATGTACACACAACTACTGATTGCTCTTTGTAGTGGGCAGACTTCTATTGTTCAATACTACATACCTTGCATTCCAATCTATTCAAATAACTAATGTCATTCTATTCGTACAATTATCTATTAACTTTAATAGTTCACACTCGTCATAAATGCATACTTAAGGCCACTTATATATATATATATATATAATCATTCATTCATTCTAACTTAATTATCTTCCCTTTACACTTCACGATTGAACCTAAATCTTTTACTTCATTATGCATTTATATCTTTCTTGCTTTATAATCATTTACCTCTTTCCTTTTTAATAGGCTCATAGTGTCATTTTCCATTTTCTATCTTTTTATCTCATTTTCTATAGTGTCATTTTCCATTTTCTATCTTTTTATCTCATATTCTATCTTTATGTCATCTTTACCCTTTTATTTACTCTTACATATTCTTAGTTGCTTTTTATTTAATTTCCATTTCTATTGTTATCACTTTTCTTTTCATTTTAGAATGTTTTTATTCGTATTCAATTCACTTTTTATTATACTTAATGCTCTTATATTTTAATGTATTGGAATTAGTACCCCTTCGAAAGGGAATTATTAATGCTATAATTCATATGAATTACTTAAAAGAGGATTGGTGTTTTTTGTGAGATTACATGGATTGTATGTTATCTCCTTATTGAAATAGACAATACAAAATAAGGAATTTGCCTAATTTTGTACATTTCTTTCTTTACATTTACATTTCTTGTTATTTCAATTAAAACACCTTTATTTGTAACCTAGATGATTTATAGGGCTTATATTATTATCCCTTTCATTCCAATGAGTTACAATATGTCAAATTCCAACCTAATTACAATCAATTCCAATAATAGTCAAATCAAACATGGAATTCTAAAAGGTTTTGAAACTGTTATCTATCTTCAATCTATTCCATAACCAATTTCATTAAATTTATTACATAATCATCATGCATATACAATTTATTATCCATTTCGTTATTTATCATTCTAATCAATATGCATATTCAACCAAAAATTCCAAATCACGATTTATATCCATTCCTTTGGCATTTACAATAAAATATCCCAAACTATTTTAAACATAGATGTAATAGATTTTAACGATATAAATCTAATCTTATTACAAAATATGCAAACTCCCACTCACCTTTTAATTAGCTACAGTTCTCCAGAACTGAATCCATTCCCTCTTTATTTTACTCTCTCTTACTTCAAATACAAAACAACAAAAAGCGTATACATCTATTAAAACTACAGATCTAGGTAAAGGATTTAATCAATTTAAATTAAAGTTTAAATTTTATGAATTTACCTTTATTTCTATTCTGAATTACGTTTATTATTCCCTTCTCTTATTTCTCCACTTATATATTACTCTTAGACATCTAGAAATTATGGAGAAAAGAGAAATGTAGAGCTCCACTTTAGAAAATATGAGAAGTAAGGTGAGAATTAGGCTTGTATTAATAAAGGTTTGGAGTTAACTTGGAGCATTACATTTATCTTACGCAATCTTTATTTTATTAGAGATGCATATCAGAAACTTGGCTTGGAAGATTTTCATTCCATTTACATCGTCCATTTGTTATTCGAAATCCATGATTTAACACATCCACCGATAGACCGCTTATTGTCTATGGCGACTGCTACCGGTCGACCGTTTGGACCCTAAGGCCGACATATGGCTTTTTGGCGTTAATTAAGAAATGTGCGTTGATTTTGTTTGTTTTATTCCTTTATTAAACCACCAATATGATTTTCTTTTTATTATAAAATTCTTAATGTTTAGGTTAACATCAACTGTCCAATTACATTAATTGATGCTAATTAATGTTAGTCAATAATTCTTATTTCCTTAGTTAGATATATAATTATTTTCGATTCTTAAACTTCTAACTTTAATAAGCTTTCCGTTTGAACTTCGATAGCGAAACTTTATATATAAAAATTGATCGTAAAATTGCCATGAAACCATGGTGCAAGTTTCATAGCCAAATTCCGACGTTTGTAAAGGTACTTATTTTCGGTATTTACTATTTACTAAACAATTTCTTTTAAATTAATCATTGTTAAAATCATGGTATGCTACAAGGGCAATAAAGCAATTTAGGTTATGATAGATAGGCTCGCTAAAGTGTGCTTATTTTATCCCTATTAGGAGCAATAGGACCATAGCATCTCTAGTACAAATTTATATTAAGGAGGCGGTCTGACTTCATGAATTCCGATCACCATCATCAATGATAGTGGTTAGCATCGTCAGTGATAGGGACCACTTATTTACAACTGAAATTTTATGGAGAATATGACAACTTTAGGAACCTGGCTAAATCTTAGCACTACTTAGTACCCATAGACAGATTGTGATGCCCCACCTCTGTACCCACGCTAGACAAGAACATTACAGTGAATGCTGTCAACTAGCACGGAGAATAAGGCTGTTGAGGAGCGACCATCTATATAATTGCTTTGTGCGAGTACCGATATACCAGATAAAAATATAACTTTTCATCTCAAGAGCAAATCCGACATACCGACACAAACTCAAAGCTACTACACAGTGGCTATAAAGGTCTTCGGAAACAAATATAGAAATAAACATAACACAAATCAGTCACAGACAATTCATATCACAAAGGCGGAAATAGATAAGAATATTACACATGAAAGTGTATATCAGAGTAGTGGTCAAACGATCCACGATAATACAAAAGAATAGCAACACGTGCTATACACAGGAATACAACTATGAGTCTATATCTCAAGTGTATACAACAAAATAAACTACTAATCTAAGTAGTTTGCCAAAAGTCAGAGTAATGATCCAGGATGAGAAGTCAAGCAGAAGCACCTGTAACATCTCGGTCTGACCAGAGTATTATTTCATAAGAAAATAATAAACGGATCAGTCTAGCTATAAATATCAGATGAAGTGATATATATAATAAGAGATATGACATAAACATATAATAATCACAATGCCAAGCTGTGATAAATAAGTAATTGAAAATCAACAAGATATTAATCAATATAACAATAATCTACTCAAGATAAAAAGGAATGCCATACTCCTAATTTCATTCACCAAGCCAAAATAAATGACATATATCAATGCCCATCGTAAAAGTTGGTGAAACATAAATTCCAGAATTCAACACATGAAATCCAGAAATCACAATCAAAGGGAACAACGACGTCGTACAGCGTGACATCCGATGAACCAAATCACAATCAAAGGGAACAACGACGTCGTACAGCGTGACATCCGATGAACCAAATCACAATCAAAGGGATCAACGACGTCGTACAACGTGACATCCGATGAACCAAATCACAATCAAAGGGAACAACGACGTCGTACAACGAGACATCCGATGAACCAAATCACAATCAAAGGGAACAACGACGTCGTACAACGTGACATCCGATGAACCAAATCACAATCAAAGGGAACAACGACGTCGTACAGCGAGACATCCGATGAACCAAATCATAATCAAAGGGAACAACGACGTCGTACAGCGAGACATCCGATGAACCAAATCACAATCAAAGGGAACAACGACGTCGTACAGCGAGACATCCGATGAACCAGATCACCATAAAAGAACATCGCACAATGCTAGTCTAAAACATAAAAATGATCGTCATGATCACAGAGAAGTGTCAATTACAGTAAGCTAGTAAATATATGAGCTTAGCTTCATGTCCCATAACCACTAGCTTAACTTAAATATTTACGAACAAATTGTATATCTCCACTAGAAAATTGTCACAAGAGTTTCAATCGAACAAGTCCATGAATTAACTGGCGAAGTAAACGCAAGCGTTTCATACCACTTGTTTTACTAAGCCGTTTAATTAGATTTCTCATACGAGTGAGGTAAAGGTTTGTATATACTAATAGATTTGGAAAATGGTTTTATAAACGAGTTTGGTATTGAAAATAGAGTTGAAATCAAAGAGTTTTGATATTTACTACTAGTATAGAAAACCTTTATATTTTAAAGTGACAAATCATAGAATTGATTGTAGAAACAATCAATCATAAAAATTCACATTCGAAGACGTGAATAAAATCCAAAGAAATCGATACCGAATCCATCAAAATGGATATTCCCAAAAATTACGATGAAAATGTCATCAAAGTCCATAATAAATGATAGCAACAAAAAGGAATCAACACGAATCGATTAAAGTTGGAAATATACTCAAAAATAGCCAAAATAGGCAAATTAAACAGTTCCAGACGTCTGGTAGGTGTTCCTAGACGTCTGGCCCTATTATGTGGAAGTATATGTGTTTTCTCCCTTCTATTTTTAATTCCTGGGCCATTTCAGACGTCTGAAATTTTCAACCAGACGTCTGAATTTGATTCCAGACGTCTGGATTTTGTTTCAGACGTTTGGATTTAGGCTCTGCCTTTTCCAGACCCCTTTCCAGACGTCTGGATTTTTCAACCAGACGTCTGGGTTTGGTTTCAGACGTCTGAAATTAATTTCAGACGTCTGAAATCTTCTGCTAGGCAAAAAAACAGCCTAGACCAAAAATGGCAAATCCCGACGGATGCTAAGGATTTATGCCAATCGACAACCCAGCACTATAGGCTCTTCGATGCATCACCAAAAACATGTTCAAACATCAAAGATTGGATTTTAAAGATTTAACTACAAAACACCAAAAATTGAAATATTCACCAAATCAATCCAAACCAAAAGCAAATGAACATAAATAAGTGTTAGGAATTCATACCTAACAACAAAGATAGATATAGACATAGATGTGAGATAAAAATATCACCTTTGAACCCAAATTAATGAAGAAGATGCTATGAAGCAATGGAAAGAACAAGCACTCTTCAATTCCAACTCAACAAGCTTGAATCTAAGCTTAAAAGAGAATCTTTCCCTAAAATAGGTTTAGGAAATTTCGGAAATCAAAAAGAGAATGAGTTGGAGAAGAAGAAGAGGAAGCTTACCAATGGGTTCTCTTAGATTTTGGAGCAAGAACTTGGATTTTGCTATGGAACTAGGGCTTGGAGTTTTAATTCTTTTTCCTCTCCACCATTTTCAATTGGAGCTTGAGTTTGAGGAGTTAGAATGAAGTAATGAAGAGGAGAGGGGGATTGGGACTGAGTTAGTAAGTGGTTAATTGGCTCAGCCCAAACCAAAGCCCAAAGCAAAAAGTAGCAAAATTCAACTTTCTCCAAACATATCGAAGCTTATACTCAAAAAGGTCGTAAACGTCATTTTGAACTCAATGGAGGTGGTCTCGAGTCCTAATTCGACCGTATGCAAAAAGTAGCTTTTCGGACTAAAATCCGACTAACGATAAAATATTTAAATATAAAATCGATAAATATGCGGGTTGTTACAGACTTCCCTCCTTGAAGAAATTGCGTCCTCGCAATACTTAAGAGGAAAATAAGAAGTAACAATCATGGAAGCATATCAACACAAAAGAAAATTGAAATAAGAAGTTCACCATAAAGAGCACGAAAGAGTTAGCAAGAACGGGATCGCTCAACGAATCCTCTAGATTCCCAAGAGTAATCCCTAAGATTTGAGAACCATTGAACTCTCACAAGAAGGACATCTTTATTTCGAAGTCGTTTGAGCTCCGAAGCAATAATTCGAATAGGATGTTGCTCAAAAGTCAAATTTGGTGAAACTTCAATCCCTCAATAACACCGGGCTCAAGAATAAAAACCGAAAACATAAAAGCATTTCCATAGTTAAAAGACGTGGAAAACGTCAAGAATAGAAAAAAGTTGAGCCGGTACAACGGCGTAGTACAATCACGGTACGCCCGAGAAACTAGAAACTCGAATAATTTGGAACACTGACGTAGTACAAAGACTGTACGTCTAGTGAACCACAAAGCCAAGTCATTGATGTAGTGCAAACGGTATATTCAATGAACCAAAAAGCGAAGACATTGATGTAGTACAAACGGTACATCCAATGAATCAAACAGTAAAGTCATTGATGTAGTACAAACGGTGCATCCAATGAATCAAAAGCAAAGACATCGATGTAGTGCAAACGGTACATCCAATGTATCAAACAGCAAAGGCATTGATGTAGTACAAACGGTACATCCAATGAATCAAAGACACTGATGTAGTACAAACGGTACATCCAATGAATCAAAGCCCGAATGATTTCGGAACACCGACGTAGTACAAAAACGGTACGTCCAATGAACCGAAGCCCGAATGATTTCGGAACACCGACGTAGTACAAAAACGGTACGTCCAATGAACCGAACACAATAAAAGAACATCGGACGCAAGCTCATAAAAGAAATGAGATGAAACTCAATAAAATGAAGTACATCAAAACGCCCGATGAACTTGATAAAAAGATAATTTCGTTTAGTCATCAACAAAGAAACAACCCCTTGTTGCTTACGACTAAACGCATTGGCAACACGATTTCCCCTTCGGGAATAAAAAGAATATCAAGATCATAGGAAGCTAGGAACTCGAGTCAACATGCAGTTCCTTAAGAGAACATAAATATTCCAAAGATTTATGATCGAGGTAGAGAACAAATTTCTCATCCAAATATGATGATGCCAAATTCCAAAAGCAAAAACAATAGCCGAGAGCACTAGATCATAAGTGGCATATCTAGTCTCGATAAACTATAATGATTTAGAAGCACAAGTGATAGCACGTTCTCTATGGCAAGAGAATGGCATCCAAACCAATACGACTAGTATCGGTACAAATAGCAAAGTCTTGGTTCCCCTTCAGGAATCACAAGAAAGAATAAGAGTATCGAAAAGAAAGAACTTCTTTTAAATAATTCTCTTCCTCGAAAAGTTAAAACTTTCAAAATTACATTTTTACTTTTATGTAATAATCTTTCTACAAAAATTTACATTTTTACAAGTCAATATATCGTGTCTGATTGTCACATCAAAGTGTTTAGGAAATTCCTATCGATAACGTTGATCAAACGCATCGACCAAAATTCTTAAAGCACTCAACGGGCAATACAATCACAAAATCATCTTTTATAGGATAAATAAATCTCTTAAAAAGTCTTAAGAATATTCTTTTGTTCGTTTCAAGAACAAAAATCCAGTTTTACTTATAAATAAATCTTATGAAAAAGATTTGCAAAATTTTAAATTACTATTTTCATCCAAAATCAATAATTACAAGAATGGTCTCATCGAAATATTCATAGAATATTTGATATATAAAATGGATGAAATAAGATGGACCAATTGAATGACAAAATAAGTCACTCATAAGGATCATAATGAGTGCGGAATGCGGTAAGTGGTGCTAACTTCCGCAACTCGTAGCAAACGAAAACCGGTGGCAAAGTCAAATTGAAAAGACCTTAACACCACACAAAAGATATTGCTTAGGTGAGATCCTAAGGCAAGCTCAAAAATACCAGAAAAATTTTCAAACGATATGATTGAGAGAAATAATACTTTCCTTATCATGCGGGTTTTAAGGAATAAAATGATGCCATCAAATTGGAATCAAAATCACAAAGGAAAAATAGAAATCTGCTTAACAGATTGAAAATGTCAAAGATGAATAGTCCATACGGGACAAAGGATGTGGCCTCATAATAATTAAGCCAATCCTTACAAAAGTAAATTCCGAAGCCTAAGTAAAAATATCGGATCGGAAAGATAAATCACATAAAATAATCCCGACATCAAATAAAAGCGAATTGAGGGTTGCGGATCTACCATCTGGATTCGCAATCCTCAAAGAAGTCATCAAGCCCAAAATATTCAAAGAAAAAGTATCGACAAGTTCTTTTGATATAAAATAGTGAGATGAAACCCATATCAAAAAGAACTCAAATAAGAAGACCACGAAATAAATGTAATCATGGATTAAATGAGAAATACCTTGACCACGAGAAGTGTTACCAGGAGCTTGCACAATATTCAGCTCTCCCTCTCTCCTGCTTTGAAGAATGGGACATGTAGATATAAGATGACCCGAACATTTGCAATAACGGAAAAAGAGAGGTCTCGGACACTCCCTTGCATAGTGGTCTGTTGAACCACAATTGTAGCATTGTCCACTACTAGAGGTAGGAGTCTTTGCTACCGGAGTTTGCTGCTTCCCTTTCTTGATGGGATTGGGGCCTTCGAATTTAATAGGCCTCTTCATGTTGTTGTTGAAGTTCTGTTTGGCATGCACAACTTCAATATCGATTTCTCTATCGTCCTCTTCAAGACGAAGAGCGATATCAATAAGCTGATCAAATGGAACCTCGAGTTTCAAAAGTAATGGCTTCTTGAGGTTCTTATTCAACCCATAGACGAACCTCTGATTTTTGTTCATCGGAGTATTAATATACTCAATCCCGTATTTGGACATAGATTCGAAAGATGCGACATAGTCTGTCACAGAAGATTCACCTTGAACAAGGTCTATGAAACGCCGGGCTAAAGTTACTTTTTCAGCCTCCGGCACAAATTACGATTCGAATCTTTCCCGGAATTGCTCCCAAGTGAGATCCGCTTCAACGATTTCAGAAATTAAAAGCTCATACCAATCTAATGCTCTTTCTTGGAGCATGCTAGAAGCCACTTGGACTCGATGTAGATCAATAAGGTTCATGCGAGAAAAGATGCGATCGCATGATTTGGGCCAAGCTTGAATTTCAATAACACTCTCGGATCCCTTGAATGGCCTTCCACCCAAATCGGTGTAGTCTCTGCACAAGCGTGCAAAACCGGATCTAGGATGAGTAGGCTCTGGATTGGGTCCGACAGCTTGAGCGTTCTTAACAAGATCTAGAAGCTGCTAGGCAGACATAAATACTCCATCCTGGGAAGTAGCACTAGATTGACCGGCGCTGGGACGGCCTGGTCTAACCATTTCTCTTCTTTAAAAAATAAAGAAAGAAGAGGAAAAAGTTACTCTCAAAATAAATATCAAGCAATCTTGATAGATAAAACAAGGAATCATAAAAGAAAGTAGGATAGAACGGTACGAAGACACGAATTAAATCCTAAAGCACGACTCCTAAGATGGACTTAGGATGATGATCCTTGTTATAATATTCCATATTGTTCCGAAGTTTGGCTCCGATACCAAGCTGTGACGCCCCACCTCTATACCCACGCTAGACAAGAACATTACAGTGAATGCTGTCAACTAGCACGGAGAATAAGGCTGTTGAGGAGCGACCATCTGTATAATTGCTTTGTGCGAGTACCGATATACTGGATAAAAATATAACTTTTCATCTCAAGAGGAAATCCGACATACCGACACAAACTCAAAGCTACTACACAGTGGCTATAAAGGTTTTCGGAAACAAATATAGAAATAAACATAACACAAATCAGTCACAGACAATTCATATCACAAAGGCGGAAATAGATATGAATATTACACATGAAAGTGTATATCAGAGTAGTGGTCAAAAGATCCACAATAATACAAAAGAATAGCAACACGTGCTATACACAGGAATACAACTATGAGTCTATATCTCAAGTGTATACAACAAAATAAACTACCAATCTAAGTAGTTTGCCAAAAGTCAGAGTAATGATCCAGGATGAGAAGTCAAGCAGAAGCACCTGTAACATCTCGGTCTGACCCGAGTATTATTTCATAAGAAAATAATAAACGGATCAGTCTAGCTATAAATATCAGATGAAGTGATATATATAATAAGAGATATGACATAAACATATAATAATCACAATGCCAAGCTGTGATAAATAAGTAATTGAAAATCAACGAGAGATTAATCAATATCACAATAATCTACTCAAGATAAAAAGGAATGTCATACTCCTAATTTCATTCACCAAGCCACAGTAAATGACATATATCAATGCCCATCGTAAAAGTTGGTGAAAAATAAATTCCAGAATTCAACACACGAAATCCAGAAATCACAATCAAAGGGAACAACACGTCGTACAGCGTGACATCCGATGAACCAAATCACAATCAAAGGGAACAACGACGTTGTACAACGAGGCATCCGATGAACCAAATCACAATCAAAGGGAACAACGACGTCGTACAGCGTGACATCCGATGAACCAAATCACAATCAAAGGGAACAACGACGTCGTACAACGAGACATCCGATGAACCAAATCACAATCAAAGGGAACAACGACGTCGTACAGCGAGACATCCGATGAACCAAATCACAATCAAAGGGAACAACGACGTCGTACAGCGAGACATCCGATGAACCAGATCACCATAAAAGAACATCGCACAATGCTAGTCTTAAACATAAAAATGATCGTCATGATCAAAGAGAAGTGTCAATTACAGTAAGCTAGTAAATATATGAGCTTAGCTTCATGTCCCATAACCACTAGCTTAACTTAAATATTTACGAACAAATTGTATATCTCCACTAGAAAATTGTCACAAGAGTTTCAATCGAACAAGTCCAAGAATTAACCGGCGAAGTAAACGCAAGCGTTTCATACCACTTGTTTTACTAAGCCGTTTAATTAGATTTCTCATACGAGTGAGGTAAAGGTTTGTATATACTAATAGATTTGGAAAATGGTTTTATGAACGAGTTCGGTATTGAAAATAGAGTTGAAATCGTTTTGAGGAAAGGGTTTTGATATTTACTACTAGTATAGAAAACCTTTATTTTTTAAAGTGACAAATCATAGAATTGATTGTAGAAATAATCAATCATAAAAATTCACATTCGAAGACGTGAATAAAATCCAAAGAAATCGATACCGAATCCATCAAAATGGATATTCCTAAAAATTACGATGAAAATGTCATCAAAGTCAAAATAAATGATAGCAACAAAAAGGAATCAACACGAATCGATTAAAGTTGGAAATATACTCAAAAATAGCCAAAATAGGCAAATTAAACAGTTCCAAACGTCTGGTAGGTGTTCCCAGACGTCTGGCCCTAGTATCTGGAAGTATATGTGTTTTCTCCCTTCTATTTTTAATTCCTGGGCCATTTCAGACGTCTGAAATTTTCAACCAGACGTCTAAATTTGATTCCAGACGTCTGGATTTTGTTTCAGACGTCTGGATTTAGGCTCTGCCTTTTCCAGACCCCTTTCCAGACGTCTGGATTTTTCAACCAGACGTCTGGATTTGGTTTCAGACGTCTGAATTTCAGACGTCTGAAATCTTCTGCTAGGCAAAAAAACAGCCTAGACCAAAAATGGCAAATCCAAACCAAAATGCGGTCGGACGAGCGACGGATGCTAAGGATTTATGCCAATCGACAACCCAGCACTATAGGCTCTTCGATGCATCACCAAAAACATGTTCAAACATCAAAGATTGGATTTTAAAGATTTAACAACAAAACATCAAAAATTGAAATATTCACCAAATCAATCCGAACCAAAAGCAAATGAACATAAATAAGTGTTAGGAATTCATACCTAACAACAAAGATAGATATAGACATAGATGTGAGATAAAAATCTCACCTTTGAACCCAAATTAATGAAGAAAATGCTATGAAGCAATGGCAAGAACAAGCACTCTTCAATTCCAACTCAACAAGCTTGAATCTAAGCTTAAAAGAGAAACATTCCCTAAATTAGGTTTAGGAAATTTCTGAAATCAAAAAGAGAATGAGTTGGAGAAGAAGAAGTGGAAGCTTACTAATGGCTTCTCTTAGATTTTGGAGCAAGAACTTGGATTTTTCTATGGAACTAGGGCTTGGAGTTTTAATTCTTTTTCCTCTCCACCATTTTCAATTGGAGCTTGAGTTTGAGGAGTTAGAATGAAGTAATGAAGAGGAGAGGGGGATTGGGACTGAGTTAGTAAGTGGTTAATTGGCTCAGCCCAAACCAAAGCCCAAAGCAAAAAGTAGCAAAATTCAACTTTCTCCAAACATATCGAAGCTTATACTCAAAAAGGTCGCAAACGTCATTTTGAACTCAATGGAGGTGGTTTCGAGTCCTAATTCGACCGTATGCAAAAAGTAGCTTTTCGGACTAAAATCCGACTAACGATAAAATATTTAAATAAAATATTTAAATATAAAATCGATAAATATGCGGGTTGTTACACAGATGGTTAAACAGAAAGGGTAAATAGTATCTTAGAGGACTTGTTGAGAGCTGGCATTATGGACTTTGGAGGACGGTTGGAGCATCAATTACCTTTGTTTGAATTCCTGTGTAATAATAGTCACCGAGCAAAGATTAGTATGGCAATATATGAAGCATTTTATGGGAGGCCATGTAAATTGCCAAATAACTGGTGGAGAACCACCGAAAAAATCCTACTTGGACCAGATTTAACTTTTTGGGCTTTGATAAAGGTTGAATCGATTAGGCAAGGAATGAAAGAAGCACAAGATCGCTAGAAATCCAATGCTGACAAGCGAAGAAAAGAGTTAGAGTTTGAAGTAGGGGACAAGATGTTTGTCGAAGTATTCTTGCTTAGGGAAGTCATGAGATTTGGGAAGGCGAGAATGACACCAAGATTATAACACCCCACACCCCTTAGTACACCCAAAATGGCAAACTAAAAGATGTGTTGCTTTATAGGTATGGATAAAAACTTGTAGAGATTAAGATTCATAAGACAAAATAAATAAAACAGCAGAAACATTTAAAAACATTAACTTATTATTCAAAACCAACTTCATAAAGTAGAGTCATGAAACCAAATACAAGGTGTAACAAAATAACAAATACATGTCGTATGAAAACCATATTCTCAGTCATAATATCAGAGTACAGAACAAACCTCCCTCTCAAAGAAAAGTACAAGTATATCAAATGAAATAGAAACTGAAAAAGAGGAAATAGAGTACATGAAGAAAGATCTCCACAACTTAACCTCTAATAGGGTCCAAAATCAACTATCCCTGCCTTTACTGGCCTATGGAGGGATAAGGGGAAAATAGTGGAGTGGGTTAGACTAAAAGTCTGTTGAATGAATGTGATCACTAGTATTCTTAAGTAGGGTAAAGGTAATAGACTGTGCAACGACTCTAGTATAAAAGTAAGTAAGGAAATATTATGGTTTAACTGTTTTCTTAGACTAATCCAATTAGATTATCTTGATTGTTTGCACTTATATCAAATAATTGTTTTGATTAGGCTGAATTCCCAATCCTACTTTAATTAGGCTGAAGTCCTAATTCTACCCCTTGATCGGCCCTCTACTCTGTTATGCCTACTACGGGATAGTCTCATCATGTGGGTCCCATAACAAAAGATACCAGTGCCATGGAAGACACCTACTAAGTGCTTTGGAACTCAATGAATTATATCCCCGCACCGAGGTCGCATGCTCGACCACCGGTAGGTTCGTGCTATCTATTGCTCCCCCTATGGACCTCTTATTTACCATGTTTTGTAACTCAATAGCGAATTATATCCCCGCACCTCTTATTTACTCTAGCATAAGCATGCCCTTGCCTCAACCATCCTATAGTGAGACCGTCTGTGTCTATTAAAAATAAGGGAATGCTAATGGTACTGGTCCTTGCCAAACAAAATCTAGCCGCGCCCCTTGTCCAAATCCCCATGATCTGAACTTTTAATTATTGACCTCTTATTTACCCCTACTCTAGCATAAGCATGCCCTAGCCTCACCTAATCTATTATGAGACCTAGCTGAAAAAGGTAATGCTGTCGGTACGGGTCTTACCACTATCTTTGCTTGTTAATTTAGTATAAACTTGTCTAAATAAGCCTCTGGTGTTATTCTTGCTATCATTGCTTATTAATTTATTCTAAGTCTCAAGAATAAGCCTTTTCTTTTCTGTCTCTAATTATAATCTATGTTATAATTATTCTTATTAACTTAGCCCAAGGTCTAAGCCTAAAAATATGCTACTTCCTCTATTTACTCTTTTTAATCATAATTATACGTTATAATTAATCTTGCAAATATCTTAAATTTGCCTATTTCAGTCCAAGTCCAATTTATTACAGTCTTCTTATTTTACATCTCATTTTCTGCAAAACTAGTGTTCTTATTATTTAGTCCATATTCATAATTATTCCATTCTATTTATTCCATTCGCGTAAAAAGGAAATTATAAAGAAACTTATAATTACAAAGGAAATCTCAAACGTAGAATAGATGTAAATAAAATGTAAATAATAGTAAATAACTATAAATACTGTAAATAATTAGAAAAGCTATAATTAACAGTAAATAATTGCAAATAACTGAAAAAGAATAGCTAAAAGAAAATAGAATGAAAACAAGTCCAAAACTGAAAATAAACTAGTAAAAAGGTTATCCCAAAATTGTAGAAAAACTACAACTATTGAAATCCCTATTATTTTAAGTTACTTGAGAATCTAAAATAATTACTAAACACTCACCTGAAACAAAAGCTAGAATCCCATTTATAGCAGCCAAAATTCTCTAGAAATCCCCTCTAATTTTTAAAATCTCCATTTCTTATTTGAATGTATATATAATATAATTTAATTTTATAAATGAAGAATGTAGGTAAATATTTAAGTGAGAAATGGAAGCTTGGTTCCATTCGAAGTTCTTCTTTCCCTTCTTTACCATCTCAAAGAATGGTATACATTTGTTGGCTGCTTTTGAGATGAATCAGTTCAGTGCTGCAATTTTTCCATTCAAGCTTTGTAACTCCTTCGTGTTTCTCGGGGCCTAAACTTCCCGCAAAGCAGTAATCTGTTCAGGATATGCTTCGATGGCTCTGGCGTTTACAATGAATCCTAAGAACTTTCTAGAGGCTACCCCAATGTGGAATTTGAGTGGATTAAGTTCCAATCATATTTGCAGAGTAATTCAAACATCTTAGCGAGGTAGCTCAAGTGATTTGCAACTATGCGCGATTTAACCAACATATCGTCTACATAAACTTTCATTGTCTTCTCGATCTACCGTTTAAACATGGTGTTCACCTATTGTTGGTAGGTTGTCCCATCATTCTTTAAGACCAATGGCATTACTTTGTAGTAGTGTAATCCTAATAAGTAATGAAACTGTTATTTCCTGGTTGGGTTCTTGTGACAAACGGTATTTTCGACTTTCGAAAATCGACATTAATACGTCCACTGTATCAACTGCCGGGAAATCGAAGGCCGAAAAACCGAACTCCTAGGGTTTAAGAAGAGGAAAAAGATAGAAGAAGTAAGAAAGAAGAAGCAACAGAACAACATCAGAATCTCACAATCGCAGCGGAATAATGTATAATAGATAATTGAATAATCTTTAAATCAAAAGAACTGTATCAGTTATTACATTATATCACATTACATTACATTATCAAAGTTTACAACAACAAACAGCGGAAAAGAAATACTATATACTAGTTGATACGCCTTGCCATCCAGCTTGCTCCAGATCTCCACAACAACTCCTGAATTCCAGAATAACCTGATAACCTAACTCTAGGCTGCCCGTGTGGAAAATGATGGGCGCCCAGCGTTTAGGAAGGGAACAATAAACTCCACGTCAGTCATGAGACTAGTGTGAGAAGCTAAAACAGTTTATCTATACAAGCAAACAAAGAAATATTTTAAAATAGATCCGCAATGCTTTTGGAAAATGAAACTACCATAAGGCCTCCCGCACACACACTTAATGCAAATGCAGAATCAGAGAAGATTTCTCCTTATGATAGTCAAACATGCTTGATACACAAATTTCTTTGATATTATTACTATAAGTGCAAAGTGTAGGAAAACATTTCGAAAGTATAATATAAATCTTAGCCAACATAGATATTTCGTAATATGCCTACTATAGCTACCATCTAAATAGTGGTGACAACCATAAGTAAATGGCAGGTTCCACAACTAAAACCGTACAAGTTGCGTATTGGAGTTTGGATTTCCAACAAATGGTCAGGCCAAAGAACTTCCCATTGCCACATGGGTACGGCTCTTGAAAGACGCCTCGAGAACCTAACCGGATCTCTGCCAACACAAGGCCGGGTAACCTCTAGCTAGGTAACTACTAACACAAGTATGCCATCCCCCGGTCGTAACCAACCTTTATCCCGAGATTCACCAACAACCATAAAGAAATAAATTTGCAGCAACCACATAGGTTAAGTATTAGGGCGCCATACCGTAATACCACCTCTATCCAGAAAGAAATGAACATACCCTATGAGGGCGCTACCCCCAAATAACCTTGCTACATTCTTCCTGTTTTGACCATTTCCGGGGTGTGAGGTCCGACGAAGTCTCGTCCACAAATCTACGCTTTTCATAAAAGGCACGCTTTGATCAACAAATGATCAGTAGCACTCAGCATGCCACATTACCAAATTGGGAATATATCACTAGTAACCATCAACTACATAAACTCTAAGCTCGTACGTCTTAGAGAAGTGTGTTAAGCTAAGAGAATAAATTCTCTGCCACCAACAGAAATGTATCTGATAGAAACCAGCTTTACGTCTCAAATTGTAACGTCAGACACACAATCCATACAAGTCTGTTCCGGGATCAAACGAAATCGAAGGCACTTCCAAAGAAGCTGTAAAGACCCGTAAGTCCGTACTCCTTGAATAGACACTAATCTCCTTTGTTTAATTCAAGATGAACGAAAATACGAACCCTTAGGGGTTTTAAAAAGATTTTTAGAAAAGAAAACGAAAGAAGAGAGGGAAGAAAAAGAAAAGAAGAAAAGAAAATAGATAATAGATAATAGAGGGAAGAGAAAACAGAAGATAGAAATTTTTCTAAATAGAAGAAAAAGAGAATAGAGGAAAAATAGAACGGAACAGAAAACAACATCAGAATCTCACAATTCGCAGCGGAACAACATATAATAATAAATGAATAATCTTTAAACAAAGAACTATATCAGTTATTACATTTTATTTCATTACATCATATCATCATCAGAGTGTACAACAATATACAACAAACAGTGCAGTGGAAAAAGAAATACTATATAAACTAGTAATACGCCATGCCATCCAGCTTGCCTCCAGCAATTCCAGAATGTCCAGAATATCCTGATAAACCTTACTCTTGACTGCCCGTGTTGAAATTGGTGGGCACCCAGAGTTTAGGAAGGAAAACAATAAACTCCAAGTCAGTCATGTGACTGGTGTGAGAACTCAAAACAGTTTATTTATCTTTAAAATCAAAATAGAGGAATATTTTTAATCAATTCGCAATGCTTTTAAAAATGAGACTACCATAAGACCTCCTGCCACACACATAATGCCAACGCAGACTTGGAGAAGATTTCTCCTTATGATAGTCAAACATGCTTGATACGCATTTAAAAGAACATTTCATATTATTATTAGTGCATAGTGTAGGAAGAAATTCATTTCGAAAGTAGAATATAAATCTTAGCCAGCATAGGTACCATTATATTATGCCTACTATAGCTACTTCCTGAGGAAGCAGGTTCTATAACTAATACCGTACAAGTTTCGTATTGTTTCTTTGGATTTCCAACAAATGGTCAGGCCAAGGAACTTCCCATTGCCACATGAGAATGCCTCTGGAAAGACATCCCCGAGAACCAAACCGGAACTCTGCCAACACAAGGCCGGGTTACCCCTAACTGGGTAACTACTGACACGAGCACGCCATTCCCCGATCGTAAACGACCTTTCTCACGGGATCCCGAAAACCAACAACCACAAAGTAATAAATTCGTAGTAACCACATAGGTTAAATATCTGGGCTGCATACCATGATACCACCTCTATCCAGAAGGAAATGTACATACCCTAAAGGGTGCTACCTCTCATAACCTTGCCGCATCTTTCCTGTTTTGACCATTTCCGGAGTGTGAGGTTCGACGAAGTCACGTCCACAAAAACATACTTTATACAAAAGCCATGCTTTGGGTCAACAAATGATCAACACAATGATCACCAAGATAGACGATCAAATAAACGATCCTATCACAATAATCAACACAATGATCATTTCAGCAACACTCAGCATGTCACATTACCAAATTGGGAATATATCGCTGATAACATCAACTATATAACCTCTGAGCTCGTACGTCTCAGAGAAGGGTGTTAAGCTAAAAGAATAAATTCTCCGCCACCAACAGAAATATATTTGAAAGAAATCGGCTTTATATCTCAACTTGTAATGTCAGACATACAATCCATACAAGTTTGTTCCGGGCTCGAACAAAACCGAAGGCACTTACAAAGAAGTCCTTGCAATCCGGATATTCACAATCCTGATCGGATTCACCATCACATATGGAGAACTCTATACCGGAGCAACTCGGTGCAGAGTAAATCGACAGGTCATCCTATCGCTCTCGCAAATACCGGGTCTTCAACACCGATCTTCAAATGCAATTCATAACGACGTATCACATATTCGGAATGGGTTATACGACCCCATGGTCCTTTCCCGGTTAACCCGAATAGTGAGCGCTTATTCAAAAATAAGTGTAGCATTCACATTCAAACAAATCACATCAAATACCCATTCAAAGGGAAATATTGATAGTCGGTTATTGAACTATCAATGGATATGCACACATCACCAGTTTCCAAATAATTTTCCAAATTATTTATTTCACAAAATATCTTTACAAGATATATAATTTCACACTTCAAAAATAAATCAATATTTATTTTTAAACCAATTCCACTTTCTTTTATAAATTCAATGGTGAATTTACATTCCAAAGTATTAATGAATATACGACTTCAATTCGATTTATAATATTCATTTTCAATTTATCTTCAAAAAGATAAATTCTCAAAGTATTCACTTTATATTGGAAAACATTTCCATACTTATTAAATAAGTAATTCATGAATTTTATTTATTTTCAATACTTAGAAAATATTTAATATACTCTAATCGAAATTAAGTATATATTTCATTCTTTAAGGAAATCATTCTCTTAAACATATTTATTTGGGCCAAAACGAATGTTACGTAAAACATCGTTACGACAACCCAAATTCACTAGTATAGGGATTCGAAATTAAAATAGATATATAAATCCCAATACTATACAAAACATTTCCTTTCGGAAATCATTTACTATAACAACAGTGTTATAGTCCATTATTTCCTTTTATTTCTCGAAAACGTCTATTTCAACAATTAATGTTGAAATCTATGGTTTCGAATCTCAACACAATTAAAACTTCGTTAGATCGTTTTAATTCTATTTAAAACATCACATCTAAAACAATTTCTTTAACATAATATTCACTATTCAAAAACGTGAATATTCTTTGTTAACAAATTTCATCCTTTTATTCATTTTAATTCAAAGGATTATTCACTATTCAAAAATGTGAATATAACTCCATTAATAGGTTTCAACAAATTTTCTTGTCAAAATAAGTCGTTTGCGAATTTATAAAACAACGTTTATAAATTCCATTTCTATTTATTTATAAAAACTTACTTTTTATAAATTCTTCTATTAACCTATTCCAGTTTATAACTCAATTATAAACTAAAAGTTCATATTATAAGTTAAATACTTATAAAACGATTATTTTACAAAGATCGTTCTTTTAAACTTCCCAAATTATAAATCTTATAACTTATAAGATTCAATTATTTATCCGAAATTCATTCTTTCAATGACTTTATAAATTTTATAAACCTACTGTTTATAAAATTCCATTTATAACTTCACTATTTAAAATTCTATAAATTTCATTTATTTATGAAATTCATTTTCACTTCACTCAAACACTTATAAAAACTCGTTTTAAAATGTCCATATTTCAATTTATAAATATCCATTTATAAATCTCTTAATATAATTCAGTTTATATTATTCTTTTAAAACTTCTTTAATCTCCTTTATTATTTCACCTTTTTGATCCATAAAATAATTAAATTTTATAAAATCCTATATTTAAACTTTTCACAATAATTCTAAAATTCCGATTAAACTATTTTATAAATCGTTAGCATCATATTCTCAAAAATCAGTTTTTAACTATTTTTACTCATAAATCATAATTTTTATAACTTTAAAAATTATAACGTTTATTTATTTAAAATGGATCAATTCCAAAATATAGTATATTCTCAAAAAAATCACTTTATAAATCATTTTAAAATTCCAAAACTTGGTCCAATGATGCTACACACCAAATAGTCAATTACGACTACAACGATATCATATATCGATATGATAATCCATCAAATATCAAAATATCTGAAATCAAATAAAAACTGTTGAGGAATCCAGTTGGATCCCTCCAACCTGTTTTCCTGCATCCACAAACATTAGCACAATACCAATTTCGCTCCAGTACGAAATTATCGCGGTATATGTTCTTATTAAATATTATCCGCTTAATAACGGCGTAATAGGGTCTCATCCGCTAAACAAAAAATGCGGGGAATCAACAACTGCAATATATACATATGCCAATATATATATATATTGATATTATTTATAATACCAATTTCACTGTTTATGAAATATTCGCGGTATATGTTTTTAATAAATAACATCCGCTTACTAACGGCGTATAATGTCTATTTTAACAATCAATAGATATCAATCAACATTTAAACATGCATTCAAATATTTTAAATCGAACTATTTAAAATAAAATCGAAACTGATTCGATTGAGTGAGAAGTTCTCACCTTGGTTTTAATTTCCGTTTTAGCGATTTATTTCGAATACGTTTAATTTTACCCAAAATTCTCACTAACTCCAAACGACTCCAAACCAACTCCATCGCGTAGTGCTCGTCCATACGATTCCAACGCAACTGAGTTTGCATTTTTTTGACCTCGTATGAAAAAGTTATGAATTTTTGAAGTTTACACGTATTTAAACAAACTAATTTCAACAATAACTTAAATATTTTAAACCCACACAAATCTGGGCCGTAGGATCTTGCTCCAACCTGATCACAGCCCTTGCACGCAACTGCCTCTTCCACGTTCTCCTTCCCAGTAACAAACACGCACACAAAACCCAACTCCATCCATACTAGGGTTAATTATTGCATCGCCTACGTCGCACTTGAACTCGATCAGGGACTTGCAACTTCTAGCTCACCTCCTCCACCATGTTCGGCCTGAACCCTGGCCAACTCGGCCTCATATGCTGCCTTGGAATGTGTGCGTGACCTGAAGCATACGGCCCCCCTTAGCTCCCTCTTCGCGACACCATATTCGATCATAACCGTTGAATCTCTAGCTCTCATCGCCCTCTTCAATTCTCTAGTTGAAACCTAAGGCTAATTGTCGACGGATTTGGAGTAATCGAGGGAGGAAGGAGAAGCATTCTCAGCCTTTGGTTTTGTATATGGCGGCTAGGGTTTAGATATTATTATTTTTTTTATTTGTGAGGGTTGTGGTGCTATTTATAAAGAAAAATCGAACACTATTCATCCCGGAAATTCCGAACTCCGATTTACGCACCGTAACTAGCGTTTCTAGGGTTTACCCCGCGTTCCGGACACAATGGAACAGGTTTCGAAAGCTAATTCGGAAGTACGTGTGAGTTATGGCTGTAAACGCTCAATTTGAATTAAACCGATTTAAGTCGATTTCTAGGCGTTTTAATTTGTACAGGACAAACGGTAAATCCAATTGACTTGAAATTTGAAACCTTACAATAATATCACATTACGGATCCGATGAAACTGGTTTCATCGAAATCTGAGACTTTTTGAAAAATGGCTATTTTAACTCGCCAAATTTAAATTAAAAAATAAATCGATGCGTTTCGAGCTGCCACGATCAAACGATAGCTCCAATTGACACGAAATTTGAAATCCGGTAATAACTAACTATTACGGATCCAATGGAACTGGTTTCGTTCAATTCTGAGACTGTTCAAAAATTGACTATTTTCACTAGTCGATTTTAATATTAAAATATTCAATTTTCACAAATTAACTTTTAATTCGATTTTAAAAGTTCTAAAATATCATTCTAACTCTAACATGATAAAATAAAATTTTACAAATCATTTTCAATCATATTTAACTATATTTTCAATTATTTCCAAAATTTAACGTATTAAATTATTGATTTAATTATCCAATTAAATCCAATAATTATAATAAAAATTTATTTGACTTATAAATTCACTTATTAATATTTAAAATTAATTAAATATTCAAATTTTAATTACTAAAAATTCTGGGTCGTTACAATCTTCCCCACTTAAAAGAATTTCGTCCTCGAAATTATCAAGTAAGAAAAGTTATATAATCTATTAATTTTCCCAAAACAAATTTAAACTTCTTTACAATACTTTACTAAGTTTTCAAATCATACTTAGTTATCTTTTCAAAAACAATTACTATTGTTTAACTTTCAATTCCAAAATCAAAGTTAAAGTTTTCAAAAAAAAATTTCCAATTTTCTCAAAATTTTTCTAACGCCTTAAATTTTCGGAAAAATTCGCCATAGTCTCCTTTGCGCGGCTCGATCCGAAAAAAAAAATGACAGTATATATATCACAAATATACATCTCATCAAGTAATGAGGCATCCCGCAGGGAAAAGAGTGTAAAAGTACGGTATGTAATCCGAGATATGTACCTTATATTTTATTAGCAAGCATATACGGCTAATATAGCGCAAAAGCGAGCTCCAAATGCGAAGCAAACGCGATTCGCACCTACTAATTACTCAACAATCAACATGAGAAACATGCATGTAGAAAATAGTATCGATATACAACATATAGCAACACAATAACTATATATGCCAACATAGCAAATGAAATAAAATAACAAATGCAAACATCATCCAACTATCATCCAACTAACATCCATAACCAATAAATATTCATTTATATTCTCATTAATATTCAATGAATTGGTTTTCAATTTAATCACATTTGATTCATTTACATTGGGTTTACTAACATTCATTTTCAATTTGCTTATATTCACTAATTCATATTCAAGTTGGTTCACTTCCAATTTAAATTCAATTCTATTTAAGTTTCACTTAACTTCCAATTGAATTTCAATTACTTTAGCTTTCAATTTTATTAAATCAATTTCATTAACACTTAATGAATTATATACAATCACTCAACTAACAATCATATAACAACCAATGTATATTAATTACAACCAAATTCCTTTGCTTATATTCATTCAATTTGGCTTAACACCATCACTTAACTTTATTAATTTACTTTGATACTAATATCAACTTCATTCAACATCTCTTAAATTATACTTCATTTACAAACATCACTTTGTTTTACTTAACTTAATTCCCACTTGTAAATAAATTCAGATTTCAATTCTAAAGTAAATTTCCATTTAATCTTTAAATTCACTTTTATTTACAACTCATTTATAAATTTATTCATATAGTTTCACTTCTTATATATATAAGTTTATTTCACAATTGTAAATCACTTTAATTATAATTCAATTCTTATAATTTTTTTTATTTATACAATAATTCTTTTATTTAGATTATTCAAACAACTAAACAATCAACTTATATACACTTTAATAATTCTGAAAAATTATTCCTTTACATATAAAAATATAATCAAGTAAAATTATTTCATTTACCCAATTTAAAACAATACTGTGCTGAATTGTTCTATTCAAGTGTTTAGAAACCCCTTCGATTCAGTTTCGAAGCTGCGCCGACGAAGGTTCATATACCACTCAACAAACCAATCATCACAATATAAAACAATTTCATATTCACTAACAAATACGCTCTCATAGCTATTATTACACTCAACTCATTCTAGAGTACTTCTGACTCTATCTCTAATGAGTAATACCCAACAGAACCATGGTTGTCGCTTAACCATAAGCTCTGATACCAACTGTAAAGACCCGTAAGTCCGTACTCCTTGAATAGACACTAATCTCCTTTGTTTAATTCAAGATGAACGAAAATACGAACCCTTAGGGGTTTTAAAAAGATTTTTAGAAAAGAAAAAGAAAGAAGAGAGGGAAGAAAAAGAAAAGAAGAAAAGAAAATAGATAATAGATAATAGAGGGAAGAGAAAACAGAAGATAGAAATTTTTTTAAATAGAAGAAAAAGAGAATAGAGGAAAAATAGAACGGAACAGAAAACAACATCAGAATCTCACAATTCGCAGCGGAACAACATATAATAATAAATGAATAATCTTTAAACAAAGAACTATATCAGTTATTACATTTCATTTCATTACATCATATCATCATCAGAGTGTACAACAATATACAACAAACAGTGCAGCGGAAAAAGAAATACTATATAAACTAGTAATACGCCATGCCATCCAGCTTGCCTCCAGCAATTCCAGAATGTCCAGAATATCCTGATAAACCTTACTCTTGACTGCCCGTGTTGAAATTGGTGGGCACCCAGAGTTTAGGAAGGAAAACAATAAACTCCAAGTCAGTCATGTGACTGGTGTGAGAACTCAAAACAGTTTATTTATCTTTAAAATCAAAATAGAGGAATATTTTTAATCAATTCGCAATGCTTTTAAAAATGAGACTACCATAAGACCTCCTGCCACACACACAATGCCAACGCAGACTTGGAGAAGATTTCTCCTTATGATAGTCAAACATGCTTGATACGCATTTAAAAGAACATTTCATATTATTATTAGTGCATAGTGTAGGAAGAAATTCATTTCGAAAGTAGAATATAAATCTTAGCCAGCATAGGTACCATTATATTATGCCTACTATAACTACTTCCTGAGGAAGCAGGTTCTACAACTAATACCGTACAAGTTTCGTATTGTTTCTTTGGATTTCCAACAAATGGTCAGGCCAAGGAACTTCCCATTGCCACATGAGAATGCCTCTGGAAAGACATCCCCGAGAACCAAACCGGAACTCTGCCAACACAAGGCCGGGTTACCCCTAACCGGGTAACTACTGACACGAGCACGCCATTCCCCGATCGTAAACGACCTTTCTCATGGGATCCCGAAAACCAACAACCACAAAGTAATAAATTCGTAGTAACCACATAGGTTAAATATCTGGGCTCCATGCCATGATACCACCTCTATCCAGAAGGAAATGTACATACCCTAAAGGGTGCTACCCCTCATAACCTTGCCGCATCTTTCCTGTTTTGACCATTTCCGGGGTGTGAGGTTCGACGAAGTCACGTCCACAAAAACATACTTTATACAAAAGCCATGCTTTGGGTCAACAAATGATCAACACAATGATCACCAAGATAGACGATCAAATAAACGATCCTATCACAATAATCAACACAATGATCATTTCAGCAACACTCAGCATGTCACATTACCAAATTGGGAATATATCGCTGATAACATCAACTATATAACCTCTGAGCTCGTACGTCTCAGAGAAGGGTGTTAAGCTAAAAGAATAAATTCTCCGCCACCAACAGAAATATATTTGAAAGAAATCGGCTTTATATCTCAACTTGTAATGTCAGACATACAATCCATACAAGTTTGTTCCGGGCTCGAACAAAACCGAAGGCACTTACAAAGAAGTCCTTGCAATCCGGATATTCACAATCCTGATCGGATTCACCATCACATATGGAGAACTCTATACCGGAGCAACTCGGTGCAGAGTAAATCGACAGGTCATCCTATCGCTCTCGCAAATACCGGGTCTTCAACACCGATCTTCAAATGCAATTCATAACGACGTATCACATATTCGGAATGGGTTATACGACCCCATGGTCCTTTCCCGGTTAACCCGAATAGTGAGCGCTTATTCAAAAATAAGTGTAGCATTCACATTCAAACAAATCACATCAAATACCCATTCAAAGGGAAATATTGATAGTCGGTTATTGAACTATCAATGGATATGCACACATCACCAGTTTCCAAATAATTTTCCAAATTATTTATTTCACAAAATATCTTTACAAGATATATAATTTCACACTTCAAAAATAAATCAATATTTATTTTTAAACCAATTCCACTTTCTTTTATAAATTCAATGGTGAATTTACATCCCAAAGTATTAATGAATATACGACTTCAATTCGATTTATAATATTCATTTTCAATTTATCTTCAAAAAGATAAATTCTCAAAGTATTCACTTTATATTGGAAAACATTTCCATAATTATTAAATAAGTAATTCACGAATTTTATTTATTTTCAATACTTAGAAAATATTTAATATACTCTAATCGAAATTAAGTATATATTTCATTCTTTAAGGAAATCATTCTCTTAAACATATTTATTTGGGCCAAAACGAATGTTACGTAAAACATCGTTACGACAACCCAAATTCACTAGTATAGGGATTCGAAATTAAAATAGATATATAAATCCCAATACTATACAAAACATTTTCTTTCGGAAATCATTTACTATAACAATAGTGTTATAGTCCATTATTTCCTTTTATTTCTCGAAAACGTCTATTTCAACAATTAATGTTGAAATCTATGGTTTCGAATCTCAACACAATTAAAACTTCGTTAGATCGTTTTAATTCTATTTAAAACATCACATCTAAAACAATTTCTTTAACATATTATTCACTATTCAAAAACGTGAATATTCTTTGTTAACAAATTTCAGCCTTTTATTCATTTTAATTCAAAGGATTATTCACTATTCAAAAATGTGAACATAACTCCATTAATAGGTTTCAACAAATTTTCTTGTCAAAATAAGTCGTTTGCGAATTTATAAAACAACGTTTATAAATTCCATTTCTATTTATTTATAAAAACTTACTTTTTATAAATTCTTCTATTAACCTATTCCAGTTTATAACTCAATTATAAACTAAAAGTTCATATTATAAGTTAAATACTTATAAAACGATTATTTTACAAAGATCGTTCTTTTAAACTTCCCAAATTATAAATCTTATAACTTATAAGATTCAATTATTTATCCAAAATTCATTCTTTCAATGACTTTATAAATTTTATAAACCTACTGTTTATAAAATTCCATTTATAACTTCACTATTTAAAATTCTATAAATTTCATTTATTTATGAAATTCATTTTCACTTCACTCAAACACTTATAAAAACTCGTTTTAAAATGTCCATATTTCAATTATAAATATCCATTTATAAATCTCTTAATATAATTCAATTTATATTATTATTTTAAAACTTCTTTAATCTCCTTTATTATTTCACCATTTTGATCCATAAAATAATTAAATTTTATTAAATCCTATATTTAAACTTTTCACAATAATTCTAAAATTCCGATTAAACTATTTTATAAATCGTTAGCATCATATTCTCAAAAATTAGTTTTTAACTATTTTTACTCAAAAATCATAATTTTTATAACTTTAAAAATTATAACGTTTATTTATTTAAAATGGATCAATTCCAAAATATAGTATATTCTCAAAAAAATCACTTTATAAATCATTTTAAAATTCCAAAACTTGGTCCAATGATGATACACACCAAATAGTCAATTACGACTACAACGATATCATATATCGATATGATAATCCATCAAATATCAAAATATCTGAAATCAAATAAAAACTGTTGAGGAATCCAGTTGGATCCCTCCAACCTGTTTTCCTGCATCCACAAACATTAGCACAATACCAATTTCGCTCCAGTACGAAATTATCGCGGTATATGTTCTTATTAAATATTATCCGCTTAATAACGGCGTAATAGGGTCTCATCCGCTAAACAAAAAATGCGGGGAATCAACAACTGCAATATATACATATGCCAATATATATATATTGATATTATTTATAATACCAATTTCACTGTTTATGAAATATTCGCGGTATATGTTTTTAATAAATAACATCCGCTTACTAACGGCGTATAATGTCTATTTTAACAATCAATAGATATCAATCAACATTTAAACATGCATTCAAATATTTTAAATCGAACTATTTAAAATAAAATCGAAACTGATTCGATTGAGTGAGAAGTTCTCACCTTGGTTTTAATTTCCGTTTTAGCGATTTATTTCGAATAAAATTAAACGGACGTTTAATTTTACCCAAAATTCTCACTAACTCCAAACGACTCCAAACCATCTCCATCGTGTAGTGCTCGTCCATACGATTCCAACGCAACTGAGTTTGCATTTTTTCGACCTCGTATGAAAAAGTTATGAATTTTTGAAGTTTACACGTATTTAAACAAACTAATTTCAACAATAACTTAAATATTTTAAACCCACACAAATCTGGGCCGTAGGATCTTGCTCCAACCTGATCACAGCCCTTGCACGCAACTGCCTCTTCCACATTCTCCTTCCCAGTAACAAACACGCACACAAAACCCAACTCCATCCATACTAGGGTTAATTATTGCATCGCCTACGTCGCACTTGAACTCGATCAGGGACTTGCAACTTCTAGCTCACCTCCTCCACCATGTTCGGCCTGAACCCTGGCCAACTCGACCTTATATGCTGCCTTGGAATGCGTGCGTGACCTGAAGCATACGGCCCCCCTTAGCTCCCTCTTCGCGACACCATATTCGATCATAACCGTTGAATCTCTAGCTCTCATCGCCCTCTTCAATTCTCTAGTTGAAACCTAAGGCTAATTGTCGACGGATTTGGAGTAATCGAGCGAGGAAGGAGAAGCATTCTCAGCCTTTGGTTCTGTATATGGCGGCTAGGGTTTATTAGGGTTTAGATATTATTATTTTTTTTATTTGTGAGGGTTGTGGTGCTATTTATAAAGAAAAATCGAACACTATTCATCCCGGAAATTCCGAACTCCGATTTACGCGCCGTAACCAGCGTTTCTAGGGTTTACCCCATGTTCCGGACACAATGGAACAGGTTTCGGAAGCTAATTCGGAAGTATGTGCGAGTTATGGCTGTAAACGCTCAATTTGAATTAAACCGATTTAAGTCGATTTCTAGGCGTTTTAATTTGTACAGGACAAACGGTAAATCCAATTGACTTGAAATTTGAAACCTTACAATAATATCACATTACGGATCCGATGAAACTAGTTTCGTCGAAATCCGAGACTTTTTGAAAAATGGCTATTTTAACTCGCCAAATTTAAATTAAAAAAATAAATCGATGCGTTTCGAGCTACCACGATCAAACGATAGCTCCGATTGACACGAAATTTGAAATCCGGTAATAACTAACTATTACGGATCTAGTGGAACTGGTTTCGTTCAATTCTGAGACTGTTCAAAAATTGGCTATTTTCACTAGTCGATTTTAATATTAAAATATTCAATTTTCACAAATTAACTTTTAATTCGATTTTAAAAGTTCTAAAATATCATTCTAACTCTAACATGATAAAATAAAATTTTACAAATCATTTTCAATCATATTTAACTATATTTTCAATTATTTCCAAAATTTAACGTATTAAATTATCGATTTAATTATCCAATTAAATCCAATAATTATAATAAAAATTTATTTGACTTATAAATTCACTTATTAATATTTAAAATTAATTAAATATTCAAATTTTAATTACTAAAAATTCTGGGTCGTTACAGAAGCCCTTGCAAATCCGGATATTCACTAATCACGTCCGGAATTCCTATCACAAAGGGTGATAAAATCTCTATATCGGGGATCAGCGATGCAGAGACATTCGACGACAATCCTTCCGTTTTCAAAAATATTTGGTCTTCAACACCGATCTTCAAATGCTATCCTTTATGACATATCTCTATTCGGAATGGGATTTATGACCCAAAGGTCCTCTCCCGGCTAAACCGAATAACGAGCGCTTATTTTAAAATAAGTGTAGCATTCAAATTGAAGCAAATCACAACAAATACCCATTTAAAGGTAAATATCGATAGTCGGTTATTTAACTATCAAAGCAAACCAACAAATATTCAGCACCATAACAATCACTAGGCCCTTTTATTAATCTTCCATAAATTAAATAACTTGCTAAATATTCACTTCAATTTATCTTTAAAAAAAGATATATTCTCTAAACCATTTCAATTTCTTCATTGGAAAACATTTCCAAATACTAATTTAACAATAAGTAATTCACAGATCTATTTATTTTCAATACTTAGAAAATATTCAATATACTTAAAACACGATTAAGTATGTATTTTATTCTTTTAGGAAAACGTTCTCTTTAAACACATTTATTTGGGTCAGAACAAATGTTGCGTAAAACATCGTTACGACAACCCAAAATCAATAGCATAGGGATTCGAAAATACGATAGATATATAAATCCCAATACTATACAAAAAAACATTTCCTCTCTAAAATCATTTATTATAATACAATGAATGTTGAAATCTATGGTTTCAATCCTTAACACATTTTAAAACAACTTTAAATCATTTTAATTCTACTTAAAAGATCACTTACTAAAACATTTCCTTAGTATATTATTAACCGTCCAAAATCGTGAATATATCTCCTTTAATAAGCTTTCATATTTACTTATCAAATTCAATTAGTTTCGGATTTATAAAACAACGTTTATAAATTCACACACACACACACACACATATATATATACATACACACACACACATATATATATTATAAAAACTTCAACTTATAAAATCCATTAATTAACAAATTCTATTTATGTCTCATTTAAATGAAAAATAATCCAATTTATAAGTTAATTACTTATAAATCTTTTATTTTACAAAATCTATTCATTTTATAACTTCACAATTTATAAATCTATAAATTTCATTCACTTATGAAATCCATTTATACTTCATTTTAACACTTATAAGAACTCGTTTTATAATTCCAATATTTTCATTTATAAATATCAATTTTATAAATCTTTTATATAAACCGTTTATAACAATTCAAAAATCCCAATTTAAACTATTTTACAAATAAATCAATTACTTATTTCAAAAATCACATTTCGGTTATATTTCACAAAAATCATAATTTTTATAACATAAAAAATATAACATTTGTTTATTGAAAATGAATCAATTTCAAAATTCAATAAAATGTATACTTTCTAAAATCATTTGAAAATCCTTTTAAATTCGAAATCGTTACTATAACATTTTTAGAACTCCAAAAATAGGCCCAATGTTGCAACAACACCAATACCTCAACCACGGCATCCAAAACATCATGTATCAATATGATAACAGAATATATCATAAATATCTGTAAATAAATCAATACTGTTGAGGAATCCAGTTGGATCCCTTCAACCTGTTTCCCTGCATGCACAGATGTTAGCACAATACCAATCCCGTTTCATGACGGGATATCGCGTTATATGGGATTTATAAAATATTATCCGCTATTATGCGGTGTAATAGGGTCTCATCCGCTATATAATGCAGGAAATCAACTCCAAGTACATATATAATACCAATTCCACTTCAAGGTGGAATAACGTGGTATATGTGTTTAATAAAATAACCTTCGCTTAATATGCGGCGTATATGGTCTATTTAAATACAATAGATAGCAATTTTATCATCCAAGCATATAATCAAGCAATTTTAAATTTAACTATTTAAAATTTATATCGAAACACAATTCGATTGAGTGAGAAGTTCTCACCTTGCTTCCAATACAGTTGCAGTGTTCTATTTCGAATAAAATTAAACGCGCGTTTAATTTTGCCCAAAATTATCAATAGCCCCAATCGATCCCAATCCAGCTTCATTGCGCGACATCCTATGAACAAGTTACAGCTTTTTAAAGTTTGAACGAATTTATAAATAAATTTACTATTTTCTTTTAAAATTTTAACCCTACTTTTAATCCAGGGCGCACGATCTAGTTGATGAAATCTTGGTCATGCACTGTTGTTCTTCTCCCAGGTTCGTTTATCACGCAAGAAACCCATCTTGCCGCCGACCCTTGTCGAATTTTGTGCCCTACTCCATCGCTTCGACATCGATCACCCATCGGCGTTTGAAGCGCCAAGCCAAGCCTCACCATCGGCCAGCGACCGGCCAAGCTCGATCTTCCAGGGCATTCAAAAACGTGTTTGAACCGTGAATGTTTAAGCTCAAATTGACGATGATCTACCATATGAAATCCAATCATAACCGTTGGATTCAAGGATCTCGTGATGTTCCACAAGTTTCGAGTTGGAAGCATTTGATGATAGTGAGTGGATCGAGAGAGATTAAGGGAAAAAGAAACGAATGATTTCGGCCATTAACTGGAAACTGGCGGCTAGGGTTCTAACCCAAGATTTGTTTGAAAATGGTTATTTTTACTCGTCAATCAAATATTAAAATATTCAATTTCCATAATTTAACTTTTAATTCAATTCTAAAAGTTCTATAACATCATTCTAACTCCAATATGATTTAATACAACTTTACAAATCAATTTTAATCACATTAAACCCAATTTTCAATTGTTTCTGTAATTTCACATATTAAATTATCGATTTAATTATCCAATTAAATCTAGATATTCGAAATATAATTTGTTCAACTTACAAATTTTACTTGTTAATATTTAAAATCAATTAAATATACGAATTTCGAATGACATAAATTCTGGGTCGTTACAAACTTCCCCCCTCAAAAACAAACCGTTCCAACTCGATTTCAGATTCATTTTAATTTCTTAACTTTTCCAAAATCCGATGGTTATACTTTTCTAGTTCAATTCCTACATTTTCATTTCAATATAGAAATTGACTTTTCGTTAACAAACATTTTCAATTTTTTTTTCTAACTCCCAAAATTTACGGAAAATTTTGGCAGAGTCTCCATTGTACGAAGGAGTTTTACAATATCAAAATAGATATAAATATATACATCGACCCACACGGTCGGAAAACAGAAAAACTGTTCATATTTCCTATTTTTATTGCATAGGCGTACCTGTTTAGCATTTTACAGCAAAGCAATTATTTATTAGCATTTTAGCATGACCAAATCCAGCCAACTACAGCCCCGGTACCTGTACTTACACAATTTAAACATGTAAGCGACATATATATAGGAAATTCATTTACATTTCACTAATTTTCAATAGAAAACACATAGGTTTCATAAGCAATGCAATCAAAATAATTCCCATATGTTAAAATTTGTATCGAAACCTTATAAATTGCTTACAACCAATTCACATTAGCTCACTTTCAATTTAAATTCAATTACATAGCTTTCCATTTATCAATTCAATTTCATTAACACTTAATGAATTATATACAATCAACTAACAATCATATAACAACCAAATGATAACCAACATAACCAAATTATTAAATTTACATTCAATTTGTTTTAACACTTTTAATTCCAATTGGTTGATATTAAATTGACTTCCATTCGGTTATTCAATTTTCAATTTACTAGTTTTTAATGAATTAACACTTACATTCATTATTCTATATCAATTCGTTTACATTAGATTGATTAACATTCAATCCCTTTATTAATTCAATTGCTTACATATCTCAAGTTCATATTCATCACTTCACTTTATTAATTGCTTTGATACCAAATGTGACAAACAGGATTTTCGACTTCCGAAAATCGAACTTAATACGTCCATTGTATCAACTGCCGGGCAATCGAAGGCCAGAAAACCGATCCCTTAGGGATTAAGAAGAAGACAAAGATAGAAGAAGTAAGAAAGAAGAAGCAATAGAACAATATCAGAATCTCACAATCGCAGCGGCACAACATATAATAGATAATTGAATAATCTTTAAATCAAAAGAACTGTATCAGTTATTACATTACATCACATCACATTACATTATTAGCGTTTACAACAACAAACAACGGAAAAGAAATACTATATACTAGTTTATACGCCATGCCATCAAGCTTGCTCCTAATCTCCGCAGCAACTCCTGAATTCCAGAATGACCTAATAACCTGACTCTAGGCTGCCCGTGCGGAAAACGATAGGCACCCAGAGTTTAGGATGGGAACAATAAACTCCAGGTTAGTCTTGGGACTGGTGTGAGAAGTTAAAATAGTTTATCTTTACAAGCAAACAAAGAAATATTTTAAAATAGATCCGCAATGCTTTTGGAAAATGAAAATACCATAAGGCCTCCCGCACGCACACACAATGCAAACGCAGAATCGGAGGAGATTTCTCCTTATGATAGTCAAACATGCTTGATACGCAAATTTCTTTGATATTATTACTATAAGTGCAAAGTCTAGGAAAACATTTTGAAAGTATAATATAAATCTTAGCCAACATAGACATTTTGTACTAAGCCTACTATAGCTACCATCTAAACAGTGGTGACCACCATAAGTAAATGGAAGGTTCTACAAATAAAACCATAAAAGGTGCGTATTGGAGTTTGGATTTCCAGCAAATGGTCAAGCCAAGGAACTTCCCATTACCACATGGGTATGCCTCTGGAAAGACGCCCCGAGAACCTTACCGGATCTCTAACAACACAAGGTCGGGTTACCTCTAGCTAGGTAACTACTAACACGAGTATGCCATTCCCCCGTCGTAAGCAACCTTTATCCCGGGATTCACCAACAATCATAAAGAAATAAATTTGCAACAACCACATAGGTTAAGTATCAGGGCTCCATACCATAATACCACCTCTATCCAGAAATAAATGAACATACCCTATGAGGGCACTATCCCCAAATAACCTTGCTGTATTCTTCCTGTTTTGACCATTTCCGGGTGTGAGGTCCGACGAAGTCTCGTCCACAAAGCTACACTTTTCGTAAAAGCCAAGCTTTGATCAACAAATGATCAGTAGCACTCAGCATGCCATGTTACCAAATTGGGAATATATCACTAGTAACCATCAACTACATAACCTCTATGATCGTACGTCTCAGAGAAAGGTGTTAAGCTGAGAGAATAAATTCTCCACCATCAACAAAAATGTATTTGATAGAAACCAGCTTTACATCTCAAATTGTAACGTCAGACACACAATCCATACAAGTCTGTTCCGGTATCGAACGGAATCGAAGGCACTTCCAAAGAAGCCCTTGTAAATCCGGATATTCACTAATCACGTCAGGAATTCCCATCACAAAGGGTGATAAAATCTCTATATCGGGAATCGGCCGATGTAGAGACATTCGACGTTAATCCTTCCATTTTCGAAAATATCCGGTCTTCAACACTGGTTTTCAAATGCTATGCATTACGGCATATCTCTATTCGGAATGAGATTTATGACCCAAAGGTCCTCTCCCGGCTAAATCGAATAACTTGCGATTATTTTAAAATAAGTGTAGCATTCAAATTCAAGAAAATCACAACAAATACCCATTTAAAGGTAAATATTGACAGTCGGTTATTTAACTATCAAAGAAAAACAACAAATATTTAGCACCATAAAAATCACTAGGCCCTTTTATTAATCTTCCATAAATTAAATAACTTGCCAAATATTCACTTCAATTTATCTTTAAGACAAGATATATTCTCTAAACCATTTCAATTTCTACATTGGAAAACATTTCCAAATACTTATTTAACAATAAGTAATTCACAGATCTATTTATTTTCAATACATAGAAAATATTCAATATACTTAAAACACGATTAGTATATATTTTATTCTTTTAGAAAACGTTCTCTTTAAACACATTTATTTGGGTCAAAACGAATGTTGCATAAAACATCGTCACGATAGCCCAAAATCAATAGCATAGGGATTCGAAAATACGATAGATATATAAATCCCAATACTATACAAAAAAAAACATTTCCTTTCGAAAATCATTTACTATAACAACAGTGTTATAGTCCATCTTTTCCTTATTTCTCGAAAATGCCTATTTCGACAATGAATGTTGAAATCTATGGTTTCGATCCTTAACACATTTTGAAACAACTTCAAATCGCTTTAATTCTATTTAAAAGATCACTTCCTAAAACATTTCTTTAATATATAATTCACCGTCCAAGATCGTGAATATATCTCCTTTAATAAGCTTTCATATTTACTTATCAAATTCAATTAGTTTCGGATTTATAAAACAACGTTTATAAATTCACACACACATATATATATTTTATAAAAACTTCAACTTACAAAATCCCTTAATTAACAACTTCTATTTATATCTCACTTAAATGCAAAAAATCCAATTTATAAATTAATTACTTATAAATCTTTTATTTACAAAATCTATTCATTTTATAACTTCACAATTTATAAATCTATAAATTTCATTCACTTATGAAATCCATTTATACTTCATTTTAACACTTATAAAAACTCATTTTATAATTCCAATATTTTAATTTATAAATATCAATTTTATAAATCTTTTATATAAACCATTTATAATAATTCAAAAATCCCAATTTAAACTATTTTACAAATAAATCATCTACTTATGTCAAAAATCACATTTCGGTTATATTTCACAAAAATCATAATTTTTGTAACATAAAAATTATGACGTTTATTTATTTAAAATGAATCAATTCCAAAATTCAATAAAATGTATACATTCAAAAATCACTTGAAAATCCTTTTAAATTCGAAATCGTTGCTTTAACATTTTTAAAACTCCAAAAATAGGCCCAATGTTGCGACGACACCAGTACCTCAACTACAGCATCCAAAACATCATATATCAATATGGTAACAGAATATATCGCAAATATCTATAAATAAATCAATACTATTGAGGAATCCAGTTGGATCCCTCCAACCTGTTTTTCTGCATCCATAGATGTTAGCACAATACTAATCCCGTTTCAAGATGGGATATCGCGGTATATGGGATTTATAAAATATTATCCACTATTATGTGGCGCAATAGGGTCTCATCCGCTATATAATGCGGGAAATCAACTCCAAGTACATATATAATACCAATTCCACTTCAAGGTGGAATATCGCGGTATATGTGTTTAATAAAATAACCTCCGCTTAATATGCAGCGTATAGGGTCTATTTAAATACAACAGATAGCAATTTTATCATCCAAGCATACAATCAAGCAATTTTAAAATTAACTATTTCAAATTTATATCGAAACACAATTCGATTGAGTGAGAAGTTCTAACCTTGCTTCCAATACAGTTGCAGTGTTCTATTTCCAATAAAATTAAATGCGTGTTTAATTTTACCCAAAATTATTACTAGCTCCAGTCGATCCCAATCCAGCTCCATTGCGTAGTATTCGACAATACGAATCCGACGCAAGTCGTTTCGTCAAATTCCGACCTCGTATGAACACGTTTTAGCTTTTTAAAGTTTGAACGAACTTATAAATAAATTTACTATTTTCTTTTAAAATTTTAACCCTACTTTTAATCAAGGACACACGATTTAGTTGATGAAATCTCGGTCGTGCACTGTAGTTCTTCTCCCAGGTTTGTTTATCATGCAAGAAACCCATCTTGCCGCCGACCCTTGTTCGAATTTCGTGTCCTACTCCATCGCTTCTGTAACGACCCAGAATTTTTGATAATTTGAATTTGAGTATTTAATTAATTTTAAATATTAATAAGTGGAATTTTTAAGTCGAATAATTTATTTTTCGAATATTGGGTTTAATGGGATAATTAAATCGATGATTTAATAGTGAAATTCCAAAAATAATTAAATATTGGGTTAAATATGATTGAAAATGATTTGGAAAATTTTATTTTATCATATTAAAGTTATAGAAATGTTTTAGAACTTGTAAAATTGAATTTGGAGCTAATTTGTAAAAATTGAATATTTTAATATTTAATTATCGACTGAAAAATAGCCAATTTTTGAACAGTCTCGGATTTCGACGAAACCAGTTTCATTGGATCCGTAATGTGATATTATTGCAAGATTTCAAATTTCAAGTCAATCGGATTTATCGTTTGTCCGGTACAAGCCAAAACGCCTAGAAATCGCTTAAATCGGTTTAAATTTAAATCGACTGTTTATTGCCGTATCTCACACATACTTCCGAATTAGCTTACGAAACCTGTTCCATTGTGTCCGGAATGCGGAAAAACCTTAGGATCGCCTGGCGGCATGCGTCGTTTGGAGTTCGTTTGCAAAAGTGTCAATTTGGGAATTTTATTATTAAAATAATATTGGTTTATATATATATTTATTCTCAAACCCTAAGTCAAAAAAAAAAAGAAGGAGCCGGCCCTAATAAATTCGATGGCCAGAAAATGTCGCCCTTCCACCTCAAATCCACACCAATCCGTCGACATTTTCCACGAACTTTCTAAACGGAAATCGAAGAGCACGCTGTGAACTACAACTTCAACGGTCGAGATCGAAATTGGAGCAACGAGGAGTGGGCGAGGGGCCCGCGTTCTCTGGAGGCTGCGCACGCAACCCAAGGAGGAGGAGAGGGCCGAGCTCAGTGCCATTCCAGCCGAGCATGGCTCTCGTGTAGGCGGTCGCAATGGAGCGTCCTGATCGAGTTCTAGTTGAGCGAAGTGATGGCAAAATAAAACCCTAGCCATTGAAGTGTTGGGTTCATTAGCATGCAAATTGCCTGGGAAGCATCAGGTTGCGTTCAAGGAAGAAGAAGCGCGTGGGGGATGGGGGCCCCACGTGCGTGATTGTGGTGAGATGTTTTCTTTTTTTTTTGTTTTGTTTTGTTTAAATTTAAAATTCAAAATCGTGTAACTCTAAAACGTGATAACTTTTGCATGCGAGGTCGGATTCGAACGAGGTTTTTTGCGTTGGAATCGTATCGTCGTGCTCTTCGCAACACAACTGGTTTGGAGTCGATTGGAGCTCGTTTGAATTTTGGGTAAAATTAAACGTTCGTTTAATTTTATTCGAAACGAACGCCGAAACCGAAAATAAAATCAAGGTGAGAACTCCTCACTCAATCGAAAGGTTTTGTTTAAAATTTTAAATAGTTAATATTGATTGATAATTGTTGATTGATTGTGGTAGTAGATATAATAGGATATATATTATATATAGCAATATATATATATTGGCATATGTATATATTGGATTTGATTTCCCGCCTCGTATAGCGGATGAGACCCTATTGCGCCGTTATTAAGCGGATATTTTATAAAATCCCATATACCGCGATATTCCACCTTGAAGTGGAATTGGTATTGTGCTAACGTCTGTGGATGCAGGGTAACAGGTTGGAGGGATCCAACTGGATTCCTCACATATTTATTTGTTTATAAATATTATGTTGATTGTTGATAATCATATTGATATATGACACTTATTCCCGTGATTGACCATCTAATGCTGTTGCATCATCGGATTCAAATTTTTAAAAATTTAAAATAACGGTTTTGAATTTAAAAGGGGTTTTAAATCGATTTTTCAAAGAATATGGTTTATTAAAAATTTTGAATTGATTAAATTTTAAAATAAATAGATGGATAAATTTTTATGTTTTAAAAATTTATATCTTTATAAAATATAAATTAAAAGAAATTTTTAACAATAATAGGTTTTTATAAAATAGTTAAATTTGGTTTTTGGGAAGTTATGATTATTAATGGTTTATATAAAGGATTTTATAAATGGATGTTTTTAGATTAAATCATTGGAGTTATAGAATAAATTTATAAAATGCTGAGTTGATGTATAACATGAATTTCATTATAAATCTATAGATATATAATTTGTGAAATTTATAAAAAGAATGGTTATTGGGAAGTGAAGTTTTATAAGTTATTGACTTATAAAAATGAATTTGGGGCATTAAAAAGGGGTTTGTTGAAATTGTTAATAAATGAAGATTTCATTAGTTGAAATTATTATAAACCATGAAGAAATCTTGTAAGTGATAAGATTTTAAATTGGTGAAGTTCAAAGGAACGATTTGGTAAATAAATAATATTATAAGTATTTAACTTACAATATGGCTTTTGGGTATGAAATTGGGTTATGTAAATTGCATCGGATTAATAAAGGGATTTATAAAATTGGGGTTTATAATAGAAATGGAATTTATAAACTATGTTTATAAACTTGAAATCCATCGAATTTGATAAATGGAAATATGGGAATTTGTAAGTGGGCTATATTCACTATTTTGAATATTGAATAGTTTATTAAATAAAATGGGTCTGTCTTTGGGAAAGGAATGTTTTAAATGGAATTTAAAACGAATTAAAGGTGTTTTGCATAGTATTGGATTTATATATACCTATTTTTAATTTCAAATCCATATACTAGTGTTTTTGGGTTATCGTAACGATGTTTTACGCAACATCCGTTTTGACCCAAATAAATGTGAATAAAAGAATGTTTTCTTAAAGAGAATGGAATAAAATACTTAACGGTAACTTAAGTATGTTGAATATTTTCAAAATTGTTGAAAATAAATTGAATTGTGAATTACTTATTTTTAAATAAGTTTAGAAATGATTTTTCAATATGGAATGGAACGTTTTTGTGAATTCACCTTTTAAAGGTAAATTGTAAGCGAATATTTTGAAATCGATTTGAAATCGAATATGAATGGGTATTTGGAATTTAATTCACGTTGGAATTTATAATAGGAAGGGAAATTGGTTTAAAAATAAATGTTGATTTATTTTTAAAGATGGAAATATAATTCACAAATTTGGAGCGTAAAATTTAAAAATAAATCGGTAAGGATTTATATGTGATTTGAAATTTGTTTTCAAATGGTTAAGGTGTGTGATTTGAAATTTGTTTTCAAATGGTTGAGGTGTGTGATTTGAAATTTGTTTTCAAATGGTTAAGGTGTGTGATTTGAAATTTGTTTTCAAATGGTTGAGTTGTGTAATTTGAAATGGGTTTTCAAATGGTTAAGTGTGGAAATTTTATCGTGTAAAGGTGTTTTGGTAAACCAAATAACTTTGGGAAATTATTTGGAAATTGGGTATATATATCTTGTAAAGATATTTTGGGGAATTAAATAATTTTGGAAAATTATTTGGAATCTGATGATGTGGCGCATCTTTATTGATAGTTAAATAACCGACTATCAGTATTTACCCTTGGATGGTATTTGTTGTGATTGTTGTGATTGAATTGCCACACTTATTTATAAAATAAGCGCTCGCTATTCGGTTTAGCCGGGAGAGGACCTTTGTGTCATATATCCCATTCCGAATATGCGATACGTCGTTTGGATTGCATTTGAAGACCGGTGTGAAGACCGGGTATTTGTGAAAACGATAGGATGACCTATCGATTGTCTCCGCATCGTTAGCTACGATATGGAGATTTCCTTTGTGATGGGAAATTTTATCGGGATTGTGAATACCCGGATTGCAAGGGCTTCCTTGGAAGTGCCTTCGGTTCTGTTCGAACCCGGAACAGACTTGTATGGTTACGTGTCTGACATTACATTTTGAGAGATAGAGCAGATTTCTTTCAAATACATTTCTGTTGGTGGCGGAGAATTTATTCTCTTAGCTTAACACCCTTCTCTGAGACGTACGAGCTCAGAGGTTATGTAGTTGAAGGTTATCAGCGATATTTCCCAATCTGGTAATGTGGCATGCTGAGTGCTGCTGTGTGATGATCATTGGTTGGTCATTTGTGATATGATCATTTGTTTGATCATTTATCTTTGTGATTATTGCTTTGGTCATCTGTGGACCCAAAGCATGGCTTTGTTGCACAAAGCGTAGCTTTGTGGACGAGACTTTGTCAGGACCTCACTCCCCGGAAATGGTCGAAACAGGAATATGCGGCAAGGTTATGAGGGTCGCGCCCTTTAGGGTATGTCATTTCCTTCTGGAAAAGGGTGGTATCATGGTATGGAGCCCAGATGCTTACTCATGTTGATACACTATATCTATTACTGTGTGGTGTTGTTGCGAGCGCTCGGATAAAGGTCCCAAAGGACCGGGGGATGACATATTCGTGTAGTAGTTACCTAGTTACAGAGGTAACCCGGCCTTGTGTTGGCAGAGATCTAACCGTAACGTTAGTTCTCGGGACGTCCCGCCAGAGGCGATCCCATGTGGCAGTAGGAAGTTCCTTAGCCTGACCATTTGTTGGAAATCCATTCATCCAATACGTGCCTTGTACGGTTTTAGTTGTAGAACCTGCCATTTAACATGGCAGCTATAGTAGGCATAGCATCATGGTACCTATGCTGGCTAGGATTTATATTATACTTTCGAAATATTTTCCACTATGCACTAGTAATAATATCAAAGAATTTTTCTCGTAGTAAGCATGTTTGACTATCATAAGGAGAAATCTCCCCCATGTGTGCGTTTGCATTGTGTGTGTGCCGGGAGGCCTTATGGTAGTTTCATTTTCCAAAAAGCATTGCGGATTTCAAAATTTAAATTTTCTTGTTGCTTGTTTAAAGATAAACTGTTTTGAGTTCTCACACCAGTCCCATGACTGACCTGGAGTTTATTGTTCCTTTCCTAAACTCTGGGTGCCCACTATTTTCCACACGGGCAGTCTAGAGTTAGGTTATCAGGTTATTCTGGATTCGAGAGTTGCTGTGCAGATTTGGAGGCGTGCTTGGATAGCGTAGTCTATTATCTATTGTATATAGTATTCTTTCCGCTGATTTATTGTTGTACACTCTGATGATGTGATGTAATGTGATGTATGTGTAAAATGTATAGTTCTTTTGTTTTAATGATATTCATTTATCTATTATATGTTGTTCCGCTGCGATTGTGAGATTCTGATATTGTCTTCATATTTCTGTTGGTTGTTTCTGTTTCTTCTCTCTTTCTCTCTTCTTCTACCTCTTTCTTCTTCTTAAACCCTAACGGTTCGATTTTTCGGCAACGAAAAATCGCGATCGTTACAGCTTCGACATCGATCACCCACCGGCGTTTGAAGCGCCTAGCCAAGCCTCACCATCGGTCAGCGACCTGCCAAGCTCGGTCGTGCTAGGGCGTTGAAAAACATGTTTGAACCATGAATGTTTAAGCTCGAATTGACGACGATCTACCATATGAAATCCAATCATAACCGTTGGATTCGAGGATCTCGTGATGTTCTACAAGTTTCGAGTTAGAAGCATTTGATGATAGTGAGTGGATCGAGAGAGATTAAAGGAAAAAGAAACGAATGATTTCGGCTTAACTGGAAACTGGCTGCTAGGGTTGTAACCCTAGATTTGTTTGAAAAATGGCTATTTTTACTCGGCAATTAAATATTAAAATATTCAATTTCCATAATTTAACTATTAATTCAATTTTATAAGTTCTATAACATCATTCTAACTCCAATATGATTTAATATAACTTTACAAATCAATTTTAACCGCATTAAACCCAATTTTCAATTATTTCTGTAATTTCACATATTAAATTATCGATTTAATTATCCAATTTAATCTAGATATTCGAAATATAATTTATTCGACTTACAAATTTTACTTGTTAATATTTAAAATCAATTAAATATACGAATTTCGAATGACAGAAATTCTGTGTCGCTACAGTTCTTGCATCATGATCTGGTTGTACCTCGAGTAAGCATTCATAAATGATAGTAGTTCATGTCCTGCTTTCTCGTCCACAAGTTGGTCGATTCTTGGCAGAGGAAAACTGTCTTTTGGGCAAGCTTTGTTTAGGTCTGAATAGTCGATAATGGTCCACCAGTTTCCATTGGACTTCTTGATTAAGACCGGGTTGGATACCTATTCGGGGTATGTTGCATCGCAGATAAAACCATTCCCCATTAGCTTATCCACTTCTTCTCTCAGCGCTTTGGACAGTTCGATCTTAGGCTATGTCTCTTCTGCTTTGATGGCGTATACTTAGGATCAATATTAAGTGCGTAGCTTGCAATCTCCAGTGAAATCTGCACATATAGGAATATGTCCAAGAGAAAACATCTAGGTTGGCACGAAGTAATTTGATGAGTTCCAGTCGCATCTTTTTCCCCAGATTTGATCCAATCTTCAGGACCCGTGTTAAGTCATCCATATCGACTGAGACAGAAACTGTCAATTCTTCTAGTGATGCCCGTTGCTTCCTTTAACTCTTCTTTCCAGGGTCTAAAGCCTTATCGAATCGGCAATGGTCCCAAGCCAGGGGCGGCTCTGTAGGTTCTATTTGGTAGGTTCTTGAATGTGGAGAGTTCTCTCCATATTCTTCCCCTTTTCTTTTCTTCTAGACTCATATAGTTCCTCAATGCAGCACTCTCTATGGCACTTTAGTCTCCTTTAATCACCCTAACTCCATTCTCTATCAGAAATTTCATGGTAGATACCATTGAGCTAAAGCAATCCTGAAATCTGCTAAAGCGGGCCAACCCAAGAAAGCATTATAAGCAGATATTTCATCTACAATCACAAAGGTTTAGATGAGGACGACTCTTCCCCACATTCTCCAAGTTCTATGGGTTAATCGATTGTTTTGACTTGCTGTTTTGGTTCACCGGTGAATCCATGTATCTTGATTCGATAAGCATACATGTCTTTCACATTATTCTTCATTTGATCAAATATGTCTTTGAAAAGTATATTCATGGAACTGCCACTGCCTACGTTGGACCATATCTGGTCTGATTCCTACCTACGAGGTTAAGGGTCAGAGCTTCTATTCCTTCAGTATCTCGATTCCAGAACACTATGTGATCGTTCAGGGTCCTCTGTTTCTTGGTAGGAGTTCCATCTTGGAGCATAAAACATGAATCTTTAGAAGCATGTCTTAGTGAGCTCACATATCGCTCAATTTCTCCCCAACTCTTCTACACGGGATGAGGTCCTCCATACATTGTTCTAATAATAAGTCTCAAGTCAGTCCGTCTAGATCCTTCTTCGTTAGTTCTATTTCAGTTTCCTCTATCTTTGGGAGCTTGGAGTGTTGCTGGCTGGTAATGAATTTGCTGCTTCCTGACAAATTGCTGAAGCTTGTTTTTCCTAATCAGTTCTTCAATCAGGTTCTGTAACAACCCGTATATTTGTACCATTTAAATTGACGATATTCCAACTTGTCAACTTAAATAATACAAAACACGAATCATTAATGGAGTGTGTGTGTGTGTGTGTCTATATATATATAAAAATGAGAATCATCATAGAATCACAGAAATATAACATCACAGAATAGTGCAGCGGAAATACAAATACAACATAGTCATAAGAGTAGTTCATGAAGCTACCCATAAATACAACAATGTCTCAGATAAAATAAAATAGAACAACATAGATGTCTAATAGTCTGAATAGAAAGAGCAATACTGATAAGGTAAGATAATGATAGTGATAGTCTTCGGTCTTCAGCTCCAAGCAAAACAGCAACAACAATCCTCAGTCTGATCCGAGCATATGCACAAAGAAACACTCGAACTAGGACATATATTCTTATACAGATAATATGGTTCAAATTCAAAATAACAATAACTCGAAGAAGAATGGAATAACATCTTCAAGGATCCGTTAAACTATTTATACATAGTAATGTACGATACATAAATAATGTCTAACAGTAAAGTAAAATATCAAAATAGTGTTAAGGCGTTACCATTATCCCCCTTAACAACATTTTTATATAGAATCATAGACTATACAGCACTGTAAACTCCACCGTAAACTAGTGGGATATCAGGGAGTACTCCATAGGTATAATACAAAACAAAATCGTAGTGGTCGCGTATATGGGAATACAAGTATGACAAGGCACATGAGGCAATATCCAAGGTAGTGAAACTACCGTTTGCCTGATCCGGACTGGTGAGAACGCATCGCCGTAATGATCGCAACACCGCGAAACAACACTCTAAATTCAAGGGTGCGCACCAATCAGTCACAAAAGTAAATGAGTAGTTTACGAAGAAGTGTGTTCGCTCGAGGTAGCTAACCCCATTTGTCCCGGCACGGCTCCTGTTTTAGTCATTTCCAATTTGACACAAGTGTCAAGGCTATCCATTATTGTTCACTTTCTTCAATCATCAACGTTCGCCAATCCAACCACTTCGTTCTGGATCACACTCCGCGTATAGTTATTAAAGTGGCTTTCGTTTTAAACAGTGAGTATGTCCCTAATCTATTCCGGTTCCTTTAATAACCTTCGTAATTAATTTACCGATTGGTCCTTTAATATATTTCAAAACCAATTCAATTTCAATTTCAATTATAATTATAAATCAACATTTCATTAGTCATTCTAAATCAAGTTCCAAAATTTACATTTCATAAATTCAAAATTTCATTTCAAATTTCTATAATTCAATTTCAAAGTTCAATTTTAAAACAATTCAACATTCATTTAATTTCATGTATAAGTTCATTCCAAAATCATTTATCGTTCAAATCGATTTAAACCCAATTATCGATTTCATTCGATATTCATTAAATTAATTTATCATTAAACGATTTTAATTAAATTTCCAATTCATTACATTACTTTCTTAAGTTCACTTCATTATCAAAGCTTAGAAATTAAATTAAAATTAAAATTTGTCAAATCCAATTCCTTAACTTTCAAATCTTTCATTTGTTAGATAAACACATTCTATTTCTTATTAAAGAAATTCAATTCGTTCATTTATTACCTTCGTTACCAATTTCAAACTCAATTAAAGAAATTAGTTTCCCTTATTCAAAATTCGATTTTTCTTAATAAGCAAATCCAATTCAGTTTATTTTAATCATTAAATAATTCAATCTATTCAAATTATCGATCATTTCAAATCTTAATTATTAATCATTTCAAACTTAATTATTGACAATTCCAAAACTTAATTATCAAAAATTTCAAAACTTAATTCTTAATAATTCCAATTAAATTATTACAAATTTCAAACTTAATTATTAATAATTTCAAATTTAATTATCAATTAATTCTAATTTAATTATTTCATACTTAAATTTTAATCAATATTCTTTTGTCAATTACGACGTACATATTTGTTTCAAACTTAAATATTCACATTTACAATTCATTCGAATTTAAATTCCAATTTTTATTCAAAACCTTGTTATTGGCCAAATTAAATTTTATTTTATTTTAAATCAAAACATTGACTAATCGGTTTTAATTTAATTTTCTATCCTAAGTCAAAGTTATATTGGGTATCTATCATTTCAACCCGATTCCATTTCAATTCAATCAAAACGTACAAAGGGAACTTACAGTGTGATAGCTGGGATGGTGTCAAAGTAAATAAACAAGCAATAACATCCATACATAACAATTCAACAATTTATTTAAATAATCCCGAAATAATCGTATTAATTTACATTTGTTATTTATGTAAATTAATATAATTATTCCTAGAATCTACACTATCATTTCATGTAGATTAAAGATTATTACATTTCGGTTTTTCACTTGTCGTTCAATTCAATTCCAAATTTACACTACAACAAATAAATCAGATGTACGTTCAAAGGTTCAAAGTGAAATTAATCAAATTATACGTGTCAATTAATCTTAACAATTAAAAGGTCATATTTAACTAGTCCATATTCAACATATAAGGGGTCAAGTTAATCAACATTCAACATAAACATTTCACTTAATTTTGTTAAATACCCTATATCGCTTTTAACTTGCATATTTTATCACTTAAAAATAGCAATCAACATTCAACTTAATTATCACATAGCAATCAGTTATCAACCAAACTAGCATAAGAATATATGTCGTGAAAATTAATTCACCTTTCGTGGATAAAGAAATGGACCCAAAGCAAGAATAAGCACGAATAGGAGTCGGTACACACAAACAACGAACACTGTAATGTCGACAAAAGAAAATGATATTAATATAATGAACGTTTGTATAAAATTTATAAATTTATATAAATGCGTTTACCGATGACGGAGAAAAAGAACGAAAGCTGAAGATCGATGCTGCTGCGAAAGAACTCAGTCGGTTGCTTCTGTACACAACAAGCAAAGAAAAGTCGGTTACTAATTTGGCAACCAAAATAGATATTGGCGTAAATATTCTACTGCAATATCCAACGCTATTTTCAAATCTCAGTTTCGTTTTTTTCTTAACATGGCCGAGACTAAAATTTTTGCAACAATCATCATAAACGCATGCATTTCCTGAAGCTTGCATATGTGCATCATGCACATATACAACACGCAACATACATGCATGCATACAAGCTGAGTTTTTTTATGCATGCACCACCTCACAACTTGAACACGCACATGCCTTCATTCTCCACTTCTCTCCCTGAAGCACATGCACGCACCTCTCTTTTGTTCTTTTGTTTTTTTTAACACACGCACGCCTGCATACAAAACACACACAAAGCACAACACACACAACACTACACTTCACAGAGAAACAAATTTCCTTCAACACATACACTACACAAATTTCCTTCAACACATACACTACACTGCATGCATCCTTCATCTACTGCATGCATCTCCAACTCACGCCCCTTTTTTTCTTTTTCTTTTTTTTAACAAAACACAAACACACGGCTCAAGTGCACGCACACGGAACACATACATGCATAGTACCAGTACAAGCTTTCCCCTCCCCTCTTTCCTGTGCCAACACACTCACCCCTCTCCTTTGCATTTTTTTAAACAAAACTGGCTCTACACTTTACAATTGCTCCTCCCCTTAACTTGCTGTGATACGCACAACCAAAGAGAAACATATTGTAATACACGCATGCATTGTCCCTCATGCATGCACGGAACACCTACACACACCCATATCACACTACATGCACACACGTTACTGCTGAGCACAATGCATACGCTCGCTGGCACTAGGGGTTGTCTCGGGTTTGATGGTAGTGACTGGGCAGCAGAGGTTTGGGTTTGAATCTGGAGCGGGTTGGGGTGGCAAGATATAAGTGACGCGCGGGATTCAAGGGGTTGGTCGGCGGTGACAGGGGTGACAGGGCAGCAGAGGTTTGCATACGTTTTTTTATTTTTAGAAAGAAAAGATGAGGAAGAAGGAAGGCGTAAAGGTGTATTACCTGATGCTCTTTAGGTGAGGTAAGGAGGAACAGTTGAAAGAGTGAAATATTAGAGGCGTTTCCTTCCTTACTTTTAAATTTCCAATACAGTTAATAATTTTCTCTAGAGTTACGAAACGCCATACGCATTTCCCATGCAACTTCTAGCTTCTAACTAACTCCATAAATGCATCACAGCTATCATTTTATTTCATATTTTCTTTTATAAACGGGCTGAAAAACTTGGGCTATAATTTGTTTAACCGGTTCGTCCGAAACCGTTTAATTAACGCGACAGATTATGCCAGACTTCGATTCGCGCAAATAAATACACCGTTATGATGAGTGCGACCAGGCGCTTCCAATGGTACACAGATTATTGCGATATGATGGTTTTATAAAATTCACGTTTACGCCGCTTAAATTGTATGTTTAGCAAAACAATTTAAACGGAGCAGGCGATGATAGTTTTTGACGAAACGAATTTCATAATCATGATCAGAATAATTTTTACAACATAACTGTGTAAAAATTTTGGATTTAGAAGATAAATTTTACGCAGCTTTATATGGACTGATATATAGTAAAACACGAACGAAGTTTACTGTAATAATTTGCGATGAAACTTTTTCTATGCTCATATCTAACTAGACGTATCTCATAAATAAAGTTTGGGCATAAATTGAGATCGTTTATAAATTTCAAAATTTTTATATTAAAACGATGGATTTAGAATTTTAAATTGGACTGTAAAAACCAGGGTCGTTACAATCTTCCCCAATCAAAACTTTTCGTCCTCAAAAAGGAACAAGACGTGTGAAGTTGGAATGAAATAAGCAGAAAAGTTAAGGTCGATTTTTGAGAGATTTGAATTATACCTTAAATTTGTAATTTGGGGTTCGAATTCCGAATAGTATCCTCAGTCTCCCATGTGCAATCTCGCTCATCTGCACTCCATTGGACTTTGACGAGATTTACCGACTTCCTTCGGAGTTGCTTTGTCTCACGATCAACTATCCGAAGCAGCTTACGCTCCATAGTCATATCAGGCTTAATAACTATCTCTTCTAACTGAGCAGTAGGGATGGTCATAGATGGATTGTGTACAACTTTGCGCAGATGTGAGACGTGGAACACGTTATGTACACCAACGAACTTCTCTGGTAATGCAACTCTATATGCCAATGTTCCGACTCTTTCCGTAATCTTAAATGGACCAACAAATCTCGGAGCTAGCTTCCCTTTCCTTCTAATCGGACAATATTCTTCAAAGGCAACACTTTCAGAAATACTTTGTCTCCTACGCTGAACTCGAGATCCCTTCTTCTTTTGTCAGCATAGCTCTTATGTCTATCCTATGCCGTCTTTATCTTCTTCCTGATTTCTTCGACTTTTTAGAAGCTTGCATAATTATTTCTGGACCAAGCACTAATCGATCACCCGACTCGATCCAACAAGCTGGTGATTTGCACGGCCGACCATATAAGGCTTCGAACGGTGCCATACCAATGCTTGCCTGATTTATAAAGGACAATTAACTCAAATTCAAATATACTTATTCAAATTTGAAATTCAATTTCTTTACCTGGTAACTATTATTATAAGTGAATTCAACCAAATGAAGATGGTCTTCCCAGGATCCACCAAAGTCAATAATACAAGCTCGGAGAAGGTCTTCTAAAATCTGATTCACCCTCTCAGTTTGGCCATCTGTCTGAGAATGATATGTAGTGCTCAGATTTAGCTTGGTGCCCAAAGTATCCTGAAATGCTTTCCAGAATTTACTGGTGAAAATAGGATCTCAATCGCATACGATATTGGATGGTACACCATGAAGTTTAACAACTTCTCTCATATATATCTCGGCCAAATTCAAAGCTGTACGAGTGGACTTGACTGGAATAAAGTGGGCGGACTTCGTCAGTCTATCGACAATCACCCATATGCTTTCGTTACCCTTCCTAGTCCTTGGCAGTCCATCAATAAAGTCCATAGAAATTTGCTCCCACTTCCATCCAGGAATCTCTAATGGTTGAAGCAAACCAGCTGTCTTTCTGTGATCAGCTTTAACTTGTTGGCAAGTTGTGCATCTGCTGACATAGGTAGAAATATCATGCTTCATCCCACTCGAACAATAAAGCTTCTTCATATTCTGGTACATTGTAGTGACACCGGGATGAAATGAAAGCGAAGAGTTATGGTTTTCTCTCATCACTTCTTGTCTAAGCCATCAACATTAGGAACACAAATGCGATTAGCGATTCTCAAGTCTCCATTACTATCAACATGTGCACCCAATTTATTGTCAGCATTTCCAACTCTTCCAAGGACTATTTTCTTGATGCGATAAAGCAAAGTGTCCTCGTACTGCTTGGCTATAATACGATCCATAAGAGCTGTGGAGAAGGAAAGCTGGAATAACATTCCCTCAACAAGATTATAACATGCCATTGCTTGATTTTTGCTCAAAGCATCGGCTACGGCATTTTCTTTCCCTGGAGTGTAATTAATATCAAGATCATATGCAGCTAGAAATTCGAGCCATCGGACTTGTCTCCGATTCAAATACTTTTGCAAGAAAATATATCTCAATGACTCGTGGTCAGTGAATAACTCGAATTTGGTTCCCAATAGATAGTGCCTCCATAGATTAAGAGCAAATACAACCGCAAGAAGCTCTAGGTCATGAGTTGCGTAATTTGCTTCATGGGTCTTTAACTGTCGACTCGCATATGCGATAACCTTTCCTTTCTGCATTAAGATTGCTCCAAGACCATCACGACAGGCATCTGTATAGACAGTCAATCCTTCGCTACCATCAATAACTGTAAGAACTGGGGCAGATGTCAATCTTCGCTTCATCTCATTGAAAGCTACTCCACACTTTTCACTCCAAATAAATTTAACATTCTTTCTGGTCAGTGCGGTAAGTGGGGTAGCAATACGAGCAAAGTTTTATATGAATCTGCGATAATAGCCAGCCAAGCCAAAGAAACTGCGGATATCTGTAGGAGTTTTAGGGGTCTCCCAATCCTACAAATTCCAAGGATTCGAATTTAGCTATTGATAAGCTATTTAGATAGAATTGACAAATAAGAATAGAACTTACATTGATTACAGCGATCTTAGCTGGATCGACCGAAATCCCATTCTCCGAAACAATATGGCCAAGAAAACGAACATCATCTCGCCAAAAAAGGCATTTCGAAAACTTGGCTTTAAGCTGGTGTCTACGAAGAGTTTCGAGAACAAAAGCCAAATGTGATATATGTTCTTTCTCATCTTTGGAGAAGACGAGATATCATCGATGAACACAAGAACGAATTTGTTAAGAACATCCCGAAAAGCCCTATTCATCAAGTCAACAAAATAAGCTGGAGCATTAGTGAGACCGAACGGCATAACTAGCCATTCATAGAAACCATTTTCAGTGCGAAATGCTGCTTTAGGAATGCTATCCTTAGCGATTCTGAGTTGGTGAAAGCCAGTAGCCAAATCAAGTTGAGAGAAGACTTTAGCTCCATGGAGCTGATCGAATAGGTTGTTGATGCGAGGCATCGGGTACCTGTTCTTGTGTGTGAGCTTGTTTAGCTCTCTATAGTCCACACACATTCTGAGTGAGCCATCAGATTTGGTGAAAAATACAACTGCAGCACCCCATTCTTAATGACTGCGTCGAATCAAGCCTTTAGAAAATATATCTTCAATTTGAACATTCAGCTCTGCCTTTTCTTTAGGAGCCATTCTCCTTGGAGGAAGAACTACTGGTCGTGCACCAGGAATAAGGTCGATGCGGAATTCTATTTCCCACGGAGGTGGTAGAGAATTAACTTCCCCAAATACATCAGAAAAGAGTTGAACAACTGGAGTAGAGCTTAGTTCATTTGGATGGGAGTCAATAGAGAATATAAAACTCCCAGCATATTCTTGAGGTGATTTGCCTTTAACAACTAAAGACATACTCTTGTCGTCAATAAGAGAGACAGTTCGAGCTTTACAAGAGATAACAGCTTTGAACTTTCGTAGCCAATCAATGTCTAACAGAATATCAAATGCCTTAAATCCAAGAACATAGAAATCCTAAGTGAAACGTAGAATGCCATGCATAAGAGTGACATATTTGCGTACCCTTTTGAGGTTAGCGGGCTTTCCAATAGGGTTAGATACACATAAGGAAATAGATGCAAGAGTAGATTCCAAGCCAAGTTTATCACATAAATCAATAGATATGAAGCTGTGTGTAGCCCCGGTGTCAAGTAGAACTCTAAAAGGCAAGGTATGTAACATAAAAATACTTTGCAAAGTACCTTGATTATCCGAAACTTCCGGGGCAGGTGTGGAAAGAGCAAAGACTCCAGATGGTGTACCTCTCTTCTGTGTTGGGCAGTCTTTCATGAAGTGTCCAGGTTGTAAGCAGGTATGACACAAATCCCTCCTAGTCATCTGTGCCGGTGGCGGAACAGCTGCGCTATTTGGAGATGGGCAGCTACTGGCGTTGTGACGATCCGGAATTTTCGAGCATCTAAAATCGGAATATTTAATTGAATTTAAATATTCAATAGAGTAATTTTAACTTGAATTACGAATATCACAATTTATTTGATAATTAAATTATTGAATTAGATAATGTGAAATTGGGTAAACTGTTAAATCTGGAAGTTTAACCCGGTTAAAAATAATTTGAAGGCTCGTAAAATTTATATTAATAGTGCTGAGGATAGTAAAAGTGTTAAAATTTGTATCTAACACTGAATGGTTCAGTTTTGAAATTTAATATCGTTTAAATTGAATTTCAAATAGCCTTTCGAGGCACAGTCTCGGAATTCGACGAAACCAGTTCCATTGGGTCCGTAATATGGAATTATTATCGATTTTCAAATTTCGTAGCAATTGGAGTAGTTGTGTGAGCACACGATATATAAACGCGTTGAAAATTTAATTGATAATAATTTAATTAGTCAAGCTTCTTGTATACGCCATCTCATATTCGTTTTAACACGCTACCCTTATCTTCCATCATACACTTCTCTCCCTTCTAAAAGCTGTTAGTTCCTTCCTCGTTCTCGTTTATTCAATTCAATTTCAATCATTCTCAAACGAAAAGAAACATAAAAGGGTCGAGCTTCTTCCTCCAGAATTCATTCAAGAATCGAAAGCCCTATTTTTTTCCCTCTCTTCCATTTTTTGCGCACTCTTTCTGTTCGAAAAAAAAAATCTAATTCAAATCGCGACTTCTATTTTTACCCTCTGACCAAACCAAAGAGTCGAGGCAAGCCTCGAATTCACGCGTGAGGCCGCAACTGTGAGTCGCGATGGGATGTCGTGGGGAGGAGGGTCTCGACTTTAGTTGAGCGGCGGCGATTCGTGAGGTCGCGACTTCCTATTGTCGCATAGGGTTTGGGCTCGTGGCTCTCGAGTTCGGCTAGCAGAGGGGGAAGGTTCGATCTATCTAGGGTTGTGAGCGAGCGACGTGGCAGCGGCCGACGTTGTGGAGTGGTTCGCCGAGTTCCTGTCGCGATGGTTTGTTGAGGTTCATTTTTCTTTGTTTTGATTTAACAAGTTATTTATTTATTTAGATAAAAAGGGAATTTACAACAACAATATGGTTGAAATAGAAATGATAATAATGTTCTGATAGGTATGATTTTATTTTATGTAAGGTATCTTAACTGTTATGTCAAATGTTGATTTTCAATAAATAAAAAGAATTATAAAGGCAGTCCTTTAATTTTGTATACATAAGCAGTTTGGAAAAATATACATAGAATAAATAGATATGCATACACACTTCTAAATATGCCAGTTATTTTAAAATAGTGTATTATGGAGATGAATTTGTTTAATAAACTTCTTTAATTATTTCTAGTCGCTAAACACATTTTTTTAAGGAAAGAAAATTGATTTAAATTAAATCGTTAGTTTAAAACCAAATTGGTAGTTAAATTAAATAAATAAATAAATAAATAAATAGTAATTAATGGTTCAATTAGCTGAAGTTTACTAAATTATATAATTATTTATTCAAGGTCAAATTGTAGGAATAAGCCGGATGGGAAGTGGTTGCTAACAAAAATCAAAGGTGAGTTTATCTCACTCAGTTAAATAAACTTAAATGATTAAATTTTAAATAATTGATTGTATGGTTGAATTGATTGATGTGGTATAGTATGATATAGTTTAAAATTGACATATTATGTTGTGCTAACATCTGTGGATGCAGGGAGAACAGGTTGGAGGGATCCAACTGGACCCCTCAACTTTATTTTATCATTTAATATTCTCTGTTCTGACTATTTGATAGCTTGTAATGAATTATGTGGGAATATTGAATGTTATGGCTTGATTGTTTTAATCGGGCAATAATTAATTACTAAATTTATAATTTGAGTTTAGAAATGAAAATAAAAGAAGTGAAATTATAAGTAAAATAATTATAGCAAAGTTGAATAAATTTACAAATGAACTCGAAAGGAAATAAAGTGACTTTAAAATTCTAATAAATAAATCTTGTGTATGGGAAGGAAAAATTTAAATAAACAGAGAGATTATGAAACTTAAATTTCAATGTTACTGTTTAAAAGAACAAAACATTTACTTTAAATTGAGGATTTAAATTATTTAAGAAGAATAAAGAAGAAATTGGGAATAGCCTGAAATTTGTATATTTCATTTAAAAAATTTGAAATCAAACAGCAAATAATAAATAATGAAAATAAAGTCCATAAGCAATGAATGTCGAAATGAACCGAGCAAGTAAAGAGATTTATTTCAAATAGAATGAATTGGAAATCAATTCGGGATATTGATATAAGTGCTTGAAGTTGGAATTCTCTCTGGATGGCCAAGTACACGTTTTTAAAAGTAAATTAGAAATATAAATTAAATGTTTTAAAGTTGTTTTTTTTAAAGAAAACAAGTTTTGTAAAATTTATTATTTCAAATATTTAATTTCTTAAACAATTATTTCCTTTTAATATACTATAGCATTAATTATTTAAAAGTGACTTAGTATTTGTTTTAAAACTGGAAACCTGGTTTTATATTTTATGAAGTAACCCTATTTCCTTAAATTCATATAGTATGTATTTTTAACAAATTATTTAAGTAGTTTTAATAAAAATGTTTTAAAGGTATATATTCCAAGTAAAGTGTTTAAATTATTTTAAAAATCTATTTTTGTGCTTGGTGATTTCAGTGGAGATAGAAAATATTTGGGAAAGTTGATGGTTTGAAACTATATTAAAGGAATTTGAAAGTGAAAATATATCTTGTAAAGATATTTTGAGATGGATAAATAATTGGGAAATTATTTATTGGTTGATGGTTGTTTGTGAATATTAATTGATAGTTAAATCACCGACTATCAATATTGGACAAATGCGTTGATCGTTTCGAAGAGGCCGGGATCGAGATTTATTTCTCGAAAACCACTTCGATTCGGTTTGTACGTTTCGTGCGAAAAACGTGTACGGAGTCGAAGATGGAGTGGTGAAGTGCAAGGGCTAGTCGCTACTAATCCTGAGGATATTTCCAAAATGGATGTAGTAGGAGTAATGCCTTTGGTTCCGTTCGAACCCGGGACGGACTTGTATGGACGAATGCTTGCGAAACATCGTCAGGTGGACGATGGGCATTCTAAGTGAAAACGTTCTAAAGGTAACGCATAGCCTCAAGCCTCATCAACCGGGTATGACTGAAAATCAGGGGATATGCAGCAAGGTTAGGTGGGTCATGCCCAAGCAGGACAAGATAATTCCCCTGTCTAGATGTCCCTTATATATTTCAGCTTAGTGGGTGGTTAGTCGCGCCAACCACGGGGTTTATCTTGTTCGGGACTGTTCAGTAAGGAATGGTTCCGGCCTTGTGTTGCAGGGGATGAAGGGAGTAATCCTTGGTACGGTGATCTAGGCCCCGTACTGTGACAGGTGGTACCCCAGTGCCTAGTCATTAGTTGGAAATCCATTCTCCCTACGAGCCTTGTACGAGTTTTGTTTGTATTACCCACTTTTGTGGCTAGTAGCTGGAATTTAATGAATGTAACAATTTCGGCTATTTTATAAGTATTTGTATATAGACCCTATTATAATATCAGAGGATTTCTATAAAAATTGTTTTAGCTATCGTAAGGTAAAAACCCGACATGTTTATTTGTGGCGTGGTCTTACGAGATGCTTTTGTTTTCAAAGGATTTTTGAAACTTTAATAATCAATTGGGTGTGATTTTCTCACGCTGGTATTCCAGACTGACTCGGGTGTTATTTAACTGTAATGCTCGGGTGAGACCGAGTATTATAGGATACAGGATTTGGTGCTGTGGGGCTCAGGAGACGAGCTAGATGTCGATACGTACTCTCGTACTTGTTTATATATATATTCCGTTGTTTAAGTTGTTATGTATCTATTGTATGTTATTGATGTGAGCTGTGATTGATGTACTCTGATGATGTAATATATGTAAACAGATATATTTGATTATGAGTAAAGATTATTTATTATCTATTATATTTTATTCCGCTGTGATGGTTAGATTCTGTTGTTGTTTCATATTTTCTTCTTCTACCTCTTCTTCTTAAACCCAAATGGTTCGTATTTCTGTGCAACTTTAGTTGATTGTTATAGAATAGTGTTGACTCAAGGGGTACGGATTTGCGGGCGTTACAGTTGGTATCAGAGCGTAGGTTGGAGACAACCTTGGCTCTGGTGGGAATTACTCATTTAAAATAGAGTCTATAGTACTCTAAAATGATTTTGAGCGTATTAATAGATATGAGCGCGTATTTGTTAGTAGATATAAATTGTTTTAATATTGTGTTGATTGATTTATTGAGTGGCATATGAACCTTCGTCGACACAGTCTGCGCAACTGTATCGAAGGGGTTTCTAAACACTTGAATAGAATAATTGACACGGTATTGTTTTAAATGTGGGTAAATGAAATAATTTTACCCAAAATATATTTTGATATAAATAAAAGTTTTGTAAACTATTTAGCTAATATATGGTTGCTTGGATGTTAGAAATGATAATATTAAAGAATTATCATTGTTAAGTAAAAATTTAAATAGAAATTGAAATATAACTAATATTTAAGGGATAAATTCATTATAGAATGAAATTTTTAAATATGAATTATAGATGTAATTTATAAATTGAAATACAATCAAATGATAATTTGTATAAGCATAAAATGTACAAATGAATTATATTTAAAATTTATTTAAGCAGGCTTTAGAAATTCAAAATCCTGGAGATTTGGAAATGTTTATCGAAGTGTTTTAATGATAAATGATAGCATTATTGTTTTGGAGATATTTCTGAAAAGAAATCTGTTTTAAATGAATTCTGGGAAGTGATATAGCATTGAAATCACTTGGATCATTGGAAAATAATTCTGATGATGACGACCGCATCATCAGTATTTATTTTCGAATTTCTAAGTGACGAATTGCTACCAAAGTGATTTGTTCTGAAAGCTAGTTGTTTTTGAAAATCTTAAAGGAAATTTGTTGGGAATAAAACCAGGACTGGTTTAAATTTTTGAGAAATGTGATTTTGAAATGTTGGAGATTTCAAAATAATTTGAAGCCAAAGCCGGGTGTTTAGAAATCCTGATGAGATGATTATAAGCTTATAAATTGAGATGATTTTTAAATCAGGTAGGGAGTATAAGCTTTTAATGTTGGAATATTAAAATTAAAGAGAATAGTTAAAAATGAAATTAACTTGGATGGGAAATAAAATTTTGACTCTATTGACATTAATTGGATAGGCTGAAAATAAGATCCAGTTGTATTCGAATTAAGTTGAAATTGAATTGAGTTAAATAAATTTAGATTAAAGTAAAATTGAATTGGGATGAGAATTCAATTGAATTAATCAAAGAAATAAAATTATTACCTAAACAAATGGAAAATGATTTGAATAAAGATTGGAATTGAAATAAATAAATAAGAATAACGTGTAAAAGAGTTTTAATGCATGAAGTAAAACATGCTTGGGATATAAATAAGCATGAAGCTTGAGTTAAAATAAAAGATGAATATATTCAAGTCTCGAATGCATGGAATTGTGTAAATAATATGTTGTGACTTATAAAATCAAATAGTGAGATATAAAATCCCAAAATAAATATAGTTTGATGTATTCCAAAATAAAATAAAAATCAAAACGTGGATTATAAAATAAATTTGAACCTAAGAAAAATGAAATGAAGAGATTTTGGGGGTTAAAATCAAGTTCTGGGTTATATGTTGGGGAAAACTACTTAGATAATAAATTAGATAATGAAATATGTAATGAGAACCCAATGCAGTTAGATAACAGCTGAACTGCGAGATAATAAGGAAGATTGGAAATAAAACTCAAGATATAAAATTTAATTCGATTCAAAATGGTTGATGAATTAAGAATGAGATTGAATTATGAGTTCATAAAAGTGAAAGGTAAATTGAAAATGAGATTGGATTAAAATAATAATGGTTTGTATTGTGAATAAAATCCAAATATGTAGAAATAAATTGAAATGACCTTGTAAATTTATTTAAGTGAACTGAGAATGGATCGAACCTGGAAATTTGAAATTTATAATAATAAATCAAATAAATTTGTAGTTGAAAGGAGATTGGATTGAAATAGAATCAAGTTAAATTGAAAAGAGAACTTGGTTTGAAAAATGAGAATGAGCTTAAGTATATATTAGAGTGAATAAACTCAAGCTAAAGGATGGAAAGGAGTAGAATTGAATTCAACTTAAAACAAAGTTTAATAATATTGGATTGGTTTTAAACCAAGTAAAAATAAATTTGGATCGGAATAAAATTTGGTGGGTTGTAAATAAAATTTAAGAAAATGAAAATTTAAAATAAATTGAATGTGGATAAACTAATTATATTGAATAAATAAATGATGGAATAAATAAGTATCAAATTAAATGTGGTTTAAATAAGTTGAGAAATGGTTATTGAATGAAATAGCTTGGATTGTCTTCGAGCTAAATAAAATGGTCTGGAATAAACTAGAATGAAATGTAAATAAATGGATTGTAAATGAAATTTAAATGGAATGTGTCGAGCTAAATAAATAATTGTGAATGAATTAAAATAAAAAGGAAATTTAATTAATAATGGAGATGGAACCTAAGTTGTTAATGGTTTTAATGGATTAGTTTGGTTAATAAAATTGAAATGCAATGAAACTGAGAATATATGGATTGTGAATAAATCCGAAATGGAATAGAATTAAGCGTAAGTTGAGTTGGGGTCAATTTAAATTGATTATAAAACTCAAGTGCTTATTTATCCATATAAATCTCGTCAAATTGCAAAGAATACATTGTTATTGAATGTAAATAGAAGTTATTAAAATGCCTTGGATGGATAGGAGTAAAATAAATTGGTTTTGAAAGCAATTGAATTAAATATGAGTTCAGTTTGCTTAACACTAAACTAAATGTAAGCAATTGAGTTTTAAACCATTCAAATTAATGAGGTTATATACGAATGGATTGAAAAACATTCACATTGGATGAAAATGGTTACAAATTAATTGTGACAGTTGAATTAGCATGGAAACTATATAAATTGCTTACGGAAAAATGTTTGGATTGAGTTTCTTTTAGTATTCATATGTTTTAACTGTTTCTAATAAGTGAAATATAGTTAAACTGCATATATTTGGCATTTACATGTTTAAATTGAGTAAGTACAGGTACCTGGAAGCCGTATGGCTGGATTTGGGTTTGGTTATTTGCTAAAAATAATAAGCTGCTTGCTTCAAATGCTAAATAAGGTACGCCTACGCAATACAAATAGGAAATATGAACTGTTTTTTGGTTTTCCGACCGTGTGGGTCGATGTATATATATTTATCTCTTTTGTCAAATTGCAAAAGCTCCTCCGTACAAAGGAGACTCTGCCAAAAATTTTCAGAAATTTTGGGGGTTGGAAAATTTTTAGAAAATTTTGAAAAATTGTGTTAACGACAAAACAATTTTCAAACTAGAAATTGAAATAAATTAGTAAATGAAACTAATTAAAATAATGATGTGAATTAGTTATAAATGAAAAATAAAATTTAAAGTTTAGAGTTGAAAATAAATTGAATTCGTATGAAAATGAAAGAATCGTTGTGGATAGAAATGGATATAAACTAAAATGGTAAGATGAAAATAAATAAAGAAGTATATAAAATGCTTATACTAAATTCAAGAAGGAATGGTGAAGTCTTAAATGGAAATTGATAATACCAATGTATTTTAAGTCAATATCGGAATGAATAGATGTTGTCATTTTGTGAGAAAGTCGATAAAATGTTTTGGAATATTGTGTTTGGATATTGGTGCTAAGCAGGTATGCAGGTATTATAAAGGGAAAAAGAAAATTGGGTTTGATATGAAAAGATAAAATTAGAAATGCTCGACAAAAAGGTATGTATTTAAATTTGGTATGGAATTTGGTTGGGATTAGGATTTGGATTTGGATTGAGCCACTTGGCTTTTTGTTTACTTTTTGCATTTGGGAGGCCGTAGAGCCATTTTTGTAGCAGTACCGAGCTAGCCGCGCAAAGGAGACGCTGGCAAAAATTTTCGGAAATTTAGAGAGTTAGAAAATTTTAAGAAAATTTTGATAATTCAAAATTGGTTTTAAGATTAAAACTGGAAGGGTTGAGCAAATAGATTGTTGCAAACTATGGAAAGGTTTAGACAGTTAATAAGAATAATAATGTATCTTTTGTAAAAGATAATTGGTAAAGATGTTTAATTGTTAGAAACTGTTTGGTTTAGGGATATAATTAACGGGTATTGGATCATTCTTCCTAACTAGTAATTTCGGGGACGAAATTCTTTTAAGGGGGGAGATCCAGAATTTTCGAGCATCTAAAATTGGAATATTTAATTGATTTTAAATATTCAATAGAGTAATTTTAACTTGAGTTACGAATATCACAATTTATTTGATAATTAAATTATTGAATTAGATAATGTGAAATTGGGTAAACTGTTAAATCTGGATGTTTAACCCGGTTAAAAATAATTTGAAGGCTCGTAAAATTTATATTAATAGTGCCGAGGATAATAAAAGTGTTAAAATTTGTATATAACACTGAATGGTTCAGTTTTGAAATTTAATATCGTTTAAATTGAATTTCAAATAGGCTTTCGAGGCACAGTCTCGGAATTCGACGAAACCAGTTCCATTGGGTCCGTAACAAGGAATTATTATCGGGTTTCAAATTTCGTAGCAATTGGAGTAGTTGTGTGAGCACACGATATATAAACGCGTTGAAAAATAATTGATAATAATTTAATTAGTCAAGCTTCTTGTATACGCCATCTCATATTCGTTTTAACACGCTACCCTTATCTTCCATCGTACACTTCTCGTCCCTTCTAAAAGCTGTTAGTTCCTTCCTCGTTCTCGTTTATTCAATTCAATTTCAATCATTCTCAAACGAAAAGAAAACATAAAAGGGCCGAGCTTCTTCCTCTAGAATTCATTCAAGAATCGAAAGCCCTATTTTTTTCCCTCTCTTCCATTTTTTGCGCACTCTTTCTGTTCGAAAAAAAAATCTAATTCAAATCGCGACTTCTATTTTTACCCTCTGACCAAACCAAAGAGTCGAGGCAAGCCTCGAATTCGCGCGTGAGGCCACCACTGTGAGTCGCGATGGGATGTCGTGGGGAGGAGGGTCTCGACTTCAGTTGAGCGGCGGCGATTCGTGAGGTCGCGACTTCCTATTGTCGCATAGGGTTTGGGCTCGTGGCTCTCGAGTTCGGCTAGCAGAGGGGGAAGGTTCGATCTATCTAGGGTTGCGAGCGAGCGACGTGGCAGCGGCCGATGTTGTGGAGTGGTTCGGCGAGTTCCTGTCGCGATGGTTTGTTGAGGTTCGTTTTTCTTTGTTTTGATTTAACAAGTTATTTATTTATTTAGATAAAAAGGGAATTTACAACAACAATATGGTTGAAATAGAAATGATAATAATGTTCTGATAGGTATGATTTTATTTTCTGTAAGGTATCTTAACTGTTATTTCAAATGTTGATTTTCAATAAATAAAAAGAATTATAAAGGCAGTCCTTTAATTTTGTATACTTAAGCAGTTTGAAAAAATATATATAGAATAAATAGATATGCATACACACTTCTAAATATTCCAGTTATTTTAAAATAGTGTATTATGGTGATGAATTTGTTTAATAAACTTCTTTAATTATTTCTAGTCGCTAAACACATTTTTTTTATGGAAAGAAAATTGATTTAAATTAAATCATTAGTTTAAAACCAAATTGGTAGTTAAATTAAATAAATAGTAATTAATGGTTTAATTAGCTGAAGTTTACTAAATTATATAATTATTTATTCAAGGTCAAATCGTAGGAATAAGCCTGATGGGAAGTGGTTGCTAACAGAAATCAAAGGTGAGTTTATCTCACTCAGTTAAATAAACTTAAATAATTAAATTTTAAATAATTGATTGCATGGTTGAATTGATTGATGTGGTATAGTATGATATAGTTTAAAATTGACATATTATGTTGTTCTAACATCTGTGGATGCAGGGAGAACGGGTTGGAGGGATCCAACTGGACCCCTCAACTTTATTTAATCATTTAATATTCTCTGTTCTGACTATTTGACAGCCTGTAATGAATTATGTGGGAATATTGAATGTTATGGCTTGATTGTTTTAATCGGGCAATAATTAATTACTAAATTTATAATTTGAGTTTAGAAATGAAAATAAAAGAAGTGAAATTGTAAGTAAAATAATTATAGCAAAGTTGAATAAATTTACAAATGAACTGGAAAGGAAATAAAGTGACTTTAAAATTCTAATAAATAAATCTTGTGTATGGGAAGGAAAAATTTAAATAAACAGAGAGATTATGAAACTTAAATTTCAATGTTACTGTTTAAAAGAACAAAACATTTATTTTAAATTGAGGATTTAAATTATTTAAGAAGAATAAAGAAGAAATTGGGAATAGCCTAAAATTTGTATATTTCAGTTAAAAGATTTGAAATCAAACAGCAAATAATAAATAATGAAAATAAAGTCCATAAGCAATGAATGTCGAAATGAACCGAGCAAGTAAAGAGAATTATTTCAAATAGAATGAATTGGAAATCAATTCGGGATATTGATTTAAGTGCTTGAAGTTGGAATTCTCTCTGGATGGCCAAGTACATGTTTTTAAAAGTAAATTTGAAATATAAATTAAATGTTTTAAAGTTGTTTTTTTTAAAGAAAACAAGTTTTGTAAAATTTATTATTCCAAATATTTAATTTCTTAAACAATTATTTCCTTTTAATATATTATAGCATTAATTATTTAAAAGTGACTTAGTATTTGTTTTAAAAGTGGAAACCTGGGTTTATATTTTATGAAGTAACCCTATTTCCTTAAATTCATATAGTATGTATTTTTAACTAATTATTTAAGTAGTTTTAATAAAAATGTTTTAAAGGTATATATTCCAAGTAAAGTGTTTAAATTATTTTAAAAATCTATTTTTGTGCTTGGTGATTTCAGTGGAGATAGAAAATATTTGGGAAAGTTTATCCTGAAAAGAATGATGGTTTGAAACTATATCAAAGGAATTTGAAAGCGAAAATATATCTTGTAAAGATATTTTGAGATGGATAAATAATTGGGAAATTATTTATTGGTTGATGGTTGTTTGTGAATATTAATTGATAGTTAAATCACCAACTATCAATATTGGACAAATGTGTTGATCGTTTCGAAGAGACCGGGATCGAGATTTATTTCTCGAAAACCACTTCGATCCGGTTTGTACGTTTCGTGCGAAAAACGTAAACGGAGTCGAAGATGGAGCGGTGAAGTGCAAGGGATAGTCGCTACTAATCCTGAGGATATTTCCAAAATGGATGTAGTACGACTAGTGCCTTCGGTCCCATTCGAACCCGGGACGGACATGTATGGACGAGTGCTTGCGAAACATCGTTAGGTGGACGATGGGCATTCTAAGTGAAAACGTTATAAAGGTAACGCTTAGCCTCAAGCCTCATCAACCGGGAATGACTGGAAATCAGGGGATATGCAGCAAGGTTAGGTGGGTCATCCCAAGCAGGACAAGATAATTCCCCTGTCTAGATGTCCCTTATATATTTCGACTTAGTGGGTGGTTGGTCGCGCCAACCACGGGGTTTATCTTGTTCGGGACTGTTCAGTAAGGAATGGTTCCGGCCTTGTGTTGCAGGGGATGAAGGGAGTAATCCTTGGTACGGTGATCTAGGCCTCGTACTGTGACAGGTGGTACCCCAGTGCCTAGTCATTAGTTGGAAATCCATTCTCCCTACGAGCCTTGTACGAGTTTTATTTGTATTACCCACTTTTGTGGCTAGTAGTTGGAATTTAATGAATGTAACAATTTCGGCTATTTTATAAGTATTTGTATACAGACCCGATTATAATATCAGGGGATTTCTATAAAAATTGTTTTAGCTATCGTAAGGTAAGAACCCGACATGTTTATTTGTGGCGTGGTCTTACGAGATGCTTTTGTTTTCAAAGGATTTTTGAAACTTTAATAATCAATTGGGTGTGATTTTCTCACATTGGTATTCCAGACTGACTCGGGTGTTATTTAACAGTAATGCTCGGGTCAGACCGAGTATTATAGGATACAGGATTTGGTGCTGTAGGGCTCAGGAGACGAGCTAGATGTCGATACGTACTCTTGTACTTGTTTATATATATATTCCGTTGTTTAGGTTGTTATGTATCCATTGTATGTTATTGATGTGAGCTATGATTGATGTACTCTGATGATGTAATATATGTAAACAGATATATTTGATTTTGAGTAAAGATTATTTATTATCTATTATATTTTATTCCGCTGCGATGGTTAGATTCTGTTGTTGTTTCCTATTTTCTTCTTCTACCTCTTCTTCTTAAACCCAAATGGTTCGTATTTCTGTGCAACTTGAGTTGATTGTTGTAGAATAGTGTTGGCTCAAGGGGTACGAATTTGCGGGCTGTTACACGCGTAATGACTTTTTGGGTTGCAGTTGAAGCAAGTAGTGGATGATATGTCAATGGGCTTCTTCTGGGAGTATCCAAGCCCTGTTTTCTGCTGCCAATTCTTCTTCTGTTGTGCAAAGTTTTGCTTTCTCTTCCCCGTCCTACTAGCTGATGTCTAAGCAACTAGAGCTTTGGCGGTTGATGTTTCCTTTGGCTTTCCCTTGTATTGAAGAGCAAAATCCATCAACTCAGTGAAAGTTACATGGACACGAGCGGTGAGGAGCTCGTTATACTCAAGGCGTGTGCCATGGATGAACTTCTTATTCTTAAGTGGAGGTGTATCAATCAAGCCAGGTCCGAACTTAGATAGTTCATTGAATTTCCTTTCATACTCAGTGAAGGTCATGTTTCCCTATTTGAGATCCATAAAAGACCGATAGAGTTGGGATTTCACAGCAGCTGGCATCCACTGAGCCATAAAGGAATCCCAAATTACAAGTGATAAGAAGACGAGTCAAAATTTGACAAGATAAAAGGAGTTTTTCTTTAATGAATTTTAGATAGATTACTACCTAAACTGGGCCCAAGTGATGGTTTCCTCATCAGTACGAGAAGTGACGGATTCCCACCAATCTTGTGCAGCATCCTGAAGCTGCCAAGCGGCCAACTTACACTTCTGAGCATCTGTGATCTCCAAGCCGGTAAAGATCCTCTCCAAACTCTTTAGCCATTACTGTGCTTCGATGATACTCTCGGAGCCAGTGAATTTGACTCCGCCAAGCAGAGTGTACTCCTTGCTAAGAGTGGAGAATCTGACTGCAGGAGCTGGCGCATATGGTTCGGGAGCGTTTCCCCAACCCCTGCCTCTAACATTTCTTCTGGTAGCCATCTTGGAATACCAAAAGTGATTTTAGAATCAAAGATAGAAATCTTGGAACTTAAAGAAATTCAAATCGAATGAATTCAATAAGAAGAATGTAATCAAAGGATATGGATTCTGAAATGATTCTCCTCATTCTAGGGTATGTTCGCCCTATCTCTAATGAGCTTTGAACTCCACAGGCTAAGGTTATCGGGAACCAAAGCTCAGATACCAACAGTAACAACCCGTATATTTGTACCATTTAAATTGATGATATTCCAACTTGTCAACTTAAATAATACAAAACACGAATCATTAATGGAATGTGTGTGTGTGTGTATATATATAAATGAGAATCATCACAGAATAACAGAAATATAACATCACAGAATAATGCAGCGGAAATACAACATAGTCATAAGAGTAGTTCATGAAGCTACCCATAAATACAACAATGTCTCAGATAAAATAAAATAGAACAACATAGATGTCCAATAGTCTGAATAGAAAGAGCAATACTGATAAGGTAAGATAATGATAGTGATAGTCTTCGGTCTTCAGCTCCAAGCAAAACAGCAACAACAATCCTCAGTCTGATCCAAGCATATGCACAAACAACCACTCGAATCAGGATATATATTCTTATACAGATAATATGGTTCAAATTCAAAATAACAATAACTCGAAGATGAATGGAATAACATCTTTAAGGATCCGTTAAACTATTTATATATAGTAATGTACGATGCATAAATAATATCTAACGGTAAAGTAAAATATCAAAATAGTGTTAAGACGTTACCATTATCCCCCTTAACACATTTGTATATAGCATCATAGACTATACAGCACTGTAAACTCCACCGTAAACTAGTGGGATATCAGGGAGTACTCCATAGGTATAATACAAAACAAAATCATAGTGGTCGCGTATATGGGAATACAAGTATGACAAGGCACATGAGGCAATACCCAAGGTAGTGAAACTACCGTTTGCCTGATCCAAACTGGTGAGAACGCATCGCCGCAATGATCGCAACACCGCGAAACTACACTCCAAATTCAAAAGTGCGCACCAATCAGTCACAAAAGTAAATGAGTAGTTTACGAAGAAGTGTGTTCGCTCGAGGTAGCTAACCCCATTTGGCCCGGCACGGCTCCTGTTTTAGTCATTTCCAATTTGACACAAGTGTCAAGGCTATCCATTATCGTTCACTTTCTTCAATCATCAACGTTCGCCAATCCAACCACTTCGTTCTGGATCACACTCCGCGTATAGTTATTAAAGTGGTTTTCGGCTTAGACAGTGAGTATGTCCCTAACCGATTCCGGTTCCTTTAATAACCCTCGCAATTAATTTATCGATTTGTCGTTTAATATATTTCAAAACTAATTGAATTTCTATTATAATTATAAATCAACATTTCGTTAGTCATTCTAAATCAAGTTTCAAAATTTACATTTCATAAATTCACAATTTCATTTCAAATTTCTATAATTCAATTTCATAGTTCAATTTTAAAACAATTCAACATTCATTTAATTTCATGTATAAGTTCATTCCAAAATCATTTATCGTTCAAATCGATTTAAACCCAAGTATCGATTTCATTCGATATTCATAAATTGATTTATCATTAAACGATTTCAATTAAATTTCCAATTCATTACATTACTTTTTTAAGTTCAAATTCCTAATCAAAGCTTACAAATTAAATAAAAATTAAAATTTGTCAAATCCACTTCCTTAACTTTCAAATCTTTCATTTGTTCGATAAACGCATTCTATTTCTTATTAAAGAAATTCAATTCATTCATTTATTACCTTCGTTACCAATTTCAAACTCAATTAAAGAAATTAATTTCCCTTATTCAAAATTCGATTTTTCTTAATAAGCAAATCCAATTCAATTTATTTTAATCATTAAATAATTCAATCTATTCAAATTATCGATAATTTCAAATCTTAATTATTAATCATTTCAAACTTAATTATTGACAATTCCAAAACTTAATTATCAAAAATTTCAAAACTTAATTCTTAATAATTCCAATTTAATTATTACAAATTTCAAACTTAATTATTAATAATTTCAAATTTAATTATCAATTAATTCTAATTTAATTATTTCATAGTTAAATTTTAGTCAATATTCTTTTGTCAATTACGACGTACATATTTGTTTCAAACTTAAATATTCACATTTACAATTCATTCGAATTTAAATTCCAATTTTTATTCAAAACCTTGTTATTAGCCAAATAAAACTTTATTTTATTTTAAATCAAAACGTTGACCAATCGATTTTAATTTAATTTTCTATCCTAAGTCAAATTATATTGGGTATCTATCATTTCAACCCGATTCCATTTCAATTCACAATCAAAACTACAAAGGGAACTTGCAGTGTGATAGCTGGGATGGTGTCAAAGTAAATAAACAAGCAATAGCATCCATGCATAACAATTCAACAATTTATTTAAATAATCTTGAAATAATCGTATTAATTTACATTTGTTATTTATGTAAATTAATATAATTATTCCTAGAATCTACACTATCATTTCATGTAGATTAAAGATTATTACATTTCGGTTTTTCACTTGTCGTTCAATTCAATTCCAAATTTACACTACAACAAATAAATCAGATGTACGTTCAAAGGTTCAAAGTGAAATTAATCAAATTATACGTGTCAATTAATCTTAACAATTAAAAGGTCATATTTAACTAGTCCATATTCAACATATAAGGGGTCAAGTTAATCAACATTCAACATAAACAATTCACTTAATTTTGCTAATATCCTATATCACTTTTAACTTGCATATTTTATCACTTAACAATAGCAATCAACATTCAACTTAATTATCACATAGCAATCAGTTATCAAACAAACTAGCATAAGAATATATGTCGTGAAAATTAATTCACCTTTCGTGGATAAAGAAATGGACCCAAAGCAAGAATAAGCACGAATAGGAGTCGGTACACACGAACAACGAACACGGTAATATCGACAAAAGAAAACGATATTAATACAATGAACGTTTGTATAAATTCATAAATTTACATAAATGTGTTTACCGATGACGGAGAAAAAGAACGAAAGCTGAAGATCGATGCTGCTGCGAAAGAACTCAGTCGGTTGCTTCAGTACACAACAAGCAAAGAAAAGTCAGTTACTAATTTGGCAACCAAAATAGATATTGGCATAAATATTCTACTGCAATATCCAACGCTATTTTCAAATCTCAGTTTCGTTTTTTTTTTAACATGGCCGAGATGAAATTTTTTGCAGCAATCATCATAAACGCATGCATTTCTTGAAGCATGCATATGTGTATCATGCACATATACAACACACAACATGCATGCATGCATACAAGCTGAATTTGTTTTTTTATGAATGCACCCCCTCACAACTTGAACACGCACATGCCTTCATTCTCCACTTCTCTCCCTGAAGCACATGCACGCACCTCTCTTTTTTTTTAACACACGCACGCCTGCACACAAAACACACACAAAGCACAACACACACAACACTACACTTCACAGAGAAACAAATTTCCTTCAACACATACACTACACTACAAAAAATTCCTTCAACACATACACTACACTGCATGCATCCTCCATCTACTGCATGCATCTCCAACTCACGCCCCCTTTTTTTCTTTCTTTTTTTTCTTTTTTTTTACAAAACACACACACACAGCTCAAGTGCACGCACACGAAACACATACACGCACAGTAACGTTATAAGCTTTTTCCTCCCCTCTTTCCTGTGCCAACACACTCACCCCTCTCCTTTGCATTTTTTAAACAAAACTGGCTCTACACTTTACAGTTGCTCCTTCCCTCAAATTGCTATGATATGCACAACCAAAGAGATACAGGTTGTAATACACGCATGCATTATCCCTCATGCATGCACGGAGCACCTACTCACACCCATATCCCACTACATGCACACACGTTACTGCTGAGCACAATGCATATGCTCGCTGGCACTAGGGGTTGTCTCGGGTTTGATGGTATTGACAGGGCAGCAGAGGTTTGGGTTTGAATCTGGAGCGGGTTAGGGTGGCAAGATATAGGTGACGCGCGGGATTCAAGGTGTTGGTCGACGGTGACAGGGGTGACAGGGCAGCAGAGGTTTGCATACGTTTTTTTTTAGAAAGAAAAGATGAGGAAGAAGGAAGGAGTAAAGGTGTATTACCTGATGCTCTTGAAGTGAGGTAAGGTGGAACAGTTGAAAGAGTGAAATATAAGAGGCATTTCCTTCCTTACTTTTAAATTTCCAATACAGTAAATAATTTTCTCTTGAGTTACGAAACGCCATACATATTTCCCATGCAACTCCTAACTTCCAACTAACTACATAAATGCATCACAGCTATCGTTTTATTTCATATATTTTTTTGTAAACGGGCTGAAGAACTAGGGCTGTAATTTATTTAACCGGTCCGTCCGGAACCATTTAATTAACGCGACGGATTATGCCAGACTTCGATTCTCGCAAATAAATATACCATTATGATCAGTGCGACGAGGCGCTTCCAACGGTACACGGATTATTGTGATATGATGGTTTTATAAAATTCGCGTTTACGCCGCTTAAATTGTACGTTTTGCAAAACAATTTAAACGGAGCAGGCGATGACAGTTTTTGACTAAACGAATTTCATAATCATGATTAGAATAATTTTTACAGCATAACTGTGTAAAAATATTTGGATTTAGAAGATAAATTTTACGCAGCTTTATATGGACTGATATATAGTAAAACGCGAACGAAGTTTACTTTAATAATTTGCGACGAAACTTTTTCTATGCTCATATCTAACTAGACGTATCACATAAATAAAGTTTGGGCGTAAATTGAAATCGTTTATAAATTTCAAAATTTTATATTAAAACGATGGATTTAAAATTTTAAATTGGACTGTAGAAACCAGGGTCGTTACATGTTCTTCAAGTGACAGCACTCAATTAAGTTATGACCATTTGTTTCGTGGAAACGGTGGTACTTTCTAAGTGCTTTTGCTATTCATTTGCTTCCTATTTAGGAAACTTCGTGTACTACTCCATACCTTATGTCGCCAGGTGGATGTTCTCTGAAGTATCGTTTAACGAGGTGTAGTCTTCGGGCCGGAAGCCTTTAAGTCGCTTGCCACTTCCTTTTCACTTGTTGGAATTTTGATTTTTCCTTTTCTAATTCCTATCCTTTCTAGGGTTTCTTATTGTAGCTCGGAGGTATTTGCGTCTTGTTTCGCCGCCATACCATTTTGCCAATGTTGGTTGGTTGTATTGTTAGCAGATCTTCCTTCTAAATATTCTATGTCTTCCAATTTCAAGTAATAGCCCGCCTTTCCATTAAAGTCCTTCCTAGGGGTAGGTTGCTTCATTTTTATCCACTTCCCGTACTTAAATTCAGGATGTATCGTGTGGGCTAGAGCCATGAAGACCGTATCTTCATTTGAATTACTTACTTCAGGGACCGTAGTGTTAAACTAGCTCGTGTAGAATTTCAAAGATTCATTTTGTCCCTAGAATAGGCCCAATAAACACTTCACGTTTTTTGTTGGCGTCATGTGAAGCCTATACTGATTAAGGAACCTCATTGCTAATTCAACGAAAGTGGAGATGGATTTAGATGGGAGCCTGGTGAACCACATAGAGGTAATTGCCTCTAGAAAAATTGGAAAACATCTACACCGAATAGCATTTGAAGCATTAAATCTGTCCATGTATCGGATATACTTATACAAGTATGGTTTCGGTTCCCTATTTCCATCGTAGGACGAGATAGTTGGCGTGGTAAACTTTTTAGGACATCGTTCATTTAGAGTGTCATCGGTGAAGAGAGTACATTATAGTGCGGATTACCATTCATCATCTCTCATATTCTTACTTTCATCAATTAGGCGCTTGAACATGTCTGCGACATACGCCTCAGATGTCCAGTAATCTGTGGATCTGTCAATGACAATACGAAGTTTTTGGTTTTGAAAACGGTCTTGGTCAATGAGCTGAAGCCTAGGCTCTCCTATCTTTAAAAGCCACTCCTTTGGAGTCCTGTTGGCTTGCAATTGGTCGTATGGGGGCAATTCGAACCTCTTTATCATAAACTAATTCTCCATCTTCAGAATCAGAGAGATCCAATGATATATCTTCTCGTGGGATTTTTATCCTCATATTCAAGTTCAACACAGGTTGCATTGCAATCGGTGGATTTCTTGCCTTCCCTCTTATAGTGACTCCTGCAGCGCCACCTACTACTCCCTTTGCTGCTGCTTTCCCTTTCTCTTGTTCAAGCCAAAAATGGAAGAGTGTTCCTACTCTCTGGCAGTAACAGGCCCCGGCATGGCTCATGGAGCAGTAAGTGATTGCAATATTAGGAGGGCATTTAGTCTTTCCATAAGATATTTTTGGCCATTCTCCATCTTTGATTGATTTCATCAACCATCATGGTAAACTCGGCTCTAGTAATAGTTTCTTGCTGGATAGAAGATCCCAACATCTGATCCTCGATGTTGGTGCCATTGACTCTAGCTTGCTGAGGATTGGTTTGCTCTCTAGGTATTATTGCTCCTATGGATCTTCTGGAAGCATTTCTCTTTCTTCTTGGTGCCATTAATTCTCAACAGCTAATTTTCTAAGTAAAATATTGGATCTAACTTCCAAACTCATTTGATCCAAAGTAGATAACTAGATCTAAGCTTGAGTTGGGTTCTCAATGAAAGCACCAAAATTTTAACCCAAAAATTTATCAACACTCTAGGTTGAGCTTGAAAGCACCAGCCATGTTCATATAGAGTAATAATATAGAAAATAAATGTAAAAAGAGTAGAAGTAATAAAAGACAATAAATTTTTTATAGTGATTCGGTTGTTAATGAAGCCTATGTCCCTTTTATAACTTTTTATTAACCGACTGCTGCTACAATGTGAATCAGATTACAATATAGTTGAATCTCTTAAGTATGATTAATTCACCAGTGCAATAGTTCACTGGAGAACCACAGTGAACCCCTAGATGACGGTTGTGAAGGAGGAAAAGAGTGAACAATAGTTAATGCAGAGTTCTAATGGCTAGTTTAGAAGATTCCTCTTATGTTGTAGGTTGGATTGTATTTGTAGGGGTTGGTGAGCTATTGGTGTAGGCCACTTAGCCAAGAGCTTGCATTGGAAGATACGAAGATTCTTACAATGTTTCATGGTGAGACGACCTAATATGATGGATCGCTAGTGATCCACAACGCGTGAATCGCTAGTAATCCATGCAATTAAGTTATTTTCAGCTCTTTTTGATTAGATCTTGTTCCTTGCCTTATGTAGGCACTCCCCATACAATTTCATGACTAGATGTCTTATTTTGATGATGATTCATGCACGGATTGCATTAAGTATTACTAGAATCAGATAAGTGCCCCCTTCTTAAACTAGCTTGCTTGAAATATCATGATACATGGTGGGAAACCTTAGCATATTAGATCATGATGCAAGAAGAATAATTGCCTATGAGTGATATTCATGGATCGCTAGTGATCTACGTGCGATGGATCGCTAGCTGTCCATCCCCTTAAGCTATTTTTTCTCTCTTTTGAGCCTTTCTTGGTTCCTCCTCCTAGTTCTTTTGGTTGATTCTTGAGTTGTTTCATCCTATTGTAGATATTCCAGTTCCCTTTGAATTAGATAGGGTTAAAAACCCCATTAACAACAAGATTATTGAAATCAAATTAATAATTTAAATGTTGTGACCAAAACAATTTGATGTTCTAACTTAGAAAATAATTAACAGGGCTGAGTTTTCGATTCATATGAAAATAACATTTAGCCATACAATATTTCAAAATATTATAAAGTGGTCTAAAGAAGAGTTTTTTCATTGTAAAATATCTTATTGACTGAAAGGAATCACCAAAACTAATAATAGAATCAAAAGATATGGCCATTTTACTATAGCATTTGTAAAACATAATTTCTACAACAAGACCATTTATAGGTTCTCATTTCAAACCAAAATATTACACCAAAAATATTTTTTTACTAGAAGGCTTTATCCAAAGTTTTAGGATAAAAACCCATTTTCCCAGAAAGTTAAGAGTTATAAATAACAGATTACACATTAGCCAACAAGCATATAGATATGAAAATGCTTTTCAAACCTATGCCTTACTTTACGAAATATTCTTGCCATGAGTAGAAGCTCAATGTATTCTTAATTCTATTTCTAAGATATTTTCATACACGCTTGTCTATATTTGTATCTTAAAACTTTTTGATGTAAAGAAAATAAACATTTAAGGAGACAAACTATTTAAATCAAAAACCTTTTCCTTTTACTGTTATTACACCAAACAATTAGTTTGAAATTTTTCACATGGACAAAACGATACTATATTTCTTTTCCACAGTTTCTTACCTTGAAATCTTAATATTTTGTAAAAAAAATAAATCATCAATGTTTAATTATCAACTTTCTTTGAAAAGTTAGAACAAAAAAATTCAACCTTTTAATAGAAGGCCAATTATAAGGCCAAATGAATTTATTTATTCTTAATTTAATCTCAAAGTCCTTTTATCATAACTTCTACTATTCAACAGAATTTAAAAAATACATTTTAAACTCTAAATATACATTGTAACAACCCGCAAATTCATCACTTTAGAAATTTTTTGAAATATTCAAATATAATTTTTTTAACTTAAACGATAATTTTTCGGGCAATAAATAATATTGGTAATCTTATTTTGAGTAAACATTTAAAAATATATACTTTAGAAGATATATCGATAAAATGACCAAAAATCGTTTTATTAATAAGCAACATTTGGACCATCCGACATCGTGCATGGAGCTGGATGCATATACTCATTTATATATACGAGTGAAAATATGTGGTAAAATTATTTATTTTATTTTTGAAAATAAAATCACTTTATGACGTTATCAATGACATCGCTGTTTTGGAGTAAATGATTTTTGAATTAAAATTGAGTTTAAATGAGTTAATAATTATTTTAATTATTGAATAAGCCCTTTAATTATTATAAAATGATAGAAATAATATTATCAAACTCTGTTTACAAATATTTATGTGTGTGTGTGTATATGTATTAAACAAGAAGTGACAATATGACCGAAATCGGAATCTGTAATGATTCAATATAGGAAAGTTATGCAAAGTTTGAAACATTTGTGATACACATATGAATGCAGACATGTACACATACATGAACACATATATACGAACAAATATGCTTATACATTTAAATATATATATATGTGTGTGTGTGTGTGTGTGTGTGTGTGTGTATTACAAAATATCTAAGATATTTTCCTAAACTTAACACTTAAGCAAACCAAAGTCAACCACTTCCACCCAAAGTACTAGCACATGGGTACATACACGAGGGGGAGGACATAGCCATGAATGTTGAGGTAGGAACGGATGTGGTAGTGAGCAAATGGTGATGGGTTTGTGTAGAAATACCATCATGTTTACATCCTCACTTTTGCTTATAAAAAGCATCCACCTCTCTTCACTTCATTCTTTCATAAAATTCCTAAGTTTTTTCACTTCTTATATTCCACTTAATGGCCTCTGGCCTAAGAAATATAATGTCAAAGATTATGAAAAAAGGTAATTAAAATAATGTAGTAAAGTATATATTATCAAAACTCATCAACACAAAGGAAATCCACTTCTTTTCCACCTCTAAACCCATTATAACACCATCCACCACCCAAACTCAAGCCTACATCCATTAGAAAGCATAAGGCGAGCCTTTTCAATGGTCCAATGCTCGGTTCCATAGGCTCGAGCGTGATTGTAGGAAAGCTATAGCCGCTTTAAAGTTTATCTAATCGAAATTCAAGTGGGAAACTCTATTTATATATATTTATATATATAGTGATGGATATGATTGCCACGATTGTTTACTTTGTTTGATCAACAAATTTGGATGTTGATTGTATGGTTATTTGATGTTGAAATGATTCACATTTAATACACATCGAATATCATAAAGGAAATAACTTTCCATTAATAAATGAAATGGTATATATGAGATTATTAAACCCCTTTAAAATGGTTTGTAAATGTTTTATAAACGCAAAAATACAATTTGGTGATGTTTTGATAAGTTATTAAAACTGAGTCAAAAATAGGCACGTCGCCTAACGGCTATTCGCGATTTCGCACCGTAGAAAGTTAAACCCATTCATACCATGGATTTAGAGTCGAAATTTTTTGTAATAATAATTTTTCAAACTCTCAAATTATAGATTTCAAAAAAACAAAAAGGCTGTGATTTCATTTAGTATATTTCAAAATATGAGCAAATCAAGTTTTCAAAATAGTCGTGGTTTGGTAGTTCGAAAACCAAAGCGATAAATTTAAAAAAAAAATTCTTTAAAAATGTGGAATAAAATCCATAAATTTTAAAAGAGGCTTGAGTTTGAAAAATGGATTTCCAAATTATCAAAAAGTTATTTTGGTCAAATAAGCATTAAAAGCACTATTCGCAACACTATTTGCAACAATATTTATAACTTTTGAAATATTGGTTTAAACCTAAATATTCTTTACAAATATTTATAAATGTTTTTAAATAGATAATTAAGTATTTTAAAGATGATTTGGAGGTTTTATGATTTTTTTAAGGTTTAAATGATTTAAAGAAAAGCTGTTAAAATCAACTGATTTAATCTTGGGATTAAAAGCTGATGAGTAGACTGAATTTTTCTATTCATGAGATTTAGATGTAAGTTTCTTAAACTAAGGGGATGTTCAGGAGCAACTAATGCCCTGGCTCACTTGGCCTTTTTCATTGGCGAGGAACAGGAAAGGTCGAAACATGGAAATCAGACAAGTATAAAAGATTTAATTTTCCCAATTTAAACAACTTGGATTGTAAGGAATAATCTTGTTACACTGTGTCAAATTCCAAGGAAACAACCCGCACTATCCATGTGAATTTAAAAGGTTATTTCACCGTTATTCGACGGATAATAAAGGTTGAATACAAAAGTTGATAATGAGTAGAATTAGTATAATTTCTATCGACCCTTTTTAACTCAATAATGCTTTCCAATACGACTTATGAAAATGATTTGATATTTCCAAAGTTAAAGAGAGGTTTAATGATTTTGCATATACCAAAAAGAAATGTTTTAAAGATATATATCCCTAGAAGATATTTTTTACAAAAAGAAAGTAATTAATCAAATTATAAGCACATATTTAGTAACATATTTTATTGATGATTGGTTCGAAGGAACTGAAGTTGGATTTGAGTGGTTCTCATTAGAAAGCCACTTCAAACCAATTTATTTATTCGAAGTGAAGACGTGGAATGATAATATGTAGAATGAAGGGCTGCTTGCCAACGATGCTCAGAGGAAATTTTTCGTTTCAAATATATGCGGCAGTAGTATCTTAATTTGATCTTCGTTGCAAGGGTTGCTTGCTACTAATCCTACGGATGATTCCCGATAGTATATGGTAGGAGAGTTTCTTTGGTTTGTCTTTTTTTTGGACAACTTGTATGTAAGAAAGTCTGACATTGCATTTCCAACATACGCATACATTGATTTCTACGAACGTACATCAGTTTGATAGTGTAGAAAGTAACACTCCTATACATAACACCCTTCTTTTAGACATATGAGCTTGGTGGTTATATATTTGCAGAAATCAATGGTGTGTGATGGAAATGGCAATGTGAAATTCAAAGTGAAATGTGCTATGTGAAAGGTAACCATTACCTCGTGCGTCATCACCCGGAAATGGCTTAAACAGGGCATGTCATAAGGCCATGTGGTTCGCAACCATTAGGGTTTTGTTATCACCTTTCTAGATTACTATATATATATATAGTATGTGTTGCATGCTATGAGATCCCGGATAAGTCGGTTATGACCGAGGTTGTCACGACCCGAATTTCAGCATTCGAAAATCGACACCCATACTTTACTTGAACCCGAATGCCGCAGATTCAACAGTTGAAATCCGATTCGTGCCGGAGATTATAACACATTAAGTACAACAACTCAGTGGATGAAAATGAATAATTATATTGATATACAACATTTGTTACAACACAATGATACAGATTATATCAATACAAATATCAGAGATATACAAAAGCCGAAGAAATAGCAGCAGCAGCGGAAAGACAAAATCGTCAATGCCAAACTCCAAAACTCCAAGCCACTAGCTCGAACCACCATCATTACGTTGTATTAAGCAGGGTTAGTCGAAGTGAACAAATGCTATCGCCGAATCCAAAGGTTAGATGCTATCAAATCTACACCTATTATTTGATTATCTGAAAATCCCAACTCTAGACTTCTCGTGTGGAAAAATGTGGGCACCCAGAGTTTAGAAAGGGAACAATAAACTCCAGGTCAGTCATGGGACTGGTGTGAGCAAACAAAAACAGTTTTAAATAAAAAAAACAGCAAAAGAATTTAGGATTGAAATCCGCAATGCTTTTTGGAAAATGAAACTACCATAAGGCCTTCCAACGCACACACCATGCAAACGCAGAATGGAGGAGATTTCTTGTAACGTCCCGCCTTTTTGTACGCTTTAAATCGACGATAAACCACACATGTCAGACTTAAACCATACAGAAGGGCAGAATGTTATGGGGTAAATAAGAAAAAGCAGGGAAGAAAAATAAACAAAATAGAATCTTGCAGCGGAGCGATAAAATATAATAATCAAATAACAGTTCATGAAGTTGTTTCACAAAACATTTGATTTTATTCATACAATAAATATCAGAGTACACATACCAAAGAATAATAATTAATGCGGTGGAATTAAATGGTGTAGTGCAATGATATAGTAGATAATAGTACTACAAATCTTCATCTTCGTTCTCCACAATAAAATCTTCAAATCCTGAAACGCTCGGACTGACCCAAGCGAATTAAAAGACAAAACACTCGAGTCAGAACTAAAAGATCTTATGTAAGTTAAATCAACAGGAATAAATATGAGTGCGGTAACTCAAGAGATGCTTGGGATTCATATCTCCTAAGGATCCGTTAAACTATTTACTATGTAGTAATATTTCGCTATTATAATAATGTCTATTAGTAAAATAAACTTACTTTCAATAGCGTTAAGGAGTGACCCAATATTGGCCTTAACACAAATAATGCCAATAGTTTATACAGTACCGTAATACCTCCTGACCGGGAGGCTACCAGAGGATACTCCATAGGTACGACACAAGTAGAAACTCGTAGTAAAGGCTCGGTATGGTAGGTGATACGGCACAACTAGGCAATGCCAGGGTAGATATACCAATTGCTATCCGGGCTGGTGGAAACGCGCAGCACTACTACCACCCGCCTCGAACAAACACCCCAAAATCAAAAGTAAAAGTGGCCACCGAATCAATCCAAAGTCAGAGTATAGTATCGAAGGATGTGTCCGATAAAAGGTGCTACCTTCTTGGCCCGGGAATCGCTCCTGTTTTAGCCACCTTATGCCAACTCACCGGAGTCGGGTCCATGTATATACCTTAATAGAATGTCGCCACCATCCTACTTCATTCTGGATTCTCCACCGCGTACACGGTTGTTAAAGTGGTTTTCGGAGTCGGCAGAGAGTGTGGCAACTTCCGATCCTGCTCTCTTTAACAACCAAACGTTATTATAACACCGCGGTCATTTTAAAATAGTTTATACTTTAAAAACCAGAATAAAATATCCATTTCAAAACCATATAATTATGATATCACTTCCTCTTTTATGATATCATGCTCAAATATATCTTTTTCTAAAACCATGCCACTTTAAAATTTGTAATATCTCGAAACCAAACATTTGAATTATACCTTTCAAAACATAATACTTCGAAATCCATAGCTTTGAAACCATAACTTCCAAAACTTAAATGGTTTGGATATTCAAACAGTATATAAAATAAAATGGTATGGATTTAAAATTACTTTATAAAGTAAAATAATTTCCATGACTTTACAATTTTATTCTCTTTAAATTAAGTTTAAATCCATAAATTTGAACTTCTCTTTCAGTTTTCAATAAACCACTTCAATTTCAATATATTTCAAACTTTGAGTATTAAACAATTTCAAAACTAAGGTTGGAAATTACTATTCAACAATTCAATGTCCTATTATTTAGTCTGAAATAATTGAAAAATAAATCCATAATCATTTAAATAAAACTCAAATTACCTATAACTAAATATTTCCTTCAATTTATTTATACTAGAAATATTCATTTAATTCATCTTGAATAAAAATTCAGTTATGAATATCATACCCTTTAAAATTGCAAGTAAATACGTTCTACCTCAACTTATAGAGTGTAGTTCTTAAATAAGACCAGTTCCAAATAAATTTCCAATTTACCTTCCAATCTTAGTTGATTTAAATTATTAAACTCTATATATATACAATATCTTAAACATGTACTTAACCATATAATATAAAATAATCAAACTCCATTACTCAACTTATTTATTTTATTTAACAAATTTATACATAGCTTAAATTCAACAATTTAACTTTATATGTATATATAATAATATTTATATAATATCAAAAATTACTATTTATTAAACCGTATCCTATCCAAACTATAGAAATCATTTTCAAAATATTTATATATATACCGACGGTGTCTATAAAATTTTCTATCCTATGGTCAAGTGATACAAATATTTATCGTTTCAATCCGCAATTTAAAAATAAAATTTTACGGTTATATATCATTTCAAACCGCAATCCCGAATGCAATAAAATGCATAACAACTTGCAGTTTATGATGATATAAATAAACATCCATTCATTCATCATAAAATCAAATATCCATTCATAAAATCATCATCCAATTCAAACAATACATGAACACATAACTAATAATAAACAACAGGTATTAACTAGTAGTTTATATTCAACAGTAATTTAATTAACTGTTTAACTGGCAGTTTATATGCAATAAATAAATAAATAACAATTTAACAAGCAGTTTATATGCAATAATTAAATAAATAACAATTTAACTGACAGTTTATATGCAATAAATAAATAAATAACAATTTAATTTAATTAATTTAATTAAACTGGGATAATGATCGAAAATATGCTAAACAGTTATAAATTAATTTTTAAACACATCATAAATCAATTTAACAAATATACAAAATTTTAGAAGTTGTGAGTGAGTTAAAATAGTCACCTTTTGAATTTAAATTGAATTCAAATCCAATTTAAACCCAAAAATTTCACAACCTCCAAATTCGTCCAAACCAGCACCAAAGTGTCCGGAATTCCAATACGAACCTAGTGGAGAAAACCGCATGTGAATTGGATATCGTGTGTAAAAGTTATTGCTTTAAACAATATACGTTTTGAATAAATAAATAAATAAATAGACAAACGATTACCGCAATAACGGCCACGTCACCCCGAAATAGCGTGAAACCCTACCTCTCGTTCACGGCATCAATTGAAACCCGTCGCCACCTGCTCTGTATCGTTCATGCACCAACGACATCATCAGAGCCCACCGCTGCACTCGCCGCCTTAGGGCGTCCCCACCCGACCACGCCAAGGCCTCCGGCCTCCTCCAGCTCCACCGGCGCCATAGACAAAATACTCCAATTCGCGGCCATTTCGATGAACTACAACGTAACAACCCGAGGTTTTGCACCTATATATAATCGTCATTAGACGATTAAAATTGCTTGCTATGTAACAACCCGAGATTTCACATTAATTAATTTTTGACGTTAGACGATTTAATTTTTGTTGCTAATTGCTATTGGCATTTTGATTAGTTTAAATTCTTTTATAAAATTCGTTAAAGGGTTTGTGGACTTAGAAAAATATTGGGCCACGTTTCTTTGAGGTGTTGTGTGTCAAACATATCTCGTTCCCTTCTATTTCATTTCACTTGGCAAACCTAAACAAATGAAAAGAAACGAATAAATGGTGGCGGCTCGTTCCCCTTTTTCATCAAATTAGGGTTCTGAGAAAAATTCGAAGACGTGACTTCAACTCGGTTTTCTTGCTTCGTTTGTCGATCGTCTCTTTCGGCTACATCGTCGAATGCGTGTCCTTTGAATCCGGTGAGTGATTTTGTTCACTCACATCTTCTAGTTCTTACTTGAGTTTCGTTCGTATTCATTTAATTGAATTCATCAATTACTTTTTTCTCGGCCGGTTGATTTTGTATCGATGCTTGAGATTGATTTCTGACTTCTTCAATTCGTATATACTTTGGTTGCTTGACATTCATGGCATTGACTCATTTCACGATGACCACGGCTTAAATTTGGCTTTAATTTGTGAAATTTGGCTTTGTCACATTCGTATATTTTTATGTTACTTGGTTGATTCCTTGGCTATCGGTTTTGGCTTTGATCTGTTTCTTTTTCGGTTGACTTTGATAAATTGATTTGTTTCCTGTTATCATGTCACTGGTCTTGATACTTGTACTACCTGGTCTGGTTCTCGGCCTATAGTGATCCTGTAGTCTAATGCATTTGGTTCTTCACTTGTGCATATTGTTGCTTGATTCTGCTCCGACTTGATGATGTATTCGACGTTGTTCACTGACATGTACACCTAGTGCAAGCTATCTTTTTCGGCTTGTACTTTAGTGTAGTTGTTGTTGCCTCGGGTTACTTTGGTTACTGGTCATTCATTGGTTATTTCATATTCATTTGAACTTTGCATTTATCTTGTAGCTCTGGATGTATGAGTCGACTTGATTATGCTTTGGTTTCATGACCTGATGTACTTGAGTATGCACTGCATATTTTGTTTGCATCTTTTCTGGTTGGTCTGGCTTGAACTTCACTTGATCATTTCTCCATTCATACTTGGTGTTGTAGTTTCCTTTCTTGGAATTCAACAGCTTGCATTTGTGTTGTAGCCTTGAGTTTATTTGCCTGTAGTGTTATTGACATTGACTAGTGCATAGGTTGAAGTCTGTGCACTGACTTGAGCTTCTGGCTTCACTTCTGATCTGATGCCGAGGCTTGCTTAGTCTTGAACAGTGCACTTGTATATATTCACTATCACTTGCTTTTAGCTTGGATTTGCATCTCTGAGTTGTACTGGTGCAATTTCGATGTTCATCCTTGTGGTATATTTGCTTGCTGACTGGTCATCAGTGTATAAGGTCACTGCCCTTGTATTCTATTACTTGCGGCTGCACTATCATTCTGTTGTCCCATCATGTCCATATACATTAGTTCTTCATTTTGGAAATTGCAGTTCTCTGCATATTGAGGTTTTCATGCTTCATTTTGGGTAATTGCGGTCCCTCTGCATATTGAGGTTTTTGCCTTGTATCACTGGTGCAGGTTGCAGTTTCAATTTGGTTTCTCTGTCATTGATGTTGAGGCCATTCACACATGTTGAGTCGTGTTTCTTTGAGTTTGGTTTATTTTGATTTTGGTTGAAGCTGCATATATGAGTTTTGCTTTCTCTTGAGACTGTCTCGTGCTAGTGGTCGTGGCATTGATATTTGATTCTTCATTGGTTTTGGTTCGTTGATCTTTTGTGTATATTATCACTGTAGTGGCAAGGCAGTGCACGCAAGCGTGTCCTGCAGCCACACGGTATTGTTTTTATTAATATTCTATTTTCTTTTGAATTATTGATCTTTTGTGTATTTAATTTCTGTAGTGGCGAGGCAGTACACGCGTGCGTCTACTGCAGCCCTACTCGAGTTGGCATTTTAATTGATATTTCAATTGTTTGAACTGTATCGTTTATTCAATACAATATGTTTTGAATTGTATTTTGATTGGTTTAATTTAATGATTTTGTTGATAATTGTCGTTTAGGCAATTCTGTTGTTTTCTAAATTATCTTCATTGATAATCTTTTTAATTTATCTTCGTTGATAATTTGGATTTGCTGATTTGTTGTTTAACACTGTTACGTGTTATATTTATCGTTATCCAATTTATTTATTTAAGGATCGGATAGAGGAGATTTATTGTTACTTTCGTCTATTTGTTACTAAATTATTATTACTTCTGTGCACTAATAACTAAGTTTGAATTAGACTGACCCGTGTATTATTTTCTTTTGAATTTAATACTCGGGTCAGACCGAGTTATTACAGGTTGTAGATATCTTGCTTTGGGTTGCTGCTTGAGCTATGAAGTCTTTTCATATTTTTTGGAGTAGTCGTCGTCATTCATAGTAGTCAGTGTAATTGTATTGGAAGATATGTATTCATGTATATTATATACGTTAATGTACTTGTATATGTAACTTCCAAAGTCGACCGTTGTAGTTGTATCATATGTACTGTATCACATGTATTGTAACTAACATCAGTTATTATATATGTGATACCTTTTGTTTTATCTGTGTTCCGCATTTATATTATCTGTGTTATTATTATATTTATTGTCCTAAACTATTATGAACCATCGTAGTTTGTTTTATACTGGAATTGGGTATGTCTATGGGAGTAAATAAATAAGAGATGAAAAATAAAAATATATACCATCCTATCGAAATAACCAACACTAGTGTAAGGCCTAACTACGGATGACCGCCCCTATCCAGCCTTATTCTTCGTGATAACAGACAGTATTTCCTTTAATACTCTTTGTTATTGTGAGCATAGAGGTGGAGCGTCACATGCCAATTAATATTGGGAGATTTTAATTGGGCTGAAATTCTTTTTAAACATTCGTTAAGGGTTTGTGGGCTTTAAAATCATCTTGGCCCATGTTTTTGTTGATGCCGTGATATTTATCAATACTGTTCCCCTTTTTTATTCATTGGCAAACCCTAAATAAACGAAAAAAAACAAACAAGAATAATGGCTGCTAGGGTTTCGATGTCGCTCGATTTCTTGATCGACGCGATATTGATTTTGTTCGTTTTGGTGGGAAAAGGGGATTCGACTGCAAATTTGGATCTGTGTGCTTCGAATAAGGTGAGTGATTTTTTCACTCACATCTAATTCAATTAACTGTTTATATATGTTTCGAGTTCTTTGATTTTTGTTTGTGTAAAATTGTTTGGCTTCGTCAATGCTATGCCCGGCCATTCGACCTTCATTTGGATGTTCGAGAAGGTTACTGACTTTTTCCAGTTCTTATACATATTTTGTTTGGCTGACAAAGTTTTGATTTTCTGGAGATTTTGGCTCCGTGAATTTTTGATGATGTTCGTCGACGGAAATTCTATCGGTTTAGAAAACCATCGAACGAATTAAAATTAAAATTTATACCGCAAGCGCACGGTGTACGAATGTAGCACGCGGCGAATACGGGTCGATCCGCAGGGAATTGATGATTTTAAAATTCTATTCAGTCAAATTAACCAAAAGTTTGAAGAGAATGTTAAACTAGAAAAGAAGAAAAACAAGCAAAAGAAAATTGATAAAAATATGAGAGTGTTAAAACAATTTAGAGGCAATTTCCACTCTCTAGATCACATAAATCAACAAAATGAAGTTATGATCTCTCTTTTCTTGTCATTAGTGAATTAGTTGATGTGCTTATCATAAGTATGGTATATTTGTGCTATTAATTAGCCCAATATAAACCATTAAACTATAACACAACCACTAATACACTTTTAAATCTCATAAAATATGACAACAAAGTTGAAAGCAAAATCTATTTTAAGCATGGCCTATTAACTATTAATTAGAAATATAAGCCATCAAATTTCAATTTCAACAATCAATTCTTTGCCATAATCGTATGCAGATGAAGAGGCAATTTGTGTTTTGTTTGTTTAAGCATAGCCTATTTGTTATGAAAAACATAGACTATCAATTCAAAGCTAACCAACATCATTAAACCACTTCAATCATTCTCATTAAGCACAAAAAGAGAGCATAAACATCAAATTAAGTTGAAGCTACATGATTAGAGGCTTCATTACCCCTAAATTGAAGGGATTAGCCTCTCATATTTGTTATCATATGAACAAATGTAACTTGCAACATGAATGAAAAAGAAAAAGAAAAAGAAAGCAAGATAAAGAAAAACTATACTACTTGCATGAAAAATAAATCTACACTACTTGCATAAAAGGAAATGAACATGTAATTAAAAAGAAACAATAACTAACATTGCATAAAATGAAAAGAAAGTTACATAAAATAAAAATGGCTAAGTAGCCATGAAAAGAGAAAGAGAGCTTTCTTTTATTTGGAGCCTAAACTAATGAAGAGAGACTAAGTAAGAGATTAAGAGATGGAGGCTACATGAAACATATGGGTATTTATACATGTTTAAAACCCTAATTCCTATTTTTGGGGAATGCCCAAAATGCCCATGAGAAAGTGTGGAGGCCAAGTTATCATTAGCATGTTTTAATCCCAACTTAAATGTACATGAAGCCATTAAATCCATAAGCATGTGCTTTAGCCTTTAATTTGTACATTAAGGTAGGTGGGTAGGTGGGGTCCTCCATGTTCTTCACTTTGAATTATTTCCATCTTCATTCCTTTATATGCATGTTGTGCATGCATGTGTCTTCATGAACCCACTCCTATTTGAGATCAAATTCCTACACAAATATGTATAAATTTCCAATTAATTTTTCTCAAATTAATATATGCACAAAAATGACCGTTTTGCCCCTATATGAAGATGGATATGTGACAATTTCAAATAATATGAATTTTGGTTTAAACAAGTTAAAATACCCAATATGATCATTTATTTAATTTAAATAGATTAAATATGGTGGTAAAAATATGCATATTTACGTGCACATCAAATACCCCCACACTTATCTTTTTATTCGTCCTCGAATAAACTAAAAATAAGATAAATCCATTTTCGTAGGGAGCACGATTGCATTGAGCGTATGCAACAAGCCGTTAAACCTCTGGGTGTCCCCAGTAGGACGAGTGTTGTCTCATGAGGGTTTTCAGTGGATACTACCCACAAAATCCAAATGCAGGATGAAAAATATTTACAAAATGCCAGATTTATTTACAAAGAGATGAATGTGAGTTTTTGAAAATAATTACAAGTGAAGGATTTATTTTTAAATCGACACGAATAAGTTAAATATAGGTTTTGGTCATTATCTTGAGAATTTATGTCATTTACTCGACAAAATTTCCAACAAAAATCAAGTTATCATAACAAATAGACAATAGTTTAACTTGTTGTTTCGGTTGATAACAATGTGTAATTATAAAATGGATCCTTAGTTGATTATCAAAGTTTATCAAAGTGGTATTTTCATTTCTTTTCAGTAAAAAATCAAATCAACTAAGTAAAAATAGTGCTAGGATTTCAGTTGCTTGCTCTCTCAATATGTGCAAGAAAAATTACACACCTAGCTCAGGTAAACTGAGGGCAGATATACTACCCATGCACTGCCTTTCAGGCTTATGTGAGGAGAGTACAGAGCATGGCGAGTGCACACACTTTCGTGCATACACCTATCGACCGTAGGTGGTTTTTATTATGTTTGTTTTTTTACATGTGTTTCATACATGCATAACCGTGAGGACTTTCAAATGAGTATGAAAGCACATAATCTAAGATTTCAAGTAATTCACCCATGCATGACCATGAGGACTTTTAAATGAGAGTGAATACTTAGATATAATTTTTTTTTGTTTTTTTTTGTTTTTTGTTTTTTTTTGTTTTTTTTAAAGAGAGAGAGAGTTTTGCAAAATCATCTTAGCATAATTTAACATAGAAGACAAAAAAAATGTTATATCCTTTACTTTAAATCAACCAATTTTTAAAACAAAGATTTTCAATTAGGATATACTTCATAATTAACACTTATGAATCTTCCTATATACTAGTTAAACCATTATTATTTGTAATCAAATTTCATTTTTATTTTTGTTAAGTCAAATAAATTTCCAAAAATTTCAATTTAATAAACCAAAACCATATAATTATCTTATAGTGTTTCTTTAAAAATAAATCAAAAGGAAAAAAATTGGATTTATTTTTAATTTTTTTTTTGAGATTTTAAAGCAAAAATAAACCATAAAAAAAATGAAGATGAGTCTCCCCCCATACTTGATTTTGACTGTGTCCTCACAGCCAACCCAAGTGAAAGGCACGTTTATTATTATTTACATGAAAATGAAATGTATTTACACGAGATCAAAAAGTATATCGCCAAAAAGTAAATGAAACGATCTTCCAAAGACCGATTCATTTGTCTCGTCAAGTGTGCAAGACAAAGCTTAAGCACGAAAAACCAAATCGTAAAAAATTTCGAAGTTGATTGTTGATTTGGAAAAACGAATTTTGTTTTATTAAAAATTGAACGGGTTGTTTTGTTTTCGATGATTCTTGGGGTCGATAAAACAATTGATCGAAGTTCAAGTTTATTTTCACCAAATTCAAGCTTATCATCGATTTCAAAATCAAAATGATGATTCAAATTGTCCCCTTTAGAGTTTAACGACTCGTTTTCGAAAAGTTCATAAAACTCGTGTTCGTTAAATTCATCTTCCTTCGTTGGATTATCAACAACTTCATCGCATATATTCATTTCAAAATACAAAGTTGTTGTCTACAAATTTTCAGAAAAAGGAAGATCAAAATTTAAATCGAGTTTCTCACCCTCAAAAGAATTGAAATCCAACTCAATTACCAAATTTTCAACAACATCATTAAGAATGTCATTTTCAGTTTCGAGAGTTGTTATTTGAAAATCATCGATTTGGGTAAAAAATGGATTATCGCTTGACTCGTCATACTTTGGGATTTGAGTATGTTTATTACGTTGATTCAAATATGTTTCGAACACCAAATCCATGTGATCGTTGTACATTTCATTCATTTGTTCAACAAAGTCAAATTTATGATTATTAACTTGAAAACTTTCGATTTGGACTTGTTGAGGACAAGAATCGTTAATTTCGATAAACGGTGGATTTGATTCTTCCGAAGTTGGGATTTGATTATGATTTTCATGAAAGGTCTTGTATTTTTCAAGTAATACATCCCCGTAATCTTTTTCCATTTGGTCAACAAAATCAAATTCATGATTATTAATTTGAAAATTTTCATTCTGAATTCGTTGACAACCAAAGTTTTCAATCGTATCGTTATTGAAACTATTCCCATTGCCAAAATTATTTGAAAATTGGTTCACATTTTCATCTTGATTTTGAAATTCATTTTGAAGCTCGAAATTGAATTGGCATCGGTTACACTCGAAACCATTTGAATTTTGATTTTGAAGTGAATTCAAATTTTGATTATTTTGAAAACTTTGATTCGAGTTATAGCACAAATATGAATTGCACAACTCGTTTATCTCTTGATTTTGTTGCGTAGAGAGTTCAAGTAATAATGAAATGCTATTTTCGAGAGTTGAGGGTTGATTATTATTTTGAAAATTTTGTGGTTCAAAATTCGAATTGTCTAGACAAAAGTTGTTGTTATAATATCCATACGAATTTGGAGTGAACTCGTATGGATTATATTGATTTTCACAGTTAAATTCAAGGGAGTAAGAAAAAGGAAACTCTGACATTTTCAAGATTTTTTTTTTGATTTTTTTATAAAGAAAAATATTTACAAGTAGAATTTATTTTTCAAAATAGAAAATTGATTTTTGTTTTGTTTTTGGATTTTCAAATTTTTTTTGCTTTTTTTTTTCAAGAAAAAGTTCATATATTTTTTTGGATTTTTTTTCTAAATTTTTTTTTGATTTTAGAAATTTCAAAAGGATTTAAAAATTGCAAAGAAAAATAAAAGGAATATTTACAATTTTTTTAGTTTTGGATTTTGATTTTTTTTTTTTTTAAATATGCATGAACTAATGCAACTAAATGAATGCAAGGGTTAATTACAAATGATTTATCCTAAGTTAACACAAAATTGTATATTCACATGTTGTCTTAGATAAACAAGATAGTTCTCGGCCAGGTAACGGACAGGATTTATCGGTGCACCACGAATCACCATAGCAATGCAGCCGAAGGTTTAAGTACCTTCAGAGGAACAACCACTATAATATTTACGAATCACCGTAATATTTATAAATGGTTATCACTCTGCCGTAGCCTAGACACCAAGAAATTAAATTGTTCAAAGAAGACAAATTGTCAATATACAATTAACAGCTATCGTTATTATTAATCAAGATTCTAAGATGAAATGCAAAACAGAAATTAAACATGTATTAACAATGCAACTACGAATGGAATTTTTCTTTATTTTATAAAATGCAAATGCAAGCAACCAACAATGCAATTCAAACAAAACTAGAAATTGAAGCGGATTTTTTTTTGAGCTAGCAAGCAGAGCAATTTATTTTGGCTAGCGAAGCAAGCAACTCCTTTTGATTTTCTGCTTTGACAACCTGAAAATTAAAACAAGATATACACAACTGTTTTTTTTGTTTTTTTTTCTTGAAAGGAAACTTAAAAGTAGGGTTTTACTAAAAAAAAAAAATTGTATATCAAAGGAGAAATGATACTAAGTAAAATCAAAACTATTGAAAGAAAAAAAACAAACAAATTTGTCTATAACAATTTTTTTTTTAATAATAAAGATGTAACTCAAAACAAATCAAAACAAACAAAACAACACCAATTCAAACCCGACCCACAAAGTTAAACAATTATCGACCTTTTTAATCAATGGCAACAGAACACCCCACCCCACACTTTCAAAATCTCGCACCCATTAAAATCGAAATCCTCAAAGTAAAACAATTAAAATTGAAATCGTCGGTGCTTAGCGATTCAAGTAGGTAGAGGTCGTAGTTAAACGATGAGGCGTTCGGCGATTGGATTTAGAACTTTGGTTCGTGGCAGAGGTTGTGGTGATTCGAAATTGATGGTTCGAAATTTGTTGTGGTCGGAAATTGAATGAGTGGCGAGCGTCGAAGTCGAGGAAGATGATGTTAGGAGGAGGTTTGTATGTTGATGAGATGGAGATGCTTCGACTTCTTTGATGTTGATGGTCGGAGATGATGTGAGGAGGTAGTGGATGGTCTGTGGATGGTCAAGAGTTGCTTTGTAGTGAAGTTTTGGAAGCTATAGGTTAAGATGCTGTGGCACAGCAGTTTTGAGGAGGCAAAAGTGGTTGTTGAAGGTGGATGTTAGTTTAAGATGGTAGATGCAGTTGGCTGTGGTTGTTGTTTGTTGGTTTGTATAGAAGCGGGGAAGTGAAGAAGTCAGTTACAAAGCATAAGTGATGCACCAAGGGATGGTGATGATTGATGAAAGAGGATGGTTGGGTAGGTGAAGTAGATGAGGTAATGAGTGGTACTGGAGTGTTGTTTTGTGGTTTGAAACAAGCAAAATGTGCAGGTAGATGCAAGTGGAAATGTAGGCACTGTTGTAGGACTTGTAGTGGGTTGTCGGTGATGTAGCAATGGAGGGCGATGTAGGAAGGCAGAAGTATTTGTATGGTGCAGCAGTGAACTGTGATGAATGGTAGATGTTTGGAATTTGTTTTGGTGAGGAGCAGAGATGGATGAAGGCAGTAGTGATGCTGTGTATGTTGGAGTGGGGGTTTGGGATGCACAGGGTTGTTATTGTGTGTGGGAAGACTGTTTGTATGTGGCAGGGTAGTGTGAAGGTTAGTCTGATGTGTAATGTTAAGTTGATATGGTGAGATGTACTGGTGACAGAAATTTGATGATGGGAGCAAGTGATCAGGTAGGGTAATGTATGTGGAAGAAGTAGTGGGAAGATGTAATTAGTTTGGTCTCAGTGGGGGTTTGAAGTATGGATGGTGAAGAGTTGAAGGTGATGTGAAGTGGTGACAGTATGTATGGCAACTGGTTTGTAGCTGTGTTATAGTTAGTATATGCAGTTGGCCAGAGATGTGGATGGACTGTAGTTGATAGTGGATAGTGCAACTGCAAGTGGTAGGAAGTGGAAACGGGAAAGGGTCAGTAATAGAAGGTTTGTGAATGTAAATGGGAAGTGGTTGTTTTGGTTATGCAGTAGAAGAAGACGTGGATGAGATGGTTTATGTAACAGGAGGATGAAGGTGAAGAGGAAACAGTGAGGAGTTGCTGGAGATAATGGAGAGAAGACAAAGGGTGATTGTAGATCAGTCAGAGGTATGGTGGATGAAAACAGGGGGAATGAGGCAGTTGTAGATGATTGTATTGTGTAAAATAATGAAATGTGTATAGTAAAACAATGAAAAATGCAGCAGAAGGTGATAGGTAGAACAATGAAATGCAAAACAATGTAACTGTACAGTGAACAGTGAATGAAATTTTTTTTTTGTATAGAAAATGCTAATGAAAAAGAAACTAGCAAACTGTAAACAACAAAATCAAAATGCACACAAACACAAATTTTTTTTTCTTTTTTTTTATGAACAAACACACGAAAATTAAGCAAAAATAATTCGAAGAATAGAAATCAAAAATCAAAGCAAATCCCCAGCAAAGGCGCCAAAAACTTGTTCGTCGACGGAAATTCTATCGGTTTAGAAAACCGTCGAACGAATTAAAATTAAAATTTATACCGCAAGCGCATGGTGTACGAATGTAGCACGCGGCGAATACGAGTCGATCCGCAGGGAATTGATGATTTTAAAATTCTATTCAGTCAAATTAACCAAAAGTTTGAAGAGAATGTTAAACTAGAAAAGAAGAAAAACAAGCAAAAGAAAATTGATAAAAATATGAGAGTGTTAAAACAATTTAGAGGAAATTTCCACTCTCTAGATCACATAAATCAACAAAATGAAGTTATGATCTCTCTTTTCTTGTCATTAGTGAATTAGTTTATGTGCTTATCATAAGTATGGTATATTTGTGCTATTAATTAGCCCAATATAAACCATTAAACTATAACACAACCACTAATACACTTTTAAATCTCATAAAATATGACAACAAAGTTGAAAGCAAAATCTATTTTAAGCATGGCCTATTAACTATTAATTAGAATATAAGCCATCAAATTTCAATTTCAACAATCAATTCTTTGCCATAATCTTATGTAGATGAAGAGGCAATTTGTGTTTTGTTTGTTTAAGAATAGCCTATTTGTTATGAACAACATAGACTATCAAATTCAAAGCTAACCAACATCATTAAACCACTTCAATCATTCTCATTAAGCACAAAAAGAGAGCATAAACATCAAATTAAGTTGAAGCTACATGATTAGAGGCTTCATTACCCCTAAATTGAAGGGATTAGCCTCTCATATTTGTTATCATATGAACAAATGTAACTTGCAACATGAATGAAAAAGAAAAAGAAAAAGAAAAAGAAAGCAAGATAAAGAAAAACTATACTACTTGCATGAAAAATAAATCTACACTACTTGCATAAAAGGAAATGAACATGTAATTAAAAAGAAACAATAACTAACATTGCATAAAATGAAAAGAAAGTTACATAAAATAAAAATGGCTAAGTAGCCATGAGAAGGGAAAGAGAGCTTTCTTTTATTTGGAGCCTAAACTAATGAAGAGAGACTAAGTAAGAGATTAAGAGATGGAGGCTACATGAAACATATGGGTATTTATACATGTTTAAAACCCTAATTCCTATTTTTGGGGAATGCCCAAAATGCCCATGAGAAAGTGTGGAGGCCAAGTTATCATTAGCATGTTTTAATCCCCACTTAAATGTACATGAAGCCATTAAATCCATAAGCATGTGCTTTAGCCTTTAATTTGTACATTAAGGTAGGTGGGTAGGTGGGGTCCTCCATGTTCTTCACTTTGAATTATTTCCATCTTCATTCCTTTATATTCATGTTGTGCATGCATGTGTCTTCATGAATCCACTCCTATTTGAGATCAAATTCCTACACAAATATGTATAAATTTCCAATTAATTTTTCTCAAATTAATATATGCACAAAAATGACCGTTTTGCCCCTATATGAAGATGGATATGTGACAATTTCAAATAATATGAATTTTGGTTTAAACAAGTTAAAATACCCAATATGATCATTTATTTAATTTAAATAGATTAAATATGGTGGTAAAAATATGCATATTTACGTGCACATCAGATGACTTCGGCTGCAATTTGGAAATGGGGTTGTTATTATAAGTGAGTGATTTTTCACTCACACCTCTAATTTGAATCTCAGGTGTATATAGGATGAATTCCTTGATTTTTGTTCGTTTGGAATTATTTGAAACTGTCACTTGCATTGTTCCGGTCGGTTGATGTTGATCGAACGCTATGAGTTGAATTGACTTGTTCAATCGCATATATTTTGATGATTTGAATTTTGTTTTCTGGTTAAATTTGTTTCACCTGATATCGACTTGCGATAATGTTTGGCTTCAGCTCAGATTCATTTAACTTCAAATTCCTGGTAATATTTTAGTCGACCATTTCGATTCACTGGTCTTGCAACACCCTTATGCACATTGTTGCATTATATCTGGACTTCCTCAATTGTACTCGAGGCAATGAGATATGAGTTTCATTTTGATGGCACTGTCCAGTTTCATTTATTTGTTCACTTGTGCATTATGTTTTCCACTGCATATGGCTTGAATCTTCTTTATGTTGCATAGCATGTTCTGTGGTGTTGAGCATTTGTACCTGCAGTCATTGCTGCAACCATATGTGCATACTTGCCTTTGAATTTTGCTTGGGGTTCAGTAGCTTGCATACTTCACCAGTTTGTACCACTACCATTTTGCACTGTTTGGTTCATATTGCATTGCTTCATCATTTGTGTCCACTACATTCTTCGTCTCATATCAACTTGTTGCTATATGGTTTCAATCTCGATTTCTTGCACATTGATGTTGAGCTTCTTACTAGTTCTCTCACTTTGTCTTGTTCAACATGTGTGATAAGTCTTCGACTTTGAACTATTTGCATATGGGCTGATATGTGTTTGTGTACATGTTGCATTTTATTTATTTGTGTTAGTGGATTGGCTTTGCTGTATGGTCAGTGGTGCACTGTGCTTCGAGTATATGAACAGTTTCACTTTGAGTTTTAACTGTCTTGAACATTTGAACTAAGTTGATGTTTGGTTTTGTGATTTCTGGTTCATTGTAGTTTGATTTGAACTGCATCTTTCTGTGGCATCTTCTCTAGATATTTTAGAACTTGAACCCTGATGTCCATGTGGTGGGTGCAGTTTCTTGTTTGTAGTTTGCCCTTGTATTCAAGTGGTGGGTGTAGTTTCATTTAGTAAGAAGTCTTTGCCATTGTTGGTTTACTGTTTCACTTGATGTCATTCCTTTGGTGTAGTTTCATTTTGTTTGTAGTTGTGTTGAGTCATGACAGCCGTGACTTGACCTCTGCAGTTTCGACTTGCTGTTCATATTGGAGTTGTGATGACATCTTATACAGTAGTGGCGAGGCAGTGCACGCGTGCGTGTGCTGCAACCACACAGTATTGATTTTATTGATATTTCATTTGTATTTTGATTCATTGGGATTTTGTGTAGTTCATCACTGTAGTGGCGAGGTAGTGCACGGGAGCGCGTACTGTAGCGACACAGTATTGACTTTTTAAGTGATATTTCAATTGTTTGAATTGTTGTGTGTGTCCAATTCAATATTTTGAAATTGTATTTTGATTTGGTTTGATTTGACCATTTTGTTGTTGCCTAATTATCTATTTGATAATTAGATTATGAGCTTCTTATTATTTATTTAATAATTAGATTTTGTTGTTAATTGCCGTTTAGACAATTCTGTTGTTTTCTAAATTATCTTCATTGATAATCCCTTCATTTATCTTCGTTGATAATTTGAATTTGCTGATTTGCTGTTTAACACTATTGCGTGTTATATTTACCGTTATCCTATTTACTTATTAAAGGATTGGATATGTGAGATATTTGTGACTGTCGACTATTTGATTATTTAATTATTATTGCTTCCGTGCATTAATAACTGAGTTTGAATTAGACTGACCCATGTATTATTTTCTTTTGAATTTAATACTCGGGTCAGACCGAGTTATTAAAGGTTGTAGATATCTTGCTTTAGGGTGCTGCTTGAGATATGAAGTCTCTTTATACCTTTTGGAGTAGTTGTTGTCATAGTATAGGATGATATGCATTCACGTTATTAATTATATTAATGTACTTGTATATGTAACATCCTGTATCGACAGTTGTATTGTATCACATGTATTGTAACTGACTTCAGTTATATGTATATGAGATTTTATATTCTCTGTGTTCCGCATTTAGCTTATCTGTGTTATTATTATATATGTTGTCCTAAAATATTATGAACCATCGTAGTTCATTTTACACTGGAATTGGATATGGCGATGGGAGTAAATAAATAAGAGATGGAAAAAAAAAATATACCACTCCTATCGAGATAACCAATACTAGTGTAAGGCCTAACTACGGATGGCCGCTCCTATCCAGCCTTATTCTTCGTAATAACAGACAGTATTTCCTTTTAATACTCTTTGTTATTGTGAGCATAGAGGTGGGGCGTCACAGTTGGTATCAGAGCGAGGGGTTTATGAATATAATATAGAACATAACTTAGATGGAACATGTGTTACAACTATTTGTTGATGTTTTTAGTTGTTCTTTGAGTCAAAACTAAAGTTTTGAAATTATGATGAAATTTTTAAATTTCTATATTTAAAAATGAAAGTGAAATTGTGTTTTGATGATTGAATAATTTATGTTTTGTTTATCACTGTGCACAGCGGAAACAGTGAGACTGTCTTCGCTGAGTACAACTGATAATCCTTTTGATTTAAAAATCGAAATATGATAATGAAATAAATTTCATTATGTTGTTACATAGATGTGTTTATTTTGTTTTCTTTGAAAATTTGTAATCCAATTTGGGGATTCGAAGCGATTGTAGTTATGTGATTTTGTTGAGATTTTTGTTGTTTTAAATAATCTTTATTGAAGATAAAATCGAGTGATTTCTTTGTTCATCTCGTAGTGTGCGTGCAAATATGAGTTGCACGTTACTGCATTAATTTTACGTTGAACTGGTGTTTGGTTTTAAACGTATTTTGTTGTCGTTATTTTTATAACGGGATTTTTACATCAGTGCTAGATTTTTGAAGCACGGTGTTTTGTTGACATTTTTGATGAATGAAAATTCTCTAGTATTATATTTTGATGTGAATTATTTTGATGAGATTTTGACGTATAAAAATTATTGTTGCTTTGACTTTAGTAACCGTCAAATTTAAAGTGAATTTTCAAGCGGTAATCTCGCAATGTTGATTTTGAGATTCGTTTTTACGGTGTTTTGAGAAGTGCAATTTGTTGAATATGCGTTTATATGATTTTTGTTTGATGATAATAAGCATATATGCATTCGTTTAAATGTATTTGTTAATGTACTATTTTATTTTTCATAGATTAAATAAATATTTGTTGAATAAAATTAAATAACACAGAATTTGAATTCAAACAGAAATTTTATTCAAATAAATATTTATTACAATTTTGAATAGTACAAATTCAAGCTCTCACTGTACATATACAATTTTGATTACAAACACATCACAATTTCATATTTACATTTAACCTCACTAGACATCACTCATTCACTCAATTCGTATTTTATCTTCAACTTCATTCCAGTTAGAATCCAGCATCTGAGCAATCTGCAAAAATATTCACTAACGCAGCAAAATTGAAAAAGAAATATTTTTGCAATATAAAATAAAATATGGATTTTGAAAATATTATTTGCCTCAGTTATTTGGGTTGTTTGGGTTGTTAGTCATCATTTATATTTGAATTCATCACACACGAACAATGTGACATGCACAATGTATCACTGTACATGCCACAAGGCCGTGCAGACCGATATACACTTGATAATGTTACAGGGACATGTGAGCACAGGTCAAACCCAAATGAAAAGCCGAGTTCAAATCAAGTGCAACACAAATAGAGTCACAACAGGCGCACAAGGTCAAACCAGAGCGTTTAAGCTGGATTCAACACAGGTGCAAATCAAAAGTGCACATGAATTCTATGACCAAATGACATGAACAAGAGCTAAACTACAAATGCACTTGCAACTGAAACTGTAGCTCAAAGTAAAACCAAAGTTTTAGTGACCACTCAAACCAGTTCAAACATGAAACAAGACCAACTACAGTCCAAATGCCAGTCGAACAAATACAACAAGGCCAGAATGAAGACAATATCACTGACTCAAATGGACAGACCAAATGATCACTATATACATGTAATCGAGGCAATATGAACAAGTGACACAACAATGTTTAAAGACTACAAACCAAACCAATATATCAGCCTCAACGGTACAGTGGCTCAACATCAAAGACCACATTCAAAAACAACTCAAGTGATATGTAGTAACACTTTATCAAAATCAAACAAGACACAGTGCAGAAGCGAATGGTACCAAATCAAGTTAAACAAGTAACAAAGAACTGGACAAGCTATCATGAATGTACAAAAAAAAATGAAACAGAGAAATGTTATAGGATGGTCAGCCACCAAAGTACACGGCAACTACAAACTGCAAATATCCAAGTACTACAAGCCCAACACAGTGACACAGTACCAAAAACCATCAATGAACAAAATCAAGCAACATGTATGCACCAGTAAACCAAGCTTCACAATGAACCAGTGGCCATAAACAGAGTGCATGCTACAACAACAAAGACCAAAGCTACAAATGTGCAAAGTGCAGACTGGAATGGACAGATCAAGTGAAGTATACAAGAGAAGCCATATGTAGTAGACAACATGAAGAACATCAATCCAACAGACCCTCATTGACAACATCAAGTCTATATGGATATGCAATAGTGCAAAATTAAATGCCGTCAGATGCATAAAATCATATCGAAGACAACTGCAGTGCAAAATCGTGAGCTATAGAACAAGCACATGAATTCACAAATCAATTTCAAGTTGAACAAATCAAGACCGAAGTCAGATGACAATTAAACCGTAGTGACCAAGTAATTTGACCATGTCACGAATCAACACCGTGAATATCAAGCAACAAAATTATATGAATTGAAGAAGTCAGAGAAATCATCAACATCAAAGAAATATCGAGCGACCGAGCTATATCAATTGACAAATTCAACTAACTTCAGACGAACGCAAATACAAGGATTCAATCTCTATAAATTGCAATCAACATCATCGGCAATAATCATCGAGTTCAAGTACGAAAGAACTAAAGCACAAAAGCATAAATTACATACCGAAGCAAGGATAGAACTCGATCAACGAAGCAGCCAAAGTGAGCAACAAGGAAAAGATCGATCAAAGCTACTCGCGAATCATCCACGCAAATCGATCAACATAAAGTCGGCTCTTCGAAAAACCCTAGTTTGGATCGAAGAAGGAACAAAGCCCTAAATCAATTTCACGAAAAGCCGAAGCCCTAATTTAGTTGCAAAGAGGAACGGCCACCATCTTCATATAAATGAACTTTGTAAATAAAAGAGACGGGCCAAATTATAAAAGGGGACGACGTTTTTTAATAAGGGCTTTTAATTTTAATTAGGGTTATTTTAATTTTAAAATTGTTTTTAATTTTTATTTTCTTTTTAAACCGTTTAAACTTCTAGTCATGTGACTAGGGGACAAACTACATGGCGTAGTTTGAGAATTCGCAACTCAGTGGCTGAATTGTGGCAGGGTTTTGAGCGTAGAGTTAGGTTTAGTCGATAGCGGGTGTCGCGAGTTTATGTGTGTAAGCGTCTGACTATCTAATTTTAGTAGAAACCTTGGGGGAAGCATGTAGGCAGGGTTTTGCCGAAGCTAGGTAAATTTTGTGTCGTTCTATCTCTGCATTTTAATATTCTGCTATTTTTCTGTGCTACTATTAATCTGTGATCTGTGTTGAAATAATTTTATAATCTTCCGCAATTAATTTTTATAATTAATACCATCACCCTATTCACCCCCCCTCTAGGGTGAAATCGATCCCACATAATTTTCTTATCAAATTTGCCACAGATGTTGCTGTTTTAATCACGTGTTTTAAAAATCGTTTTAAAATAAAATTGTTTTCCAAAATTTCTACAGTTTGCTCTTTCAAAAGAATGAGGAAGAGATTTAAACGCTTCAACAAAATTGAGGACTATGAACCCTCACTTTTACTGATTCGCTTAATTCCGGACTTGTCTGTTTGAGAACGTAAAATGTTATTTATTTAAATTACACGATTTTGCACTTTCAAGGAAACGATGAAGAGAATTAAACGATTTAGTAAAAATTGTGGAATGGGACATGTGCATTTGCTATTTCGATTAATTCCGGACTCGTTAATTGAAATATTTGATGTTTTGATGATTTTGTGTGCTTTCGAGCCACTATGTTGGACCTTCTGATCATATGTTGGACCTTCGGGTCAATACCAGTACTAGACCTTCGGGTCATTTGTTGGATCTTCGGTTCATTTGTTGGACCTTCGGGACATTTGTTGGGCGCCAAAAATATAGTACTTGGTAGGCTTCAGCCATATGAGATGCACGTGTGGCGTAGCTAAAACTCGTCGTCTGATGGGATCGATCCACCTTTTATGTTGATTTTCTAGATCACCTTAATTGATTTCTAGATATTAGTTGTTTCCAATTATCTGCAAGTAATTGGATATTTGTTGTTTCTGATTATCGTTTTTGATAATTGGATATTTGTTGTTTTTGCTAAACTTTGTTGATAATTAGATATTTGTTGTTTCTGATTATCGCTTTTGATAATTAGATAATTGTTGATTTGAGATTTATGATTATCGTTTTTGATAATTAGATATTTGTTGATATGAAATTTTTGATTATCGTTTTTGATAATTAGATAATTGTTGATTTAAGATTTCTGATTATCGTTTTTGATAATTAGATAATCGTTGATTTGAGATTTTTGATTATCGTTTTTGATAATTAGATAATTGTTGATTTGAGATTTCGGATTATCGTTTTTGATAATTAGATATTTGTTGATTTGAGATTTCTTATTATCGTTTTTGATAATTGGATATTTGTTGTTTCTGATTGTCTTTGTTGATAATTAGATATTTGTTGTTTTTTATTATCGTTTTTGATAATTAGATATTTGTTGATTTAAGATTTCTGATTATCATTTTTGATAATTAGATAATTGTTGATTTGAGATTTATGATTATTGTTTTTGATAATTAGATAATTGTTGATTTGAGATTTCTGATTATCGTTTTTGATAATTAGATAATTGTTGATTTGAGATTTCCGATTATCGTTTTTGATAATTAGATAATTTTTGATTTGAGATTTCTGATTATCGTTTTTGATAATCAGATATTTGTTGATTTGAGATTTCTGATTATCGTTTTTGATAATTGGATATTTGTTGTTTCTGATTATCTTTGTTGATAATTAGATATTTGTTGTTTCTGATTATCATTTTTGATAATTAGATATTTGTTGATTTGATATTTCTGATTATCGTTTTTGATAATTAGATAATTGTTGATTTGAGATTTCTGATAATCATTTTTGATAATTAGATAATTGTTGATTTAAGATTTCTGATTATCGTTTTTGATAATTGTATATTTGTTGTTTCTGATTATCTTTGTTGATAATTAGATATCTGTTGTTTCTGATTGTAATTTTTGATAATTAGATATTTGTTGATTTGAGATTTCTGATTATCGTTTTTGATAATTAGAAATTTGTTGATTTGAGATTTCTGATTATCGTTTTTGATAATTAGATAATTGTTGATTTGAGATTTATAATTATCGTTTTTGATAATTAGACAATTGTTGATTTGAGATTTCTAATTATCGTTTTTGATAAATAGATATTTGCTGATTTGAGATTTCTGATTGTCGTTTTTGATAAATGGATAATTGCGTTTTCTGATTATCTACTTGATAATTAGATTTTGTTGAAAATTTGTGAATTCCTTTTATGGAATTGAAAGATTTCTCTAGCGTTTGTATTCTTGACCTTTATTTTTCTAGCTTAACCAGTTTATGTTAGAAAAATAATTGTTATTGACGACTTTAATTATGAAAATTGCGGGGACGCAATTTTTATAAGGAGGGGAGTCTGTAACAACCTAGGGTTTTGCACCTATATATAATCGTCATTAAACGCTTAAAATTGCTTGCTAATTAATATTGCGAGATTTTAATTGGGCTGAAATTCTTTTTAAACATTCGTTAAGGGTTTGTGGGCTTTAAAATCATCGTGGCCCATGTTTTTGTTGATGCCGTGATATTTATCAATACCGTTCCCCTTTTTTTTATTCAGTGGCAAACCCTAAATAAATGAAACAAAACAAACGAGAATAATGGCTGCTAGGGTTTCGACATCGCTCGATTCCTTGATTGACGTGATATTGATTTTGTTCGTTTGGACGGGAAAAGGGGATTCGGCTGCAAATTTGGATCTGTGTGCTTCAAATAAGGTGAGTGATATTTTCACTCACATCTAATTTAATTAACTGTCTATATATGTTTCGAGTTCTTTGATTTTTGTTTATGTACAATTGTTTGGCTTCGTCAATGCTATGTCTGGCCATTCGACCTTCGTTTGGATGTTCGAGATGGTTATTGACTTTTTCTAGTTTTTATATATATTTTGTTTGGTTGACAAAGTTTTGATTTTCTGGATATTTTGGCTCCGTGATTTTTTGATGACTTCGGCTGCAATTCGGAAATGGGGTTGTTATTATAAGGTGAGTGATTTTTCACTCACACCTCTAATTCGAATCTCAGGTGTATATAGGATGAGTTCTTTGATTTTTGTTCGTTTGAAATTATTTGAAATTGTCACTTGCATTGTTCCGGTCGGTTGATGTTGATCGAACGCTACAAGTTGAATCGACTTGTTCAATCGCATATATTTTGATGATTTGAATTTTGTTTTCTGGTTAAATTTTTTTCACCTGACTTCGACTTGTGATAATGTTTGGCTTCATCTCAGATTCGTTTAACTTCAAATTCGTGTTGATGTTTTAGTCGACCATTTCGATTCACCGGTCTTGCAACACCCTTATGCACATTGTTGCCTTATATCTAGACTTCCTCAATTGTACTAGAAGCAATGGGATATGAGTTTCATTTTGATGGCCCAGTTTCATTTGTTTGTTCACTTGTGCATTATGTTTTTCACTGCATACGGCTTTGAATCTTCTTTATGTTGCATAGCATGTTCTTTGGTGTTGAGCATTTGTACTTGTAGTCATTAATGCAACCATATATGTATACTTGCCTTTGAATTTTTCTTGGGGTTCAGTAGCTTGCATACTTCACCAGTTTGTACCACTGCCATTTTGCACTGTTTGGTTCATATTGCATAGCTTCATCATTTGTGTCCACTGCATTCTTCATCTCATATCAACTTATTGCTGTATGGTTTCAATCTCGATTTCTTGCACATTGATGTTGAGCTACTTACTTGTTCTCTCACTTTATCTTGTTCAACATGTGTGATAAGTCTTCGACTTTGAACTTTTTGCATATGGGTTGATATGTGTTTGTGTACATGTTGTATTTTATTCATTTGTGTTAGTGGATTGGCTTTGCTGTATGGTCAGTGGTGCACTGTGCTTCGAGTATATGAGCAGTTTCACTTTGAGTTGTAACTGTCTTAACCATTTGAACTTAGTTGATGTTTGGTTTTGTGATTACTGGTTCATTGCAGTTTGATTTGAACTGCATCTTTCTATCGCTTCTTCTCTAAATATTTTAGAACTTGAACCCTGGTGTCCATGTGTTGGCTGCAGATTCTTGTTTGCAGTTTTCCCTTTTATTCAAGTGGTGGCTGCAGTTTCATTTAGTAAGAAATCTTTGCCATTGTTGGTTTACTGTTTCACTTGATGCCATTCCTTTGGTGTAGTTTCATTTTGTTTGCAGTTGTGTTGAGTCATGACACCCGTGACTTGACCTCTGCAGTTTCGACTTGCTGCTAATATTGGAGTTGTGATTACATCATATACTGTAGTGGCAAGGGAGTGCACGCGAGCGTGTACTGCAGCCACACAGTATTGATTTTATTTATATTGCTTTTGTGTTTTGATTCATTGGGCTTTTGTGTAATTCATCACTATAGTGGCGAGGCAGTGCACGCGAGCGCGTACTGCGGCCACACCGTATTGACTTTTTAAGTGATATTTCAATTGTTTGAATTATTTTGTGTGTCCAATTCAATATTTCGAAATTGTATTTTGATTTGGTTTGATTTGATCATTTTGTTGTTGCCTAATTATCTTTTTGATAATTAGATTATGAGTTTCTAATTATTTATTTAATAATTAGATTTTGTTGTTAATTGCCATTTAGACAATTCTGTTGTTTTCTAAATTATCTTCATTGATAATCCCTTCATTTATCTTCGTTGATAATTTGAATTTGCTGATTTGTTGTTTAACACTATTACGTGATATATTTACCATTTTCGATTTACTTATTAAAGGATTGGATATGTGAGATATTTGTAACTTTCGTCCATTTGATTATTTAATTATTATTGCTTCCATGCATTAATAACTGAGTTTGATTTAGACTGACCCACGTATTATTTTCTTTTGAATTTAATACTCGGGTCAGACCGAGTTATTACAGGTTATAGATATCTTGCTTTGTGCTGCTGCTTGAGCTATGAAGTCTCTTTATACCTTTTGGAGTAGTTGTTGTATAGTATAGGATGATATGCATTCACGTTATTAATTATATTAATGTACTTGTATATGTAACATCCTTGTCGACAGTTGTATTGTATCACATGTATTGTAACTGACTTTAGTTATATGTATATGAGATTTTATATTCTCTGTGTTCCGCATTTAGCTTATCTGTGTTATTATTATATATGTTGTCCTAAAATATTATGAACCATCGTAGTTCATTTTACACTGGAATTGGATATGGCGATGGGAGTAAATAAATAAGAGATGGAAAAAATATACCACTCCTATCGAGATAACCAATACTAGTGTAAGGCCTAACTATGGATGGCCGCTCCTATCCAGCCTTATTCTTCGTAATAACAGACAGTATTTCCTTTTAATACTCTTTGTTATTGTGAGCATAGAGGTGGGGTGTCACAATAGCCCAAAGCGACTGCATAGATGGACTTGCCTCGACACTTTCTCCACGACTTTGCCTTCCGATTGAATCCACGGCGTGGATCCACCGTTTAATTCGACGATTATCAACGAACGGCCGAAAACAAACCTTCAATTTCTGGACAATCAATGGCTATAATCGAAAAACGAATCACATATCTAAGATGCATTCGTCGAGAGCTTCGATATAATTTTTTTTGAATTTTTTTGACGAGTTGGAAATTTTGAAGTTGATTTTCGAATTGAGATTTGAATTGGATAAATTATGGTTTACAACCATTGAGGAAGAGGAGCACAGAAGTTTCTGTATGTATAGAAATGAGGAACAAAGGCTGCTAGGGTTTATAGTAGGATATATATAGGCAGGGTTGACATTTGAATGGATGGATAAGATAGATTTACGAACTAACGCCAAAGTGGCCCAAAAAGCCCGTTTCGACTCCGGAATGAAATTGTGTCAACCCATATATAAAAATAGATGTTTTGAATATTTTAAACGCGAGGGAACAAGTTTCAAGTCCAATTTCCATCGTATGAAGAAGTTATGCTCAAATCAATATTTTTCAAATTGATTTCAATTGATTCCAATTTCATTAATTTCAAGGCTTTTCGAGTCCGTACGATCAAACGACAAGTCCGATCGCTACAAAACTTGAAACCCTATAATAATTCACCGTTTTGGATCTGATGAAATTGGTTTCGTCAAAATCCGAGTCAGTGGCCGAAATGGCTATTTTTCCATTAATTAAATAAATTAATAATTAATTAATTAAATCAAATTTTCAATTTTATTTTGATAATTGAAAATTTTCAACATTTTTAACTTCTTAATCATTTACAATAATTTAAACAAATTTAAATGTCAATTTATCGTTGATTAATCTATCAATTGCAATGTTAAATTTTCAATTTCATTATATTCAAATTTATAAATTAAATTTCCAAAAAAATCTATTAAATTCACTTTCATTCTATTTTTCAATTCATTATTATCAAACGGATAAATTTAACATTGGATTTACAAACTATTACCTTAATCTTTTTACATTCCATATTGATTTCAATTAATGCAAAATTTAGATATTTAATTTCCTTAAATTGCAATTTCTCCCTTTATTATTATAGTTCAAATCCCAATATTTTGATAAATATTTATTCCCACTCTTATAATTCAACAAATTTCCCAATTATGAATAACATTACCGTTATTTCCAAATATTACCTTAATTAACATTAAAGTAATATTAAATTAGAATCATTGTAACTGATTTCCAAAAATTCAAAGAAATTTAGCCTTCTATTTACTTTCAATATATTCTTCTTATGGTACAATTATTTTGATTCATAACTATTACCATAATGTTTTCCCAAATTCCTCTTAGTTCTAATCATCGTAGTAATAAATTCCATTTGATACGAAAATCCCATTCTTTTTCTTTCCATATATATCTCAATAAATTTGTCCGTTTCCATTCCAATCCTTTTTTTAAAGTTCATTACTACCTTATAACCTAGTTAACGCTTTATTACTTTTACTATACTCAAATTTGACAACTCCTAAACATCTTGTTCCATTTCCCATTAATGTAACATTTATTTATTTTATTAACATTTATTTCAAATTCTCATTCCATCAGCTAATTAAACAGGTAACTTATAATATATGTTTACAAGCCAAATGTTACACCAATTGTCATATTATGAATGGAGTTAACATTAATTTCAAATATTATCTTAATCTACATTAAGATAATATTTAATTACCTTTAATGAATTTTATTTCCCAATTAATTTAATGCAATCCATTATGACCTTTACGATTTTAAATAAATTCATTAATTGTCATTTCATTCAACTTATAAATTTATTAACCTAAATTAGCACTGTTACGTTGTAATTTACTTATTAGCTTACAACAAGTGCTACCATTAGTTCATACACTAATTTCTTCCATTTCCGTTCTTTGTACATTATTTTATTAGTAAACCAGCGTTTTAAATTATTAATTTACCCTTTTATATCCTATTATAAACTAATGCACACATTAATTAAGATTTTAAATCAAATTAATCATTTCATCTTGGTAACATTTTTTTATTATAATAAGAATATAATTAACATTTACATTGTTTCACTTATTGAAATTACATCCAAGTTATTAACAATTTACTTACATTTATACTGTTACATTCAAGTTATTAAAAATTAACTTACCAATCTTATCCAGGTTATTATTTCCATTAATAATTCATTAAATTTTTATTTCCCTCAATAATAAGTTACCAAAAATCTTATTAAATTAAGAAATTTAATTCCCGAATTTTACGAGTCGTTACACTCTCCCCAACTCAAAACTTTTCGTCCCCGAAAAGGAAAAGAAGGGAAAAGAAGAATTAAGAATTCAATATATCTTACTAAAAAATTTTAAATTTATAACACATAACTTTTACAAAATTAATTAATTTAAATAAAATATGCCAATTTATAACCATTAGATCATTTTATACTCAAATTAATAAAGTCTGGAAAACATTTTTCAAAATTTTCTAAGTCCAAAATTTCGGCAGAGTCTCCTTTATAAGGAGAGGCTCGAGAGATATAATATCAAAAATAACAATATCCGACATATACTTCAAAATAATATATATCCCAACACGGGAAAAATAATACAATAACGCTATAAACCATAATCCAAAAAAGTACCTATTTGTCAGGCAATCAACGCTTATATTATGAAACCAAATGCAGTAGCAATTGCTTCCATAACATGCATTTCACTTATATAATCCAAAAGTTAACAATTATATAAAGTGAAATATTTAACTTGTTTCAATCAATAACAAACAAATCAATACAAACAATAATCACTTGCAACCAGCCATCTAGCCATCACATAGAATCATCACAAATCAATCATTCATTCATAAAAACCAAGCAAATAGTTATTCGGGTTCAAACTTTAAATTGCACAGGATGAAAAATAAACTACTAAGCGCACCATTCACTCAACAGTCTTAGGTGAAACTAAATAGATTATTCATTCATGCAAACAATTTTAAAGTATCCTTACCCAAACAACCATAAACCAACAATCAATAATTTCAAACAACAGATTTAGTTTATCCTTATTAATTCCATTCATACATTTGTTGTTTGATTTCTCTTTTTCATTCATATAATGGTTTATCTTTTTAATTTACATTTATTTCTTACAATTTTATTTAGAAATAACTTCAACTTATTTGCTTAAGTTTAATTTTTTTTATTCATACTACTTATCTTTCTATTATATTTAATTATAGGAACATTTCCAATTATACTTAAGTTTATAATAACTACAACATCAAGTTCTTATTTATTGAATAATTTCATTCTTTACATTCATTACCACAAGTTTATTACTTGTATAATACCTATTACATTTTATTATTAACATCTTAATTTTTTATATCTTTTGGTAAGTTATATATATGCCTTTAAGAATGGAATTGAAAGTCATCAAGTTTTTCTCATTTCCTTTAGTTAATTTAATGTTCAATAATAATTTCCTTTGCTTCATGGTTTCCAAATTTCAAATTTCTTTTAATTCATTCATAACTTAGCATTAAATCTCTTAGTTTATTAAAGGTTCCAATTATTAATTAGTTACTTTCCATTTCGCTACCATAATTGAACTTTTAAATAACGGAAACTTAAGAATTAAATACCATTTTAATTTCAAATCATTTTAAAATAACAGATAAATATATACTTATAATTTATATATCCAATTATAATTAAAACAATCTAAAATTTTATTTTTGGTTTATCAAAACAAATCTGCAGTGAACTACAACAGTGGCCTTCCCACTTCGAAACTCGAAAATGAAAGTCGATGATGCGGCCACCATCACCGAAATTATTTTCCGACGACAGAGAGGGAAGTATAGTACTTAGTTTTCCAAAATCTTCTTTAAAACAATTCTTCCAAATTGTATTGAAATATTTATATTTGAAATTACTTCTAATAATATTATTACTATGTTCTGAAATCATTCAAAAGAAATTTTCAAAACCCCAGAACTTAAGTTCTAAAATTTCCAATTTGATTTATTTTATTTTAAATCTTATTTCACTATTATTTATAAATTTCATTATATAACAACCAATATATTGCAACCAAATATGTATATCATTTTTAAAAATTTATTTTATATATATAGAAAATATATTAGGCAAAATTATTTCATTCACCTATATTCAAAAACAAATATCGTTTCGGTCTGTCCTATTAAGTGTTTAGAAATCCCTATTGATGTCATAACGTCCTATGCACCAACCAGAATTTGTAAATACAAACGGAACAGTTTAACACAATATAAAACTTTTTTATAACACTAACAAATACGCTCTCTCATATATATATGTAACGTCCCGCTTTTTCGCACACTTTAAATCGACACACGTGCCAATTCAAACCATACGGAAGGGCGGATCGTTATGGGGTAAATAAGAAAAACAGAGAAGAAAAAAAACTAAACAGAATCTCACAGCGGAAGGATAAAATATAATAATCAAATATACAGTTTATAAATCTGTTTACAAAACCATTTATATAATACATATCAGAGTTACACATACCAATAACAATGCAGTGGAACAGTGTGTAGTGCACTAGTATAAATAATAATAATATATATCTTCGTCTTCGTCCTCTAGAGCTAAATCTTCCAATCCTGAAACGCTCGGACTGATCCATGCAAATTTGAAAAGACAAAAACACTCGAGTCAGAACTAAAAGATCTTATGTGAGTTAAATTAACAGAAATAAATATGAGTGCAGTAACTCAAGAGATGCTCGGGATTTACATCTCCTAAGGATCCGTTAAACTATTTACTATGTAGTATATTGCGCTATTATAATAGTGTGTAATTGTAAAATAAACTTACTTTTAAATAGCGTTAAGGCTTTACATTTTCCACCTTAACACATTTATATATTCCCATAGTCTATACAGTACAGTAATCTCCCCCGTACTGGGCGTCGTCAGAGGGCACTCCATAGGTATGGTACAAAACCAAAAACGTATAAGGCGCGCTAGGGTAGGTGACACGGCACAACTAGGCAATGCCAGGGTAGATATACCAATTGCTATCCGGGCTGATGGAAACGCATAGCCGCAGCTACCGCCCACCTCGAACAAACTCCCCCAAAATCAAAGTAAAAGTGGCCACTGAAACAATCCAAAGTCAAAGTATAATATCGAAGAGGAGTGTCCGATCAGAGGAATGACCTCATTGGCCTGAGAATCGCTCCTGTTTTAGCCACCTTATGCCAACTCACGGGAGTCGGGTCCACGTATTTACCTTGCAGGAAACGCCGCCACCAACCTACTTCATTCTAGAATCTCCACCGCGTACACGGTTGTTAAAGTGGTTTTCGGAGTTGGCAGAGAGTATGACAACTTCCGATCCCGGTCTCTTCAACAACCATACGTTATTATTACACCGCGATCATTTAAAATAATTATACTTTAAAACCAGAACAAAATCCATTTTAAACCCATATAAATACGATATCGTTTATATTTTTAAAACCCCAAATCAATACGATATCATTTAGACCCAAAATCATATAATGTCATTTTATTTTCCAATATATATTCTTTTCCAAAATCATAGGGTTTCCAAAGTGAAATATTTAGAAATCACAACTCTTATATATAATAATTCCAAATCATACTACCTTGAAAATCATAACTTCGAAACAAATTTCCATCTCTTAAATGGTTAAATATTAAATTAATTTATAAAACATAATAGCTTCTTTAGATTTCACAAATCAATTTCAAATATCGATTTAAACTTCCAAATACCATTTCAATTCTTATGTTTCAAAGCTTTAAATATTTCACCATTTTAAAACAAACTCATTTGACAATCCCATATATATTAAATTCAATTACTTCTTATTTAGACTTGAAATGTTTACTTAATGAATTCAATATAATTTAAGTAAAACCTTTAACTTCACACAACTGGATAATCTTTCAATTTTATTAAACTTGATATATTCATTTAAATCACTATACACAAAAAATCAAGTTATAAAAATCATACCCTTTAAAAATTAATAACCTTTTTATTTAATTCCAAATTTTACTCAATATTCATCTTCCGACCTTATTCTCATTTAAGTCAATAAAACTCCAGAACTTAAATTTTAAATAAATGCTTAATTGTATTTGATCTTAAAAATCAAACTTTATTTTATACTTCAAAACAATTTATACAAAGCTTAAAACCGGAAATTACTATATATAAAAACCTTTATTCATAACCAAATCAAAAATCCATAAACCATATATATATATAGCCTTGCAAAAACCATAGTAAAACATTTCAAAAATAATTTTATATATTTACCGCGGTGCCTGTATATAATTTTCTATCCTATGGTCAAGTGATACGGATGTTTATCATTTCAATCCGCAATTTAAAATGAAAAAAAACGCGGTTATATATCATTTCAAACCGCAATCCCGAATGAATGAAATGCATAGCAACTTGCAATTAATAAAATTAATCATCCATTCATCCATCAAATCATACATCCATTTGTCACAGTCATCATCCAATTTCAAACAATCATCAACACATAACAGGTGATAAATAATGGTATCAATTATCAGTTTATACTCAAAATAAATTTAATAACTGTTAATTGGCAGTTTATATGCAAAAATAAACGTAAATTTAACTGGCAGTTAATATGAAATAAAAATTTAACATAACTATGACTGGCAGTTAATATGCAATTAAATAAATTCTAACCGTCAAATTTATATGCAATAAAAGAAATTAACAGTTATATTAAATGAATGCGATTTATCAGAGATAATGAATAAAACATACCAAACAGTCATAAATAAATTTCAACTCATATCTAAAATTAATTTAACAACACAAGAAATTTTAGAAATTGTGAGTGGGTTAAAACACTCACCTTTTGAATTTAAATCGAATTTAAATTCGATTTAAACCCAAAAATTTCACAGTCTCCAAATCTGTCCAAACCAGCGCCAACAAATCCGGAATTTAATTTCGATCCTAATAAAAAAAATCTCGCATGAATACGAGGTCGTATGAGAAAGTTATTCAATTTTAATGAGTTGAAACAAAAATTAAATAAAACAAAATTAAATAACAACCTAATTAAAGCTTGCCACGTCATAAAGCTTCTTCTCAACTCATGTATGCTCGTCCAGGGAATGAACCCATTTCAACACACGCCCTCCCCATCTTTGACCGTGCCTTTAGACCGCCCCGGGCCACCAGATGGTGACGCGCCTCCACCATTACGACTTCCCTAGCCGAGCTCTCCAATACCCAGAAACCAATATGCAAATAGTCGCTCCAAATCAAAATGCCCAAATTGACTTAGGTTTCGAATTTCCTGATTTTGACCGCGATTTGCCGCTGACTCGAGTATCGATTTCGAAAACAGAGACTGCGCGTAGATTCGTATGGATGAAATCTACAACATATATTTTTTCTGCAATTTTTCTGAGATGTTTGAATTTTCATTTGAAATTTGAATAAAAATAGATCTAGGTTTGCATCCATTTGCGGAGGAGAAGGAGTTGAAGAAAAGAACGTACAGACAAATGATAGAAGATGGAGGCTAGGGTTTTCGATCGTCTATTTATAGATAGATCGCAAAAGAATAGGTGTGCACGAATTTTAACGTGCAAACGGAAGTGGTCCCAAAAGATAAATAATATTAATTACACACGTTACGGATTTAGGAAATAAATAAATTCCTTATCATTTACATTTTATTTTAAACGTATTTACAAATATAAATCTAGACGTTTCGTTTACGTTTCAAAATATATCCACAATTTTATTAATTTCCAAATTGATCTAAACAAATTTAGATGTAAATTAAAAGCTGATAAATCTATCCATTGCAGTGTTAATTTCTCCACTTCCTTATATTTAGAAATTATAAATTAAGTTTTCAAAAACCTATTTTTGATTTTCAAACTTTTATATACTCATCTTTTACCAGTAATAAGGATGCATTAACATTTGTTCATGGTTTCGCCTTATTATCCTCAAATTCCATTTTAATTTTCAATAATTACAATTGTTGAATGTTGATACTTTAATTAAATTTATACATCTTGCTTTCTATAATCTATATCAACAAATGGTCCAATTATAAATAGAATTAGCATTAACTTCATCTTGTAGGATTAACTACTCCAATTACAAAACAAATCTACGCTAACAGCACGATTTAAGTCAATTAATTGTAATTGAGTCTACATTAAATGTTATAAATTATAAATTGGAACCTCAATAAATTCGCTTATTGATTTAAAATCTTTCTAGTCAGTAAATAGACATTTTATGGGTATAAATAACATTTGAATTATAACACATGTCATTAGTGCATGCTTCATTTCTTATAAACTCCCTTTATTAACTAGAACACATTAACCAAAACAAAATAATTAATTTAGATTTATTTCAATCGATTGCCATTCTTAACTTAACATACTCAAAATGGTTAACCTAAATAATTGTTACCCTTTTACATTCAAATTCACTTACAACCATCATTACAACAATGTTGCCATAGATTTAGATTTAATTAAATAAATTAGATAAATGGGTAAAGTTTTGTAATTATCATTAATGCCAAATATATATGCATTAATTACTACTTATTATTATGAATTCATTTATAAATTTACTAGTTGCCTTTGTCTTCTTATATCCTATTTACTACCAAACTTTCTATTTAGTTATAGTTTATAAATATATAAATGCCTAGGCAAATCAAGTTCTTGTCCTTTCTGTTATTCCAATTTAAATCGGGTATGTGCAAATAAATTGTTTATTAACTTATTCTTACAAAATTATTTGCGTACATTCAGTTACACCTAATTTAATGCATTGATTTTCATTTATAAATTAAAGGTTTTCCTTTAAAAGCTTTCTTTACTAAACCATACAGGACATTGATCTAATTCAATTTACTATCTAATAATATTAATTCATTTAAATAAATTCACAACTTACCCTTGTTTCCCTATATTCTCTTCTTATCCTAGTATAACCATTTACATTACTTCAAATTATTCGTCATTTTATATCAACCGATAATACTTCAATTTAATTAATAAATACTGCTCCTATACTTAAATCTATATTAACAAATCGTTAGATTTGGATCGATAGAAATCGGTTTACCAAAGCTTACGTACACATTACGTAAATAAACAACTATATAAATTTGCCACATATTAGCTCTAAATTTTATTCTTAAGTTTGTTACCTATCAATTTAGATTATACTTCCATCTATAATGCAAATCCAAATCTCCTCTAACTGCATAAATTAGGGCAATTTATTTGTAACAACCCGGTATTTCGCGTCGATTTATAATCGACATTTAAACGATTAATATGTTGCAAATTTCCAAATTGAAGTTTTTAAATTGAGTTAAAACTCTTTTATAAATTGTTAAAAGGAATTGCGGGCTTTGAAAATTAAATTTTTGGCCCATGTTTTAATTATGGCCGTGAAAATTTACAAAATAACCCGTTCTCTTTTTATTTCTTTCAAACCCGTTCCCCCCTTTTTCTTTCATACTTCCCATTCACGAACCCTAAAAAGTAAAATCGAACGAAGAAATAGCAATGGAGGCTCCAATTTCGTTCGTCCCTCTTTGGCCCCCTCGTAGATTGCTTCGACTCATGAAAAGGTGAGTAACTCACATCTAATTCAAAGCTTCAGTTTAGAGTTTGAATCATTGTTTGAGTTGGTCGATTTATTTTGCTCGCTGTACGCTTTCGGTTCCTGTTGAATTTGGTCACTTGAATTGAGTATGTTGATTTATGTAAATGTTTGGTACCGCTATTACTTTTAATCCTCTGATGCCATGGCTTTGATTCAGTTAGTATTAATTTCGGGCTTGCTGTGTTTTTGTTGCCACGGCTTCGACTTTTCTGTGATGATGTTGATTTACTTGGCCAGTGATTTGAGTTTGTTCATATGACTTGTTCAAATTTTTCATTGTTTGATTTATTCAGTTTTCAGGTGATTTGGCTTTGACTTGTTTAAATATGATTTTTTTAAACCATTGATTTCTAAACTTGAACTGTGCTTTCATTGCTATTGATCCTTGTTCTTGTGTGAGTGTTCCCTGATGATTCCCTTGGAGCATTTACATTTTTTATCGTATCTTGTTGTTCTACCTAAATGGTACGTGTGAACCTCATGCCTGTCCTTGCCGACTTCATTTTGTGCTGGTGTACTAATATACACATATCCTCTTGCTAGTTGGTTGTGTGTTTGAACATCCTTCATTTGTACATGTGTATACCCTCTTGTTTGGTATTGGTTCACTTTGACCTGATCTGTAGCATGATCTATTAGCTTGTATTTCTTTGTCTTTGTACTTGTAGTACATGGTTCAGGTTGCATAGCATGTTGAATATCATCATGCAGTCTTCATTTGCCTATGCTTCTGTTGCCGCCGACTTGAGTTCGAGCCTCTGGTTTGACTGTCTTGTTCAAGACTAATACATTCATTTGTTGCATTGTATTCATTGTGTAGTCTGGTCCTCATGTGAATTCATGTGGTCTGGTTGTTTCTTGATCTGTAGTACTGTGCTATAGCTTGAGCTTCGTAGCTTAATGTCTATATGTTTTGTTTTCGTGTGTGTACTGGGTCTCTGAGCTGATGGCAATCGACCCATATTACTTCTGCTCTTTGGTCTGCATATCTAATGTGTTCACTGACTTGAAGTCTGATAGCACTCGAGTCTTGTTCGAACTTGCACTTGCACCATTCTGTTTTCACTTGAATTCTCTGTTGGTTCATGTCGTGACATTGATTGTCGATCGACCTATTTTGTTCATGTGATCTGCTGTTTTAATAACAGTTCGTAGTTTGTCATGCATCATTTACATGCCTGCATATATATGCCCCATTGTTGATTCATCGACTTCGGCATTTATTTGAATTGCCGCTGGTTATTGCAATTGTCTTTGAGTGACTTTGCATTATCTTTCTGTATTCCCATCGGCCCCTATGTCTTTAACCTATAGCTTGAATATCACTGCATGTTATACCTGTTATGAGTGGTGATATTGAACTGCTTCATTTTCATATACATCATTCTGCTGTTTTCATGTATTTGTACCACTGCCTTTGTGCACTTGGACATTTGAGTGATGTTGATTTGCAGTTGTGTTGAGTCATGATAGACGTGACTTGACCTCCGCAGTATTGATTTGCTGTCAATAGTTGGAGTTATGATGACGTCTTGTACTGTAGTGGCACGGCAGTGCACGCAAGCGTGAACTACAGCCACACGGTATTCAATGGGTACATCATCACTGTAGTGGCAAGGCAGTGCACGCAAGCGTGAACTGCAGCCACACGGTATGGTTTTATGATATCTATCTTGTTTTGATTAATTGATCTTTTGCATATTCTATATGCTGTAGTGGCGAGGCAGTGCACGCGTGCGTGTACTGCAGCCCTACTCGACTTAATATTTTAATTTATATTTAAATGTTTTGAGCTGTTTTGTTTATTTCAATTCAATATTCTGAATTGCATTCTGATTTGGTTTAATTACTTTCGTCTATTCATTATTTAATTATTATTGCTTCTGTGCACTAATAACTGAGTTTGAATTAGACTGACCCGAGTATTATTTTCTTTTGAATTTAATACTCGAGTCAGACCGAGTATTTCAGGTTGTAGATATTCTGCTTTGGGTTGCTGCTAGAGCTATGAAGTTCTTTCATATCTTTTGGAGTAGTCGTCGTCATTTGTAGTAGTCTGTAAAATTGTATAGGAAGATATGTGTTCATGTATATTAAATACGTTAATGTACTTGTATATGTAACTTCCTTAGTCGACTGTTATAGTTGTATCACATGTACCGTGTCAAATGTATTGTAACTGACATCAGTTATTATATATATATATATATGAGACTTTTTGTTTCATCTGTGTTCCGCATTTATATTATTTGTGTTATTATTTTATATTTTTGTCCTAGACTATTATAGCCACTGTGTAGTAGCTTTGAGTTTGCATCGGCATGTCGGATTTCCTCCTGAAATGAAATGCACGCTTTTACTATCTGGCATATCGGTGCTCGCACAAAGCTATTACACGGATGGTCGCTCCTCAACAGCCTTATTCTCCGTGCTAGTTGACAGCACTACACCGTAGTGTTCTTGGCTAGCGTGGGTATAGAGGTGGGGTGTCACAGCTTGGTATCAGAGCCTGGGGTTTAGAACAAATATAAAACGTAACTTAGATAGTACATGTGTTACAACTTTTTGTCGATGTTTTCTCTCTCATCTTTGCTTAAGATCATCTTTGATTTGTTAGGTATGAATTCCTAACTCTTATTCATGAGCATTGCTGCTATTCTCTATTGCACTTGCTCATTTCAGTATGCACTGCTAAGTATCATTGTGTATATGCTTTACCAAGTTGCATACTGCTGCAACTCGTAGCCACTTCAATTTGAACTCGCATTGTTTATTCGAACTACTGTATATATGCATTCTTATCTCTAATTCGTGTACTTAATGCAGTCTCCATACAATTGGGTTTTGGGTATCAATCTTTGAGACAAATTGCATTTCAATTGTCGACTCGGTCTGCTTATCCATGGTCTTTGGTTTTCATGTGCCTCTCTCTGATAGTTTTAAAATTTCTTTGGTATAAAAGAAATTGTCTTGGACTTTGCCTGGTCGATATCGACATTGACTTGACTTTTACTTTTGCTAAAGTCATTCAAGCATTTATGCTCGTTCTGCTTTGTTTTTTCAATTGTTGATCGATTCTTCTTTTCCGGATAGTTGTTATCACCTTTGTCAACTTTGGTAACTTCTATTTCAGGAATTTTTGGGTATTCCTACTTTGATGGATTGGAATCGAATTCTTCGGATTTTATTAATGTCTTCGAATGTGAATCTTAGTGAATTGATTTGGTTTTCGAATTTAATGGATTCTTGATTATTTCCCGATTTGTTGCTATCATTTATTAGCAACTTTGATGACCTTTTCTTCGGGATTTTTGTGGACATACCTTTCGATGAATTCGGTATCGATTTCTTTGGATTCTATTCACGTCTTCGTATGTGAATTCTTGTGATTGATTGTTTCTACAATCATTTTTGTGATTTGTCACTTTAAGAATATAAAGGTTTCAATACTAGTAGTAAATATCAAAACTCTTTTATCCAAATGTTTTCAACTCTATTTTCAATACCAAACTCATTTTTAAAACCGTTTTCCAATCTATTAGTATATACAAATCTTTATTTCACTCGTATGAGAAATCTAATTAAACGGCTTAGTAAAACAAGTGGTATGAAACGCTTGCGTTTGCTTCGTCGGTTAATTCTTGGACTTGTTCGATTGAACCTCATGTGACAATTTTCTAGTGAAGATTTACAGTTTGTTCGTAAATATTTAAGTTAAGCAAGTGGTTATGGGACATGAAGCTAAACTTTTACATTTACTAACTTAGTGTAATTGACACTTCTCGTTGATCATGACGATCATTTTTACGGTTAGACTAGGCCTCATCGGTGTGATTTCGTCTCACACATATCTCTTGGGCTTTGAGGATTGTCTAGACACCATTTGTGTGATTTCGTTCACACATACCTTTTCGGTTAGACTAGGCCTCATCGGTGTGATTTCGTCTCACACATATCTCTTGGGCTTTGAGGATTGTCTAGACACCATTTGTGTGATTTCGTTCACACATACCTTTTCGGTTAGACTAGGCCTCATCGGTGTGATTTCGTCTCACACATATCTCTTGGGCTTTGAAGATTGTCTAGACACCATTTGTGTGATTTCGTTCACACATACCTTTTCGGTTAGATTAGGCCTCATCGGTGTGATTTCGTCTCACACATATCTCTTGGGCTTTGAGGATTGTCTAGACACCATATGTGTGATTTCGTTCACACATACCTTTTCGGTTAGACTAGGCCTCATCGGTGTGATTTCGTCTCACACATATCTCTTGGGCTTTGAGGATTATCTAGACACCACTTGGGTGATTTCATTCACACCTACTTTTCTTTTGATTGTGAGGTTAGTTTTGACCTCAATCTGTGTGATTTCGACTCACACATGTGGGGTAGCGCCCCACGGTCTTCGGACCATTCGTGTGTCAAAATTAATGGCTTGCAACCATGAGATAGCGTCTCGTTATGCGTTGCACGTGTTGATGATATTCATGCTCATGTGTAGGTGAGATTCCGTGCTCCCGTTCTCGCTTTGTGTTGCATGTGTTGATGATTTTTCATGCTCGCGTGTAGGTGAGATTCCGTGCTCCCGTTCTCGCTTTGCGTTGCACGTGTTGATGATTTTTCATGCTCGCGTGTAGGTGAGATTCCGTGCTCCCGTTCTCGCTTTGCATTGCACGTGGTGGTGAGTTTTCATGCTCGCATGTAAGTGATTTTTCGTGCTCCCGTTCTCGTTATGCGTTGCACGTGCTGATGAATTTTCATGCTCGCATGTAGGTGAGTTTTCGTGCTCCCGTTCTCGCTTTGCGTTACATGTACTGATGAGTTTTCATGCTCGCGTGTAGGTGAGTTTTCGTGCTCCCGTTCTCGTTATGCGTTACATGTGTTGATGAATTTTCATGCTCGCGTGTAGTTGAGTTTTCATACCCTCCTTCGAGTTTTCATACTCCGTTTGAGTTTTCATACTCTACTTCGAGTTTTCATACTCCATTCGAGTTTTCATACTCCGTTCGAGGTTTCATACTCCGTTCGAGTTTCATACTCCGTTCGATTTTTCATACTCTCTTTCGAGTTTTCATACTCCGTTCGAGTTTTCATACTCCGTTCGAGTTTTCATACTCCGTTCGAGTTTTCATACTCCGTTCGAGTTGTCATACTCCGTTCGAGTTTTCATACTCTCCTTCGAACTTTCATACTCCCGTTTGAGTTTTCATACTCTTATCTTGTGATTTCTGGATTTCTTGTGTAGATTTCTAGAATTTGTGCTTCACCAATTTTCATAATTTCTATTGATAAGTTTTATCAATTCTTGTGCATTGGTGAATTCGTGTGTCATTGACTTGTTATGAGTACAAGTTTAGGGTATGATATCCCTTTCTATCTTTGAGAAGATTCTTGTGACACTTTTGATGAATGAAAATCCACTTATCGAAGTTGCTACTGATATCGCTGTTTTAATCACGTGTTTTAAAAATTGTTTCAAAATAAAAATCGTTTTCAAAATTTTTATAGTTTACGCTTTCAAAAGAATGAGGAAGCGATTTAAACGTTTCAGCAAAATCGAGGACTATGACCCCTTTCTTTTACTGATTCGTTTAATTCCGGACTTGTCCGTTTATGGGTGAAAATTTATAAATTCCTTTTATAAAATTAAGAGAATATTTTGTGATTGTATTGCCCATTGAGTGCTTTAAGAATTCTGGTCGATGCGCTTGATCAACGTTATCGATAGGAATCTCCTAGACGCTTTGATGAGACAATCAAACACAATAAATTGAATTTTAAAATGAAAATTTTTCTAGAAAGATAATTACATAAAGTAAATCGTAAATTTCAAAAGTTTTAACTTTTCGGGAAAGGATATTATTTAAAACAACTCTTTTCCGATACTTCTATTCTTGTGATTCCCGAGGGAACCAAGACTTTATCGTTTGTACCAATGCTAATCGTATTGGTTTGCATGCCATTATCTTGCATAAGAGAACATGTTGTCTCTTGTGTTTCTAAATCATAAATGCCTATTGAGACTAGATATGTCACTCATGATCTAGTGCTCATGGCTATTGATTTCGTACTTAGAAATTTGGCATCATTATTTTGGGTGAGAAATTTGTTCTCTACCCTGATCATGTATCTTGGTAATATTTATTTTCTCATAAAGAACATGATTTGCGTCAACCACGTTGACTCGAGTTCCTTGCATCTTATGATCTTGATATTCTTTACCACTCCCGGATGGGAAATCGTTTTACCGATGCACTTGTCGTTGGCAACAAGTGGTTGTTTCTTTGATGATGTCCGAATGGAATCATCTTTTTACCAAGTTCATCAGACTTTTCGATGTACTTCGTTTTGTTGAGCTTCGTCTCATTCCTTTTATGGACTTACGTCTGATGTTCTTTTATGTTGATCGATTCATTGGACGTACCGTTATTGTACTACGCTGTTGTTCTAAATTATTCGTGTCTCACTATGATAGGTGTTGTGCGTTTCAGTCGGTCGGGAAAGTTAGCGCCTCGTTATGTTGGGCCATTTCCTATCACTGAGCGTATTGGTTTCTTGGCCTATCGCCTTTTATTACCGGCTCAATTTTTTGTTATTCATGACGTTTCCTACGTCTTCCAATTACGGAAATGCCTTAGGGATTTCCGATCCTTATTCTTGAGCAACCTTCTATTCACATCATTGCTTCGGAGGTTCAGCACCCTCGAAATAAAGGTGTTTGTTCTTGTGAAAGCTCAGTGGTTCTCAAATTCTATGGATTTCACTTTGGAATCCAGAGAATTCATCGAGCAAACACGTTCAAGCTTACTCTTTCATGCTCTTGTGGATGTTACCTTTTGTCCATTTATTCCTTATGATTGCGAGGACGCAATTTCTTTAAGGAGGGAAGTCTGTAACAACCCGATATTTCGCGTCGATTTATAATCGACATTTAAACGATTAATATGTTGCAAATTTCCAAATTGAAGTTTTTAAATTGAGTTAAAACTCTTTTATAAATTGTTAAAAGGAATTGCGGGCTTTGAAAATTAAATTTTTGGCCCATGTTTTAATTATGGCCGTGAAAATTTACAAAATAACCCATTCTCTTTTTATTTCTTTCAAACCCGTTCCCTCCTTTTTCTTTCATACTTCCCATTCACGAACCCTAAAAAGTAAAATCGAACGAAGAAATAGCAATGGCAGCTCCAATTTCGTTCGTCCCTCTTTGGCCCCCTCGTAGATTACTTCGACTGCTTCGACTCGTGAAAAGGTGAGTAACTCACATCTAATTCAAAGCTTCAGTTTAGAGTTTGAATCATTGTTTGAGTTGGTCGATTCATTTTGCTCGCTGTACGCTTTCGGTTCCTGTTGAATTTGGTCACTTGAATTGAGTATGTTGATTTATGTAAATGTTTGGTACCGCTATTACTTTTAATCCTCTGATGCCATGGCTTTGATTCAGTTAGTATTAATTTCGGGCTTGTTGTGTTTTCGTTGCCACGGCTTCGACTTTTCTGTGATGATGTTGATTTACTTGGCCAGTGATTTGAGTTTGTTCATATGACTTGTTCAAATTTTTCATTGTTTGATTTATTCAGTTTTCAGGTGATATGGCTTTGACTTGTCTAAATATGATTTTTTAAAACCATTGATTTCTAAACTTGAACTGTGCTTTCATTGCTATTGATCCTTGTTCTTGTGTGAGTGTTCCCTGATGATTCCCTTGGAGCATTTACATTTTTTATCGTATCTTGTTGTTCTGCCTAAATGGTACGTGTGAACCTCATGCCTGTCCTTGCCGACTTCATTTTGTGCTGGTGTACTAATATACACATATCCTCTTGCTAGTTGGTTGTGTGTTTGAACATCCTTCATTTGTACATGTGTATACCCTCTTGTTTGGTATTGGTTCACTTTGACCTGATCTGTAGCATGAGCTATTAGCTTGTATTTCTTTGTCTTTGTACTTGTAGTACATGGTTCAGGTTGCATAGCATGTTGAATATCATCATGCAGTCTTCATTTGCCTATGCTTCTGTTGTCGCTTACTTGAGTTCGAGCCTCTGGTTTGACTGTCTTGTTCAAGACTGATACATTCATTTGTTGCATTGTATTCATTGTGTAGTCTGGTCCTCATGTGAATTCATGTGGTCTGGTTGTTGCTTGATCTGTAGTATTGTGCTATAGCTTGAGCTTCGTAGCTTAATGTCTATATGTTTTGTTTTCGAGTGTGTACTGGGTCTCTGAGCTGACGGCAATCGACCCATATTACTTCTGCTCTTTTGGTCTGCATGTCTAATGTGTTCACTGACTTGAAGTCTGATAGCACTCGAGTCTTGTTCGAACTTGCACTTGCACCATTCTGTTTTCACTTGAATTCTCAGTTGGTTCATGTCGTGACATTGATTGTCGATCTACCTATTTTGTTCATGTGATCTGCTGTTTTAATAACAGTTCGTAGTTTGTCATGCATCATTTACATGCCTGCATATATATGCCCCATTGTTGATTCATTGACTTCGGCATTTATTTGAATTACCGTTGGTTATTGCAATTGTCTTTGAGTGACTTTGCATTATCTTTCTGTATTCCCATCGGCCCCTATGTCTTTAACCTATAGCTTGAATATCACTGCATGTTATACCTGTTATGAGTGGTGATATTGAACTGCTTCATTTTCATATACATCATTCTGCTGTTTTCATGTATTTGTACCACTGCCTTTGTGCACTTGGACATTTGAGTGATGTTGATTTGCAGTTGTGTTGAGTCATGATAGACGTGACTTGACCTCCGCGGTATTGATTTGCTGTCAATAGTTGGAGTTATGATGATGTCTTGTACTGTAGTGGCACGGCAGTGCACGCAAGCGTGAACTGCAGCCACACGGTATTCAATGGGTACATCATCACTGTAGTGGCAAGGCAGTGCACGCAAGCGTGAACTGCAGCCACACGGTATGGTTTTATGATATCTATCTTGTTTTGATTAATTGATCTTTTGCATATTCCATATGCTGTAGTGGCGAGGCAGTGCACGCGTGCGTGTACTGCAGCCCTACTCGACTTAATATTTTAATTGATATTTAAATGTTTTGAGCTGTTTTGTTTATTTCAATTCAATATTCTGAATTGCATTCTGATTTGGTTTAATTACTTTCGTCTATTCATTATTTAATTATTATTGCTTTTGTGCACTAATAACTGAGTTTGAATTAGACTGACCCGAGTATTATTTTCTTTTGAATTTAATACTCGGGTCAGACTGAGTATTTCCGGTTGTAGATATTCTGCTTTGGGTTGCTGCTAGAGCTATGAAGTTCTTTCATATCTTTTGGAGTAGTCGTCGTCATTTGTAGTAGTCTGTAAAATTGTATAGGAAGATATGTGTTCATGTATATTAAATACGTTAATGTACTTGTATATGTAACTTCCTTAGTCGACTGTTATAGTTGTATCACATGTACCGTGTCAAATGTATTGTAACTGACATCAGTTATTATATATATATATATATGAGACTTTTTGTTTCATCTGTGTTCCGCATTTATATTATCTGTGTTATTATTTTATATTTTTGTCCTGGACTATTATAGCCACTGTGTAGTAGCTTTGAGTTTGCATCGGCATGTCGGATTTCCTCCTGAAATGAAATGCACGCTTTTACTATCTGGCATATCGGTGCTCGCACAAAGCTATTACACGGATGGTCGCTCCTCAACAGCCTTATTCTCCGTGCTAGTTGACAGCACTACACCGTAGTGTTCTTGGCTAGCGTGGGTATAGAGGTGGGGCGTCACATTATTGCAATTGATTTCCCATTAAACTTCATAAATTAACAAATTGAAACCTAAATAAAAACATTTATTTATTTAAAAATCTTGTTGTTTAATTGAATTGACCATTCACGGATATTATTTACATTGTTCTCCAATTATTACCTAAATACATCACCCAACGTTAAATCTATATTCAATACAATTTGTTACCAAAATTAATTTAACGAAAACAATTACGCCCTTAAAATTTCTCTTCATTCATTAATTGCTAATTTTTATTCAATTAAACCAATTCATATGATTTCCCTATTATGCATCAATTATAAACTCATCATCTTAAAGGTGATGTCTACATTTTATACTATAAATTTACCCTTTTATATTCCAATATCAATGAATGCTCACATACAAATTTAGATCTTGACTCCAATTAATTATTCCATTTAATCCATTGATTTACTAACTTTAATTATTGAAATTTGATTGTCTAACATACAATTTGAACCTATTTCCAATTTTTCATAATTAATTAACCCTTACAATAGTTTGCAAATAAAAGGGATTGTATTAAATAAATTATTTATTGTCCTGCATTTCTTTATTTCACCCATCTACATTCAATACCCATAATCAATATTTTATTTCATTGTTAAATCCAATACTTGCATTACTTTACTTATTCTAACTAATATCCAATGCAACAATTTCCACTATTTCTATTAATTACAATATATAGTTAAATTTGTAAATTCTAATTTCCCTTGGTACATCAAATTTCACATACTCTTTTATATAAATAACTAAGATTTTTATTCCTTTCTAAATTTAAATTAAAAATCCTATTAATTATATTCATTTTAAACATCGAATTTACACGTGTCGTTACACTCTCCCCCACTCAAAACTTTTCGTCCCCGAAAAGGAAAAGAAGGAAAAGAAGAATTAAATACAATACATCTTATTCAAAATATTTAACTTATAAACAATTAAATTTACAAAATTAATTACTTTAAATAAGATATCCTAATTTATAACTATTTAATCCTTTATATTTAGATTATTAAAGTCTGGAAAAGCATTTTCAAAATATTTCTAAGATACTGCGATTTCTTATATAATCCAAAGGGTTACAATTTATATAAAGTGAAATATTTAAGTGGTTTCAATCCTAACAACAAATCAATACAACAACCATCAGTTCAACAAACAACACACACGCACATACAAAACAACCATTAAGTCAAACAAACAAATAGTTGTTCGGGTTCAAAACTTTTAAATTGTTCGGAATGAAGAATAACTACTAGCGCATCATTTACTCAACAGTCTTAGATAAAACCAAATAGATTATTCATTCACCCCAAATCAAATTTTAAAGTACCCTTGCCCAAACAACCATCAACAACAAATTCAAACAACAATCAACTTAACTTATTAATAATTTAATCTCATACCTTTGTTATTTGATTTTCTCTTTTTATTTAAACCACATAAATTTTCCTTTTATAATTTATATTTATTTCTAACAAACTTTAAATTTTGTTTTCTCATTCAGTGGTTGTTTCCTTTATTTCTACTTATTACTTAAAATTATTCATTTTCATTTATTCGGGTCATGTAAGTTTCTTTTATTTGTATTATATTTAATGCACTTCTCAATTTCAATCATTTATTCAATGCTTACATTTCTATTATCATTAATTATAGTAACCCTTTTTTTAATTACACTTAAATTCTTAACTTTGTAATATCCATTCTCATAAGTAAAGGATTTTATTAATTCATTCACTAACGTTTTGCAGTCATTTAATTTTCTTTTTACTTAAAATTTCTCAATTCCATTAAATAAGGTCATGCCAGTTTCCCCCCTTTTTCACTATAATTATTCATTTATTTATTATCGCATGACCTCATTTAGTTACCCTTTAATTACTTAAGTTTAAATCATCTATTTGTCATACTTACCTTTAATTATATTTACTTGGTAAAATTTCAATTAATACTTAAGTTTAAACATTAAATTCTCATTTATAATAGCAAATTCAATGAATACTTCATTACCTACTTTTACTTGTACAATTTCATTACATTACCTATTAAACATTTCAAATTTTAGTATTTGGTAAGTTATATATGTTTTTAAAGAATATACTTGAAAGTTATACAAGTTTCTCATTTCCTATGGTAAATTTAACATTTAATAATAATATTCTTTATTTCACAAGTTATAATTTCAACTTTCATTTAAGACCATTTTTAACCTATCATTAAATCTCTTATTTCCTTTAGAGGTTTTAATTTATTAATTACCTATGTTTCGATTCACTACAATAATTGAAACAATTAATTAATGGAAATTTAAGAATTTAATACCGGGTTAAATGTGCACTTTATTTTAAAATAATAGATAAATGTATTCTTACAACTTATATATCCCTAATTATTTTAAAACAATTTAAAATTTAGATATTTTAAAAATGAATCTGTAGTAGAATTTACTACAGTGGCCTTTCCCCTTCGAAACTCGAAAATGAAAGTCGATGATGCGGTAGCCATCACCGAAATTATTTTCCAGCGACAAAGAGGAAAGTAAAAAACTTATTTTCTCCAAAAATCTTCTTTAAAACAATTTCTCTTAAATTATATTAAATATTCATATCAGAAAATACTTATAACAATTTTATTCCAAAAATTTTACGAAAAATTCCAAAACCCCGGATCTTAAGTCCTAAATTTCCAAATTTCATCTATCTTATTTTTATATCTTATTTCTATCATTATTCAAAACCTTCATTACCTAACAACCAATCTATTACAACCAAACATATATATTATTTTGAAAATTATTTTACAGAAAATATAATAGGTAAAATTATTTCATTCACCAATATTAAAACAAATATTATGTCGGTCTGTCCTATTAAGTGTTTAGAAACCCCTATTGATGTCACAGCGTCCCATGCATCAAGCAGAATTTATAAATACAAAACGGAACAGATTAACACAATATTAAAACCTTTTTATAACACTAACAAATACGCTCTCTCATATATATACACTCAGCGACTCCCATAGGGTATTACTACCCTATTAGTAAAGAGTCAAACCCCACAAAGCTAAGGTTTATCGCTAAACCAAAGCTCTGATACCAAATGTAACGTCCCGCTTTTTCGCACACTTTAAATTGACACACGTGCCAATTCAAACCATATGGAAGGGCGGATTGTTATGGGGTAAATAAGAAAAATAGAGAAGAAAAAAAAACTAAACAGAATCTCACAGCTGAAGGATAAAATATAATAATCAAATATACAGTTTATAAATCTGTTTACAAAACCATTTATATAATACATATCAGAGTTACACATACCAATAACAATGCAGTGGAACAGTGTGTAGTGCACTAGTATGAATAATGATAATATAAATCTTCATCTTCGTCCTCTAGAGCTAAATCTTCCAATCCTGAAATGCTCGAACTGACCCGAGCGAATTTGAAAAGACAAAAACACTCGAGTCAGAACTAAAAGATCTTATGTGAGTTAAATGAACAGAAATAAATATGAGTGCAGTAACTCAAGAGATGCTCGGGATTTACATCTCCTAAGGATCCGTTAAACTATTTACTATGTAGTATATTGCGCTATTATAATAGTGTGTAATTGTAAAATAAACTTACTTTTAAATAGCGTTAAGGCTTTACATTTTCCACCTTAACACATTTATATATTCCCATAGTCTATACAGTACCGTAATCTCCCCCGTACTGGGCGTCGTCAGAGGGCACTCCATAGGTATGGTACAAAACCAAAATCGTATAAGGCGCGCTAGGGTAGGTGACACGGCACTACTAGGCAATGCCAGGGTAGATATACCAATTGCTATCCGGGCTGATGGAAACGCATAGCCGCAGCTACCGCCCATCTCGAACAAACTCCCCCAAAATCAAAGTAAAAGTGGCCACTGAAACAATCCAAAGTCAAAGTATAATATCGAAGAGGAGTGTCCGATCAGAGGAATGACCTCATTGGCCCGAGAATCGCTCCTGTTTTAGCCACCTTATGCCAACTCATGGGAGTCGGGTCCACGTATTTACCTTGCAGGAAACGCCGCCACCAACCTACTTCATTCTGGAATCTCCACCGCGTACACGGTTGTTAAAGTGGTTTTCGGAGTTGGCAGAGAGTATGACAACTTCCGATTCCGGTCTCTTCAACAACCAAACGTTATTATAACACCAAGGTCATTTAAAATAATTATACTTTAAAACCAGATCAAAATCCATTTTAAACCCATATAAATACGATATCGTTTATATTTTTAAAACCCCAAATCAATACGATATCATTTAGACCCAAAATAATATAATGTCATTTTATTTTCCAATATATATTCTTTTCCAAAATCATAGGGTTTCCAAAGTGAAATATTTAGAAATCACAACTCTTGTATATAATAATTCCAAATCATACTACCTTGAAAATCATAACTTCGAAAAAAATTTCCATCTCTTAAATGGTTAAACATTAAATTACTTTATAAAACACAATAGCTTCTTTAGATTTCACAAATCAATTTCAAATATCGATTTAAACTTCCAAATACCATTTCAATTCTTATGTTTCAAAGCTTTAAATATTTCAGCATTTTAAAACAAACTCATTTGACAATCCCATATATATTAAATTCAATTACTTCTTATTTAGACTTGAAATGTTTACTTAATGAATTCAATATAATTTAAGTAGAACCTTTAACTTCACATAACTGGATAATATTTCAATTTTATTAAACTTGATATATTCATTTAAATCACTCTACACAAAAAATCAAGTTATAAAAATCATACCTTCTAAAAATTAATAACCTTTTTATTTAATTCCAAATTTTACTCAATATTCATCTTCCGACCTTATTCTCATTTAAGTCAGTAAAACTCCAGAACTTAAATTTTAAATAAATGCTTAATTGTATTTGATCTTAAAAATCAAACTTTATTTTATACTTCAAAACAATTTATACAAAGCTTAAAACCGGAAATTACTATATATAAAAACCTTTGTTAATAACCAAATCAAAAATCCATAAACCATATATATATAGATTTGCAAAAACCATAGAAAAACATTTCAAAAATAATTTTATATATTTACCATAGTGCCTGTATATAATTTTCTATCCTATGGTCAAGTGATACAGATGTTTATCATTTCAATCCGCAATTTAAAATGAAAAAAAATGATGTTATATATCATTTCAAACCGCAGTCCCGAATGAATAAAATGCATAGCAACTTGCAATTAATAAAATTAATCATCCATTCATCCATCAAATCATACATCCATTTGTCACAGTCATCATCCAATTTCAAACAATCATCAACACATAACAGGTGATAAATAATGGTATCAATTATCAGTTTATACTCAAAATAAATTTAATAACTGTTAATTGGCAGTTTATATGCAAAAATAAACGTAAATTTAACTAGCAGTTAATATGAAATAAAAATTTAACATAACTATGACTGGCAGTTAATATGCAATTAAATAAATTCTAACTGTCAAATTTATATGCAATAAAAGAAATTAACAGTTATATTAAATGAATGCGATTTATCAGATATAATGAATAAAACATGCCAAACAGTCATAAATAAATTTCTACTCATATCTAAAATTAATTTAACAATACAAGAAATTTTAGAAATTGTGAGTGGGTTAAAACACTCACCTTTTGAATTTAAATCGAATTTAAATTCGATTTAAACCCAAAAATTTCACAGTCTCCAAATCATTCCAAACCAGCGCCAATAGATTCGAAATTTAATTTCGATCCTAATAAAAAAAATCTTGCATGAATACGAGGTCGTATGAGAAAGTTATTCAATTTTAATGAGTTGAAACAAAAATTAAATAAAACAAAATTAAACAACAACCTAATTAAAGCTTGCCACGTCATAAAGCTTCTTCTCAACTCACGTATGCTCGTTCAGGGAGTGAACCCATTTCAACGCACGCCCTCCCCATCTTTGACCGTGCCTTTAGACCGCCCCGGGCCACCAGAAGGTGACGCGCCTCCACCATTACGACTTCCCTAGCCGACCTCTCCAATACCCAGAAACCAATATGCAAATAGTCGCTCCAAATCAAAACGCCCAAATTGACTTAGGTTTCGAATTTCCTGATTTTGACCGCGATTTGCCGCTGACTCGAGTATCGATTTCGAAAACAGAGACTGCGCGTAGATTCGTATGGATGAAATCTACAACATATATTTTTTTTGGAATTTTTCTGAGATGTTTGAATTTTCATTTGAAATTTGAATAAAAATAGATCTAGGTTTGCGTCCATTTGAGGAGGAAAAGGAGTTGAAGAAAAGAACGTACAGACAAATGATAGAAGATAGAGGCTAGGGTTTTTGATCGTCTATTTATAGATTGATCGCAAAAGAATAGGTGTGCACGAATTTTAACGTGCAAACGGAAGTGGTCCCAAAAGATAAATAATATTAATTACACACGTTACGGATTTAGGAAATAAATAAATTCCTTATCATTTACATTTTATTTTAAACGTATTTACAAATGTAAATCTAGACGTTTCGTTTACGTTTCAAAATATATCCACAATTTTATTAATTTCCAAATTGATCTAAACAAATTTAGATGTAAATTAAAAGCTGATAAGTCTATCCATTGCAGTGTTAATTTCTCCACTTCCTTATATTTAGAAATTATAAATTAACTTTTCAAAAACCTATTTTAGATTTTCAAACTTTTATATACTCATCTTTTACCAGTAATAAGGATGCATTAACATTTGTTCATGGTTTCGCCTTATTATCCTCAAATTCCATTTTAATTTTCAATAATTACAATTGTTGAATGTTGATACTTTAATTAAATTTATACATCTTACTTTCTATAATCTATATCAACAAATGGTCCAATTATAAATAGAATTAGCATTAACTTCATCTTGTAGGATTAACTACTCCAATTACAAAACAAATCTACGCTAACTGAACGATTTAAGTCAATTAATTGTAATTGAGTCTACATTAAATGTTATAAATTATAAATTGGAACCTCAATAAATTCGCTTATTGATTTAAAATCTTTCTTTTCAGTAAATAGACATTTTATGGGTATAAATAACATTTGAATTATAACACATGTCATTAGTGCATGCTTCATTTCTTATAAACTCCCATTTATTAACTAGAGCACATTAACCAAAACAAAATAATTAATTTAGATTTATTTCAATCGATTGTCATTCTTAACTTAACATACTCAAAATGGTTAACCTAAATAATTGTTACCCTTTTACATTCAAATTCACTTACAACCATCATTACAACAATGTTGCCATAGATTTAGATTTAATTAAATAAATTAGGTAAATGGGTAAAGTTTTGTAATTATCACTAATGCCAAATATATATGCATTAATTACTACTTATTATTATGAATTCATTTATAAATTTACTAGTTGCCTTTGTCTTCTTATATCCTATTTACTACCAAACTTTCTATTTAGTTATAGTTTATAAATATATAAATGCCTAGGCAAATCAAGTTCTTGTCCTTTCTGTTATTCCAATTTAAATCGGGTATGTGCAAATAAATTGTTTATTAACTTATTCTTACAAAATTATTTGCATACATTCAGTTACACCTAATTTAATGCATTGATTTTCATTTATAAATTAAAGGTTTTCCTTTAAAAGCTTTCTTTACTAAACCATACAGGGCATTGATCTAATTCAGTTTACTATCTAATAATATTAATTCATTTAAATAAATTCACAACTTACCCTTGTTTCCCTATATTCTCTTCTTATCCTAGTATAACCATTTACATTACTTCAAATTATTCGTCATTTTATATCAACCGATAATACTTCAATTTAATTAATAAATACTGCTCCTATACTTAAATCTATATTAACAAATCGTTAGATTTGGATCGATAGAAATCGGTTTACCAAAGCTTATGTACACATTACGTTAATAAACAACTATATAAATTGCCACCTATTAGCTCTAAATTTTATTCTTAAGTTTGTTACCTATCAATTTAGATTATACTTCCATCTATAATGCAAATCCAAATTTCCTCTAACTGCATAAATTAGGGCAATTTATTGCAATTGATTTCCCATTAAACTTCATAAATTAACAAATTGAAACCTAAATAAAAACATTTATTTATTTAAAAATCTTGTTGTTTAATTGAATTGACCATTCACGGATATAATTTACATTATTCTCCAATTATTACCTAAATACATCACCCAACGTTAAATCTATATTCAACACAATTTGTTACCAAAATTAATTTAACGAAAACAATTACGCCCTTAAAATTTCTCTTCATTCATTAATTGCTAATTGTTATTCAATTAAACCAATTCATTTGATTTCCCTATTATGCATCAATTATAAACTTGTCATCTTAAAGGTGATGTCTACATTTTATACTATAAACTTACCCTTTTATATTCCAATATCGATGAATGCTCACATACAAATTTAGATCTTAACTCCAATTAATTATTCCATTTAATCCATTGATTTACTAACTTTAATTATTGAAATTTGATTGTCTAACATACAATTTGAACCTATTTCCAATTTTTCATAATTAATTAACCCTTACAATAGTTTACAAATAAAAGGGATTGTATTAAATAAATTATTTATTGTCCTGCATTTCTTTATTTCACCCATCTACATTCAATACCCATAATCAATATTTTATTTCATTGTTAAATCCAATACTTGCATTACTTTATTTTCTAACTTATATCCAATGCAACAATTTCCACTATTTCTATTAATTACAATATATAGTTAAATTTGTAAATTCTAATTTCCCTTGGTACATCAAATTTCACATAATCTTTCATATAAATAACTAAGATTTTTATTCCTTTCTAAATTTAAATTAAAAATCCTATTAATTATATTCATTTTAAACATCGAATTTACACGGGTCGTTACAATATACACTCAGCGACTCATCATAGGGTATTACTACCCTATTAGTAAAGAGTCAGACCCCACAAAGATAGGTTTATCGCTAAACCAAAACTCTGATACCAGAAGTAACGTCCCGCCTTTTTGTACACTTTAAATCGACGATAAATCACACACGTCAGGCTTAAACCATACAGAAGGGCGGATTGTTATGGGGTAAATAAGAAAAAGCAGTGAAGAAAAATAAACAAAATAGAATCTTGCAGTGGAACGATAAAATACAATAATCAAATAACAGTTCATGAAGCTATTTTATAAAACATTTGATTTCATTTATACAATACATATCAGAGTACACATACCAGAGAATAGTAATTAATGCAGCGGAATTAAATGGTGTAGTGGAATAATATAGTAGATGATAGTACTACAAATCTTCGTTTTTATCCTCCAGAATAAAATCTTTAAATCCTGAAACGCTCGAACTAACCCGAGCGAATTGAAAGACAAAACACTCGAGTTAGAACTAAAAGATCTTATGTAAGTTAAATCAACAGGAATAAATATAAGTGTAGTAACTCAAGAGATGCTCGGGATTCACATCTCCTAAGGATCCATTAAACTATTTACTATGTAGTAATATTTTGCTATTATAATAATACCTATTAGTAAAATAAACTTACTTTTAAATAGCGTTAAGGAGTGACCAATATTCCCCTTAACACAAATAATGCCAATAGTCTATACAGTACCGTAATACCTCCTGATCGGGAGGCTACCAGAGGATACTCCATAGGTACGACACAAATAGAAACTCGTAGTAAAGGCTCGGTATGGTAGGTGACACGGCACAACTAGGCAATGCCAGGGTAGATATACCAATTGCTATCCGGGTTGGTGGAAACCCGCAGCAGCTAAGACCGCCCACCTCGAACAAACACCCCCAAAATCAAAAGTAAAAGTGGCCACCGAATCAATCCAAAGTCGGAGTATAGTATCGAAGGGATGTGTCCGATAAAAGGTGCTACCTTCTTGGCCCGATAATTGCTCCTGTTTTAGCCACCTTATGCCAACTCACGGGAACCAGGTCCACGTATATACCTTAATAGAACGTCGCCACCATCCTACTTCATTCTGGAATCTCCACCGCATACACCGTTGTTAAAGTGGTTTTCAGAGTTGGCAGAGAGTATCACTACTTCCGATCCCAGTCTCTTTAACAACCAAACGTTATTATAACACTGCGGTCATTTTAAAATAGTTTATACTTTAAAAACCAGAATAAAATATCAATTTCAAAACCATATAATTATGATATCACTTCCTCTTTTAAAAACCAAATCAATATGATATCATGCTCAAATATTTCTTTTCTAAAACCGTAGCACTTTAAAATTTATAATATTTCGAAACCAAACATTTGAAACATAATACTTTGAAATCCATATCTTTAAAACCATAACTTCCTAAACTTAAATGGTTTGGATATTCAAACAGCATAAAAAATAAATTGGTTTGAATTTAAAACTACTTTATAAAGTAAAATAATTTCCATGACTTTACAATTTTATTCTCTTTAAATTAAATCTAAATCCATAAATTTTAAATTCACTTTCAGTTTTCAATAAACCACTTCAATTTCAATATATTTCAAACTTTGAGTATTAAACAATTTCAAAACTAAGGTTGGAAATTACTATTCAACAATTCAATGTCCTATTACTTAGTTTGAAATATTTGAAAAATAAATCCAAAATCATTTTAATAAAACTCAAATTACCTATAACTAAATATTTCCTTCAATTTATTTATACTAGAAATATTCACTTAATTCAACTTGAATAAAAATTCAGTTATAAATATCATACCCTTTAAAATTTGAAGTAAATAAGTTCCACCTCATCTTATGGAGTTTAATTCTTAAATAAGCTCAATTCCAAATAAATTTCCAATTTACCTTCCAATCTTAATTGATTTAAATCATTAAAACTCTCTATATATACAATATCTTAAACATGTACTTAACCATATAATATAAAATAATCAAACTCCATTATTCAACTTATTTATTATATTTAACAAATTTATGCATAGTTTAAATTCAACAATTTAACTATATATGTATATAAAAATAATATTTATATAATATCAAAAATTACTAATTATTAAACCGTATCCTATCCAAACCATATAAATCATTTTTAAATATTTATATATATAGACCGACAGTGTCTGTATAAAATTTTCTATCCTATGGTCAACTGATACGGATATTTATCATTTCAATCTGCAATTTAGAAATAAAATTTTACGGTTATATATCATTTCAAACTGCAAACCTGAATGCAATAAAATGCATAACAACTTGCAGTTTATGATGATATAAATAAATATCCATTCATCAATCATAAAATCATATATCCATTCATCAAAATCATCCTCTAATTTAAACAATACATCTATATATAACGGATAATAAACAACAGGCATTAACTAGTAATTTATATTCAACAATAATTTAATTAACTGTTTAACTGGCAGTTTATATGCAATAAATAAATAAATAACAATTTAACTGGCAGTTTATACGCATAAATAAATAAATAACAATTTAACCGGTCGTTTATGTGTAATAAATAAACAACAATTTAATTTTAATTTAACTAGATGATGATTGGAAATATGACAAACAGTTATAAATTAATTCCTAAACATATCATAAATCAATTTAACAAATATGAGAAATTTTAGAAGTTGTGAGTGAATTAAAACACTCACCTTTTGAATTTAAATTGAATTCAAATCCAATTTAAACCCAAAAATTTCACAGCCTCCTAATCCATCCAAACTAGCGCCAAGTGTCTGGAATCCGAACACGAACCTAGCGGAGAAAACCGCGCGTGAATTGGATTTCGTATGTAAAAGTTATTGCTTTAAAACAATATACATTTTAAATAAAAAAATAAACAGACGATTACCCTAACAACGGCAATGTCACCCAAAAATAGCGTGAAACCCTACCTCTCGTACACGGCATCAATTGAAACGTGCCGCCACCAACTCTGTGTCGTTCATGCACCAACGACATCATTAGAGCCCACCGCTGCACTCGCCGCCTCTGGGCGTCCCCACGCCGAACCACGCCAAGGCCTCCGGCCTCCTCCAGCTCCACCGGCGCCGTACAAAAAATCCTCTAATTTGCGGCCATTCCGATGAACTACAACCCAAAGCGACCATATAGATGGACTTGCCTCGACACTCTATCCACGACTATGCCTTCCGATTGAGTCCACGGCGTAGATCCACCGTTAAATTCGACGATTATCAACGTACGGCCGAAACCAAATCTTCAATTTCTGGACAATCAATGAATCCAATCAAAAAACGAATCACATATCTAAGATGCGCTCGTCGAGATCTTCGATATATGTTTTTTTTGAATTTTTTTGAGGAGTTGGAAATTTTGAAGTTGATTTTTGAATTAAGATTTGAATTGGATAAATTAGGGTTTACAGCCATTGAGGAGGAGGAGGATAGAAGTTTCTGTACGTATAGAAATGAGGAACAGAGGCCGCTAGGGTTTATAGCAGGATATATATAGGTAGGGTTGATATTTGAATGGATGGATAAGATGGATTTATGCGCTAATGCCAAAATGGGCCAAAAAGCCCGTTTCGACTCTGGAATGAAATTGAGTCAACCGATATAACAAAAAAGATGTTTTTAAATATTTTAAATGCATTGGAACAAGTTCAACTCCAAATTCCATCGTATGAAGAAGTTATGCTCAAATCAATATTTTTCAAATCGATTTCAGTTGATTTCAATTTCATTAATTTCAAGGCATTTCGAGTCCGTACGATCAAACGGCATGTCCGATCGCTATGAAACTTGAAACCCTACAATAAATCACCGTTACGGATCCGATGAAATTGGTTTCGTCGAAATCTGAGTCAGTGGCCAAAATGGCTATTTTTACATTAATTAAATAAATTATTTATTAATTAATTAAATCAAATTTTCAATTTTATTTCAGTAATTGACAAATTTCAACATTTTTAACTTCTTAACCATTTACAATGATTTAAACAAATTTAAATGTTAATTTATCGTTGATTAATCTATCAATTGCAGTGTTAAATTTTCAATTTCATTATATTCAAATTTATAAATTAAATTTCCAAAAAAACCTATTAAATTCACTTTCATTCTATTATTCAATTCATTATTATCAAACGGATAAAATTAACATTGGATTTACAAACTATTGCCTTAATATTTTCACATTCCATATTGATTTCAATTAACGCAAAATTTTGATATTTAATTTCCTTAAATTGCAATTTCTCCAATTATTATTATAGTTCAAATCCCAATATTTTGATAAATATTTATTCCCACTCTTATAATTCAACAAATTTCCCAATTATGAATAACATTACCATTATTTCCAAATATTACCTTAATAAACATTAAAGTAATATTAAATTAGAATCATTGTAACTGATTTTCGAAAATTCAAAGAAATTTAGCCTTTCATTTACTTTCAATACATTCTTCTTATGGTACAATTATTTTGATTCATAACTACTACCTTAATGTTTTCCCAAATTCCTCTTAGTTCTAATCATCGTAGTAATAAATTCCATTTGCTACGAAAATCCCATTCTTTTTTTATATATATTTCAATAAATTTGTCTGTTTCCTTTCCAATCCCTTTTTTTAACTTCATTACTACTTAAAACCTTGTTAACCCTTTATTACTTTTATTATACTCAAATTTGACAACGCCTAAACATCTTATTTCATTTCCTATTAATGTAACATTTATTTATTTTATTAACATTTATTTCAAATTCTGATTCCATCAGCTAATTAAACATGTAACTCATAATATATGTTTACAAGCCAAATGTTGCACCAATTGTCATATTATGAATGGAGTTAACATTAATTTCAAATATTATCTCAATCTACATTAAGATAATATTTAATTACCTTTAATGAATTTTATTTCCCAATTTATTTAATGCAATCCATTATGATCTTTACAATTTTAAATAAATTCATTAATTGTCATTTCATTCGACCTATAAATTTATTAACCTGAATTAGCACTGTTACGTTTTAATTTGCTTATTAGCTTAGAAGTGCTACCATTATTTCATACACTAATTTCTTCCATTTCCGTTCTTTATACATTATTTTATTAGTAAGCCAACGTTTTAAATTATTAATTTACCCTTTTATATCCTATTATAAACTAATGCACACATTAATTAAGATTTTAAATCAAATTAATCACTTCATCTTGGTAACATTCTTTTATTACAATAAGAATATAATTAACACTTACATTGTTTCACTTATTGGAATTACATCCAAGTTATTTACAATTTACTTACATTTATACTGTTACGTTAAAGTTATTAAAAATTAACTTACAAATCTTATCCAAGTTATTATTTCCATTAACAATTCACTAATTTTTTATTTCCCTCAACATTAAGTTACCAAAATTCTTCTTAAATTAAGATATTTAATTCCCGAATTTTACGGGTCGTTACATTTCTCCTTTTGATACGTAAAAACCTTTTGATATTATTATTAGTGCATAGTGCAGAAAACCTTTCAAAAGTATAATATTAATCTTAGCCAGCATAGACATTTCATACTGTGCCTACTACAGCTACCATGTTCAATAGTAGGTTACCACCACATTCCATGGCAGGTTATACAACTAAAACCGTTCAAGGCGCGTATTATTTCTTTGGATTTCCAACAAATGGTCAGGCTAAGGAACTTCCTTATCAAATGGGACGCCTCTGGAGGGACGCCGCTAAGAACCAAAACGGTTCCCTACCAACACAAGACTGGATTACCCCTTCCCGGAAGTAACAACTACAAGTTAGCCATCCCCGGTCGTTACCGACCTTTATCTCGGGATTCAACAACAAATAGAAACAACCACACAGTTAAAATATCTGGGCTCCATACCATGATATCGCTTTTATCCAGAAGGAAATGGACATACGCTAGAGGCGCAACCCCTAAAAACCTTGCCGCGACATTCCTGTTTCGACCATTTCCAGGTTATGAGGCTCGACGAAGTCTCGTCCACAATGCTACGCTTTTTACAAAAGCAATGCTTCGATCAACAAATGATCAGTAGCACTTCGTATGCCACATTACCAAATTGGGAATGTATCACAATAACCATCAACTACATAACCTCTAAGCTTGTACGTCTCAGAGAAGGGTGTTAAGCTAAGAGAATAAATCTCCGCCACCAAACAGAAATGTATTTGATAGAAACCAGATTTGCATCTCAAAGTGTAATGTCTGACACACATCCATACAAGTCTGTTCCAGGTTCGAACAGAACCAAAGGCACTTCCCAAGAAGCCCTTGCACTTCGGGTATCCCCAATCCTGATCGGACTCCCCATCACATATGGAGATCTCTATACCGTAGCTACTCAGTGCAGAGTCATTCGACAGGTAATCTTTTCATTCTGGAAAATACCCGGTCTTCACCACCGCTCTTCAAATGCAACCCATAACGTCGTATCATTATTAGGAATGGGTTATGTGACACAAGGTCCTTTCCCGGCTAAACCAAATAATGAGCGCAATATTTAAAAACCATATGGATAATGGGATCTCAGTTAAGTCACAACTTATTAGCCAAAACCATTCTTTCAAATGGTTTAAACCAATTACCATTTTCAAATCTTTAAACAAAAAGATTTACTTCACAAAGTTCACCAATCTTTCACAAAGATTCATTCACAACCTTTCAAAACATTTCCCTTTCGAATTGGATTAACTCATCCAATATTTAAATCAAAGACTCAATTCATAGCTTTCAAAACCATTTTCGAAGATTCATTCATACTTAGAAAACCATTTTCATTTCAAACTTGAAATCCTTTCAACACAATTTGGAAATCCTTTCTTTATATGAAAGCTATTATTATTTGAAAACAAATTGTAACAACCCGCATATTTAGGGATTATATATTTAAGTATTTTATTTAAATATAGCATCGTTAGTCGGATTTAGGTCCGAAATGTTACTTTTTGCAAACTGTCAAATTGGGACTCGAAACCACTTCCTTTGAGTTCAAAATGGCATTTGCGATCTTTTTGAGTATAAGCTTTGATATGTTTGGAGTAAGTAGAATTTTGCTACTTTTTCTATTTGGGTTTTGGGTTTGGGTTCAGCCCGTTAGCTTAGCTTAATACCCTAACTCAGCCTCTCTCTCTCTCTCTCTCTTCATTCACTCATTTTCATTTCTCAAGCTCAATACAGCTGAAAATGGGGGAAAGGAAGAAGTATTAGAAACTCCAAGCCTTAATTTCCTCTTGCAAACTCAAATTCTTGCTTCATAATCCAAGAGAAGCTATTGGTAAGCCTCCTCTTCTTCTTCTCCAACTCTTTTCCTCTTCAATTTATGAAGTTTCCTAAACCTAACTTAGGAAATACTTGTTTTGAACTTAGATTGAAGCTTGTAGAGTAGAAGTGAAGAGTGGTTGGTCTTTTCTTTGCATTTGACCTTCCCACCTTTGTTTTTGAGTTCAAATGGTGAGTTTTGAACTCACATCTACTTCTCTTGATATCATTGATGTTAGGTATGAATTCCTAACAATTATTCATGTGCAATTGCTTTTGATTCGGATTGGGTTTGTGAACCATGCAATTTTTGGTGTTTTGAAGTCAAAAACTCTAAAAATCATAGCTTTGATGTTTGATTATGTTTTTGGAGGCGTATCGAAGAGCCTGTAGTGCTGGGTTGTCGATTGGCATAAATGCCTATCATCCATCGCTCGTTCGATCGTATTTCGGTTTGGATTTGCCATTTTTGGTCTAGGCTGTATTTTTGCTTAGCAGAAAATTTCAGACGACTGAAAATAATTTCAAACATCTGAAACCAAATCCAAACGTCTTGTTGAAAAATCCAGACGTCTGGAAAGGATCTGGAAAAGCAGAGACTAAATCCAGATGTTTGAAACAAAATCCAGACGTCTGAAATCAAATTCAAACGTCTGGTTGAAACTTTCAGACGTCTGAAATGGCCCAGGAATTAAAGAGAGAGAGAAGAAAAGCATGTATTTTCCAGAACATAGGGCCAGACGTCTAGAAACATCTACCAGACGTCTGGAACTGTCAATTTTGCCTATTTTGGCTATTTTTGAGTTAATTTCCAACTTTTATCGATTCGTGTTGATTCCATTTAGTTGTTATCGCATTTTTGGACTTTTGATGATTTCTTTTTTGATTTCATATACGGGTTTTTATAAAATAATCTTCTAAATTGTAGTAAAAGCTCGTTTCTCCAATTTATAAATTTTATTTTAAACACACACAATTTCGCACTCTGAGTGAAGTGGGAGGAGAATTAAATGATTAGATAAAATGCGTGCAATGAACACGTGCGTTCATCTTCTCAGTTAATTCCCAATCTAATCATTTGAACGTATTGACCTTTTTGTCTAGTTTACCAACGAGATGAGGTAAACTTTGTACTGCTTGGAATGTGAAATTGACTAATGGATAGTAAACCGTTTAGTGCGAACGGGGGGTTATGGGACTCACGTTAACGCTTTTCGGGTTCCTTTCCATGAGTTGAGACACATTCTGCCAGTTAGTAGTGTCCAGTACTGGGCCTTCGGACCTTCACCGCTATGGTTTGTTGCCTTTGGGATAGTGTCTTCGGACTGTCTCCTTCAGGTTTGTTGCCTTTGGGTATATTGCCTTCGTGTGTGTACCTTCGTGTTTGTGCCATCGGGTTTGTTACCCTATTGTATCGCTTTTGGAGTTGGTCATTCATCACCACTCGAGTGATATTGGGTTTGGAGCCTTCAGGCTCATGGATCCTTGTTTGTACAGTACTGAGCACGTGCAATTTTCTGTTGTTTCATTGATATCTATATTCCCTAGGTATCGCCTTTCGGTGTTTGGTCTTTTTGAGCCACCCGTTGTATAGCGGTTACCTTGTGGAACTTGTGTTACCTTCATTGGTATTTGTTGTTTGCCTTTTTGGCTTATTGTGGGATATTCATATCCTTTGTTTATTTGAGTTGCCGATAAAATGAGGCTTGTCTTGTTATGATTCATCTTTTGTTAGATGATTGTGTTATCTCTTTTAGAGATATTTGTTATACTTTATGACCATGCAGGTTTACTGTTGTTCAGTTTATCTAACTGATTTGTTTAGCTAGACTGATACATGTATTTTATACTCGGGTCAGACCGAGATGTTTTAGGTTTGGTGCATTTGGACTTAACCACTTTTGCTTCCACATGGACTATTCAGCTAGCTCCTTTTTATTATAACTTTTGTATCATCCTTTTTGTTGTAACTCCGATATGTATTTTTTTGGATTCGCTTGTATATTGTGGTTTGCTATACCACTTGACATGTATCAGCTTGTATACTCTATTGTGTATCCGTATATGTGTATATGATGATCTACTGTTCTGTGATGCATATTACATTCGAGTTGTTATATTCTGTTCCGATAGATCCTCCAGCCACCCATGGTTTTGTTTTAATTATTCATTGGATATGTCGATCTTCTTGGTATAACAATGGTCAATGTATTCAATAGATAGTTAACGCAAGGCTATAGATGGTCGCTCCTAACCAGCCTTATTCTCGGCATTACCACGTAGTGTCCTTGGCTAGAGTGGGTATAGAGGTGGGGCGTCACAGCTTGGTATCAGAGCTGAGTTTAGAATAAAATATGATAAACACAGAATAGAAGCACATATTCCGATACATCAAAGTGTATAAGTGATACGAATCTTTGAATCATCATGCCGCTATATTCCTTCTGTGCCTTGGTGGTGGATAGAATGTGGGAATACGTCTAGGAATGCATTTAAATTCTGCAGTATCCCATATTGAATTATCTACCTTGTGAATAATCTTGTTCTTATCTTAACTCTCAGCATATGGCTGGAAGAGGCACGGGAGGACGCTGGGGTGCTGGGCAATCCAGTGGCTCGCATTCGGACGCCATTTATATGACAGCCGATCAGTTTTTCGAGTTGTTTAGGAGCACTCAGCCTCCAGTTCCTACTCGAGTATCTCGACCTCGCAAGTCTGCCTTTGCATGCTTATGTAGTGATTTTTCTCATCTTGGAGGAAAGCCGTTTAAAGGCTCTGAGTCTGTTCTTGAAGTCCAAGCTTGGATTCGCATGTGCAAACGTATCTTCTCTTGCATGGATCTTTCTGATCATGATATAGTTCTTGTAACTTCTAGCTTATTGCAAGAGCGTGCCCTTGATTGGTACGAGCTTCTTATTGCCGGAATTGATGAGTCTACTCTTTCTTGGACTCGGTTTCGGGAACGATTCGAACTCAAGTTCGTTCCTGTATCTGAAAAAGTTTTATTGACCCGTCGCTTCCTTGAGTTGAAGCAAGGGAAATCTTCTGTTTCTGAGCATGTTGCATCATTCGAGGCTTTATCTAAGTATGGTCTTGAATTCATTAGTACCTCTTATAAGAAGAATCTGAAGTTTGTCTCCGGTCTTAAGAAATATCTTAAGAAATCTTTATTGCTCCAGCTTAAGCTTTCTTTTGAGGAGTTAGTAGATTCTGCACTTCATCTCGAAGCCATCAAGAAAGAGTGTGACAGTGGTGATGATGTTGACGTTTCCAAGAACACCAACAAGAAGCAGTTTCCATTTCAGAAGTCCAGGTCTTTTCCTTCCAAGAAGAAGAAGACTGGTGGTTCTAGCTCTCAGTCTCAGTCTGTTGGAACACCTTCTATTCGGAAGTGTTTCAATTGTGGTTCTCCTGATCATATGATTCAAGCTTGTCCTAAGCCTCTCTTCTGCCGCTATTGCAAGAAGGAAGGTCATCATTTTTCGACCTGTCCTACTGTTCCTGCTGGTTCCAAGTCTAGCAAGCTTTATGCTGCTAAGGCTTCTGAAGGTCCTTATCAGCCCAATGGTATATCTCCATCTATTTCGGAAGGTTCTATTTTATTTCGCGACCACAGTATTCGAGTTCTTTTCGATACGGGTGCTTCACATTCCTTTGTATCGAAGAAGCTCGTCGATGATTTATCTTTGGATGTTTCTTGTATGGTTACTTCATTGAGGACCGCGAATCCTACTGGAGGATCCGCGACCCTTAGCTTGTTTTGTGATGATGTTGAGATTGTTTTGTGTGGCTTTTCTTTTCGTGCGAATCTGCATGTTATTTCTTATCTGGGGTTTGATATGATTTTGGGTATGGACTGGCTAGTGAGATACGATGTCAGGATTATTTGTTCTAAGAGGATTATATATATTTGACATCCAACTCAGCTATCACTTGTTCTTCGAGGTGTGGATAATTTTGAAATGGCTTTGCATTCTCTTGACTCACGAGATGATGATGATATATCTCGTATTCCTATTGCTTGTGACTTTCCTGATGTTTTTGAGCCTGCTGCGGGTTTGCCACCCAAGCGGGCAATTGAGTTCCGCATTGATCTCATTCCAGGTGCACAGCCAGTTAATCGTCCTCCCACGAGGATGTCTACAAAGGAAAATGAGGAACTCAAGAAGCAGCTTTTAGAGCTTGAGTCCAGGTAGTTGATTCAGCCCAGTTTTTCTCCGTAGGGATCCGCGGCCGTCTTTATGAAAAATCCGATGGAACTCTTAGGCTTTGCACTGACTATCGCAAGCTTAACGAGTTAACCATCGAGAATCGGTATCCATTGCCTAGGATCGATGATATATTCGATCTATTGAGTGGTTCTAAGGTCTTTTCTCAGCTCGACCTTGCCACGGTTTGCATCAGTTACGGGTCATGGAGGATAGCATACCTCTTACAGTTTTCCGCACTCGATATGGTTCTTTTGAGTGGCTCGTTTTGCCGTTCGGTTTGACGAACGCTCCTGCTTTCTTTGTTGATCTAATGAATCGAGCATTCCAAGAATTTCTCGATAAGTTCGTCCTTGTGTTTGTCGACGGCATCCTTGTTTATTCTAAGTCCGAAGCCGAGCATGCTAATCACTTGAGAATTGTTTTGAGTACTCTCTGTCACCATCAACTTAGAGCCAAATTCTCCAAGTGCCATTTTTGGGAGAATAAGGTGAAGTTCTTAGCCATGTTGTATCTTCCGAGGGCATTTCAGTCAATCCCTCAAAGATCGAAGCCATTCAGAATTGGAAGAGGTTTGAGAATGTTCATGAGATTTGTTGTAATATCCCGGAATTTCCAGGAGTTTGAAATGCTGATAATCGCTTAATTTAAATTATTTGAAATTGATAAATTGTTATTTTCAAAGATAATTAGTCAAGTAATATTTTAATTATTGTTATAAATTGGTTTTATATTAAGATTAATTATTTTATTGTGTAAATAAATTCTAAATTGATTTATTGTTTTTAAAATTTATAGGTGTGTTTAAAATGCATTTTAAATCTGTGTATTTTAAATTGATTTTAAAATAGGATATATTATTTGCAAATAATAATGAGCTTATTTTAAAATAGATGTTTATATTTATTTAAATTTATTTTAGATTAGGATTTTTAAATTTGGCTTTTAAATGAATATAAATTTGAAATTCAAAGAAATATATACATTTTAAAATATAATAATAATATAGTTTGGTTTTAAATTATATATATAATGTTTTCAATTAGAAATAAGATTTTGTTTTATTTTTCTTTTGATAGAAGATTATCAATAGAAATTTGATTTGTATTTATTTTATAAAATAAATGCAAGGCTTTTGAAATAATATTTTAAAGTAAGGTTGGAATGTTGTATATAATTTTATTTAAATTTTACTTGGTTTCAATTCTTTTTAAAAGATTGTATTTTATATAAATTAACATACATTTATAAATGTATATGTGCATTTATTATTAGATATTTAATAGAAAAGAAATTTTCAAATTAAGAAAACATGATTTGATAATTTGGAAATTAATTAAAAATGCTTCTAAATTTCTTTAAGATTAAAAACAAACTTTATTTGACATGTGTTAAGTTTTAAAACAATATGAGAACAAGTGTAAAACATTTGTGTAAGTAAAGAGACATGTGTCCATTTATTTCCAATTTTCTTTTTAATTAATAAAATCTGAAAATTTTCCTATATAAACCTTTTTCTCATTTTCTTCAATTCTTTGTTCATTTCTAAGATGAAAACTTAATCCATCATGCATCGTCACTTCTACTCCCCAAAACCAGAAAATATTCAAACAAAAATTTTTAAAACCAAAATCTGAAACAATCCTCTAAACCAAAATCTAAAACCTGAAACACATTCTCTGTTCAAACCAGTATCATATAAAACCTACTCAAATGCAATTCAACTCTGTAAATTGCTCATGCTTAACCCTGTAACCTCCTCAAAATAGAAGCCTGAAAACTAGAATTTTATATCAAATGCTTGCAGTTTTTCTTAAATCAAAAATCTGCATTTAAATTCCTCAAACTTCAAGTGCATGCAAGTCTCAAGGCTTCAGTTTCTAAAGCTTCAAGCTCAAATGTTTCTATGTTTTGAAAATGCAATCTGGAAGGCAATTTTTAAAAAAAGGGGCATTTCTGTTTTAAGGCTTCAAGTTCAAAATCTTTTGCAATTTCTATTTCCAGTCATCTTCAAAAATCTGCACTAGGTTGAGGTGAGTAAACAACAACTTAAAGGCTTAAGTGATTACTGATCTGTTGTTTGTTTAACTTCTGAAATAATTGATGCTTTCATATTTATGTGATTAGTGATTGATCTGTGTATATGAATGTTGAGTATGCATGCTAGATTAAACTGCTACTCTCTGTTATTTTTTGTACAGAGATTAAAATGAACCAAAAGACCAAACTCTTATCAAATCACTTTGGAGTTTTGATTCTAAACAAGTTGATTTGGTTTAAACATCATATAGTTTTTAAAAGACAAGTTCAAGTATTTTTATTTTAGTTTGGAAATTTACTAGAACATAGATAATGCAGTAAATCTAAGATATTTGATAAAATCTAGTGTTAAATTATATTGATTAGAATATACAACTTGAATCATCTTAGAAAGTTATGATTTTTAAAATCAAAATAACAATTTTTAGTAAAATATTGAATGTGAATTTGGAGGTTTTTTGCAATTTGGGATTTTGCGAATTTTGTTGATTCTGTGCATTTGGTTGACACGTGATTGTTGTTGGAGCTAGAATCATGTTTGAGGATTTCGGCAAAAATAGTTAAAGAATTTACAAATCATTATGGAGTTTGATTTTGATAGAGATTTGATTTAAACCTAGTTTTGGAAGCCTACTTGAAAATTGAACACTGCATCCTCATTATCGTATCGAGTTGAATGTGATCTTGGTTGAAGAAGGCGCGGCGAGTCAGCAACAGATGGCCGAAGTTGTAGGATCTATACTTGATCTGAGGCGTGGGTTTCAGGGGAAGTTTCCTGATGATGGTTGGGTTCAGATTCACCTGATAGGCTCGATTTTGGATCGAGGCAAGAGGGGATATTCTGCTGGTCGTAGAGGGTTGCGGGGTGTTTGGGTGACGTGTGGGCGGGTTCGCCGTTGGCCAAGGGGGGCTCCGGTACCGGTGCAGGTGCATGTTGGAGCTGTTGTGTCAGTGAGATGGGTTTTGTTTTGGGTTGTTGGAGTTACCATGTTTTCTCGAAATAGGTCTTGGGTAGTAAGGGAGATAGCTCGGGAATTTCTTGCGTCGTTTCAGGAGTTTTTTTTTTTTTGTTGCAGGGTGTAACTGTTATGTGTTAACAGTTTTTAATTTTAAAATTGAAACAGTTTTTTTTTTATTTTTAAAATCAAATTTGCTAAAAAAAAATAAGAATAAAGGAAGATGTGTTTTGTTTCCTTAGATTCATGTATATAGGTTGAATCAAAATGGAAATACTTAACAAAATTTGAAATTTAAAATAAGTAATTTTAAACCTTAAATTGTTTAAGTTAAATTAAAATTCATCCTTTAAATTTATTTGTTTTTATAAAAGAAATTTGTATGAATGTTTTAAATTTTTAATGTTATTTTTCAAAACTTACTTTGGAAATTAAAATAGGAAATTTATAAATGATTTATTAATTTACAATTGAAGTTTAGCAATTTATTTGAATTTATTATTTGTTAATTAATAATTGAGGGAAAGTAAATAATGATTATTTTATATCTTAATTTAATTTATGAATTAAGTTAAGTTAAAGATTTCAAGATTTATTTAAGATAATGTTTTATCTTAAAATAATTAATTAAGTATTAATAATTTGTAATTAGTTGATAAATTAAAGAATTTTAAGTTAACTCATTATTTAATTATTATTTTAAAAGGGGTTAATTAAGTAATTAATTAAGTATAATTATTTATTTAATTAACTATTAATTGAGATGATGATTTTAATTAATGAAAAATGATTAATTAAATTGTAATTACTTATTAACTAAGTAATTAAGAGTTAATTAAAATAGTAATTAATTAATAAAGGTTTTATGAAATTTTAAATGGGTTTTCTAAATTAATAATTAAGGGATAATGCTAGTTAATTAAGAATTAATTAACTATTTTTATTTAAAGGTTAATTAATTTTAATTAAGAATTATTAATTTTATTTAATTTGTAATTAAGATTATTAATTAATAATTAAGTTTATTAATTAATGATTAAGAGTTGATTAATTAATTAATTAAGTTTAATTAATTAATTAATTATAAAAGTAATTAGTGATTAATTACTTTGTGTTATAGAATGATTAATAATTAAGGTTTATTAATAATAGTTGGAGATAATTAATCTAATAACTGAAGATTAATTTGAGTTAATGAGTAATAAGGGATGAATTTCTCAATTTTGTTTCATGAGATGATTGAAATTAAGTAATTAATTAATTTGTTAAATAATTAATATGGTCACTTGATAAATGGTTAAGTATGTTTACTTAATAAAGTTTTGGTAAGGTTAATTACTTAAGGTAAGTAATTGATAATTACAGGAGTAATTGGGATAAGGTAAATTACTGATTGGAAAGTAATTTTAAATGGGTAATTACTTGTTAAAGTAATTAAAGGTTTATTACTTGGGTAATAAATCAAAAGGTTTATAAAGTAATTAAGAAGTAATTAAGAATAATTAATTATTGTATTTAAGTTGATTAATTAAAAGCAATTAATCTAAGCATGATTAATTAATTAAGGTTCATTAATTGATATGACAAATGAAAATAATTAAGGATTTATTTCTTTATTAAGAGTTAATTAATCAAGATTGATTATGATTAATTAATTGATTTAACTAATGTTTATTTAAGCAAGATTTATTGTGATGAAGGTAATTAATTTAATTAATTTTAAAATTAATTAAGTGATTAGGTAATTAATTTAATTCACTTTAAATAAATTAGAGATTGTTAATTTAATTCAGTTTAAATTAATTATATTGTGGTATGAGTGAATCATTGCTTGTGTATGAATGGATGACATTGATTGTCTTGGATGCTTTGTGATCTCAGTAATGAGATAAGTATGGTTGTATGATAGGAATGCTTGGTTGCATTGTGATGATTTCATAGATTATAAATTGGGATGGTGATAGGGACTACCTATTTTGATATCGATAATGTAGGTATCTGATATTTGATAATGCTGATTATCAATTATTGTTCTGTGAGTTATCTATCTGTGTGTATATAGATACTGTATTGGATTGTTTTAAACCTTTAAAACAACTTGAACTTTAAAGACACGCTTTGGATTTCGATGAGACCGGGATCGGATTTCCATATTTGGATATCCGAAAACCACATCGATTCCAAATAACGTTAGGTCGTGAGTCAAAATGTAGCTTTGTGAAGACTCGAGGTGTAAGGGCTATACGTCAGTATAACTCTGTGGGTGATTCAGTAATGAGTTGACGGAATAGATCTTATAGATTCGAGATGGTGGTTTAGAGTGCAAGGGTTATTGTCGTTAACTCTGAGGGTGATTCCAAAATGAGTGTAACGAAATAATGCCTTCGGTTTCGTTCGAACCCAGAACGAACTTGTATGGATTGAATGCTTTCAGAACATCATCGGGTGGACGATGAGCATTCTAAGTGATATGTCCTATAAAGGTAATCGTAACCTCAAGCCTCATCAACCGGGAATGGTTAAAACAGGGGAGGAGTAGCAAAGCTTCGTGGGTCGCACCCACTGGAGAGTAAGATTTACCCCTGTCTAGAGGTCCCTTTTATTTCGGCTGTGCGGACGGTTGAATAGCTACGACCGTCGGGTTGTCTTATTCGGAACTATTCAGTAAGGAATGGGTCTGGCTTTGTGTTGCAGGGGATCGGGAGTGATCCTCGGTACGGTGATCTAGGCCACCTACTGTGACGGGCGGTACCCCAGTAGCCCTGCCATTGTATGGAATCCAAAATCCAATAGGTGCCAACGGTTTTGATTGCATTACCCACTTTTGTGGCTAGTAGCTGGAATTTATTAAATGTAACAATTTCGGCTATTTCTTATTTATTTGAAAACCCTAGACACTATTATAATATCATCGGATTTCATATCAAATGTTTTGGTTAGCGTAAGGTAAAAACTTTTCCATGTTTATGTGTGGGAAGTCTTACGTGATACCTTTTCTTTTTAAAGGATTTTAAAGTTAAGCAACTTTAACCGTTTACTCACACCAGACCCATGTCTGACCCGGAGTTTATTGTAACAACCCGCATATTTATCGATTTTATATTTAAATATTTTATTTAAATATTCTATCGTTCGTCGGATTTTGGTCCGAAAAGCTACTTTTTGCAAACAGTCGAATTGGGACTTGAGACCACCCCCATTGAGTTCAAAATGACGTTTGCGACCTTTTTGAGTATAAGCTTTGATATGTTTGGAGAAAGTTGAATTTTGCTACTTTTTGCTTTGGGCTTTGGTTTGGGCTGAGCCCAATAACCCCACTTAACTCAGTTCCAACCCTCTCCTCTTCATTCACTTCTTTTATATTTTCCTAACACTCAAGCTCAAGCAAAAATGGGGGAAGAGAAAAAGAATTAGGAAATCCTAAGCCCTAGTTTCCATTAGCAAATCCATCTTCTAGCTCCAAACTCAAGAGAACCCATTAGTAAGTATCTCCTTCTTCTTCCCCAACTCATTCTCTCATTGATTTCAGAAATTTCCTAAACCTAACTTAGGGAATGTTCTTCTTTTTAAGCTTAGATTCAAGCTTCTAGTGTTGAGGTTGAAGTGTGGTTGATCTTCCCTTGTCTTAAAGCTTCTCCTTCATTGATTTGGGTTCAAAGGTGAGATTTTTAATCTCACATCTAGGCCTATGAGTTATCTTCGATTGTTAGGTATGAATTCCTAACACTTATTCATGTGCATTTGATTTTGATTTGGATTGCTTTTGTGAATATTCCAATTTTTAATGTTTTGGGTTCAATTCTTTAAAAATCATAGTTTTGATGTTTTGATCATGTTTTGGTGATGAACCGAGGAGCTTCTATGATAGGTTAGTCGATTGGCGTAAACCCTTAGTGCTGTTGCTCGTCCGATAGAAATTTGGAAGAGATTGACATTCATTAGTTCGGCATGGGGGGTGCTGACTACAGGTTCGGCCGACCGACCTCAGGGTCCGGTCGACCGACCTGTTACCCAGGCACTTCCCAGCCTCTGTTGGAAGTGTAGGTTACAGGTCCGGCCGACCGAACACAGGGTCCGGTCGACCGACTTGCCACCCCGAGCATTTCTATTTTTTGGTCCGGTCGACCGGGCTCTGTAGCCGGCCGACCGACCTCGAGCATTTTTGCCTATTTCGCCTAGTTTTTTGAATTTCCAACTTTAATCGATTCGTGTTGTTTCCTATGTGATGTTATCATTTGTTATGACTTTAATGACTCCCTTTTAGGGATTTTTGAATATCCATTTCGATGGATTCTTTATCGGTTTCGTTGGATTTTTATTCACATCTTCTTATGTGAATTTTAGTGATTGATTGTTCCTACAATCTTCTTTGTGTTTTGTCACTTTAAAAATATAATGGTTTTCTATACTAGTAGTAAATATCAAAACTCTTTCCTCAAACGATTTCAATACTAGTTTAATACCAAATTCGTTTATAAAACCGTTTTCCAATCTATTAGTATATATAAACCTTTACCTCACTCCTATGAGAAATCTAATTAAACGACTTAGTAAAACAAGTGGTATGAAACGCTTGCATTCACTTTGTCGGTTAATTCTTGGACTTGTTCGATTGAATCCCTTGTGACAATTTTATAGTGGAGATCTACAGTTTGTTCGTAAATATTTAAGTTAAGCAAGTGGTTATGGGACATGAAGCTAAACTCATATATTTACTAGCTTAGTGTAATTGACACTTCTCGTTGATCATGACGATCATTTTATGTTTTAGACTAGCATTGAGCAATGTCTTAGAGATTTTGGTTCATCGGATGTCTCGCTGTACGACGTCGTTGTTCCCTTTGATTGTGACTTGGTTCATCGGATGTCTCGCTGTACGACGTCGTTGTTCCCATTGATTGTGATTTGGTTCATCGGATGTCTCGCTGTACGACGTCGTTGTTCCCTTTTATTGTGATTTGGTTCATCGGATGTCTCGCTGTACGATGTCGTTGTTCCCTTTGATTGTGCTTTGGTTCATCGGACGTCTTGCTGTACGACGTCGTTGTCCCCTTTTATTGTGATTTCTGGATTTCGTGTGTTGATTTCTGGAATTTATGTTTCACCAACTTTACGATGGGCATTGATATATATGTCATTTATTGTGGCTTGGTGAATGAAATTAGGAGTATGACATTCCTTTTTATCTTGAGTAGATTATTGTGATATTGATTAATCTCTTGTTGATTTTCAATTACTTATATATCACAGCTTGGCATTATGATTATCATATGTTTAAGCCATATCTCTTAATTCTATATCATGTTATCTGATATTTATAGCTAGACTGATCCGTTTATTATTTTCTTATTAAATAATACTCGGGTCAGACTGAGATATTACAGGTGCTTCCTCATGGCTTCCTATCTGGAACCATCTTCTGACTTTTGGCTAACTACTTTAGTTTAGTAGTTTTTGTTGTATACATTTGAGATACAGACTCTATGATGTATACTTATTCTTTTGTCTAGCACTTGTATCTATTCTTTTTGATATTGTGGATCTTGTTTGACCACTACTCTGATGCACACTTCCATGTGTTATATTCGTATCTATTTCCGCCTTTGTGATATGAATTGTCTGTGGCTGATTTATGTTATGTTTATTTCTATATTTGTTTCTGAAGATATTATAGCCACTGTGTAGTAGCTTTGAGATTGTGTCGGTATGTCGGATTTCCTCTTGATAAAGTATTGCAGGTTATACCATCTGACATATCGATGCTCACGCAAAGCAATTATAGAGATGGTCGCTCCTCAACAGCCTTATTCTCCGTGCTAGTCGACAGCATTACTCCGTAGTGTTCTTGTCTAGCGTGGGTATAGAGGTTGGGCGTCACATTTATTCTGTTTTTCTTAAACTCTTGGGTACTCAAATTTTTACGAGTAGCCAAGGGATTCAGGTTAGGATTTTAGGTTGGCTTGACGAAATCTGGAGGTACAAATGGAGCAAGAGGCTTCTGCATATAGCTATAGAGTATTCCGCTGTGTGTTCTCTGAGATGTTGTTTGTCTTTGAGTTGTATAACTAGACAGGTGTCTATAACTGTCTAGTATGAGTTAATTATGCTGTGTATCTCTGATGTATATGATATTGTGTAAAGTATTATGTTATTAATATAATTTATTCGTTCCGCTGTTTAGATTCTGATGTTGTTTCTTTCTTCTTCTCTATCTTTTCTCTTTTCTATCCCTTTCTTTCTTAAAGATGATGCGATTTTCTGGTGGTAGAAAGTCGGGTCGTCGCAGTTGGTATCAGAGCATTAGGTTGAGTGAATAACTAGGCTCTATAGTGGTGTCTTTCTTGAGAGAGCGTACTTGTAATTTTTATATAACTATATATATATATATTTCTACCTATCTGTTGGGTTACCTGTTCGGGTTTTCCAATATAAGTTATAAAGGTAGATGAGGTAGTGGTGTGTGTAACACAACTACCATTGGTTGGAGTTGGAATGTTTGAGGTTGGAAGTGTATTTGTCGAGACTGTAGACCTAATACCGTCTCGAGTATTCTTTGTAGTTTGGTGTAAAGATTTCATTTGATCTCTGAAGGAAACCTGTTAAGGTTCGGAGTTCATTTTTGAAGTGTAAGTTTGATTGCGTTCGTGTGAGCGGATTTTGAGGATTTGGATATGTCGGTTGGGCAGAAGTGAGTGATGGTATTCTGATACCTCAGGAAGTAGTAGCTGCGTGATGAGATGCAGTGACTATGGATATCTCCGGAGATGTTTTCTTTCGGAGCAAGTTTATGGAAGTGTGTCTGCTTCAAAGTTGTAGCTGAGAGGTCCGAGTTTCTCGGAAAGCTTTGTTTTGGAAGTCTTTGGCATCTGTGTTAGCAGTGCATCTCGGGAGTGTTCTGTGTTTCAGCAGGAAGATCTTTTTGGCTTGGCATTTCCTGGAGGTAGAATTCAGAAGCAGCAGTGAGCATCTGTTTCTTCGATGGATTAATTGGTCAAGGATAAGCTGTTCTGATTTGTGGAGAGAAAATAGTATCTTGGATTTGGATTGGTTGATCGCAAAAGTGACTTGCGATGGTTTGATGATTATCTCAGATAGTCTTTTGCTTGGATTTGAGGCATCTCTAGAGGATGTAGAAGTTAAGGAGCTGCTGAAGATTTTTTTGGATATATTTTCAGGGGAGTTAGAGATTTGCCGCATTAGAGTTTGAGTTCTGAATCAACTGGATATTAGGAGTGATACCGGTGATTCAGCTGGGTAGAAGATTGTCTCCTAGGTTGGTGGCTTGTTGAAGCGGCTCTGTATTTCTTGGAACTTCTGTTGAACCTTATTTCCGAGATGTGATGTTTGGTCGGTGCTTGTGTTCATTCGACGGTATTTTCATCTACTCTAGATCAGAGTTGTGCAGTGAAAGCATGGTGGCTATTGTTCTTGAGAAGAAGTAACTGGATGTTGCAGTATTTTGGATTAGAGAGTTTTCTTATGAATTTATTTTTCAAAATCTAAGGCAAGTTGGCGAGTGATTCTGTTCTGTCTTTTCCGGATGGGAGAAGTTGTTTCTACAGTTAATAGTAGAGTATGGTTTTAATGGTGGATTGATCTTGTGAGGATCAATATGTTGAGTTGTTGCGATCCAGTTGGTTTGTAGAAGCATCAGCGAAGGTTGAACTGATCAGGAAGGATCTGTAGGCAGCCCGACTCATCCGGTAAGTTTTGAGGTTAAGTAACAGAAGAATTTGGGATTCGAAGTTGGAGACTTCGATGTTGTTGAGATTTCTCTGGTAAAGGAACCAATAAGTTTTGGTGAACTTCGAGGTGTATTGGATTCTTCTGAGTTTTGTAGGATCAGTGTTTTGGATCGAGGAGTTGAATTGTCAGTTTGGAAGACTGGAATTTAAAATATTTCACGTGTCTCTGAGGGAGTACGTGTTTTTGGTTCATCACTGGTTTTGAGACTAGTAGTTTTGTGAAGGTTTTAGTTGTTGATCGGACTTGTCTATGGTCTGGTATCTTAGGTAGATTATAGATCTAGCTGAGTAGGAACTCAGTAGCTTAGCAGTTTAGCTAGTTTGGGTTTAGTAGAGCGAGTATCCCTGTGTCTGTACTGGGGAAACTCGACATAATTTAGTAAGTTTATCTGGATCTGTGTCCGAATAACTAGTGTTGTTTGATTACATTGGTTGTTTGGATGAAATTGTTTGTTGATTGATAGTGTATGGCTGTTATGTATGTTTGTAATTGGTTGAAATAAAATAAAACTGTAGATTATCTTTGTTTTAAATTTCGAGGACGAAATTCTGTTAAGGGGGAGGATTGTAATATCCCGGAATTTCCAGGAGTTTGAAATGCTGATAATCGCTTAATTTAAATTATTTGAAATTGATAAATTATTATTTTCAAAGATAATTAATCAAGTAATATTTTAATTATTGTTATAAATTGGTTTTATATTAAGATTAATTATTTTATTGTGTAAATAAATTCTAAATTGATTTATTGTTTTTAAAATTTATAGGTGTGTTTAAAATGCATTTTAAATCTGTGTACTTTAAATTGATTTTAAAATAGGATATATTATTTGTAAATAATAATGAGCTTATTTTAAAATAGATGTTTATATTTATTTAAATTTATTTTAGATTAGTATTTTTAAATTTGACTTTGAAATGAATATAAATTTGAAATTCAAAGAAATACATACATTTTAAAATATAATAATAATATAGTTTGGTTTTAAGTTATATAGATAATGGTTTCAATTAGAAATAAGATTTCGTTTTATTTTTCTTTTGATAGAAGATTATCAATAGAAATTTGATTTGTATTTATTTTATAAAATAAATGCAAGGCTTTTGAAATAATATTTTAAAGTAAGGTTGAAATGTTGTATATAATTTTATTTAAATTTTACTTGGTTTCATTTCTTTTTAAAAGATTGTATTTTATATAAATTAACATACATTTATAAATGTATAAGTGTATTTGTTATTAGATATTTAATAGAAAAGCAATTTTCAAATTAAGAAAACATGATTTGATAATTTGGAAATTAATTAAAAATGCTTTTAAATTTCTGTAAGATTAAAAACAAACTTTATTTGACATGTGTTAAGTTTTAAAACAATATGATAACAAGTGTAAAACATTTGTGTAAGTAAAGAGACATGTGTCCATTTATTTCCAATTTTCTTTTTAATTAATAAAATCTGAAAATTTTCCTATATAAACCTTTTTCTCATTTTCTTCAATTCTTTGTTCATTTCTAAGATGAAAACTAAATCCATCATGCATCTTCACTTCTACTCCCCAAAACCAGAAAATATTCAAACAAAAATTTTTAAAACCAAAATCTGAAACAATCCTCTAAAACAAAATCTAAAACCTGAAACACATTCTCTGTTCAAACCAGTATCGTATAAAACCTATTCAAATGCAATTCAACTCTGTAAATTGCTCATGCTTAAACCCTGTAACCTCCTCAAACAAGAAGCCTGAAAACTAGAATTTTATATCAAATGCCTGCAGTTTTTCTTAAATCAAAAATCTACATTTAAATTCCTCAAACTTCAAGTGCATGCAAGTCTCAAGGCTTCAGTTTCTAAAGCTTCAAGCTCAAATGTTTCTAAGTTTTCAAAATGCAATCTGGAAGGCAATTTTTAAAAAAAGGGGCATTTCTGTTTTAAGGCTTCAAGTTCAAAATCTTTTGCAATTTCTATTTCCAGTCATCTTTAAAACTCTGCACTAGGTTGAGGTGAGTAAACAACAACTTAAAGGCTTAAGTGATTACTGATTTGTTGTTTGTTTAACTTCTGAAATAATTGATGCTTTCATATTTATATGACTGGTGATTGATCTGTGTATATGAATGTTGAGTATGCATGCTAGATTAAACTGCTACTCTCTATTATTTTTTGTACAGAGATTAAAATGAACCAAAAGACCAAACTCTTATCAAATCACTTTGGAGTTTTGATTCTAAACAAGTTGATTTGGTTTAAACGTCATATAGTTTTTAAAAGACAAATTCAAGTATTTTTATTTTAGTTTGGAAATTTACTGGAACATAGATAATGCAGTAAATCTAAGATATTTGATAAAATCCAGTGTTAAATTATATTGATTAGAATATACAACTTAAATCATCTTAGAAAGTTATGATTTTTAAAATCAAAAAAATAATTTTTAGAAAAATATTGAATGTGAATTTGGAGGTTTTCTGCAATTTGGGATTTTGCAAATTTTGTTGATTCTGTGCATTTGGGTGACACGTGATTGTTGTTGGAGCTAGAATCATGTTTGAGGATTTCGGCAAAAATAGTTGAAATTTTACAAATCATTATGGAGTTTAATTTTGATAGAGATTTGATTTAAACCTAGTTTTGGAAGCCTACTGGAAAATTGATCACTGCATCTTCACTATCGTATCGAGTTGAATGAGATCTTGGTTGAAGAAGGCGCGGCGAGTCAGCAACAGATGGCCGAAGTTGTAGGATCTATACTTCATCGGAGGCGTGGGTTTCAAGGGAAGTTTCCTGATGATGGTTGGGTTCAGATTCACCTGATAGGCTCGATTTTGGATCGAGGCAAGAGGGGATATTCTGCTGGTCGTAGAGGGTTGCGGGGTGTTTGGGTGACGTGTGGGTGGGTTCGCCGTTGGCCAGGGGTGGCTCCGGCACCGGTGCAGGTGCACGTTGGAGCTGTTGTGTCAGTGAGATGGGTTTTGTTTTGGGTTGTTGGAGTTACCATGTTTTCGCGAAGTAGGTCTCGCGTAGTAAGGGTGATAGCTCGGTAATTTCTTGCGTGGTTTCAGGAGTTTTTTTTTGTTGCAGGGTGTAACTGTTATGTGTTAATAGTTTTTAGTTTTAAAATTGAAATAGTTTTTTTTTTATTTTTAAAATCAAATTTGCTAAAAAAAAAATAAGAAAGGAAGATGTGTTTTGTTTCCTTAGATTCATGTATATAGGTTGAATCAAAATGGAAATACTTAACAAAATTTGAAATTTAAAATAAGTAATTTTAAACCTTAAATTGTTTAAGTTAAATTAAAATTCATCCTTTAAATTTATTTGTTTTTATAAAAGAAATTTGTATGAATGTTTTAAATTTTTAATGTTATTTTTCAAAACTTACTTTGGAAATTAAAATAGGAAATTTATAAATGATTTATTAATTTACAATTGAAGTTTAACAATTTATTTGAATTTAGTATTTGTTAATTAATAATTGAGGGAAAGTAATTAATGATTATTTTATATCTTAATTTAATTTATGAATTAAGTTAAGTTAAAGATTTCAATATTTTTTTAAGATAATGTTTTATCTTAAAATAATTAATTAAGTATTAATAATTTGTAATTAGTTGATAAATTAAAGAATTTTAAGTTAATTCATTATTTAATTATTATTTTAAAAGGGGTTAATTAAGTAATTAATTAAGTATAATTATTTATTTAATTAACTATTATGAGATGATGATTTTAATTAATGACAAATGATTAATTAAATTGTAGTTACTTATTAACTAAGTAATTAAGAGTTAATTAAAATAGTAATTAATTAATAAAGGTTTTATTAAATTTTATATGGGTTTTCTAAATTAATAATTAAGGGATAATGCTAGTTAATTAAGAATTAATTAACTATTTTTATTTAAAGGTTAATTAATTTTAATTAAGAGTTAATAAATTTTATTTAATTTGTAATTAAGATTATTAATTAGTAATTAAGTTTATTAATTAATGATTAAGAGTTGATTAATTAGTTAATTCAGTTTAATTAATTAATTAATTATAAAAGTAATAAGTGATTAATTACTTTGTGTTAAAGAATTGATTAATAATTAAGGTTAATTAATTAATAGTTTGAGATAATTAATCTAATAATTGAAGATTAATTTGAGTTAATAAGTAATTAGGGATGAATTACTCAATTTTGTTTCATGAGATGATTGAAATTAAGTAATTAATTAATTTGTTAAATAATTAATATGGTCACTTGATAAATGGTTAAGTATGTTTACTTAATAAAGTTTTGGTAAGGTTAATTACTTAAGGTAAGTAATTTATAATTACAGGAGTAATTGAGATAAGGTAAATTACTGATTGGAAAGTAATTTTAAATGGGTAATTACTTGTTAAAGTAATTAAAGGTTTATTACTTGGGTAATAAATCAAAAGGTTTATAAAGTAATTAAGAATAATTAATTACTGTATTTAAGTTGATTAATTAAAAGCAATTAATCTAAGCATGATTAATTAATTAAGGTTCATTAATTGATATGATAAATGAAAATAATTAAGGATTTATTTCTTTATTAAGAGTTAATTAATCAAGATTGATTATGATTAATTAATTGATTTAACTAATGTTTATTTAAGCAAGATTTATTGTGATGAAGGTAATTAGTTTAACAAATTTTAAAATTAATTAAGTGATTAGGTAATTAATTTAATTCACTTTAAATAAATTAGAGATAGTTAATTTAATTTAGTTTAAATTAATTATATTGTGGTATGAGTGAATCATTGCTTGTGTATGAATGGATGACATTGATTGTCTTGGATGCTTTGTGATCTCAGTAATGATATAAGTATGGTTGTATGATAGGAATGCTTGGTTGCGTTGTGATGATTTCATAGATTATAAATTGGGATGGTGATATAGGGACTACCTATTTTGATATTGATAATGTTATCCCGCTTTTTGGACAAAAGCCGTGATACCAAAAGATTGGTCAAAGACAGGAGACAGTTCGCCTCAGAGATTGATTGTACTTCAGTCCGCTATGGATATCGATGAATTCTGTCCGAGTCCGGATTGGGCCACAATTGATAGGGCGTAACAAAAAAGACCATAGAAGCCACCGATTCAAATTTCAAGTCAATCCGAGGTCATATGCTCAAGATATGATGGATTCAAGTTAAGAAGGTGCACATTGCTCGGTTCGAACCCATCATATTCGAACCCATCGCGTTCGAACCCATCGCGTTCGAACCCATCGTGTTCGAAACCATCTGTTTCGAACCCATTAGCCAACGCCTTCCTTCGAATCCATCAAGCCAATTTGTACTTCGAATCCATCCATCAAACTTTGTATCCATCACCGCCTAAATACGCTTCGAATCGATGACAGCTTCGAGTCCATCACAAGCTTCGAGTCCATCACAAGCTTCGAGTCCATCACAGCTTCGAATCCATGCTGTCCTCGAACCCTACACGTTAAAAACAACTTCGAATCGATCTGGAGCCATCGATTCGAAGCGTCACCGCCCCCTCATACAACAGGTTCGATTCGAACCTATGGGTTCGAACCATATGGATTCGAAACATATGGATTCGAACCTAAGGGTTCGAACCATATGGATTCGAAACATATGGATTCGAATGACCCAGAGGATCAATTCGAACTAACCAGCGTACCGAGATGCCTCATCTCGAATCGATCATAACTTCCAATCTACTGATCCAAATCCCATGAAATTTTTACAGAAGTTTGTCAACATGACGAAGAACGTCCACGCCAAGTTTCATCGCAATTGGACGATTTTTTGATCGATTCGAAGTTCACTTCGAATCGATCCCAAACTGGGCACGCACTTCAAGAACGCGGGCCTGTGGGTCCCCCGTCACGTGCCAAGCAGTCTCTCCATGATTTAGGCGGGATTTTGGCCTTCCACACCTATAAATAGAGCCCCCTGGTCATTCAGAAGGGAGGTCGGAAAATTTGGGGAAGAAGAACAAGTCTAAACGCTGCCAGAATCACTCCATGCTGTCTCAATTGCTGTCAATTTCGAATTTAAGTCCATTTCCTGCTGTAATTTGCTGAAAAGCACTTGTAATCTTCAAGTATTAAGAAATAAAGTGAAAAAACTTCATAGTGGACGTAGGCGCATAGCCGAACCACTCTAAATCCTTGTCTTCTGCGCAATTTATTTTTCTGTGACTTGGAGTTTTTGTTAGATAGTCCCTATTTCCAATTCAAGTTCTTTATTTACTATCTCTTCAAAAACTTCCGAAGGGTGTTTGCCCATTTTTGGTGCAAACATTTTGGTGCTTTCACTGAGAAAGAAAAAGAACCAGTTCTTTCTCCCGCTCCGTGGATCTATCTTCGATACCGGATTGCACAAATCTAAGAGGGAGATCCAGACTTCAAATTCAGATTCCATCCATTCTTTTCAGGTTTGCTCAAAATCTAGGATAGGAATCCAACCTTCAGGATGGTTAGTACGAGAACCACTTCCAACGTTGGTAACCAAGAAGGTCAGGATAGGAAGAATCCCGCACAGCTACAGTCAGCCAATCAGGATGCCGTTGGGTAAGCGGATCAGTCGGGTCTGGTTACAAGACAGGAGTTCCAAACATTACTGCAGGAATTAACTAAAAGCCGACAACAGCTAACTGAGCAGCTACGTGTCAATGCTGAATTGGCTAACCAACTAAACCACCAAGGGCGAAGGAGATCAAAAAGGGACCACGCTCCGCATTCTTCCACGGAAAGCTCTGCCTCATCCGACTATGACGGCAGATCTACGCGCCCCAGGCTAGACGGAAGTCATGCGCATGCTTCTGGCCTCCGGCAGACATTGACTGTTGGGCAAATAAGAGTTGGCCCCTCTGCCATTTTTCATACGGGACCCTCCTCTCGAGGAGGCACTGTTCCACAGCACACCGCAGATAACCAAGCCACCGCAGTTGGCACAGGAGTTGACACCCTAAATCACTCCAGTCCAAACTACCACCCACAGGAACGTGTCCCAGGACCGAATATCCGAGAAGATGTCGAGCCAAGGAGGCGAGATTCGGATCGTCGACAGCGCCCGATCCCACCTCGCACTGTGGAGTCCGACCACACTTTGGCTCGACACCCTTCGAATACAGCAACACCTGATCTCTCAGCTATGGTCCGCCAAATGGTTCGCGAAAGTCAAGGTTTGACAAATGACGATTGGGGGATCTCTCGAAGTCACACCCCGTTCACCAATGACATATTATATGCTGAGCCTCCCCGGCGATTCAGAATGCCGGCTTTGCCCATGTATGAAGGAAACTCCGACCCTAGCCAGCATATTCTAAAGTACGAATGGTCAATGACTGCTGCAAGAGCTGACGATGCAGTAAAGTGCCATAGTTTTCCTATTTCCTTGGGGGGGATTGCGACAATGTGGTTTACACGATTACCACCACGGTCTATCTCCTCGTTTGACCAGTTGGCAACCAAGTTTATCGAACAATTCCGTATGCACATCGCCAGGCCTAAAGACGTAAACACTTTATCTAGTGTCACCCAAGCTCCTGGGGAAACACTCAGGCGATACCTGGAAAGATTCAACGCCGCCTGCGTAGAAATCACTAACCCCAATGATAATTCAATCTTGATGGCTCTGACTAAGGGGATTGACCCCGACTCTGATTTTGGAAACTGGCTAGCTGGAAAACCTCCCGCGTCGTTGGATCGTTTCTATTCCAAAGCCGCCCAATTCCTGAGGCGTGAGGATGCGAAACAATCTAGGAAGCAGGACGATGCAAGGCCCAACAAGGAAGGGGTTCAAAGCAATGTGGCGGTTAAACAGTCAGGAGAGGGCTCAGGAAGGGTGCAGTTGAATATTCAGAACAAGCAAACCCAGCCAAGGAATGGCGATAATAGGAATAAGAAGCAGGATCAGAACCGTGGCCCGCGACATAGGGCGCAAATGTTTGAAAGCTATACACCACTGAATACGACATTGGAAAACGTATATCTACAAACCTGTAATGCGATGCAATATAAGAAGCTGACTCCGAAATTATCATCGGAGAAACAAATTCAAACGGGGAAGTTTTGTAGATTTCACGAAAGCTATGGACACAACACCAATGACTGCAGGCATCTGCAAGACCTTATTGAAAAACTGATCAGAGAGAGGAAGTTGGATCAATTTGTGCGAGCACCACAAATCGGTGGTGTGGGCCCGTCAAACCAAAATCGTGCGCAGAACCAAGAAAGACAGGAAGAGCCCGCTCGTACGAGCGGAAGGTTGGTCATAAATACAGTCAGTGGTGGCCCTCATCCAGCGGATCGAAGTTGGAGGGAAATGGAATCATACGCCAATTCGATCAGGCACGTAAGTTTTGAAAGTTGTAGTACACTTGATGAAGGGGCTCCGGCTAAACAACAGAAGACGATGACGGATGATATCGTATTTAGAAACCGAGATGCTGACAAAGTCGAAGCCCCGACCATAGACCCACTGGTCATATCCGCACAGGTTGGTCCTGCTTGGATGAAGAGGATCCTGGTAGACAGTGGAAGCTCAGTAAACATCTTGTTTAAAGAGGCATATGATCAGATGAAGATGGAAGCTAAAGATCTAAAGCCTTGTCAATGTAGGATCCATGGCTTCGATGGAAGTGCTAATATACCCACCGGGATGGTGGAATTGCCAGTAGAATTGGGAAACGGAGAACGCCGTAGAGTCCGAATGTTACAGTTTGTTGTCCTGGATATCCATTCACCCTATAATGCCTTTTTGGGCCGACCAGCCCTTGCAGAATTTAGGGCAGCAATTGCCCCGTGGTGTTTGACTCTAAAGTTCCCTACTGACCACGGGATTGGGGTCATTCAAGGGGACCAGGATGCCGGGAGAGCCTGTTATGTTGCTGAACTACGAGAAGCGCAAAGGAAGGAGAAAGGAAAGGGCGTGGGGGAATCTCTCCGCGTCCGCTTTGCCGACGATTGACAATTAGCGCCTGGGCCTCGGCCCGGGCACCACGACCAATTCCAGAAGGATCTTGACCCTCGAGACACTGAAGATAATGACGAATCCAAGGAAAGTCAAGCTTCTCCAGCCGAGCTGACGATCGATGTTCCAATTGATGACAATAACGATTCGAAAATATTGAAAATTGGGTCTCAGCTAAACCTACAAGCACGACAGGAATTGGTCGAATTTCTCCAAGAGAATCTAGACGTATTCGCCTGGACGCACTCCGATATGTGTGGAATCTCGTCGAACATCGCGAGCCATGCCTTAAATATTGACCCGCGATACATCCCGGTCAAGCAAAAGAGACGCGGTATGGATCCAGAGAGATCTTCCGCCCTCAAAGAAGAAGTCGATAAGTTGAAGACGAATGGGTTTATCCGAGATGCTTTATACCCGGAATGGGTATCCAATCCTATACTTGTCCGCAAACCGAATGGAAAATGGAGAACGTGCGTCGACTACTCTGACTTAAATAAGGCTTGTCCAAAAGACAGTTTTCCACTTCCTCGAATCGATCAACTTGTGGATTCGACGGCCGGACACGAATTATTGTCTTTCATGGATGCTTACTCCGGGTACAATCAGATACCCATGCATGTGCCCGATCAAGAACATACAAGCTTCGTAACTGACCTAGGACTATACTGCTACATGGTCATGCCTTTTGGTTTAAAGAATGCCGGAGCAACTTACCAACGCTTAGTCAACCGGATGTTTGCCGATCAGATCGGGAAAACCATGGAGGTTTATGTGGATGACATGTTGGTAAAATCACGATACTCCATTGATCATGTCAAGGACTTGGAGTCAATGTTCAATGTCCTCCGGAGATATGGGATGAAGCTAAATCCGTTAAAATGTCATTTTGGGGTTGCTTCCGGAAAGTTCCTTGGATTCATCGTCAACGCCCGGGGAATAGAGGCCAACCCCGAGAAGATCTGGGCAATCAGGAATCTTCAAACCCCGAGGACCATAAAATAGGTTCAGAGTCTCAACGGAAAGGTTGCAGCGCTGAGCAGGTTCATCTCGAAATCAACGGATAAATGCATACCCTTTTTCGATCTGATCCGAAAAGGGAAACGAAACTTCGAATGGACTACGGAATGTGAGGGCGCGTTTCGATCGCTAATCCAGCATCTTTCCACACCACCGATTCTTTCAAAACCTGTTGATCACGAGAAATTATACCTTTATCTGGCTGTATCTGAAAACGCTGTTAGTGCTGCATTGGTTCGAGAGGAAGACCGAACACAGAAACCAGTCTATTACGTCAGTAAACGATTAACCGGGGCCGAGAGAAATTATCCAAGGCTAGAAAAGTTGGCATACTGCCTAGTCATCGCCTCGAGGAAGCTCCGTCCATATTTTCAGGCTCACCCTATCATTGTATACACTGACCAACCGTTACGACAGGTCCTCACACGACCTGAGACGTCTGGCAGGTTACTAAAGTGGAACATTGAGCTGAGTCAATTCGACATCGCATATGTTCCAAGGAGAGCCATACACGGTCAAGTCTTAGCAGATTTCATTGCCGAATTCACTGTTCCTGAAGACTTACCCGAAACTAGTGACTCCCCCGAAGATATATGGAAACTATACACTGATGGCGCATCCAACGATCGATGCTCGGGCGCAGGGATTGTGCTTGAGACCCCCGAGGGCCGATCCATCTGCTACGCCTTAAAGTTTGATTTCCGGGCAACCAACAACGAAGCTGAATACGAAGCCTTGCTCACCGGGTTGAAGTTGGCCCGAGACCTGAAAATTATCGCTGTGGAAATCTACTGCGATTCCCAGTTGGTGGTATGTCAAGTTCGGGGTGAATATCAGGCCAAGGATCGAAGGCTAGCCGCTTATCTAGCCCGGGTCCGTGAAATACTGGATCAGTTTGATTAGTATACCATTTTCTACATACCCCGAGAGCACAATCAGAAAGCCGATTCATTGGCAAAGCTGGCAAGTACAGGCGAAGCTCAACACTTGGGACTCGTCCCTGTCGAGACATTATCCTCTCCGAGCATTGATCGAACGGAGAATGAATTCACATTAGAAGCTACCTCCGAGAAGGAATCATGGATGACTCCCTACCAAGATTATATTAAGCATGGCACCCTGCCCGAACGACGAAGTGAAAGAAGACAGATTCTTCGAAAGGTGTCACGATTTGTCATTCAAGACGGAGTTATGTATCGGAGAGGTTACTCTGTTCCTCTTCTCCGGTGTATCGCGCATAACAAAATCAAGCGAGTGTTGCGTGAGGTGCACGAAGGAGAATGTGGCGATCACACTGGGGGGCAAGCGCTTGCCAAGAAAATACTTCGATACGGATATTACTGGCCTACCGTTAACCGCGATGCTATGGATTATGCCAAAAGATGTGATAAATGCCAGAGACACGCTCGGATCCCTAGAGCCCCGCCTTCTGAAATAACCCAAATGGTCAGCCCGTGGCCATTTGCAATGTGGGGGATGGATATAATCGGTGCATTGCCTTTAGCTAAAGGGGCTGCAAAGTACGCCATAGTTGCAGTTGATTACTTCACCAAATGGGCTGAGGCTGAGCCCCTTGCAACGATAACAACAAAAAAGGTGATCAACTTCGTTGTGCGCAACATCATCTGCCGGTTTGGTCTCCCGCATACTATTATCACCGATAATGGAGCCCAATTCGACAGTACTGAATTCAGGGATTTCTGTCTGCGATTTCACATCCATAAGAGATTCTCAGCAGTAGCGCACCCACAAGCAAACGGTCAGGTCGAGGCCGTCAATAAGGTTATCAAGTCTATATTGAAGAAAAGATTGGAGAAAGCCGGGGGCAAATGGGTCGATGAACTACCAATGGCTCTGTGGGCATACAGAACAACTCACAAAACTGCGACCGGACACACCCCTTTTTCTCTATCCTATGGCTCCGAAGCAGTTATCCCGGTCGAAATGGAAGTTCACTCTCACCGTGTGACATACTACGACCCGAAAACGAATGCTATATTACTTGCTGAATCCCTAGATCTGCTTGATGAGAAACGTGAAGAAGCCGACGTGAGGGCAGCTGCATATCGAAGTCGAGTCGCTCGAATATACAACGCCAAGGTCCGCCCACGGACTTTTGAATCCGGCGACCTGGTACTCAAAAGAATTTACCCGGTTCCTTCACACATGAACCCAAATTGGAAAGGGCCATATATGATTTCACAAAAACTCAGAGATGGCACGTTCAAGTTATCGACCGTTGATGGTCTCACTTTACCAAGAGCCTGGAATAGCGGAAGCCTCTGTCCCTACTACACCTAACAGGCTTTATTTGTCTTTCTATCAATTTCTTCCTTAGCATTTTGTTTTTTGCATTTTGAAATTTGAACATGTAATAAGGCAACTGATGTTGTCATGCTTCTTTTGTTTCAGCAATAAAACGCCATCTCTTCGAGCCAAAAGTTGTGATTCACTGAAAATAGCACATAATATCACATTGCACGAAGAGCTAAATTCCATCACACGGTGGGATTTATCTAAATAGGGAGTAATTGTGATACGACCAGTCACTTACTAAATAAGACCCGAGCTCGGGGGCAAAACACAATACCAGCATTCACAGGGATTGACACACGACAATCCTTTTACTAACTCCAACTTCCCAGATTGTGAATTGGAGTATAAACATCCAAAAAGTCGTTCCCAGAGCACGAACGGACTCCAACTTCCCAGATTGTGAATTGGAGTATAAAACATCCAATAAGTCGTTCCCAGAGCGCGAACGGACTCCAACTTCCCAGAGTGTGAATTGGAGTATAAAACATCCAATAAGTCGTTCCCAGAGTGCGAACGGACTCCAACTTCCCAGAGTGTGAATTGGAGTATGAAACATCCAATAAGTCGTTCCCAGAGCGCGAACGGACTCCAACTTCCCAGAGTGTGAATTGGAGTATGAAACATCCAATAAGTCGTTTCCAGAGCGCGAACGGACTCCAACTTCCCAGAGTACGAATTGGAGTATAAACATCCAATCCAGATTCCCGAAGCGCGAATCAAAGTACAAGTAACAATTCGAAGTTCCCGAAATACGGGCCGAGATATCAATATCAACTCCCAATTCCCATAGCGTGGAATGGAGTGTAAACATCGTTAACCCTCAGATTCCTGGAATGCAGGACAGATTATCAATCTCAAATTGTCATGAATCCCCAGAAGGGGGGGGCACGTGTTCAGGGCTTGCAATAAACGCAATCAGCCACCAGAATATGAGTATTATTCCCCGCAACTAAGGGGCAAAAAGCTGGGTGCTAACCGCTGGCTTAAGTGATAATATACTCAGAATCCGACTCATTCATTAAATCACGACACGAAGCTATATAAATACTGAGCGGATACAACACAAATACTGCAAGGCATTCAGGTAAGAAGAAAAGTGTAACTTCCCATTTCATCAACCAACAAAAACAAGTTTGATTACATGGCAAGTAAAGATGTTTCAATTAAGTGGAGGCCTCATCCATACATACACATGGCCCAAGAAAGAACAAAAGAAGAGGCAAAAGAATTGTTATCCGTAAATCTCACGACAAAGCAAGGGGCTCACTCTTTCTTCCTCCGGTGTTTCTTCCTCGGAGTCGAGCCGCTAGACCCACTGCCTGGCTTCCTACGAGACTCTTTGCTTTTCTTTGGAACATCCTCCGGTTCCGGCATGATATCAACATCTTCCTCAGAACTGGAAGGGATGGAGATCCTTTTATAAGGACGAACCAGGGGCATGGGAGCAATAACAGATACTTGTTCAGCAACACTCGAGACGGTTACTGTGCCACCAGGAGAAATCATCATTAGAGAAGATAAGCTTGAAGGAACGGCGTCACCACCGGGACCAACTGTCACTGTCTTGGCCATCTCGGCACTTATCTCTGCTAAAATCTCCTCCTCTCGAGACAGTTGAGCTGCGCTAGGTACGCCAGTGGTCATCACGATCGAACTAGAAACTGGAGCAGCTCCGCTCGTCACAAAAGAGAGGTCGGGCATGGGGTCAAGAGGATGACCAAATAGCTCTTCAAACATTTGAACATCGAATGACATTGAGCCTCCCTCTCCCATATCACCAACCATGGCGGCAGTTGAAATCGCCTCGGTGACAATAACTCCACGTGTAGGATGTAAAGCCGAAGGGACAGGGAGCACGGGTGCGACACTCTCGGTCACTAAACAACCAAAATTAGAGCTATCAGACCAAGAAATTCCCTCGAAAATCAATGTTTTAAGACGTAAAGGGAAATACATACTTTACCTTGCCTTGGGGCTTGAACAAGCTCGGGGACGAGCGTCTTGCCCGAAGACAGTTCCGGTTGGTCCGGATTGTAGGCGGGAATAGCTTGTGGATCAACCACGGCAGCAGCTTCGGGTGAAGTCGAAACAGGGACTTCAGTATTCTCGCTATGGTGCACGATACCCGAACCTTCGCCAACCTCCGTTTGATGGACGACAAGTCTTTCTTTTTCAACAGAAATGATTGCTTCATGAAGGGTCCTCCTCTCATCCTCGCTGAGCAGACGTGACTCAAGCTCAAACTCATCTAATACCGAATCCGGACAAGACATCCTCTTGTTTTCCACTAATTTCTTCCAAGCATTGTAGAGAGGCATCGAGTAATCCCCTAGCCAGGAGAGATTTCTATGCTCCAATACATTGGCATTATATGTGTCCAAAAGATCGTCGAATTCGGCCTCCATCTTGAACCTCTCTGCTTGGACTCTCTCCTCCAACTCCGATTCAACCTCCTTAACCCTTGCAATTGCCGCATCGCGCTCGGCCCGAAAAGATACAGCCTGCTCACACGCCTCTTGTGCAGCCACGTTCGCGTCGTCTTTTTCATTATTCATGTCAGCGAACCTAGCCTTTAGCTCCTCTAGTTCCTTCACTGCCGCATCCCGCTCAGATTCAACGTTCTTGTATCGATGGCCTAAGTCTTCAACTAAAGTACAATGTGCCTGTTGCATTTTCGCCATTTCAGCTAATGTCTCATCAACCTTCTGTAACGACTCGACCTCGGCCTTGCGGGAAGATTCCGCCTCAGATTGGAGTATGTCGACGATGCGACTCTTTTGAGCCAAGTCGACCTCTAGCTTCTCAATGATTTGGGCCCGGTCGAAGGCAGCTTTGGAAGCCTTAACAGCCGCTTTGTACCATTCTTTGTACTGAGCAAAAAAGTCACGGGTGTAGTTGAGCGCCGAAGTCGCGGCATCATCGGGAATTCTTTTAAGATTGGGAGGAAAAATACAAGCATCAAAGCAAATCTCTGGAAAATCTTTCCTCAGTTGTGCAAGCCTGATGGCCCCTTCGCCAGAAGACTCAATAAGGGTCTCCTCCCCAGACATAGACGTTGCGACCCCGGTTCGAGAACGATGTGGCTCAGGCCTCGAAACCTGCGAAGATGACTGATGTCGCAGAGGCTCGGATGCCTGGACATGACTTCGGGATTGCGGAGGAGATCGAGATGGGGAGTGATGCCTACGATCTCTGTCTGATCGTTCCTGGCTGGAGTTACCACGGCGATGATCCTTTGCATAATACACCTGGCCATATTGCCTCCGGTCACGATCACGATCGGGGCCTCCACGACGAGATTCATAATAGGTTGAGGGGTGATGCACTCTCCGGAGTTTGTCCAATGTAGTCTGACGACCAGCCATGTTACCTGGAAAAGAGATGCAGTTCAGTTAAGTACCAGGAAAAATCAATAGGGCGAGTGAAGCAGTCATGTAGTGTCATGAGAGTGTATGCAAATGTGCAAAGCCCCCGACCAACCAGAGGTTTCGACTGCACTAATGGGTAAAAGCCCGCTTATGTCTAACGCTTCCCGGAGCTCAACCAACCCGGACTTGTGATAAAGAGAAACGCATTCCGGGATGGGAACGTCATCCAGTCCTGTGAAAATGTTTCCTGATTGACAAAGAGCGGAGTCAGAAGAAATAATTCCAGGAATCAAGCGAGACACGATTACAGACTTCCGTCTCGCAAATTTAGGAACAACGGCCTTGCCTTTCCGCTTTTTTCCTGCTTGGGGAAAATCATCCGCTAGCCCGGTGTCAGTAGGCGTCCTCTCATCATCGCCCATTCCTCTTATCGCTACACCGGTCCTCTTCTTTGCCTTCGGAGCCGATTTCACAAACCCTTCAACGACAATACTCTGGTTCGTCTCAATTAAGCCCAGCGTCCTTAAGTTATCATCGGTTAAGACCAAGTCGATGTGCCGCAGGTCACTCGGAACCTCTTGTAGACTTCGGATGACGTTTCTGTATCGACCACCGTCTGGCCTTGATATGATAGCTGCAAGAAAAAACACCTGATGTCAGTTCAAGTGTTGACAATGACCATTAAAGAAGGCTAACACGATTTACGATACTTACGTCTGGACAGCCATCGCCTAGCGAATCCTGGGGGGCATCGGACAAAGAACCATTCATTCTTAAAGTAACTGAGTCTGGTCCAGGCTCCCGTCACAATCTGGCAGTTTCTAACTGCCTCCAGAAAGGTGAACGATGGACTATCACCCCTGCTCTTGAAGTTGAATATATGTCTAATCTCAGCTGGCCTAGGCGGACGAAAAAGGCGGTCCATGAATAAGATGAAAACACTGTTCAGTAACGCGTGTCCGTTGGGGTGAAGTTGTGCGGGAGCGATTCCAATGAACGATAGCATCTCCCTGATATATTGGTTAAACGGGGGGAGAGTTCCAGCCGCACAAGCGTGGCGATAAAAAGCAGTATAGCCCTCGGGTGGATTGTGAGGCCTATCATCAACTCCCGGTAGCAAAACATCATCCGGGGATAAGCTATGCTTCGAACATATCCGACCCAATAATGCTCCAGAAATATTAGATCGGACGGAATCTATGGGATCCTCGATAAGTAAGGCCTCCGGCAATTCGTCCGGAGCAGGATCTATTACTTCAGGAATGATCTCTGGAATTTCTAGCATCGGAGGAGGCAAGCTTTGTAACTCTTGTTGTTCAGAACCCGAAGACTCCATAACTAACTAACTCACGAAAAAGCAGCGTTAAAAACGAAGAAAGCCCGTATATTCCCCGGTGTGAAGCATATGGATATGCCGTGCAGTGCAAATACATAACTAAAACAAATTTTACAAGAGTAAAACACGGTGTCTGAACGACTAGGCTTTTGAATCAGAGAACGAAAACGACCGTCATCACTGACCGTCGCTTTCGCGTCCCTCGGATACTACTGACCAATTCAAGTATGAATTCGTTATATGTGTTTAAGTCACGGTGCCATCGACGAGCTCAAAAAGACAGGTCAGGTCAACTTTGATCATGCGAAGGACGAAGCTCGTCGGAATCAAATATGCTAAAAATTTAGTGAGTTCGTTAAAGTTCGATTTAAAAGTGGTCGTAGTTCAGGTATTGGAACGAATCGATGAGGTGGAAGTTCCAGAAGCAAGAACGTTCGAATCGATCGACTCGATTCGACACGAGTCAGATCGATGAACCTCGAATCAGCGCAGTTCGAACCCATGGAGCCCCACCTGACTTCGAATCCATCAAAGTCGGGCTCCTTCGAATCCATCAAGAGCGGTTCGAATCCACGGAGCCCCACCTGACTTCGAATCCATCGAAATCGCGCTCCTTCGAATCCATCAAGAGCGGTTCGAATCCACGGAGTCCCACCTAGCTTCGAATCCATCGGAGTTGAACTCCTTCGAATCGATGAACGTATCATTGCTTCGAATCGATCAGTAGTGAGCTCCTTTGAATCGATCAGAATGCCACTGTTTCGAATCCATCACCGCACGCCTTTTTTGTTGTGTTCTCCTGCAATCATCGGTTCGAAGCTACACATTCGAAACCAACTCAAAGCGCGCACCCCTGATCGATACGGCTCAAAGGTTTGCATTCCTCAGTTCCATGGAGTCGTCCTACTTCGTTCAAACCTCGTCACTCTCCAAAAATTTCCAGAAGAAGGGGTTGAATCAATGCCAAAAAAGATTAATCTATCATTCTCAAAACCGAATCGACCCCTTAATTACCTGATTTAGTTTGATTACAAATGGAAGCTAGAAGGAATTTGGTCGATTCGTGAAAAAGCACGTTTGATTTGGCTCTGGGAAATCGATTCGGAGAAGCAGCTAAAGCAATGGTAAAAGGTAAAAAGTGAAAATGAAGTCAACCTCATGTATTTATACGGATTCCAAGAGGGATTAGTGTCACTTCGACTCCCATCGATTCGAACGACCACTTTCGAATCCATCCCAGTTTCGAGTCCATCAGAGTCCTCGAATCCATCACTGATTCGAATCCATCTAAGCTTCGAATCCATCAGGAGTTTCGAATCCTTCTAAGCTTCGAACCCATCAAAAACCACTAATTAACAACACTTTGGCTTGAATCTAAAATCGATTCAGGAGAAAACCGGGACGGAGTTCGGCAGCAAACAAAGACCGACATGACTCATGGACACACGACGTTAATAAGGGCGGAGCTAATGTATGTACACACATAACGAACTAATGTTCGATTTTGAACATTCGCAGGGATCAAATATTTACCCTGTTATAGCAACGACAGCCAACGGTTAGGCACAATCACACAGTAATCAATCATATCAAGGCAAGGTTACGGCAATACGGTATATGAGTCTCAACGAAAAGGGAGCAATAATCTTCAGAATAAAATGGCGACTATTCAAAGCACGTCATGTTCCCACAAGACGTACTTTGGGGGGCAAAATGTTATCCCGCTTTTTGGACAAAAGCCGTGATACCAAAAGATTGGTCAAAGACAGGAGACAGTTCGCCTCAGAGATTGATCGTACTTCAGTCCGCTATGGATATCGATGAATTCTGTCCGAGTCCGGATTGGGCCACAATTGATAGGGCGTAACAAGAAAGACCATAGAAGCCACCGATTCAAATTTCAAGTCAATTCGAGGTCATATGCTCAAGATATGATGGATTCAAGTTAAGAAGGTGCACATTGCTCAGTTCGAACCCATCATATTCGAACCCATCGCGTTCGAACCCATCGCGTTCGAACCCATCGTGTTCGAAACCATCTGTTTTGAACCCATCAGCCAACGCCTTCCTTCGAATCCATCAAGCCAATTTGTACTTCGAATCCATCCATCAAACTTTGTATCCATCACCGCCTAAATACGCTTCGAATCGATGACAGCTTCGAGTCCATCACAAGCTTCGAGTCCATCACAAGCTTCGAGTCCATCACAGCTTCGAATCCATGCTGTCCTCGAACCCTACACGTTAAAAACAACTTCGAATCGATCTGGAGCCATCGATTCGAAGCGTCACCGCCCCCTCATACAACAGGTTCGATTCGAACCTATGGGTTCGAACCATATGGATTCGAAACATATGGATTCGAACCTAAGGGTTCGAACCATATGGATTCGAAACATATGGATTCGAATGACCCAGAGGATCAATTCGAACTAACCAGCGTACCGAGATGCCTCATCTCGAATCGATCATAACTTCCAATCTACTGATCCAAATCCCATGAAATTTTTACAGAAGTTTGTCTACATGACGAAGAACATCCACGCCAAGTTTCATCGCAATTGGACGATTTTTTGATCGATTCGAAGTTCACTTCGAATCGATCCCAAACTGGGCACGCACTTCAAGAACGCGGGCCTGTGGGTCCCCCGTCACGTGCCAAGCAGTCTCTCCATGATTTAGGCGGGATTTTGGCCTTCCACACCTATAAATAGAGCCCCCTGGTCATTCAGAAGGGAGGTCGGAAAATTTGGGGAAGAAGAACAAGTCTAAACGCTGCCAGAATCACTCCATGCTGTCTCAATTGCTGTCAATTTCGAATTTAAGTCCATTTCCTGCTGTAATTTGCTGAAAAGCACTTGTAATCTTCAAGTATTAAGAAATAAAGTGAAAAAACTTCATAGTGGACGTAGGCGCATAGCCGAACCACTCTAAATCCTTGTCTTCTGCGCAATTTATTTTTCTGTGACTTGGAGTTTTTGTTAGATAGTCCCTATTTCCAATTCAAGTTCTTTATTTACTATCTCTTCAAAAACTTCCGAAGGGTGTTCGCCCATTTTTGGTGCAAACAGATAATATAGGTAACTGATATTTGATAATGCTAATTATCAATTATTGTTTTGTGAGTTATCTATCTCTGTGTATATAGATACTGTATTGAATTGTTTTAAACCTTTAAAACAACTTGAACTTAAAAGACACGCTTTGGATTTCGATGAGACTGGGATTGGATTTCCCTATTTGGATATCCGAAAACCACATCGATTCCAAATAACGTTAGGTCGTGAGTCAAAATGGAGCTTTGTGAAGACTCGAGGTGTAAGGGCTATAAGTCAGTATAACTCTGTGGGTGATTCCGTAATGAGTTGACGGAATAGATCTTATAGATTCGAGATGGTGGTTTAGAGTGCAAGGGTTATTGTCATTAACTCTGAGGGTGATTCCAAAATGAGTGTAAGGAAATAATGCCTTCGGTGTCGTTCGAACCCGGAACGAACTTGTATGGATTGAATGCTTTCAGAACATCGTCAGGTGGACGATGAGCATTCTAATTGATATGTCCTATAAAGGTAATCGTAACCTCAAGCCTCATCAACCGGGAATGGCTAAAATAGAGGAGGTGCAGCAAAGCTTCGTGGGTCGCACCCACTGGAGAGTAAGATTTACCCCTGTCTAGAGGTCCCTTTTATTTCGGCTGTGTGGACGGTAGAATAGCTACAACCGTCGAGGTTGTCTTATTCGGAACTATTCAGTAAGGAATGGGTCCGGCTTTGTGTTGCAGGGGATCGGGAGTGATCCTCGGTATGGTGATCTAGGCCACGTACTGTGACGGGCGGTACCCCAGTAGCCTGCCATTGTATGGAATCCAAAATCCAACAAGTGCCAACGGTTTTGATTGTATTACCCACTTTTGTGGCTAGTAGCTGGAATTTAATAAATGTAAACATTTCGGCTATTTCTTATTTATTTGAAAACCCTATTATAATATCATCGGATTTCATATCAAATGTTTTGGCTAGCGTAAGGTAAAAACTTTTCCATGTTTATGTATGGGAAGTCTTACGTGATACCTTTTCTTTTCAAAGGATTTTAAAGTTAAGCAACTTTAACCGTTTACTCACACTAGACCCATGTCTGACCCAGAGTTTATTCTGTTTTTCTTAAACTCTTGGGTACTCAAAATTTTACGAGTAGCCAAGGGATTCAGGTTAGGATTTTAGGTTGGCTTGATGAAATCTGGAGGAGCAAATGGAGCAGGAGGCTTCTGCGTATAGCTATAGAGTATTCCGCTGTGTGTTCTCTGAGATGTTGTTTGTCTTTGAGTTGTATGACTAGACAGGTGTCTATAACTGTCTAGTATGAGTTGATTATGCTGTGTATCTCTGATGTATATGATACTGTGTAAAGTATTATGTTATTAATATAATTTATTCGTTCCGCTGTTTAGATTCTGATGTTGTTTCTTTCTTCTTCTCTATCTTTACTCTTTTCTATCCCTTTCTTTCTTAAAGATGATGCGATTTTCTGGTGGTAGAAAGTCGGGTCGTCGCATTTGTAGTTTACTTGGATTGGTGGGTTATTACCGTCGGTTCATGAAGGATGTTTCCCGTGTTATGCTTCCTCTCACCAGCCTTACTCAGAAAGGCATTCGTTATATTTGGTTCGACTAATATAAAGCTTCCTTTCTGACGTTAAAGGAACTTCTCACTGATGCTCCTATTCTCGTGGTTCCCGAAGGGAATCATGATCTTGTTGTCTACACCGATGCTTGTGGTAGTGGTCTCGGTGTTGTTCTTATGTAGAAGGATCGGGTAGTCGCTTATGCTTCTAGCCAACTGCGTCCGAATGAAGTTCGCTATGCCACTCATGATCTTGAGTTAGCCGCCATTGTCTTCGCCTTGATGATTTGGCGACACTATTTATGAGGCGAGTGCTTCATTCTCTATACCGATCATAAATCCTTGAAGTATTTGTTCACTCAGAAGGAACTCAATATGAGAAAACAGCGGTTGCTCGAGTTTCTTGCTTCCTATGACTTTGATATCCAGTATACCCCTGGAAAGGGTAATCTTGTTGCTGATGCGCTTAGTTGTAAACATTCATCTATAGTTTCTATGATGCTTGTCGAATGGGATATTCTTGAGACTCTATCTTTTTGTGAAATTCGTGATCGAGGTTCATCTTCTGATTCTCCTATTCTATTATTTAGTTTGGGGGCTCGACCCATTTTACAGGATCATATTTCCGATGCTCAGCGGCGTGATCCAGAGTTGTTGCATCTTATTCAGCTTTGTGAGTCTGGATCATGTGATGGGGCGTTGTGGGATTTCAGCATTGATTCTCATGGATGTCTTTGCAAGAAGAACTGTCTTTTTGTGACTTATGATTTTGCACTTAGACATGACATTCTTGATGACTGTCACCGTTCTAAGTATACTATTCATCCTGGTAGTAGTAAGATATATGCTGATATGCATCGCCTTTATTATTGGGAAGGCATGAAGCGCGACGTGGCGAGTTATGTGAGTAATTGCATAACTTATCGGCATATTAAGGCCGAACATCAGCATCCTTCGGGTCCTCTAGAGATTACATTATGGAAATGGGATTAGATTTCTATGGATTTCATTGACGGCCTACCTCGTTCGAGATTGGACCGTTCTAGAATCTGGGTTATTGTTGATCGCCTCACCAAGTCTGCTCATTTTATTCCTATTAAGTCTAATTGGACTGCTTCGCATTTGGCTAAGTTGTATGTCAAGGAAATCGTGAGACTTCACGGTGTTCCTAGTTCCATTGTGAGTGACCATGGTCCTTTATTCACGAGTCATTTTTGGCAGAGTCTTCAGCAAGCTTTGGGAACAAAGATTAATTTTAGCATAGCTTATCATCCGCAGTCTGACGGACAGACTGAACGGGTGAATCGTATCTTGGAATATCTCCTCCGTATATTCTTGATTTTGGTGGTAGTTGGGAGGATCACCTACCTCTTGTAGAGTTCGTCTACAATAATAGTTTTCAGTCTAGTATCGGTATGGCTCCTTTCGAAGCCTTACACAGAAGGCCATGTCGATCACCTTCTTGTTGGTTGGAATCTGGGGAGAAGCTTATTCTTGGCCCATTTTCTATTCGTGGTTCTTCTGAGAAGATTAATCTTATTTGTTTGAGAATGAAAGAGGCACAAAGCTGCTACAAATTCTACGCGGACAACCATAGGAAGCCTCTCGAGTTCTCGATTCGTGATCTCGTCTTTATTCATGTTTCTCCTTTGAAAGGGGTTATGCGCTTCAGTACGACTGGGAAATTGGCTCCTTGTTTTATAGGACAATTTTCTATTACTGAACGTATTGGCCCTGTGGCTTATAGAGTTTCACTTCCTGCTCATTTATCTGGCATTCACGACGTGTTTCACGTCTCTCAACTTCGGAAGTGTCTTCGAGAGTCGAATTATGTTATCGATTCTCCTGATTTGCAAGAGCTTGAGATCTCACTGGACTTATCTATTGTACATCAACCTATTCGCGTGCTTGCTACGGAGGTGTGACACCTTTGAAACAAGAACGTGCCGCTCATTAAAGTTCAATGGTCCGCTAATCCCAATGACTGTACTTGGGAAACCAAAGAGTTTATCGAGCGATCATATCCGGGTTTTCTATCTTTGCTTTGTAACGGTGAGAATATATCTTCATCTCAAGGTTATTTCCTTTTCTTTTTGGATGATGTATGTATGTAGTTGTTACAAATATCGTCTTTAGAAATTGCGTGGACGCAATTTTGTTAGGAGAGGAGATCTGTAACAACCCGCATATTTAACGATTATATATTTAATTGTTTTATTTAAATATAGCGTCGTTAGTCCGATTTAGGTACGAAATGTTACTTTCTGCAAACTGTCAAACTGGGACTCGAAACCACTTCCATTGAGTTCAAAATTGCGTTTGCGATCTTTTTTAGTATAAGCTTTGACATGTTTGGAGTAAGTAGAATTTTGCTACTTTTTCTATTTGGGTTTTGGTTTTGGGTTCAGCCCATTAGCTTAGCTTAATACCCTAACTCAGCTTCTCTCTCTTTATTCACTCATTTTCATTTCTCAAGCTCAATACAACTGAAAATGGGGGAAAGGAAGAAGAAATAGAAACTCCAAGCCTTAATTTCCTCTTGCAAACTCAAATTTTTGCTCTGTAATCCAAGAGAAGCTATTGGTAAGCCTCCTCTTCTTCTTCTCCAACTCTTTTCCTCTTCAATTTCTAAAATTTCCTAAACCTAACTTAGGAAATACTTGTTTTGAACTTAGATTGAAGCTTGTAGAGTAAAAGTGAAGAGTGGTTGGTCTTTTCTTTGCATTTGAGCTTCCCACCTTCGTTTTTGAGTTAAAAAGGTGAGTTTTGAACTCATATCTACTTCTCTTGATATCATTGATGTTAGGTATGAATTCCTAACACTTATTCATATGAAATTGCTTTTGATTCGGATTGGTTTTGTGAGCAATGCAATTTTTGGTGTTTTGAAGTCAAAAACTCTAAAAATCATAGCTTTGATGTTTGATCATGTTTTTGGAGGCGTATCGAAGAGCGTGTGGTGCTGGGTTGTCAATTGGCATAAATCCCTAGCACCCATCGCTCGTTCAACCGTATTGGTTTGGATTTGCCATTTTTGGTCTAGGCTGTTTTTTTTCCTAGCAGAAAATTTTAGACATCTGAAATTAATTTCAGACGTCTGAAACCAAATCTAGACGTCTGGTTGAAAAAACCAGACGTCTGGAAAGGGGTCTGGAGAAGGAGAGACTAAACCCAGACCTCTGAAACAAAATACAGACGTTTGAAATCAAATTCAGACGTTTGGTTGAAACTTTCAAACGTCTGAAATGACCCAGGAACTAAAGAGAGAGAGGAGAAAAGCATGTATTTTCCAGAACATAGGGCCAGACGTCTGGAAACATCTACTAGACGTCTGGAACTGTCAATTTTGCCTATTTTGGCTATTTTTGAGTTAATTTCCAACTTTTATTGATTCGCGTTGATTCCAATTAGTTGTCACCACATTTTTGGACTTCGATGATTTCTTTTTTGATTTCATACACAGGTATTTATAAAATAATCTTTTAAATTGTATTAAAAGCTCGTTTCTCCAATTTATAAATTCTATTTAAAACGCACACCATTTCGCACTCCGAGTGAAGTGGGAGGAGAATTAAATGATTAAATAAAACGCGTGCAATAAACACGTGCGTTCATCTTCTCAGTTCATTCCTAATCTATTCGTTTGAACGTATTGACCTTTGGGTCTGGTTTAACGATGAGATGAGGTAAACTTTGTACTGCTTTGAGTGTGAAATTGACTAACGGATAGTAAACCGTTTAGTGTGAATGGGTGGTTATGGGATTCACGTTAATGCTTTTCGGGTTCCTTTTCATGAGTTGAGACACATTCTGCCTGATAGTGGTGTCCAGTACTGGGCCTCCGGACCTTCACCACTACGGTTTGTTGCCTTTTGTATAGTGTCTTCGGACTGTCTCCTTCAAGTTTGTTGCCTTCGGGTGTGTTGCCTTCGGGTATGTTGCCTTCGGGTTTGTGCCTTCGAGTTCGTTGCCCTATTATATCGCTTTTGGAGTTGGTCATTCGTCATCGCTCGAGTGATATTGGGTTTGGAGCCTTCGGGCTCATGGATCCTTGTTTATATAGGACTGAGAACGTACAATTTTCTGTTGTTTCATTGATATGTATATTCCCTAGGTATCGCCCTTCGGTGTTGGTCTTTTTGAGCCACACGTTGTATAACGGTTACCTAGTGGAACTTGTGTTACCTTCATTGATATTTGTTGTTTGCCTTTTTGGCTTATTTTCGGATATTCATATCCTTTGTTTATTTGAGTTGCCGATGATATAAGGCTTGTCTTGTTGTGATTCATCTTTTGTTAGATGATTGTGTTATCTCTTTTAGAGATATTTGTTATACTTTCTGACTATGCAGGTTTATTGTTGTTCAGTTTATCTAATTGATTTGTTTAGCTAGACTGACCCGTGTATTTTATACTCGGGTCTGACCGAGATGTTTCAGGTTAGGTGCATTTGGACTTAACCTCCTTTGCTTCCGCATGGACTATTCAGCTAGCTCCTTTTCGTTATAGCTTTTGTGTTGTCCTTTTTGTTGTAACTCTGATATGCATTCTTTTGGGTTCGCCTGTATGTTGTGGTCTGCTATACCACTTGACATGTATCAGTTTGTATACTCTGTTGTGTATCCGTATATGTGTATATGATGATCTACTGTTCTTCGATGCATATTACATTCGAGTTGTTATATACTTTTATGATAGATCCTCCAGCCGCCTATGGTTTTGTTTTAAGTATTCATTGGATATGTCGATCTGCTTGATATGACAATGGTCAATGTATTCAACAAATAGTTAAAGCAAGACTATGGATGGTCGCTCCTAACCAGCCTTATTCTCCGCATTAGTTGTAGGCATTACCCCATAGTGTCCTTGGCTAGCGTGGGTATAGATGTGGGGCGTCGTACAAATAGTTTTTGTTACGGGAAAATACGATTACATTTGTACAAGTTAAATCCTTTCAAGTATAAAACTTGGGTTAAATTCAAATTCCCAAAACAATACTTTTAAAATGGTTTATGTAACAACCCTGAATTTTGTGATTTATTTTAATTGTTTATTTTGATTATTTTATTTGAATTTTTGATTCAAAAATTTTACTTTAGTTATTAAAATGAATAAGTTATGTTATTTTAAATATAACTGTGACTTTTAAGTGATTTATAGTTCAAAGTAGTATAATTTGAATATTTTACTGTAAAGTGAATTTCTGGTCAAGCTGTTCAAACTGTGACTTTTAAACTCCAAATTTAAATTATTTAAAATATTAAATTTTATCTTTTAGTATGAAAATAGATGTAATAACTTGAACACTGCTTTTCGTTTTGTTGAAAACGGAGTTAAACTGTGAAAGTTATGTATATTTCAATATTGAGTGCAATTTGTTTATTCTGCAATTTTGTTATTTTTAAATTGTATAAATCATATTTTATTGTCATATTTCATTTTAATCTGGGTCAATATGTTATTGTATGTATATTTTTGTATTATAATAATTTTAAAATGAAGTAAACAATTTTCCAAAGTCAATGGTGATTTATTTGTAATTTCTGGACACTGTTTTGGATTTTTAAGAAATTTCCTTAAATCTTTTTCTATTTTCTTTAAATTTAATTTTTTTCTTATGTGTTAATGGGTTATTCTAAGTATATTTTGTATTTTAATATTTTTTTAATGTGATGTTATAATTTTTCCAAAGTTTACTGTGTTGATTTCTTTTTTTTTTAAAAGGTTGTTTTCTTATTTTCTGCTATTTTCTTCATTAAAATTATATTTAAATTTAATTTTTTTTATTTTGTGAATGTACTTTTATTTTATATTATTATTTATGTTTATAAATATATTACAAGCTCATATCAATTTTCTAAAATTTATTTCATGTAATTTCAAATTTTCTAGACTAGTTTACTATTTTTAGCTAATTTCCTTAATTTAACTTTATATAATTAATAAATATTATACATATTTTTATATTTTGACAAATTTTCGAAATTTTATCCGGGATTATTATTATTTCCAGAAATATCAAGTTATATAAACAAAATTTAGGAAATTTGAAAGGTTTTAAAAGCTTTGAAACGTAAAGTCGTTTCAACTCCTAAGTCATTTCTTTTACCGTTTCCTCATTTACTCTTTGACCGTTTTTTTTTCTTTTTCAATTGAATAGCTATGTATTTTCCTTCCTATTCACGTGAGAAACTTCTCACTTTCCATCATCAAACTCACGACTAGAAGTATTGAAGGTAATGGCTTCCATTTCATCTTCTTCTTCCTTTGTTTTTCTACTTTTCTATTTGAATTTTGTACTTGTTCTCACCTTCATAGCTTGGCTCCACCTCAACCAGATCTGAACTGACCTGCACCACCCCCTTCCTCTGACCATCTCCCATCTACTATCTCTCCATTTCAGGCCAAGCCATTCCAAGGTGAAGACCACCACAAAATCCACCAAAAAACCATCACAAACTATCACTTATGGCCTAGAATTGTCATCTACTCCTTCTACCACCATTAGCCGCCACTATCTCCACCACCACCACCTCTGACCTGACCTCCACCCTCAGCCACATCACCCACCACCCTCTGAAAATCAGGCCATGACCATAGAGCATGAGGCCGAGCCCAATAGGAGCCAAGATGTGATGATATTTGCTTTGTTTTGTAAAGTGTTGCACCTATATCTTCATCTCCTTTAAACCCATGTAGGCCGACCACTTTGCGCCCAAAACAGACCTTAATCCATGGCATAGCTGAGCGTAACCCATCCATAACTGATCCATGTAAAGTTGAGAACAAGTGCAAAGCTTTTTACTTTGTTCTGGATATTGATTTCTAGTGCTGTTTAAGTGTTACATTATTTTTTAACTTATATGTTGTATTGTTTGTTTAAATGTTTGAATAAGGAAATTATCTTTGGCTCTCTCAATATCAAATCTTTGTCGTGCCATCGTTCTTTTGAAGATCTTAGTTTCTGTCATTTGTATCGCAATCTCCAGCTCAAACAAGTGAGTTATTCTCACCAGACAATATGTACATATATAACTAGTACATTGACCCCTTTTGAATCTGTAAGATGCATTATCATGTTACACCTGCTATATTATGATTTTATGATGTTCACCCATGCTTAAACACCTGTTATAACATCTGTTACTGTTATATTATGTTGTTCTGCTATTTTATCTGTTTATCACACTACAAGTTCCCTTCAGATTAGAATCACTATGGGTTGAAATGATACATACCCGACTGGACTTTAGAATGGGGGAAAATCGTTATGGGCTGAAATGATAGGCCTAAACGATTTTCAAGTTATTTTATTTACTTAGGACTGCGGGTTTGAAATGATAATACTTGGATTTTTCTTTGTAAATTACGGGTTGAAATGATACATTACCCGCATCACTTTACCTAGCGTAGAAAATTATATACAGGCCCGTAGTTAAAATATGTTTTTTAAAAAATTAAAATATTTTAGAAATTTATTTATCATAATATTTTGATTTAAAATTAAATGAAAATATAATTTTTGGTAAAGTATTATTGATTTTCTGGAAATCAGTAAGTTAAATAAATTATGGAAAAGTTAGTAAATCTGAATGTAAGTTATTTTGGAAATTTTGATTTAATTTTCAATGGAATTTAAATTAACTTTGAAATATGATAAATTTATGATATTTTGAATCTAAATTAATTTAAAATGATTTTATAACATATTAGTGATTTTTGAATAAAGTTAAAATGTTAATGAGTGAATATTGAGTTGAATTTGGAAATATAACTTAAATTGGAATTTATGAATTTGGTTTAAAAGTGAAATTTTAAGTTAAGTTAAATAAAATGGAATTAAGTTATATTTGAAATTTTAAACTTAAGTGTTAGGTTGAGATTTAATGTAATGAATTTAAATTTGAATATTGAAATTTAATAAGTGAATTATTAATAAATATTGATTTTTGAAAGGAAACTTTACTTTATAAAACCATGAATTTAAGGAAAATTAAATGATGCTTATAAATGTGAAAATGTATGATTTTATAAGTTAAAAATGTTTAAGTAAAAATATAACTGTTTGTGAAATTCTATTTAATATTTGAAGTTAATTAACAACATTTTTAATACTGTCTTTTGTTAAATTGAATTGTTTTTGCATGTAACTTTCTGTAGCATTTTCTAAATGCTGCGAAACTTGAATTTTCATTGTTTTAATAAATTTAAGTGCGTAAGTGAACATTGAAAGTTTAAATTTTTGGAATTTAATAATTTAGTTATTAAATGAACTTCATTTTTATGATTTAAAATGAAGTAATTTGTTTTGAAATATAACTTTTGATATATTAAAATGATTGAAATGTGGTTTCGAAAGATGTGATATTTTGATATATTAAAATGATTGAAATGTGGTTTCGAAAAGATATTATATTTTGATATATTAAAATGATTTGAAATTTTGTTTCGAAAAGATATGATATTTTGATAATTAAAACGATTTGAAACTAAGTTTTGAAAGATATGATATTTTGATATTAAATGATTTGAAAAATGGAGTTTTGAAAGATATGATATTTTGATATTAAATGATTAAAAAAATGGAGTTTTGAAAGATATGATATTTTGATATTAAAATGATTTGAAAAGAAGTTCTGAAAGATATGATATTTTGGAAATGAAGCTTTGAAAGGTTATGATATTTTGATGTATTAAAATGATTTGAAAGGATGTTTCGAAAGGATATAATAATTTAATATATTGAAATGGTTAGAAATGACTTGATATTTATTTTGATACATATTTGAATTGAAAGATATGATATGATGATATATTGAAATGGTTTGGAAATGATTTAATCTTTCTTTTGATAAAGATTTGGGTTGAAATGATATTTTATTTTGAAGTATAAAATATTGTTTTAAATTTATAACTACGGGTTATAATAACGATTTGTTGTTAAAGAGACCAGGATCGGATATTGTCTTATAGCCGGCCAATACCGAAACCACTTTAACAACTGTGTACGCGGTCGAGATTCCAGAATGAAGTAGGATGGTGGTGACGTTCTCGAGGTATATTACGTGGACTCAACTCCCGTGAGTTGGCATACATGACTAAAACAGGAGCTATACCGGGCTACACAAAGGGTCGCACCCTTTCATCGAGCATGCTCCATCGGAAACCATTCTATTACTTTTATGATTCGATACGTGGCACCACTTTGATTCGGGGGTATTGTTCGAGGTGGGCGGAAGCTGCTGGCTTGCCGTCACCATCGGTCCGGGAGTGCAAACGGTGTATCCACCCTGGTATTGCCTTGCGTGCCGTGTCATATCCTTATATCGAGCCCACTACGATTTTGGTTTTAAAGATCCGACCGCGTTAAGGTTCACCATCCCCTTAACGCTATTTTCTATATGATTATACTTTACTGATTAGACACTACTATATATAGCGTATATTACTACATAGTAAATAGTTTAACGAATCCTTAGAGGATGGGCGGTCCCAAGCATCTTCTAAGTTACCGGTACCTTTACTATAGTTCACTTTAGTTGGTTTACATTGTATAAGTATGTATGTCCTGACTCGAGTTTTTGTATTTTTATTTACGCTCGGGTCAGCCTGAGTTATTCACAGATATGGATTTCCACTTTCTGGAGATTGGAATCGCTGGAGATTATCTACTTGTCAAGTTTTATCTTTTCAGCTTGTTGGTCCTTTCCAGCTATTGTATTAGTAGATTTCTATGTATTGAGACTTCTCTTGTACTTTATTTCTTCTGTTGTATCTTATGTAACTCTGATATATTTTTATAGTAGCTTCATGAACTACTATCTCTTTTAATTCCGCTGCATTATTATTACTCTGTGTCTGTGATCTGTGATTTTTATTTACTGTATATTCTGAGATTTGCCAAAATTTTATTTACAATGCGATATTTTGAGCAATTCAATTCCGGCATGAGTGTCTACCTACACACTTATCATGGATGCTAATGGTTGAAAATATCAGGTCGTTACAGTTGGTATCAGAGCTTTGGTAGCTCTAGGCAAAACTCAGCATATGGAGTGAATGTATTTACAGAATCACTTTCATTCGAGTTTGAATCTCTTCCTTTTTGACTCGATTTCTTTGAATTTTGGAACATTCCCTACGGTTCCAAAATCCATTCGTATCCTTCGCTATTCATCTTCTTTTGACTCTGGAGTATTCCATAACTCCGCTTCGAATGATCTTTCTAGTGAGTCAGTGGTCTCGCCAATTTCAAATTGAATGGTAAAGGGATGAAACGCCTTTACAATTAGCATCGATTCACCAGAGATTTATATCTATCTTTGGTTTAGATGCTAATATCTTTTGTTATTCCAAACTTTATCTATTGAGATTGAATGTAGATTTACCGTAGAAAAATCCACATTGATCTTATTCTTTAGGCCACGGTTGACCCGGTAAATGTTGCCCGTGATTTATTTAAGCTTATCCACCTCCCTATTTTGTTATTTAATCATCTTGTCTTTTGTTTCCAACCTATTTTCACACATTTTGAATTGTACTTGTAAATCTGTGTTTTGTTTATATATTATGCTGTTTGAGTTGTTGATGTTGAGTTGGGTTTCTGATCGATTCGTCTGATCACCGCTATCGATAAGATTTCCAAAAAACTTTGACAGAACAAACTGACACAATATATTTTAAAATTTTGGTTAATGAAATAAATTTTGATATATAAGTAAATTTATGAAAATTAATAAACTGATTTAAATTAATTATTTGAAGTGATAAAACTTGATTTGGGAACTGAAATGAATTTAGAACAAGAAATTTGAGAATACAATTTCCGATGGTTTCAAACCTTGTGTTTAAAGTTTTAAAGGGTTATATTATTTAAAGTATTTTCGAATAGAAATTTGTTTTCAAAGAACTTGAAAGTTTAAAAATTAGTGCTCTTCTCTTTGTCGCTGGAAAATAACTTCGGTGATGACTGCAGCATCATCGACATTCATTTTCGAGTTTCGAAGTGAAGAGACCGCTCTGTAGTCTTGCTATGGCTTTGTTTCGGAAATCAATTTGATTTGAATTTCTAAAATATGACTTGATCTATAATATATATAGACATATGATTTAAATTTGATTTGATAAACTATGTATATACCTTTAGTTATCTCTAAATTGTTTGAAGAAATCGGAAATTTAATTCTTAAATTTTATTTTTAAGAATAATTTCAATAATAAAAAGAAAATAAACTTTTTGGATGAATATTCAAGCATGAAATGATTTATTTATATAATACAATTGCATTCAATATAACTTATCTTAATTTTAGAAGTTAACAATATAATTGGATAATATACAATATAAAAAGATTTTATACATAATATTTGAGTGGTTATAATAAATGATATACACTTAATTTTTAATTATAAAATGATTAACAGAGGTAAATAGAATATACGGGTAATTGAATAATTTACAATATAAAATAATGTTAAAAGAACTAAGAATAAAAGAAAGCAGTTATAATAAGTGTAAGTATATTTAACATAAGTGATAAATATATTGAGCGGAATAAATTTAATTTTAATTAGGAATAAAGAAGAATAAAATTTATTAAGTACATTATGAGTGTAATAAATATTATTTTTCAAACCCATGGTTTAAAAAATTGTTGATTTAAGATGATTAGATAATAAGATAATGAAATTTGAGATAGTTAATGATTTATTTAACTTATGAAAAAAAAAGGAAAAAAAATTACTTGAAATTTCCATGGTTTCAAATTTATTTCCTTATTTTGTTTTGCAAACTATCTTTTTGGCGTCCTTATTATTCTTATCTTTCTACAGACTGGTATAGGCATCTTTCTATAATCTTTCCGTTTAGAAATCTTTCCATAATCTTTGATAATCTGCACCTTGTTAAACTTACCTATAAAATAGTTATCAGGTATAATTTCAATCTTCTTGTCATCTTATCTTAATCCTATTTCACTCTATCTTTTTCTGTGCTTTTCCGTACCTCATTCCTTTTCGAGGACGAAAAGTTTTGAGTGGGGGAGAGTGTAACAACCCTGAATTTTGTGATTTATTTTAATTGTTTATTTTGATTATTTTATTTTAATTTTTGATTTAAATATTTTATTTTATTTATTAAAATGAATAAGTTATGTTATTTTAAAATATAAATGTGACTTGTAAGTGATTTATAGTTCAAAGTAGTATAATTTGAATATTTTACTGTTAAGTTAATTTCTGGTCAAGCTGTTCAAACTGTGACTTTTAAACTCCAAATTTAAATTATTTAAAATCTTAAATTTTATCTTTTGTTATGAAAATAGATGTAATAACCTGAACACTGCTTTTCGTTTCATTGAAAACAGAGTTAAATTGTGTAAGTTATGTATATTTCAATATTGAGTGCAATTTGTTTATTCCGCAATTTTGTTATTTTTAAATTGTATAAATCATATTTTATTATCATATTTCATTTTAATATGGGTCAATATGTTATTGTATGTATATTTTTGTATTATAATAATTTTAAAATGAAGTAAACAAATTTACAAAGTCAATGGTGATTTATTTGTAATTTCTGGACACTATTTTGGATTTTTAAGAAATTTCTTTAAATCGTTTTCTATTTTCTTTAAATTTAATTTTTTTTTCTTATGTGTTAATGGGTTATTTTAAGTATATTTTGTCTTTTAATATTTTTTTAAAGTGATGTTATAATTTTTCCAAAGTTTACTGTATTGATTTCTTTTTTTTTAAAAGGCCGTTTTCTTATTTTCTGCTATTTTCTTCACTAAAATTATATTTAAATTTATTTTTTTTTATTTTGTGAATGTACTTTTATTTTATATTATTATTTATGTTTAAAAATATATTACAAGCTCATATGAATTTTCTAAGATTTATTTCATGCAATTTCAAATTTTCTAGACTAGTTTACTATTTTTAGCTATTTTCCTTAATTTAACTTTATATAATTAATGAATATTATGTATATTTTTATATTTTGATAAATTTTCGAAATTTTATCTGGATTATTATTATTTCCAGAAATATCAAGTTATATAAACAAAATTTAGGAAATTTGAAAGGTTTTAAAAGCTTTGAAACGTAAAGTCGTTTCACCTCCTAAGTCGTTTCTTTTACCGTTTCCTCATTTACTCTTTGATCGTTTTTTTTTTTCTTTTTCCATTGAATAGCCGTGTATTTTCCTTCCTATTCATGTGAGAAACTTCTCACTTTCCATCATCAAACTCACGGCTAGAAGTATTGAAGGTAATGGCTTCCATTTCATCTTCTTCTTCCTTTGTTTTTCTACTTTTCTATTTGAATTTTGTACTTGTTCTCACCTTCATAGCTTGGCTCCTCCTCAGCCAGATCTGACCTGACCTTCACCACCCCCTTCCTCTGACCATCTCCCATCCTACTACCTCTCCATTTCAGGCCAAGCCAATCCAAGGCGAAGACCACCACAAAATCCACCAAAAAAACCATCACAAACTATCACTTATGGCCTAGAATTGTCATCTCCTCCTTCTACCACCATTAGCCGCCACTACCTCCATCACCACCACCTCTGACCTGACCTCCACCCTCTGCAACATCACCCAACACCCTCTAGAAATCAGGCCATGACCATAGAGCATGAGGCCGAGCCCAATCGGAGCCAAGATGTGATGATATTTTCTTTATTTTGTAAAGTGTTGCACCTATATCTTCATCTCCTTTAAACCCATGTAGGCCGATCACTTTGCACCCAAACCAGACCTTAATCCATGGCATAGCTGAGCTTAACCCATCCATAACTGATCCATGTGAAGTTGAGAATAAGTGCAAAGCTTTTGACTTTGTTTTGGACATTGATTTCTAGTGCTGTTCAAGTGTTACATTGTTTTGTAACTTATATGTTGTATTGTTTGTTTAAATATTTGAATAAGGAAATTATCTTTGGCTCTCTCAATATCAAATCTTTGTCGTGCCATCGTGATTTTGAAGATCTTAGTTTGGGTCATTTGTATCGGAATCTCCAGCTCAAACAAGTGAGTTATTCTCAACAGACAATATGGACATATATAACTAGTAAATTGACCCCTTTTGAATATGTAAAATGCATTATCATGTTACACCTGCTATATTATGATTTTATGATGTTCACCCATGCTTAAACACCAGTTATAATATCTGTTACTATTATATTATGTTGTTCTGCTATTTTATCAGTTTATCACACTGCAAGTTCCCTTTAGATTAGAATCACTATGGGTTGAAATGATACATACCCGAACGGACTTTAGAATAGGGAAAAATCGTTATGGGCTGAAATGATAGGCCTGAACAATTTTCAACTTATTTTATTTACTTGCGACTGCGGGTTTGAAATGATAAAACCCGAATTTTTCTTTGTAAATTACGGGTTGAAATGATACATTACCCGTGTCACTTTACCTAGCGTAGAAAATTATATACAGGCCCGTAGTTAAAATATGTTTTTCTAAAAAAATTAAAATATTTTATAAATTTAACTATTATAATATTTTGATTTAAAATTAAATAAAAATATAATTTTTGTAAATAAATCATGGAAAAGTTGGAAAATCTGAATGTAAGTTAATTTGGAAATTTTGATTTAATTTTTAATGGAATTTAAATTAACTGTTAAATATGATATATTTATGATATTTTGAATTTAAATTAATTTAAAATGATTTTATAACATATTAATGATTTTTGAATAAAGTTAAAATGTTAATGAGTGAATATTGAGTTGAATTTGGAAATATAACTTAAATTGGAATTTATGAATTTGGTTTAAAAGTGAAATTTTAAGTTAAGTTAAATAAAATGGAATTAAGTTATATTTGAAATTTAATGTAATGAATTTAAATTTGAATGTTGAAATTTAATAAGTTAATAAATATTGATTTTTGAAAGGAAACTTAACTTTATAAAATCATGAATTTAAGGAAAATTAAATGATGCTTATAAATGTGAAGATGTATGATTTCATAAGTTACAAATGATTTAAATAAAAATATAAGTGTTTGTGAAGTTCTATTGAATATTTGAAGTTAATTAACAACATTTTTAATGCTGTTTTTTGTTAAATTGAATTGTTTTTGAATGTAACTTTCTGTAGCATTTTCTAAATGCTGCGAAACTTGAATTTTCATTGTTTTAATAAATTTAAGTGCATAAATGAACATTGAAAGTTTAAATTTTTGGAATTTAATAATTTAATTATTAAATGTAATACTTCATTTTTATGATTTAAAATGAAGTAATTTGTTTTGAAATATAACTTTTGATATATTAAAATGATTGAAATGTGGTTTCGAAAGATGTGATATTTTGATATATTAAAATGATGGAAATGTGGTTTCGAAAAGATATGATATTTTGATATATTAAAATGATTTGAAATGTGGTTTCGAAAAGATATGATATTTTGATATATTAAAACGATTTGAAATGAAGTTTTGAAAGATATGATATTTTGATATTAAATGATTTGAAAAATGGAGTTTTGAAAGATATGATATTTTGATATTAAAATGATTTGAAAGGAAGTTCTGAAAGATAAGATATTTTGGAAGGTTATGATATTTTGATATATTAAAATGATTTGAAAGCAAGTTTTGAAAGGATATGATAATTTAATATATTGAAATGGTTAGAAATGACTTGATATTTATTTTGATACAAATTTGAATTGAAAGATATGGTATGATGATATATTGAAATGGTTTGGAAATGATTAATCTTTATTTTTATAAAGATTTGGGTTGAAATGATATTTTATTTTGAAGTATAAAATATTGTTTTAAAGTTATAACTACGGGTTATAATAACGATTGGTTGTTAAAGAGACCGGGATCGGATATTGTCTTATAGCCGGCCAATACCGAAAACCACTTTAACAACTGTGTACGTGGTGGAGATTCCAGAATGAAGTAGGATGGTGGCGACGTTCTCGAGGTATATTACGTGGACCCAACTCCCGTGAGTTGGCATAAATGACTAAAACAGGAGCTATACCGGGCTACACAAAGTGTCGCACCCTTTCATCGAGCATGCTCCATCGGAAACCATTCTATTACTTTTGTGATTCGATACGTGGCGCCACTTTGATTCGGGGGTATTGTTCGAGGTGGGCGGAAGCTGCTGGCTTGCCGTCACCACCGGTCCAGGAGTGCAAACGGTGTATCCACCCTGGCATTGCCGCGCGTGCCGTGTCATATCCTTATATCGAGCCCACTACGATTTTGGTTTTAAATATCTGACCGCGTTAAGGTTCACCATCCCCTTAACGCTATTTTCTATATGATTATACTTTACTGATTAGACACTACGGTATATAGCATATATTACTACATAGTAAATAGTTTAACGGATCCTTAGAGGATGGACGGTCCCAAGCATCTTCTAAGTTACGGGTACCTTTACTATAGTTTACTTGAGTTGGTTTACATTGTATAAGTATGTATCTCCTGACTCGAGTGTTTGTATTTTTATTTATTCTCAGGTCAGCCTGAGTTATTCATAGATTTGGATTTCCACTTTCTGGAGATTGGAATCGCTAGAGATTATCTACTTGTCAAGTTTTATCTTTTCAGCCCGTTGGTCCTTTCCAGCTATTGTATTAGTAGATTTCTATGTATTGAGACTTCTCTTGTACTTTATTTCTTCTGTTGTATCTTATGTAACTCTGATATATTTATATAGTAGCTTCATGAACTACTATCTCTTTTAATTCCGCTGCATTATTATAACTCTGTGTCTGTGATCTGTGATTTTTATTTACTGTATATTCTGAGATTTACCAAATTTTTATTTACAACGCGGTATTTTGAGCAATTCAATTTCGGCATGAGTGTCTACCTATACACTTATAATGGATGCGAATGGTTGAAAATATCGGATCGTTAAAGTTTAAAACCCATATAAACACATTTATAAATTGTGTAACCTTTTTAATTTCCAACATAGAATTCAATTTCAGGTCTTGAATTCAAATTTAAATCAAATTATTTAAATTCAAAACTTTATCATGTTATTCAAAATAACTTTTATCTTTAAAAATTCCTTTTCAAAAACTTTCCATATTAAACCCAATTTCATTTCCAAACCATTTGAATTCAAAATTCAACTTTTAAACAAAATAATATCTAGATTTCAAAATATCTGTGACTTAACCGATTTTCGCATGAAATCCATATTTGTGTGTGTATAGTGTAGTCCAGGGATTTTACACAATAGTGCAGCATCACTAATCATCACAATTTCAATCATAACAATATCGATAAGTGGTATAATCTATAACGCTTATCTTCCATTCACAGATTCATAGATAAATAATATAGATTCATACAGATATAAATAAATACATTCATCACAGCTCAAATCAAAATATATCACAAAGCATCACACATCAGTGTTATCAAACCATTCAATCATTCGATGGAATCCAAACGTTCATAAGTAAGATCAATTTAATTATTTGATTAATTTAAATCAGCTTAATTACTTATGAATAAATAACCAATTCTGGTTAATTAATATTAATTAATTACAAACCATTCTGATTAATTTTCCTTTAATCATTTATTAATTAACCTTTGATAATAAATTAATTAACCTTAAATTATTAAATTAATCAATCTTAATTAAGAAATTATTCAATCTTTAATCATTAAATAATTCACCCCTAATTATTTAATCAATCTTTAATTAATTTTCTTTAATAAATTAATTAATAATTTAATTAACGCTTAATTAATTTCCATTAAGTTAATTATCCTTCATTAATTACATTTATTAATCAATTCCTCATTAACAAATCATCCCTTAATCACTTTCATTAATTAATTAATCTTTAATTAATTAATCATCCTTAATTAATTGTTCATATAAATTAATTATCGTCAAATTAATTACCTCAATAAACTAATCACCTTAATTATCCTTTAATTAATCACATTAATTAATTAATCACATTAAATAAATTTTCCTTTAAATAATTAGGTAAGTAAACCTTTAATTAATTACATTAAGTAATTAATCTTTTAATTACTTTCAATAGGTAATAAATCGTTAATCACTTAAAACTTTAATTAAGTAAAAGATAATCCATTTATCTTAATTAATTACCTTAATTATCATTAGAAATCCTTATTTGATAAACCTTGAAATTAATTTTCATTAGCAAATAAACTTAACTTGAATTTTAATGTTAAACAAAATAAAACATTTCTTATTTTTTTAAAAGAATTAAACAAGAAAATGTTTAACTTAATTCAATAAAAACTTGTTTAAATTTAAAAATCAAAGCAGATATATTTTAAAACCCAAGACCACCCCTAGAAAACTCGAACCAAACTTCGAGCAAAATTCCAAATTCCCCGTGTGAAACCCAAGTTAGATCTGGAAATTCCAAAGCAAAACCCAAAGTCACCTTTCTTCTTTCCCTTTTGTTTTTTCCTTCTTTTACTTGATTTTGTTTTAAAGTTTAAACCTGTTGCATTACTAAAACTCACACGAATGCCCGAAGTCGAACTCGAAGTGTAACGACCCATAAATTTTGGTAATATAAATTTGGTTATATTAATGAGATTTTGTAATTAAATTTAGATGGAAATAAAAACCTTATAATGTATAAAGGAATAATATTGAAACAAATAAAATTTGTAAATGAATAATGAAATAATAACTTTGATGAAGTGTAACAATGATTATTAAAGCTAAAATTGTTATAGATTAAATGAAACTACAATAAATGAAATAGTGTAAGCATTATACCGTGATGCAAATTGAATATAAAATTATAAAGTAGGTATTGAATTGGTTAATGAAAGAACACATTGTTACATTTATTGAATTAAATTAAGGAAATTAAATATGAATAAATGGTCATTTAATAAAACCAATGTTCTGGGAGTAATTATAATAGTTATTTGGAATACGTATAAACTTTGATTTGGAAATCTATTGGATTTAAAATAAAATTTGGTATTACTTTTATGAGTTTAAATGTTTGTTTATTTTGTAAAGTAATAAATGATGTAATAAAAGAGTGAAATCTAGATAAATAAATTTAATTGAGACTTTAATTAAATAATGGGTGAAATAATAAGACAAATGGTAACATTGACATTGTAAGAAATAAAAACCCTATTAATGTAAGAAAACCGAGGCAAACATTTAAGTTATAAATGTTAAAATAAATAAAAATAAAATGACCATTGTATAAGGATTTGGCATATGAAAATAGTACGGTTGCGTGTAAATATTGGAGTAAATATTATGTAGGCATCTATGATAATTTGTTGGAAACAATAAACCTTAGTGCATTGTAAGGTTACCTATTTATTTCGTTTATAATAAAATTTGAAATCAATTAGAGTAAAGGAACCTTAATGTTATATTAATAAGAATTAACGCAATAACTAAATTTATGCACACCCTATTAATTGAAACAGATGATAAAGTTAGGATTGACTGAAATTAGTAAATTGAGAAAGGAATTAAAAATTATGATAACTGATGAAGCATATGTAATAAATTGTAAATTTATGAAATCAATGTCCTTTAAGTAGTTATAATATTTATAGTTGATAATAAACGTTAGTTAGTGATTATTAATATAATAACGGAAGGCGTAAGTGTAATAATGGAATAATAACCTGGCTTGATAAGTAACGAATTTATAAAGGCAATGGAAAGCAATAGGTGACAATGAATATAGGTTTATTTGTGTAATGTTTAAATAAACTTTGGTAATCAATTACAATAAATCCAAATTTAACATTTTGTTAATGTAAATTTAAGTAATGTTGGATTTATTCATAACATGAATTGGTTGATTTAATAAATGGAAACTTTGATTTGTGAATAATAAAAAGTTTGAAACTAAGTAAATAAAATTTATCGAGCATATTAAATAGTAATTTATGTATATATTTGGCAAGTAAATCAATTCAATTTATAGAAATCAATTTTTAATTAATTGGAAGGAAATCTATAATAAATGAATTCATTTGTAAGAAAATGAATTTAATTTCTATATTAATTGGAAATTGTAATAAGATGATAAAATTTATGAATTATAGGATTTGAATTTAATGTATAATTTTGAATATACTGAAATTGAAGATTTGACATTGGAATTGATAAAATAATCAGCTTTAAACGGACATCTAAACTTGTTTATAAATTTTATAGACGATTAAGAAATATAAAGGTGATAAATTGTCGATTTTAGAAGTGAAATTAAAAATTGGATGTTTTGATTGATTTTAAATTTATTTAATTAATGGAAAAATAGCCATTTTGGCCACTGACTCGGATTTCAACGAAACCAGTTTCATCGGATTTGAAATGGTGAATTATTGTAGGGTTTCAAGTTTCATAGCGATCATACTTGTCTTTAGATCGTACGGACTCGAAACGCCTTGAAATTTATTAAATTGAAATCAATTGAAATCAATTTGAAAATATTGATTTTAGCATAACTTCTTCATACAATGAAATTTGGACTTGAAACTTGTTCCATTGCATTTAAAATATTTAAAAACGACTATTTTTATATATGGGTTGACCCAATTTCGTTCCGGAGTCAGAACTGGCTTTTTGGGCCACTTTGTTGTTGGCGCGTATATCCAACCTTACCCATCCATTCTAATTTCTGACCTACCAATATAAACCCAGTTATAAACGCTTGTCTACCTCTATTCTTATTTGTATGTGCATACAATCCCTCTTCATCTCCTCCTCAATGGCAGACTATAAAAATTCCAGATCCAATTCCAAATCAAATCCGAAACTAAAATTTCAACTCCTCAGAAAAATTTGAAAAAATTATATTTCGAAGATCTCGAGGAGCGTAATCTTCTGGTGAAATTCGTTTTTCAATTCAATATACCGTTTGCCTAGAAATTCAGGTTGAACCTCAACCGTTCATGGGCTAGGGTTTAGATCCAATGGTGGATTCGCGATGTTTCGACGATTAGGAGGCACCATGGCGGAGAGCTCGACAAATGAGGTAAATCCATGCCATTCGCTGTTGTCATAGGGTCCTCAAATCATCTTAAACCGCACCTAAAGCTTTGGGTATTAGGCTCGGCCGGAGGCAATTTGAAGGTGGGGGTGCGGCCAGGCGTGGTGGTTGTGCTTGCATGTTCCGATTGTTGGGAAGGTGGGTGTGGTAGCGCGTTTTGGCTATAGGGATTGGCGGCTAGGTTTTCATCCTCAACCTGTAGAGGTGCGCATGAATCAAAGTGACGGTGACGTGGCTTGTACCAATGGTTCGTTTTGTTTATTTTATTTTTATTTTTAATTTTGATTTCAAATCTTCTAACTGCAATCACTTTCACATATGGACTCAGATTCACGTGCGGTTTCCTCCGCTGGGATCGTCATAAAATATCGAACATTTTGGGTCTAGTTAAGATAGATTCTAAGACCGTCCAATTTTTGGGTTTAAATTGGATTTATATTCAATTTAAATTCAAAAGGCGAGTGTTTTAACCCACTCACAACTTCTAAAATTTCTTATGTTTGTCAAATTAAATTTGGATGGGAATAAAAATTTATTTATGACTGTTTGGCATATTTTTAATCATCATCTCAGCTAAATTGCATTTACTTAATTAAGTTGTCATTTACTTATTCATTAAATGCAAACTGCCAGTTAAATTGTTATTTATTTATTATTGCATATAAACTGCCAGTTAAACAGTTATTAATTTATCATTGAATATAAACTGCTAGTTAATTCCTGATGATTATTATCCATTCTATATTCATTCTATTGTTTGAATTGGATGATGATTGTGATAAATGGTGTATGGTTGATATTGGATGAATGGATGCTGTATTTTATATTGAATAAACTGCAAGTTATCATGCATTTTCATTTCATTCGGGATTGCGGTTTGAAATGATACATAACCTTAAATTTTATTTTTAAATTGTGGATTGAAATGACAAATATCTGTGTCACTTGAACATAGGATAGAAAATTTTATACAGACACTGCGGTATATATATAAAAATATTTTGAAATAATTTTTTTATGTTTTGTAAAGAAATATATATATGGTTTTATGAGATATTGATTTCGGATGTTTGATAATGGTTATTTTATATATAGATAAATTCTTGGTTTTAAGCCACGTATAAAATTGTTTAAAGTATGAAGTAAGTTTAATAATAAAATTGATTATATTAAAATATATTATGGATTAGCGTTTACTTAAATTAGATTCTAATATAGAGTTATATTGATTTTTATAAATCAAAGTTGAGAAGATAGTTTTGAAATTGATTTGAGATTTTATTTAATTAAGATCCCATTGAGATTTTGATTTAAAAAGAATATTGTGTTATAACTAAATTCGGGTTTAAGATGATTTAATTGAATATATCTAGTCTAAATAAATTGAGGAATATTCAAATTTTGAATTTGAAAGTTTTATTTAAAGGATACTGGATTTATTAAGTAAGTATTTCAAACTAAATAATAGTAAAGTGAATTTGGCAAATATATGTGAATTAAAAATTTAGTTTTGAAATGGAGGAATATTTAAACCTTTGAAATATATGTAAATTTAAATGGTTTATTTGGGAATTCAAATCTGTATTTGAAACTGATTTGAGAAATTAAAAAGCTAATTTACTTTATAAAGTAATTTATTATTAAACCATTTAAGTATTGAAAATTATGTTTCGAAGCTATGGGTTTAAGGTATATATATTTGAAAGTACTATGATTTTTAAAAAAAGGGTATATTTGAAACAAGAATAACGTCATATTGATTTGGGTTTTATATTATTGTAGGATCGATTTCACCCTAGAGGGGGGTGAATAGGGTGATAGTGTTAATTATAAAAATTAATTGCAGAAGCTTATAAACTAATATTAACACAGATCACAGAATATTACCAGCACAGAAATAAATAGCAGAATAATAAAATGCAGAACAGAACAACACAGAATTTACCCAGCTTCGGCAAAACCCTGCCAACGTGCTGCCCCCAAGGTTTCTACTAGAAATTAGAAAGTCCCTCGCTTACACACGTAAACTCGCTATACCCGCTATTGACTATCCTAACTCTACGTTCAAAATCCTGGCCACAACTCAATCACCGAGTTGCGAATTCCCAAACTACAACACGTAGTTTGTACCCTAGTCACACGACTAGAAAAATACAACAGTTTAAAATAAAAATTTAAAAAACAATTAAAATTAAAATTAAACCCTAATTATCAATAAACCCAAAAACTAAAGCCCTTTTTAAAATGAATAAAGTCGGCCCCCTTTTATTTCACTCTAGCCCGTTGTCTTCTTTAGATTATTTTGCTCTGTGAAAAACAATTGTCGGCCTGCTTCCTTTCTTAGTTTTGAAATTAGGGCTTTGCTTTCGTTCTCTCTGCTCTGGAAATTAGGGCTTGAAGTCGCTGGCTTTAATTCGTTCGATCCAGTGATGTTTTGCGTGTCGCATTGATCGATTGATTCCTCGTTGCTTATGCGGCTGCTTCGTTGATCAAATTCTCTCCTTGAATCGGTATTATTTGCTTTTTGCTTTATTGAGTTTTGCTTTCTGGAATTCGATAGATTAAATGCCGATGATGATTAGGGTTTTTATAGGAGTCAATTTCCTAAAATCACGTTCGTCTGATTTCTTCAAAATTTCTTGCTTTGCCGTTCGATTATTGTTGGATGTTTGCGATGAATTCTGACTTTTTCAATATCGTATTTTTCTGATGCTCGATCCCCACGGCTTTGAATTGTCGTGCTCATCACGGTGTTGATTTGTGACTTGGTCAATTTTTCATACTCATTTGAATTGCGTTGATTTGCTTTGACCATGTTGATTTCGTGAAATTTTTACTGCTGGCTTTTGGCTTTGAATCATTTCGTCTCTGGCCATCTTTTTCTGGTTGGTACTGGATGCATCACTTCAGTGATTCATTACCTCATGTGCTTGTATTGACATTTATGGCCTGTACTCGGTTTGCTTTTGATGCATTCCGGTGCGGCCTTTACTTGTTGATATTCATAGTTCACTCTGATATTTTGGTACTGTCTGATTCCTTTACTTGGTGTTGTAGCAGTTTTTATTTGCTGTATCTTGTAGTTGCACTTCTAGTTGGATATGTTGGCACTGGGATATAACTCGAACTGTTTTGATGTTGCATTTACTTCATTGTTCATGTTATTTAATTGCCGAGTTGTTTGCATTCACTACATTCATTTGTATCAGTTCTCTGCTCTGACTTCTATATATTTGGACTTGTTGTAGTTGAATTGTGTGATGTTGCCTCTGGTTGGTGTCATATACATTCATCAATGTTGGTATCTGCATTGCATTTCTCAGTGAACTCCATTTCACTTTGTTGCATTTTAAGATTCATCTGATCACTGCTGTGTCTTGTTTAATGGAGTCAGTGATAATGATCACTGTGTTGGGCTTGTGGTACTTGGATATTTGCAGTTTGTAGCGTCATTGAGCTTGCATACTGTTTTCATTTGTTCAACATGTAGTTGTTCACGTGGTCGACACTTGCATCATTATCTGTTGCATACATGAGATTGACACTGTACTTTTGTTGTTCACTATGTTCATGCACTTTGGTCTTTGTTGCCTCTTTGTGTTGCTGTACTTCATGTTGTATTCATGCGGCTTGTTTTCTATATTCACTTGAATGTTGCAGTCCATGTTTTTCACTGTTTACATTGTTTGCATTGTTGCAGTTGGTCATTTTGTTCATCTGTATATTGCTGCAATCTTCATTGAGCTTGTATGCTTCAAGTTGCCTTGAGTTGATCCCGTGTATTATTTGGGTTTGTGTAACGACCCGCAAATCCGTACCCCTTGAGTCAACACTATTCTGCCTAAATCAACTCAAGTTGTACAGGAATACGAACCATTAGGCTTTAAGAAGAAGAGGTAGAAGAAGAGAAAACAAAACCAACATCAGAATCTAACCATCGCAGCGGAGTAAAATATAATAGATAATAAATACACTTTACTCAAAATCAAATATATCAGTTTACATATATTACATCATCAGAGTACATCAGTCACAGCTCACATCAATAACATCCAATGGGTACACAACAACTCAACAGCGGAAATATATGTATATACAAGTACGAGAATACGTATCGTCATTCAGCTCGTCTCCTGAGCTCCACGGCATCATATCCTATATTCTATAATACTCGGTCTGACCCGAGCATTACAGTTAAATAACACCCGAGTCAGTCTGGAATACCAGCGTGAGAAAATCACACCCAATTGATTATTAAAGTTTCAAAAATCCTTTGAAAGCAAAAGCATCTCGTTTAATTGCTAACATGGCCATCTCCAATTTAACTTTTCAGATCCAACTCATTTAATTGCTAACATGGCCATCTCCAATTTACTTCCACTTATTTGGCTTTTATTTGCAATTCATACCATTACTATTTTAATCCATTTCATTTTTATTCTATACTTCCAAATTATATTTATTTTGTTAACACCTCAAGTCTAATTTTAATTAATAACTCAAGTTCTGATTTTATTATCCACCATTAATTTATCATCCAATTTATTAACTCACAATTCAGTTTCATTCTCAATTTCTTTCACTTCTTCAACAATTTGAATCCATTTTAATTTAGAACTTGAGTTTATTTCCAAACTTTATCATAAAGTCACAATTCGATTTCATTAACTAATTTACTAACAAATTTGTTCTTCCTTTATTTATAATCCAATACTTGAATTTTAACTCCAAATATCACTCCACTAAATTTTCTTAGTTCAATTTAGTTTATGATTCAAGTTTGGATTTTCTTTACATTCTCCAATTCATCAAAATATTAAATTTGGGCTTTGTATTCCATTTTAAATTTTATAAGTTACCACTTATTATTTTATACAATTCCATTCATCATAAGCTTGAATATATTCACCTTTTATTTTTAACTCAAGCCGTATGCTTATTTATAACCAAGCATATATTTTTCTTTTTTTCTATGAATTTCTAATTCTTTTATAAGTTATTCCAATTCATTTCATCCAATAACTTAATTGAATTCTTATTCCAAATCAATTTTATTTTAACTCAGATTAATTTACCTCAATTTGATTTCAACTAAATTTGAATACAACTAGATATTATCTTCAGCCTAATTCAATTACTTCAATCCAAATAAATTTTATTCCCCAATCCAAGCTAATTTCACTTTTAATCTATCACCTTTTAAATTTAAATTCCATTATCCAAAGCTTAAAATTTCTTCCTGATTTACAAGCTTACAACTTATCTTATCCGGATTTTTAAACACCCAGCTTTGGTTTCAAATCATTTTGAAATCTCCAACATCTCAAATCACATTTCTCAAAAATTAAACCAATCCTGGTTTTACCCTCAACAAATTTCGTTTGAAATTTTCAAAACAACTAGCCTTTCCTGAACAAATCAATTTGGCAGCACTCCATCACTTAAAAACTCGAAAATGAACATCGATGATGCTGCAGTCATCACCGAAGTTATTTTCCAGCTACTGAAGTGAATTCAATGCTATATCACTTTCAAAATCCATTTTAAAACAAATTTCCTTTCGGAAATAACCTCCAAAACAATAAGGTTATTATTTATCTTCAAGATACTTTGACAAACACTTCCAAATTTCCGGGATTTAAATTTCCAAATCCTGCTTTAAATCAATTTTACTATAATTTTATTTTCATAGTTTATGCTCATACAAATTCTCATTTGACTATATTTCAATTTATAATTTACATTTATAATTCACATTTATAAATTTCATTTCATAATTGAATTTATCTTCTCAGTCTTTGATTATATTTACAATTTCTAGTTACATTTTCACTTAAAAATGATAATACTTTAATATTATCATTCCTAACATCCAAGCAACCATATATTAGCTAAATAGTTTACAAAACTTTTATTTATATCAAAATATATTTTTGGGTAAAATTATTTCATTTACCCATATTTAAAACAATACCGTGTCAATTGTTCTATTCAAGTGTTTAGAAACCCCTTCGATACAGTTGCGCAGACTGTGTCGACGAAGGTTCATATGCCACTCAATAAACCAATCAACACAATATTAAAACAATTTATATTCACTAACAAATACGCGCTCATATCTATTTATACGCTTAAACTCATTATAGAGTACTACGGACTCTATTTTCTGAGTAATTCCCACCAGAGCCAAGGTTATCTCCAACCTAAGCTCTGATACCAAGTGTAACGACCCGCAAATCCGTACCCCTTGAGTCAACACTATTCTACCTAAATCAACTCAAGTTGTACAGAAATACGAACCATTAGGCTTTAAGAAGAAGAGGTAGAAGAAGAGAAAACAAAACCAACATCAGAATCTAACCATCGCAGCGGAGTAAAATATAATAGATAATAAATACACTTTACTCAAAATCAAATATATCAGTTTACATATATTACATCATCAGAGTACATCAGTCACAGCTCACATCAATAACATCCAATGGGTACACAACAACTCAATAGCGGAAATATATGTATATACAAGTACGAGAATACGTATCGTCATCCAGCTCGTCTCCTGAGCTCCACGGCATCATATCCTGTATTCTATAATACTCGGTCTGACCCGAGCATTACAGTTAAATAAAACCCGAGTCAGTCTGGAATACCAGCGTGAGAAAATCACACCCAATTGATTATTAAAGTTTCAAAAATCCTTTGAAAGCAAAAGCATCTCGTAAGACCACGCCACAAATAAACATGTCGAGTTTTTACCTTACGATAGCTAAAACAATTTTTATAGAAATCCTCTGATATTATAATAGGGTCTATATACAAGTACTTATAAAATAGCCGAAATTGTTACATTCATTAAATTCCATCTACTAGCCACCGAAGTGGGTAATACAAACAAAACTCGTACAAGGCTCGTAGGGAAAATGGATTTCCAACAATGACTAGGCACTGGGGTACCACCTGTCACAGTACGGGGCCTAGATCACCGTACCGAGGATTACTCCCTTCATCCCCTGCAACACAAGGCCGGAACCATTCCTTACTGAACAGTCCCGAACAAGATAAACCCCGTGGTTGGCGCGACCAACCACCCACTAAGCCGAAATATATATAAGGGACATCTAGACAGGGGAATTATCTTGTCCTGCTTGGGTATGACCCACCTAACCTTGTTGCATATCCCCTGATTTTCAGTCATTCCCGGTTGATGAGGCTTGAGGCAAAGCGTTACCTTTAGAACGTTTTCACTTAGAATGCCCATCGTCCACCTAACGATGTTTCACAAGCATTCGTCCATACAAGTCCGTCCCGGGTTCGAACGGAACTGAAGGCACTATTCCTACTACATCCATTTTGGAAATATCCTCAGGATTAGTAGCGACTAGCCCGTGCACTTCACTGCTCCATCTTCGAATCCAAAATCGTTTACACGAAACGTACAAACCGGATCGAAGTGGTTTTCGAGAAATAAATCTCGATCCCGGTCTTTTCGAAACGATCAACGCATTGTCCAATATTGATAGTCGGTTATTTAACTATCAATTAATATTCACACAACAACCATCAACCAATAAGTAATTTTTCAAATTATTTATAACCTTCAAAATATCTTTATAAGATATAATTCTAATTTTCATCCCTTGAAACCAGTTTCAAAACCATTCTTCCTTCCAGAATAAACTTCCTCAAATATTTTCTATCTCCTCTGAAATTACCAAGCACAACTAGATTTTAAAAATAATAATTTAAAACACTTTACTTTGAAATATATATTTATATTTTAAAACATTTAAGTTAAAAACTACTTTGATAATTTGTTAAAAATACATACTATATAAATTTTTGAAAATAAAGTTACTTAATATATATAAAACCAGATTTATACTTTTAAAAACATAATACTACTATAATAGATAAAGAGAAATACTTAAAAACTTAAATATTAGAAATAAGAAATTTTCCACACTTGCTTTTTAAACAACCTTTAATCTTTTAACTTATATTTAAAAATTTACTTCGAAAACGTACTTGGTTATCCAGGGAGAATTCCAACTTCAATCACTTAAATCAATTTCCCAAATTGATTTCCAATTTATTTCCTTTTTATTCGGAATCTATTAATTTCAGATTTCATTTCTTGATTACAATTTAAAAATACTTTAACTAAAAATTTCAATTCTTAGATTTCTCAATTACTTCTTTATTCTTTTAAATAAATTTAAACTTTGAATTTTAAGATAATTCTTTTTTTTTATATTGATATAACTTAAGTTTACAATTCATTAATTTCATTTTATTAAAAATTACATTTCTCTTCATACTCGAAGTTATTTAATATTATTTCATATTACTTCTATTTCTTTTCAATTCATTCTTAATTTATTCAAACTTTCTATAATTATTTTGCTTACAAATTTACTTCTTTTTAATTTCTATTTCCAAACTCCAATTATATATTTGGTAATTAATTATAAACCGAATTACAACAATCAAGCCATAGTATTCAATACTTTCACATACTTCACTACAGGATATCAAATATTCAGAACAGAGAATATTAAATAATTAAATAAAGTTGAGGGGTCCAGTTGGATCCCTCCAACCTGTTCTCCCTGCATCCACAGATGTTAGCACAATATAAAATGCCAATTCAAATTATACTATACTCTATCACATCAATCAATTCAAGCATTCAAACAATTATTTAAATTTAATCATTTGGATTTTAAAATTTATGATCAGCTGAGTGAGATTAACTCACCTTTGCATATGCATTGGCCATCCACTTCAACCCCTTGGTTTTTCTCAATTTTTGACCTTAAATAAATATTATATGATCTATTAATATTTGAATTAATTGACAATTTACTATTATTTATTCATTTAATTTAAACCAACAAATGTTCTTTTAAACTAATTGTTTAATTTTAATCTTAATTACCTTTTACTAAATATTTTGGTGGCTAGAAAAATTAAATAAGCTTATTTGGTAAATTAATCCTCATAATACATAATTTTAAAACTAACTTGTATGTGAAAATATGTATATATTTATATTTTCTTTTTAAAGAATCTTTTAGCATCTCAAATAAATTAGTCAAACTATTTGAACAGATTTACTACCAAATCCATTTTTTTCTTCTGCAAATTAACCTAGCGAATCAAAATATGTATGCATATTTACTTTATATATTATCAATTTAAAATTAACAGAAGAGAAAAATTTGAACCTCACTGTCGAGTCGACATCGAAACAGAACCCTAGATTCCCCTTGCTCGCACCACCAAAACCATGCTGCTCCAATTACTGCCCTTACTAGACCATCGAATCGAAACCCTAATCACAAACGCCTTTGGACAGCTCCACCACCTCCCAAACTCGTGAACTACAACTCACTATCGCTTCGCCTCTGCGAGGCAGCACCAGCTTGAGCTCAAAAATTACGAAGCACAGACAATCGCGAGTACACGCGACCCTAACCCTTTGATTCGAACGCAGATACAACGCTGACCCCCCCTCTACGCCTCTCGATTGCTCGAATGCTCTACGCCACTTCACTGCTACATCTTACCACCGATCGGCTAGAAACCAACTGCGATTCAAAACCCTAATCGCGATTAGTTTAAAACGAGACGAGCAATTTGAATTAGGAGGACTTGGTCGGTTTTGAATTTGGATATCTCGACCGAATTGAGATTGAGGGAAGGGTTAAAGAAGAAGAACTGTACCGAGTCTTCGAATTTGGGTATCTCGGCCAGTCTTCGAATTTGTTATTATTATGAATTGATCTCGGTCAATATGAAAACAAGAAAGGGAAGAATGATTCATTTTGATGGCCGGCTGAAAGCTTCCTTTTGAAGTTTCTTTTTATTTATTTATTATTATTTTCTTCTTTCTCTTTTTTTTTCTTTTTCTTTTTCTTTTTTTTTTTACTAAAGAAAGACAAAGACTCGAGTTATAAAAGAGGTAAAAAGTTTGCGTGAGAAGTTAAGAGTGAAACTTCCATGAAAAGGTTTGACTAAGAAAAAAAAATTAATTCTTCTATGCGTTTACGGATTGTACGATCGAACGGTAAACCCAAACACTGTGAAAATTGAATTTCTGATAATAATTCAATATTGCAGATCCAATGTAACTAGTTTCGTTGAATTCCGAGACTGTGCCTCGGAGGGCTATTTTTTTAAATTCAATTTAAACGATAGAATTTCAAAACTGAACAAAGTACTTCCAAATTCAATTTTAACACTTCTATTATCTTCAGTACTATCAATATAAATTTTACAAGCCTTCAAATTATTTTTAACAAGCTTAAAATTCTAGATTCAACAATTTACCCACTTTCACTTATTTAATTCAATAATTTAATTATCAAATGAATTGTGATATTCGTAATTCAAGTTGAAACTATTATCTTGAATATTTAAAATCAATTAAATATTCCACTTTTAAATGCTCGAAAATTCCGGGTCGTCACATTCCTTCCCCCTTAAAAGAATTTCGTCCTCGAAATTATTAACTAGGAAGAATGGCCCAACCCGTTACTTTTCCAAAACCAAACAGTTTCTAACAACTTACCAACTATCGTTTATAAGAGATCCACTATCATTCTTATTAACTTCCAAACCTTTCTCTAGTTCCAAACCATACCATTTGTTTAACCATTCAAGTTTCAATTTAAAACCAAATTTTGAATTATCAAAATTTTCTCAAATATTTTTCTAACTCCCTAAATTTCCGAAAAATTTCGCCAGCGTCTCCTTTGCGCGGCTTACTCGGTACTACTACAAAAATGGCTCTACGGCCTCCCAAATCCAAAAAGAAAACATAAAGCCAAGTGGCTCGATCCAAAAACTCAATCCAATTTCAAAGAAATTCAAGCACATACCTTTTTGTCGAGCATTTCAAATTTATCCTTCGAAATCAAATTCAATTCTCCTTTCCCTTTATATTACCTGCATATCTTACCTAGCAATAATATCCAATCACAACATTCCCAAAACATTTGTCGACTTTCTTACAAAATGTCAATATCTATTCATTTCAATATTATCTTAGATTTTATTTATAATATCAATTTCAAATCTAGAATTTACCATTCCTTTCTTAAGTTAGTGTAAACATTTCATATGTCTCTTATCTTTATTTCTCTTTATCTCTTTTAGTTTATACTTATTTCTATCCAACTCGATTTTCACATTACATATGTATTTAATTTATTTTCAACTTTGAAATTTAAATTTGATCCTTCATTTAAACTAATTTAAGTTATTACGTTAATTCGTTTCATTTACTAACTTAATTTAGTTTTCAATTCTAAATAGTTTTGTCGTTAACAAAATTTTCAAAAATTTTCTAACTCCCAAAATTTCTGAAATTTTTTGGCAGAGTCCCCTTTGTACGGAGGAGCTTTTGCAATTTGATAAAAGAGATAAATATATATACATCGACCCACCCGGTCGGAAAAACCAAAAACAGTTCATATTTCCTATTTTTATTGCGTAGGCGTACCTTATTTAGCATTTTAAGCAAGCGGCTTATTATTTTTAGCAAATAGCCCAACCCAAGTCCAGCCATACGGCTTCCAGGTACCTGTACTTACTCAATTTAAACATGTAAGTGCCTAATATATGAAGTTTAACAACATATCACTTATTTGTACTAGTTAAAACATAAGAATTCTAAAAGAAACTCATACCAAACATTTTCCGTAAGCTATTTATATAGTTTCCAAGGAAATTCAACTGTTTCAACTTATGTACAAACCATTTTCATTAAATTTGAATGGTCTTCCATCTATTCGTACACAGCTTCATAAATTTTAAATGGTTTTAATCTCAACCACTTACATTTAATTTATTTTTAAGCAAACCGAACTCCTATTTAATCCAATTGATCTCAAAATCAATTTATTTTACCCTTATCAACACATAGAAATTTAATTACTTCAATTTACATCCAACGACCATTGATTCCATGCAATTCGATGAGATTTATGCTTATAACCAATTTAAATTGATTTCACTCAATTTTATTCTTAATCCTATTCCATTTCTAAATTTATTCACAATCCAATTATCCTCGCTTCCATTTCAGATTTGAATACATTCACTTGTATTTCATTTATTAACCCAACTAGTTCCATTATTCAAACAAGTTCCGTTAAAAACCATTAACAATTTAGGCTCATCTTATTTACCAATTAAACTTCTTTTTTTTTTCTTCTTTTTTTATCCATTCACAATCATTTATTTAGCTCGACACATTCCATTTAAATTTTATTTACATTTCATTTTATACTTATTTATTCCATCCATTTATATTTATTCAATAAAATTAATTTATTCACATTCACTTAAACCATTCTAATAAACTTGAAACATTCTATTTTCCTTATTGTCTCAAGTTATTTCAATTCCTTAATAATAATTTTTTTTTAAAATAGTTTACAATTATTTATTTAAGCATTTTCACTCCATTAAATATCATCGGCATCACACCGAATTTTATTTCAATTAAAATTTATTCTTACTTGATTTAAATCCAATTTACTATTATTACTCTGAATTTTAAATTGAATTCAATCTAACTCCTTTCATTCTTTAGCTTAAGTTTATTCACTCCAATTTTATACTTAAGCTCATTTTATTTTCAAGTAAATTTTCTTACTCAACTTAATTCTCTCCCAATCAAATCTCAATTCAAACCTGCAACTTCATTTGATCGGTTAATATCAAATTTAACTTTTCAGATCCAACTCATTTAATTGCTAACATGGCCATCTCCAATTTACTTCCACTTATTTGGCTTTTATTTGCAATTCATACCATTACTATTTTAATCCATTTCATTTTTATTCTATACTTCCAAATTATATTTATTTTGTTAACACCTCAAGTCTAATTTTAATTAATAACTCAAGTTCTGATTTTATTATCCACCATTAATTTATCATCCAATTTATTAACTCACAATTCAGTTTCATTCTCAATTTCTTTCACTTCTTCAACAATTTGAATCCATTTTAATTTAGAACTTGAGTTTATTTCCAAACTTTATCATAAATTCACAATTCGATTTCATTAACTAATTTACTAACAAATTTGTTCTTCCTTTATTTATAATCCAATACTTGAATTTTAACTCCAAATATCACTCCACTAAATTTTCTTAGTTCAATTTAGTTTATGATTCAAGTTTGGATTTTCTTTACATTCTCCAATTCATCAAAATATTAAATTTGGGCTTTGTATTCCATTTTAAATTTTATAAGTTACCACTTATTATTTTATACAATTCCATTCATCATAAGCTTGAATATATTCACCTTTTATTTTTAACTCAAGCCGTATGCTTATTTATAACCAAGCATATATTTTTCTTTTTTTCTATGAATTTCTAATTCTTTTATAAGTTATTCCAATTCATTTCATCCAATAACTTAATTGAATTCTTATTCCAAATCAATTTTATTTTAACTCAGATTAATTTACCTCAATTTGATTTCAACTAAATTTGAATACAACTGGATATTATCTTCAGCCTAATTCAATTACTTCAATCCAAATAAATTTTATTCCCCAATCCAAGCTAATTTCACTTTTAATCTATCACCTTTTAAATTTAAATTCCATTATCCAAAGCTTAAAATTTCTTCCTGATTTACAAGCTTACAACTTATCTTATCCGGATTTTTAAACACCCAGCTTTGGTTTCAAATCATTTTGAAATCTCCAACATCTCAAATCACATTTCTCAAAAATTAAACCAATCCTGGTTTTACCCTCAACAAATTTCGTTTGAAATTTTCAAAACAACTAGCCTTTCCTGAACAAATCAATTTGGCAGCACTCCATCACTTAAAAACTCGAAAATGAACATCGATGATGCTGCAGTCATCACCGAAGTTATTTTCCAGCTACTGAAGTGAATTCAATGCTATATCACTTTCAAAATCCATTTTAAAACAAATTTCCTTTCGGAAATAACCTCCAAAACAATAAGGTTATTATTTATCTTCAAGATACTTTGACAAACACTTCCAAATTTCCGGGATTTAAATTTCCAAATCCTGCTTTAAATCAATTTTACTATAATTTTATTTTCATAGTTTATGCTCATACAAATTCTCATTTGACTATATTTCAATTTATAATTTACATTTATAATTCACATTTATAAATTTCATTTCATAATTGAATTTATCTTCTCAGTCTTTGATTATATTTACAATTTCTAGTTACATTTTCACTTAAAAATGATAATACTTTAATATTATCATTCCTAACATCCAAGCAACCATATATTAGCTAAATAGTTTACAAAACTTTTATTTATATCAAAATATATTTTTGGGTAAAATTATTTCATTTACCCATATTTAAAACAATACCGTGTCAATTGTTCTATTCAAGTGTTTAGAAACCCCTTCGATACAGTTGCGCAGACTGTGTCGACGAAGGTTCATATGCCACTCAATAAACCAATCAACACAATATTAAAACAATTTATATTCACTAACAAATACGCGCTCATATCTATTTATACGCTTAAACTCATTATAGAGTACTACGGACTCTATTTTCTGAGTAATTCCCACCAGAGCCAAGGTTATCTCCAACCTAAGCTCTGATACCAAGTGTAACGACCCGCAAATCCGTACCCCTTGAGTCAACACTATTCTACCTAAATCAACTCAAGTTGTACAGAAATACGAACCATTAGGCTTTAAGAAGAAGAGGTAGAAGAAGAGAAAACAAAACCAACATCAGAATCTAACCATCGCAGCGGAGTAAAATATAATAGATAATAAATACACTTTACTCAAAGTCAAATATATCAGTTTACATATATTACATCATCAGAGTACATCAGTCACAGCTCACATCAATAACATCCAATGGGTACACAACAACTCAACAGCGGAAATATATGTATATACAAGTACGAGAATACGTATCGTCATTCAGCTCGTCTCCTGAGCTCCACGGCATCATATCCTATATTCTATAATACTCGGTCTGACCTGAGCATTACAGTTAAATAACACCCGAGTCAGTCTGGAATACCAGCGTGAGAAAATCACACCCAATTGATTATTAAAGTTTCAAAAATCCTTTGAAAGCAAAAGCATCTCGTAAGACCACGCCACAAATAAACATGTCGGGTTTTTACCTTACGATAGCTAAAACAATTTTTATAGAAATCCTCTGATATTATAATAGGGTCTATATACAAGTACTTATAAAATAGCCGAAATTGTTACATTCATTAAATTCCAGCTACTAGCCACCGAAGTGGGTAATACAAACAAAACTCGTACAAGGCTCGTAGGGAAAATGGATTTCCAACAATGACTAGGCATTGGGTTACCACGTGTCACAGTACGGGGCCTAGATCACCGTACCGAGGATTACTCCCTTCATCCCCTGCAACACAAGGCCGGAACCATTCCTTACTGAACAGTCCCGAACAAGATAAACCCCGTGGTTGGCGCGACCAACCACCCACTAAGCCGAAATATATATAAGGGACATCTAGACAGGGGAATTATCTTGTCCTGCTTGGGTATGACCCACCTAACCTTGCTGCATATCCCCTGATTTTCAGTCATTCCCGGTTGATGAGGCTTGAGGCAAAGCGTTACCTTTAGAACGTTTTCACTTAGAATGCCCATCGTCCACCTGACGATGTTTCGCGAGCATTCGTCCATACAAGTCCGTCCCGGGTTCGAACGGAACCGAAGGCACTATTCCTACTACATCCCTTTTGGAAATATCCTCAGGATTAGTAGCGACTAGCCCTTGCACTTCACTGCTCCATCTTCGAATCCAAAATCGTTTACACGAAACGTACAAACCGGATCGAAGTGGTTTTCGAGAAATAAATCTCAATCCCGGTCTCTTCGAAACGATCAACGCATTGTCCAATATTGATAGTCGGTTATTTAACTATCAATTAATATTCACACAACAACCATCAACCAATAAATAATTTTCCAAATTATTTATAACCTTCAAAATATCTTTATAAGATATAATTCTAATTTTTATCCCTTGAAACCAGTTTCAAAACCATTCTTCCTTCCAGAATAAACTTCCCCAAATATTTTCTATCTCCTCTGAAATTACCAAGCACAACTAGATTTTAAAAATAATAATTTAAAACACTTTACTTTGAAATATATATTTATATTTTAAAACATTTAAGTTAAAAACTACTTTGATAATTTGTTAAAAATACATACTATATAAATTTTTGAAAATAAAGTTACTTAATAAATATAAAACCAGATTTATACTTTTAAAAACATAATACTACTATAGTAGATAAAGAGAAATACTTAAAAACTTAAATATTAGAAATAAGAAATTTTCCACACTTGCTTTTTAAACAACCTTTAATCTTTTAACTTATATTTAAAAATTTACTTCGAAAACGTACTTGGTTATCCAGGGAGAATTCCAACTTCAATCACTTAAATCAATTTCCCAAATTGATTTCCAATTTATTTCCTTTTTATTCGGAATCTATTAATTTCAGATTTCATTTCTTGATTACAATTTAAAAATACTTTAACTAAAAATTTCAATTCTTAGATTTCTCAATTACTTCTTTATTCTTTTAAATAAATTTAAACTTTGAATTTTAAGATAATTCTTTTTTTTTATATACTGATATAACCTAAGTTTACAATTCATTAATTTCATTTTATTAAAAATTACATTTCTCTTCATACTCGAAGTTCTTTAATATTATTTCATATTACTTCTATTTCTTTTCAATTCATTCTTAATTTATTCAAACTTTCTATAATTATTTTGCTTACAAATTTACTTCTTTTTAATTTCTATTTCCAAACTCCAATTATATATTTGGTAATTAATTATAAACCGAATTACAACAATCAAGCCATAGTATTCAATACTTTCACATACTTCACTACAGGATATCAAATATTCAGAACAGAGAATATTAAATAATTAAATAAAGTTGAGGGGTCCAGTTGGATCCCTCTAACCTGTTCTCCCTGCATCCACAGACGTTAGCACAATATAAAATGCCAATTCAAATTATACTATACTCTATCACATCAATCAATTCAAGCATTCAAACAATTATTTAAATTTAATCATTTGGATTTTAAAATTTATGATCAGCTGAGTGAGATTAACTCACCTTTGCATATGCATTGGCCATCCACTTCAACCCCTTGGTTTTTCTCAATTTTTGACCTTAAATAAATATTATATGATCTATTAATATTTGAATTAATCGACAATTTACTATTATTTATTCATTTAATTTAAACCATCAAATGTTCTTTTAAACTAATTGTTTAATTTTAATCTTAATTACCTTTTACTAAATATTTTGGTGGCTAGAAAAATTAAATAAGCTTATTTGGTAAATTAATCCTCATAATACATTATTTTAAAACTAACTTGTATGTGAAAATATGTATATATTTATATTTTCTTTTTAAAGAATCTTTTAGCATCTCAAATAAATTAGTCAAACTATTTGAACAGATTTACTACCAAATCCATTTTTTTCTTCTGCAAATTAACCTAGCGAATCAAAATATGTATGCATATTTACTTTATATATTATCAATTTAAAATTAACAGAAGAGCAAAATTTGAACCTCACTGTCGAGTCGACATCGAAACAGAACCCTAGATTCGCCTTGCTCGCACCACCAAAACCATGCTGCTCCAATTACTGCCCTTACTAGACCATCGAATCGAAACCCTAATCACAAACGCCTTTGGACAGCGCCACCACCTCCCAAACTCGTGAACTACAACTCACTATCGCTTCGCCTCTGCAAGGCAGCACCAGCTTTAGCTCAAAAATTACGAAGCACAGACAATCGCGAGTACACGCGACCCTAACCCTTTGATTCGAACGCAGATACAACGCTGACCCCCCCCCCCCCCTCTACGCCTCTCGATTGCTCGAATGCTCTACCCCACTCCACTGCTACAGCTTACCACTGATCGGCTAGAAACCAACTGCGATTCAAAACCCTAAACGCGATTAGTTTAAAACGAGAGGAGCAATTCGAATTAGGAGGACTTGGTCGGTTTTGAATTTGGATATCTCGACCGAATTGAGATTGAGGGAAGGGTTAAAGAAGAAGAACTGTACCGAGTCTTCGAATTTGGGTATCTCGGCCAGTCTTCGAATTTGTTATTATTATGAATTGATCTCGGTCAATATGAAAACAAGAAAGGGAAGAATGATTCATTTTGATGGCCGGCTGAAAGCTTCCTTTTGAAGTTTCTTTTTATTTATTTATTATTATTTTCTTCTTTCTCTTTTTTTTTCTTTTGTTTTTTTTTACTAAAGAATGATAAAGACCCGAGTTATAAAAGAGGGAAAAAGTTTGCGTGAGAAGTTAAGAGTGAAACTTCCATGAAAAGGTTTGACTAAGAAAAAAAAATTTTATTAATTCTTCTATGCGTTTACGGATTGTACGATCGAACGGTAGACCCAAACACTGCGAAAATTGAATTTCTGATAATAATTCAATATTACGGATCCAATGGAACTAGTTTCGTTGAATTCCGAGACTGTGCCTCGGAGGGCTATTTTTTTAAATTCAATTTAAACGATAGAATTTCAAAAGTGAACAAAGTGCTTCCAAATTCAATTTTAACACTTCTATTATCTTCAGTACTATCAATATAAATTTTACAAGCCTTCAAATTATTTTTAATAAGCTTAAAATTCTAGATTCAACAATTTACCCACTTTCACTTATTTAATTCAATAATTTAATTATCAAATGAATTGTGATATTCGTAATTCAAGTTGAAACTATTATCTTGAATATTTAAAATCAATTAAATATTCCACTTTTAAATGCTCGAAAATTCCGGGTCGTCACAGTTTGACCTAGTGCTTTTGTTTGATTTATGCACACGAGTTAGCGTGGCAGTGCACACGTATACGAATGTACACGTGTGTACTGCAGCCACTTATAATTGCCTGTCCCTGAGAAAAAATACTGATGTGCACAGATATTGCATAGTCACATAAAAATGATGGCGAACAACCCAAATAACTGAGGCAAATATTATTTTCAATATTCACATTTTATATTGCAAAAAAATATATTTCTTTTTCAATTTTACTGCGTTAGTGAAATTTTTTGCAGATTGCTCAGATGCTTGATTCTATCTGAAATAAAGTTGAAGATAAATACGAGTGTGAGTGATATGTAGTGAGGTGCTGATGTAAATGTGACATTATGTTGTATTGTAATCAAAGTTGTATATGTATAGTGACAGCTTGAAATTGTACTATTCAAAATTGTAATAAATATTTGTTTGAATAAAATATTCATTTGAATTCAAAATCTGTGTTATCTATTTTATTCAGCAAATATTTATTTAACCTGTGAAAAATAAAATAGTACATTAACAAATACATTTAAAACAAATGTATATATGTTTATTATCATCAAACAAAAATCATATAAGCGCATATTCAACAATCTCCCCCTTTTGATGATAACAAACATATATTTAAGATTTTGAATGTATTAAATGTATTTGATTGTTCAATTTGCTCCCCCTATTTGAATGCTTCCTATCTATACAATACTCCCCCTACATATATGCATTGAGAATAAAAATATGCAAATGAATCTATATGCATATGCAAATATATGAATTTTATTTGCTAAAATCTTAACTTTTCTCTCCCCCTTTTGTTATCAGCAAAAGAATAATAGTGTTAGGGAAAATAGAGATAAAGTAATTGATATTGATCTAATATTAAAACTCAATCGAATATAAATATTAAATTTAAAAAAAAAATCAAACAAAAAATCATAAATATTTTGTTAGACGCATATTCCACTTTTAGAATGATGGAAATGATGTCATCATATAAAACCATACAGTTGTGTCTATTTGGGGCATATTTATATCAGGAATTTGAATATCTACTAACCATGCATAACCGTTAGGACTTTTAAATGAGATTAGTAGTATTCCAATTTTATTTAAAAAAAATGAATTCAAGTATCTTCTAACCACGCATAACCTTTAGGACTTTAAATGGGATTAGAATCAACTTGTTTATTTAAAAAAAATCAACTTTTGATATGCGTTCCATACATGCATAACCGTGAGGACTTTTAAATGAGCATGGAAGCACATAACAAATTCCAAGTAATTCACCCATGCATAACCGTGAGGACTTTTAAATGAGAGTGAATACTTTGGGTTTTTTTTTTTAAAAAAATGTGAAAATGAAAAACGAACGATTCCTGTTTAAAATACCACACATCGACAAACTATATAGAATTTTGATGAGTGATGGTCGTTAGAAATATGATAGAAATCGAGATGGTCATGGAATTTTTTACCAACAAAAAATTTATGACTCTTGTTTAATTTGAAAAATTTACTAATTATACCGTCTCGAGTAATAATATATGATAAATATCAATACTCATCACTTTTTCAATCACTATTTATTTCTTCGAAGATTTGCAGGGAGAAAAAAAATGTTAAATATTCAGCAAATTTCTAAAACACTTAGACTGAGTCATAGTTTACAAAAACTATTTTCTGGTAGGGGTTTTGTAAAAATGTCTGCCAATTGAGAATCAGTTGAAATAAAAATTATGCAGATATTTTCTTTGGAAATATGATCTCTAATAAAATGATGTCTAACATCTATATGTTTTGTTCGCGAGTGATGTACAGGATTATTTGTGAGATCAATTGCGCTTTTGCTATCACACATTAGTGGTACACGTTTAAAATTTAGGCCATAGTCATGTAAAGTTCGTATCATCCATAAGATTTGAGCATAGCAACCATTCAAAGCAATATACTCTGCCTCTGTTGTGCATAATGCAATACAATTTTGTTTTCTACTCGACCATGCAACTAATGAATATCCTAACATAAAACATGCTCCACTAGTACTTTTTCTATCAACCAAATTTCCAGCATAATCAGCATCTGAAAAACCTTTCAATTCAAAATTATCGTTTGATGGATACCAAAGACCAAATCGTGGGGTGTGCAAAAAATATCTTATAATTCTTTTAACAGCTTTTAAATGAGATTCTTTTGGGTTAGATTGAAAACGTGCACATAAGCAGACAGAAAACATGATGTCAGGTCTAGAGGCGGTAAGATAAAGGAGTGATCCAATCATACCTCCATACTGCTTTTGATCAACTGTCTTACCTTTTTCATCCTTGTCAAGTTTAAGTGTTGTACTCATGGGAGTTCTTGCTGGTTTAGCATCTTTCAATCCAAATTTGTTGACAAGTTCCCTAATATATTTTGTTTGAGAAATGAATGTGCCTTTATCGCTTTGTTGGATTTGAAATCCTAAAAAGAATTTTAACTCTCCAACCAAGCTCATTTCAAATTTTTCCTGCATGACTTTTTCAAATTTCTCATACAATAACTTGTTAGTAGCACCATAAATGATGTCATCAACATATATTTGAACAATCAAAAGATCATCGTTTTCATGCAACAGAAATAGTGTGGTGTCTACACATCCCTTTTTGAACCCATTTTCAAGGAGATAAGAACTAAGACATTCATACCAAGCTCTGGGAGCTTGTTTTAATCCATATAATGCCTTTTTCAGTTTGTATACATGGTTTGGATATTCATGTAACGTTTCGATTTTTCGTTGCCGAAAAACCGAATAGTTAGGGTTTTTAAAAAGAATTTTAAGAAAAGAAAAGAAGAAAGAAGAAAGAATATAGAGGGAAAAGATAGAGAAGAAAAAGAGAATAGAAAATAGAAAAAACAGAAGAAAATAGGACGGAACAGAAAGAAAACAGAACAACATCAGAATCTCACAATTCGCAGCGGAACAACATATAATAATAAATGAATAATCTTTAAACAAAGAACTATATCAGTTATTACATTTTATACATTACATTACATCATATCATCAGAGTGTACAACAACAACAACAAACAGTGCAGCGGAAAAAGAAATACTATATAAGTAATACGCCATGCCATCCAGCTTGCCTCCAGCAATTCCTGAATATCCTGATAAACCTTAACTCTTGACTGCCCGTGTGGAAATTGGTGGGCACCCAGAGTTTAGGAAGGAAAACAATAAACTCCAAGTCAGTCATGTGACTGGTGTGAGAACTCAAAACAGTTTATTTATCTTTAAAATCAAAATAGAGGAATATTTTTAAATTCAATTCGCAATGCTTTTAAAAATGAGACTACCATAAGGCCTCCCGCACACACACACAATGCAAACGTAGAATCGGAGGAGATTTCTCCTTATGATAGTCAAAGATGCTTGATACGCATTTAAAATAACATTTGATATTATTACTAGTGCATAGTGTAGTGGAAAAAAAATTCATTTCGAAAGTAGAATATAAATCTTAGCCAACATACGACCATTATCGTATGCCTACTATAGCTAACTATGTTCAATAGCAGGTTACCGCCACATTCCATAGCAGGTTATACAACTAAAACCGTACAAGTTACGTATTGTTTCTTTGGATTTCCAACAAATGGTCAGGCCAAGGAACTTCCCATTGCCACATGAGAATGCCTCTGGAAAGACATCCCCGAGAACCAAACCGGAACTCTGCCAACACAAGGCCGGGTTACCCCTAACTGGGTAACTACTGACACGAGCACGCCATTCCCCGATCGTAAACGACCTTTCTCACGGGATCCCGAAAACCAACAACCACAAAGTAATAAATTCGTAGTAACCACATAGGTTAAATATCTGGGCTCCATACCATGATACCACCTCTATCCAGAAGGAAACGTACATACCCTAAAGGGTGCTACCCCTCATAACCTTGCTGCATCTTTCCTGTTTTGACCATTTCCGGGGTGTGAGGTTCGACGAAGTCACGTCCACAAAAACATACTTTATACAAAAGCCATGCTTTGGGTCAACAAATGATCAACACAATGATCACTAAGATAGACGATCAAATAAACGATCCTATCACAATAATCAACACAATGATCATTTCAGCATCACTCAGCATATCACATTACCAAATTGGGAATATATCGCTGATAACTTCAACTATATAACCTCTGAGCTCGTACGTCTCAGAGAAGGGTGTTAAGCTAAAAGAATAAATTCTCCGCCACCAACAGAAATATATTTGAAAGAAATCGGCTTTATATCTCAACTTGTAATGTCAGACACACAATCCATACAAGTCTGTTCCGGGCTCGAACAAAACCGAAGGCACTTACAAAGAAGTCCTTGCAATCCGGATATTCACAATCCTGATCGGATTTCCCATCACTTAGGGAGTCTCTATACCGTTGCAACTCAGTGCAGAGACAATCGATAGGTCATCCTATCGCTCTCGCAAATACCGGGTCTTCAACACCGATCTTCAATGCAATTCATAACGACGTATCACATATTCGGAATGGGTTATACGACCCCATGGTCCTTTCCCGGTTAACCCGAATAGTGAGCGCTTATTCAAAAATAAGTGTAGCATTCACATTCAAACAAATCACATCAATTACCCATTCAAAGGGAAATATTGATAGTCGGTTATTGAACTATCAATGGATATGCACAACATCACCAGATTCCAAATAATTTTCCAATTATTTATTTCACAAAATATCTTTACAAGATATACAATTTCAATACTTCAAAAATAAATCAATATTTATTTTTAGACAAATTCCACTTCCTTTATAAATTCCTTAGTGAATTTATAATTCCCAAAATATCAATGAATATTCGGTTTCAATTATTCATTTCAATTTATCTTCAAAAAAAGATAAATTCTCTAAACGTTTCATTTCACATTGGAAAAACATTTCCATACTTATTTATTCATAAGTAATTCACAAATTCTATTTATTTTCAACACTTGGAAAATATTCAATATACTTAAATCGAAAATAAGTATATATTTCATTCTTTAAGGAAATCATTCTCTCAAACATATTTATTTGGGCCAAAAAAGAATGTTACGTAAAACATCGTTACGACAACCCAAAATCACTAGTATAGGGATTCGAAATTAAAATAGATATATAAATCCCAATACTATACAAAACATTTCCTTTCGGAAATCATTTCCTATAACAACAGTGTTATAGTCCACCATTCCCTTTTATTTCTCGAAAACGTCTATTTCAACAATAAATGTTGAAATCTATGGTTTCGAATCATAACACATTTTAAAACATCGTTAGATCGTTTTAATTCTGTTTAAAATATCACATTTTAAACATTTTTCTTTAACATGTTATTCACTATTCAAAAACGTGAATATACTTCATTAACAATCTCATCCTTTTATTCATTTTAATTCAAAGGATTATTCACTATTCAAAAATGTGGATATACTCCATTAATAGGTTTTAACAATTTACTTATCAAAATAAGTTGTTTGCGGATTTATAAAACAACGTTTATAAATTCCATTTCTATTTATTATAAAAACTTCCTTTTTATAAATTCTTTTATTAACCTATTTCAGTTTATAACTCAATTATAACCTAAAAGTTCATATTATAAGTTAAATACTTATAAAACGATTATTTTACAAAATCGTTTTCCCAAATTATAAATCTTATAACTTATAAGATTCATTTATTTAACCAAATCTATTCTTCAATTATAACTTCACAAATTTATAAATCTTACTATTTATAAATTTTATTTATAACTTCACCGTATAAAATTCTATAAATTCCATTCAATTATGAAATTCATTTTCACTTCATTCAAACACTTATAAAAACTCGTTTTATAATGTCAACATTTTTAATTTATAAATATCCATTTATAAATCTCTTAATATAAATCAAATTTATATTACTCTTTTAAAACGACTTTAATTCCCTTTATAATTTCATCATTCTCTTGATTTATAAAATAATCAAATTTTATAAATCCTATATTTAAACTCTTTATAATAAATTCCAAAATCTCTATTTAAACTATTTTATAAAATCATTAATTCATATTTCTCAAAAATCAGCTTTTAACTATATTTCACAAAAACCATAATTTTATAACTTTAAAAATTATATCGTTCGTTTACTTATAATGGATCAAATTCTAAAAATATAGTATATTTTCAAAAATCACTTTAAAAATCATTTTAAAACTCCAAAATTTGATCCAATGATGCCACACACCAAATAGTCAATCACGACAACAACGATATCATATATCGATATGAAAATCCATCAAATATTAAAATATCTGAAATCAAATAAAAACTGTTGAGGAATCCAGTTGGATCCCTCCAACCTGTTTTCCTGCATCCAAAAATATTAGCACAATACCAATTTCGCTCCAGTACGAAATTATCGCGGTATATGTTCTTATTAAATATTATCCGCTTAATGACGGCGTAATAGGGTCTCATCCGCTAAACAAAAAAATGCGGGAAATCAATAACTGCAATATATACATATGCCAATATATATATATTGATATTATATATAATACCAATTTCACTGTTTATGAAATATTCGCGGTATATGTTTTTATTAAATAACATCCGCTTACTAACGGCGTATAATGTCTATTTTAACAATCAATAGATATCAATCAACATTCAAACATGCATTAAAATATTTTAAATCTAACTATTCAAAATAAAATCGAAACTGATTCGATTGAGTGAGAAGTTCTCACCTTGGTTTTAAATTCCGTTTTAGCGATTATTTCGAATAAAATTAAACGGACGTTTAATTTTACCCAAAATTCTCACTAACTCCAAACGACTCCAAACAAACTCCATCGCGTAGTGCTCGTCCATACGATTCCAACGCAACTGGTTTCACGCGTTTTCGACCTCGTATGAAAAAGTTATGATAATTTGAAGTTACACGAGTTTTAAACTAAAATTACAACATTAATTTAATTAATTTTAAACCTAAGTAATTTCTGGCCACTAGATCCAAAGCCAAGCCATCACCACCGCACATTGCTTCTTCCCTTCTTCATGCGTTCTACAGGTATTTGGCCGAACAAAAGAACCCACCATGTTGAAATTAGGTTTTCACTTTACAACCTTGTTTCACAACGATACTTCGATCAAGACGCGCCAAATCGAAGCCACCAACGCAAGCTATCCACGGCCAGAAGCATGTGGAGCTCGGCCCCACCATTTATCTCGTGTTGCGTGCGCAACATAGGGCCGACAGCCCCCTCTAACCTCCTCCACGTTGCACCAAAATCCATCATATCCGTATGGATTGAAAGCTTTCGCCAAGATCTTCATCTTTGTAGTTGATCACTTCGCTTGATTGTGAATGGATTTGGAGAGATTAAGGAATGAAATTGGGACAATTCTGGCCATTCATATAAAAGAGGCGGCTGTAGTATGAAATTAGGGTTTAGGTTTTATTTTTTTTTAATTTAGAGAGAGATAGGGGTCTATTTATAGAAGAAAATCGAACACTATTCATCCGGAAATTCCGAACTCCGATTTACGCGCCGTAACCAGCGTTTCTAGGGTTTACCCCGCGTTCCGGACACAATGGAACAGGTTTCGAAAGCTAATTCGGAAGTATGTGCGAGTTATGGCTATAAACGCTCAATTTGAATTAAACCGATTTAAGCGATTTTCTAGGCGTTTTAATTTGTACCGGACAAACGGTAAATCCAATTGACTTGAAATTTGAAACCTTACAATAATATCACATTACGGATCCGATGAAACTGGTTTCGTCGAAATCCGAGACTTTTTGAAAAATGGCTATTTTGACTCGCCAAATTAAAATTAAAAATAAATCGATGCGTTTCGAGCTGCCACGATCAAACGATAGCTCCGATTGACACGAAATTTGAAATCCGGTAATAACTAACTATTACGGATCCAATGGAACTAGTTTCGTTCAATTCTGAGACTGTTCAAAAATTGGCTATTTTCACTAGTCGATTTTAATATTAAAATATTCAATTTTCACAAATTAACTTTTAATTCGATTTTAAAAGTTCTAAAATATCATTCTAACTCCAACATGATAAAATAAAATTTTACAAATCATTTTCTATCATATTTAACTCAATTATCAATTATTTCCATAATTTAACATATTAAATTATCGATTTAATTATTCAATTAAATCCAATAATTCAAATAAAAATTTATTTGACTTATAAATTCACTTATTAAATATTTAAAATTAATTAAATATTCATATTTTAATTTCTAAAAATTCTGGGTCGTTACTATCTTCCCCACTTAAAAGAATTTCGTCCTCGAAATTACAAGTAATAAAAGTACAAAATTTATTAACTTTCCCAAAATTCATAGTTAAACTTCTTACAATAACCTTACTAAGTTTTGAAATCATACTTAGTTATCTTTTCAGAAACAACTACTATTGTTTAACTTTCAACTCCCAAATCAAAGTTTAAAGTTTTCAAAAAATTTCCAACTTTCTCAAATTTTTTTCTAACGCCTTAAATTTTCGGAAAAATTCGCCATAGTCTCCTTTGCACGGCTCGATCCGAAAAAAAAAATGACAGTATATATATCACAAATATACATCTCATCAAGTAATGAGGCATCCCGCAGGGAAAAAAGTGTAAAAGTACGATATTTAATCCGAGATATGTACCTTATATTTTATTAGCGAGCATATACGGCTAATATAGCGTAAAAGCGAGCTCCAAATGCGAAGCAAACGCGATCCGCACCTACTAATCACTCAACAAACAACATGAGAATCATGCATATAGATAATAATCAATATACAACATATAGTAACATAATAACTATATATGTCAACATAGCAAATGTAAACAAACAACAAATGTAAACATCAACCAACTAACATTCATAACCAGTAATTATTCATTCATATTCTCATTAATATTCAATGAATTGGTTTTCACTCTAAATCATATTTGATTCATTAATAGTGGATGTTCTTACTAACATTCATTTTCAATTAGTTCATATTCACTAATTCATATTCAAGTTGGTTCACTTCCAATTTCATTAATTCACTTTCATTAATGCTTAATGAATTATATACAATCAACTAACAATCATATAACAATCAATGTTTATTAATTACAACCAAATTCTTTTGCTTACAATTGGTTTAATTAATTGATTTTTCATTCAACTATTCAACTTTCAATAACATTAGATTTTAATGAATTAACACTTACATTCATTATTCCATATCAACTAAATTCACATTCAATTGATTAACATTTAATCCATTAATTCAATTCATATTACAAAAGTTGAATTTCATTTATCTTTAAATTCATTTTTATTTACTACTCATATTCATAAATATATATTCATATAGTTTCACTTCTCATATAAATAAGTTTATTTCACAATTGTTAATCACTTTAATTATAATTCAATTCTTATAATTCTTTTTACTTATACAATTATTCTTTTATTTAGATTATTCAAACAACTAAACAATCAACTTATATACACTTTTATAATTCTGAAAATTATTTCTTCATATATAAAATATAATCAAGTAAAATTATTTCATTTACCCAATTTTTAAAATAATATTGTGTCGAATTGTTCTATTCAAGTGTTTAGAAACCCCTTCGGCATAGTCTTGCGGACCACGCTGACGAAAGTTCATATGCCACTCAATAAACCAATCATCACAATATAAAACAATTTTTATATTCACTAGCACATACGCACTCGTATCTATTATTACACTCAAACTCATTCTAGAGTACTGCTGACTCTATCTCTAATGAATAATACCCAACAGAACCATGGTTGTCGCTTAACCATAAGCTCCGATACCAAATGTAACGTTTCGATTTTTCGTTGCCGAAAAACCGAATAGTTAGGGTTTTTAAAAAGAATTTTAAGAAAAGAAAAGAAGAAAGAAGAAAGAATATAGAGGGAAAAGATAGAGAAGAAAAAGAGAATAGAAAATAGAAAAAACAGAAGAAAATAGGACGGAACAGAAAGAAAACAGAACAACATCAGAATCTCACAATTCGCAGCGGAACAACATATAATAATAAATGAATAATCTTTAAACAAAGAACTATATCAGTTATTACATTTTATACATTACATTACATCATATCATCAGAGTGTACAACAACAACAACAAACAGTGCAGCGGAAAAAGAAATACTATATAAGTAATACGCCATGCCATCCAGCTTGCCTCCAGCAATTCTTGAATATCCTGATAAACCTTAACTCTTGACTGCCCGTGTGGAAATTGGTGGGCACCCAGAGTTTAGGAAGGAAAACAATAAACTCCAAGTCAGTCATGTGACTGGTGTGAGAACTCAAAACAGTTTATTTATCTTTAAAATCAAAATAGAGGAATATTTTTAAATTCAATTCGCAATGCTTTTAAAAATGAGACTACCATAAGGCCTCCCGCACACACACACAACGCAAACGCAGAATCGGAGGAGATTTCTCCTTATGATAGTCAAAGATGCTTGATACGCATTTAAAATAACATTTGATATTATTACTAGTGCATAGTGTAGTGGAAAAAAAATTCATTTCGAAAGTAGAATATAAATCTTAGCCAACATACGACCATTATCGTATGCCTACTATAGCTAACTATGTTCAATAGCAGGTTACCGCCACATTCCATAGCAGGTTATACAACTAAAACCGTACAAGTTACGTATTGTTTCTTTGGATTTCCAACAAATGGTCAGGCCAAGGAACTTCCCATTGCCACATGAGAATGCCTCTGGAAAGACATCCCCGAGAACCAAACCGGAACTCTGCCAACACAAGGCCGAGTTACCCCTAACTGGGTAACTACTGACACGAGCACGCCATTCCCCGATCGTAAACGACCTTTCTCACGGGATCCCGAAAACCAACAACCACAAAGTAATAAATTCGTAGTAACCACATAGGTTAAATATCTGGGCTCCATACCATGATACCACCTCTATCCAGAAGGAAACGTACATACCCTAAAGGGTGCTACCCCTCATAACCTTGCTGCATCTTTCCTGTTTTGACCATTTCCGGGGTGTGAGGTTCGACGAAGTCACGTCCACAAAAACGTACTTTATACAAAAGCCATGCTTTGGGTCAACAAATGATCAACACAATGATCACTAAGATAGACGATCAAATAAACGATCCTATCACAATAATCAACACAATGATCATTTCAACATCACTCAGCATATCACATTACCAAATTGGGAATATATCGCTGATAACTTCAACTATATAACCTCTGAACTCGTACGTCTCAGAGAAGGGTGTTAAGCTAAAAGAATAAATTCTCCGCCACCAACAGAAATATATTTGAAAGAAATCGGCATTATATCTCAACTTGTAATGTCAGACACACAATCCATACAAGTCTGTTCCGGGCTCGAACAAAACCGAAGGCACTTACAAAGAAGTCCTTGCAATCCGGATATTCACAATCCTGATCGGATTTCCCATCACTTAGGGAGTCTCTATACCGTTGCAACTCAGTGCAGAGACAATCGATAGGTCATCCTATCGCTCTCGCAAATACCGGGTCTCCAACACCGATCTTCAATGCAATTCATAACAACGTATCACATATTCGGAATGGGTTATACGACCCCATGGTCCTTTCCCGGTTAACCCGAATAGTGAGCGCTTATTCAAAAATAAGTGTAGCATTCACATTCAAACAAATCACATCAATTACCCATTCAAAGGGAAATATTGATAGTCGGTTATTGAACTATCAATGGATATGCACAACATCACCGGATTCCAAATAATTTTCCAATTATTTATTTCACAAAATATCTTTACAAGATATACAATTTCAATACTTCAAAAATAAATCAATATTTATTTTTAGACAAATTCCACTTCCTTTATAAATTCCTTAGTGAATTTATAATTCCCAAAATATCAATGAATATTCGGTTTCAATTATTCATTTCAATTTATCTTCAAAAAAAGATAAATTCTCTAAACGTTTCATTTCACATTGGAAAAACATTTCCATACTTATTTATTCATAAGTAATTCACAAATTCTATTTATTTTCAACACTTGGAAAATATTCAATATACTTAAATCGAAAATAAGTATATATTTCATTCTTTAAGGAAATCATTCTCTCAAACATATTTATTTGGGCCAAAAACGAATGTTACGTAAAACATCGTTACGATAACCCAAAATCACTAGTATAGGGATTCGAAATTAAAATAGATATATAAATCCCAATACTATACAAAACATTTCCTTTCGGAAATCATTTCCTATAACAACAGTGTTATAGTCCACCATTCCCTTTTATTTCTCGAAAACGTCTATTTCAACAATAAATGTTGAAATCTATGGTTTCGAATCATAACACATTTTAAAACATCGTTAGATCGTTTTAATTCTGTAAAAAATATCACATTTTAAACATTTTTCTTTAACATGTTATTCACTATTCAAAAACGTGAATATACTTCATTAACAATCTCATCCTTTTATTCATTTTAATTCAAAGGATTATTCACTATTCAAAAATGTGGATATACTCCATTATTAGGTTTTAACAATTTACTTATCAAAATAAGTTGTTTGCGGATTTATAAAACAACGTTTATAAATTCCATTTCTATTTATTATAAAAACTTCCTTTTTATAAATTCTTTTATTAACCTATTTCAGTTTATAACTCAATTATAACCTAAAAGTTCATATTATAAGTTAAATACTTATAAAACGATTATTTTACAAAATCGTTTTCCCAAATTATAAATCTTATAACTTATAAGATTCATTTATTTAACCAAATCTATTCTTCAATTATAACTTCACAAATTTATAAATCTTACTATTTATAAATTTTATTTATAACTTCACCGTATAAAATTCTATAAATTCCATTCAATTATGAAATTCATTTTCACTTCATTCAAACACTTATAAAAACTCGTTTTATAATGTCAACATTTTTAATTTATAAATATCCATTTATAAATCTCTTAATATAAATCAAATTTATATTACTCTTTTAAAACGACTTTAATTCCCTTTATAATTTCATCATTCTCTTGATTTATAAAATAATCAAATTTTATAAATCCTATATTTAAACTCTTTATAATAAATTCCAAAATCTCTATTTAAACTATTTTATAAAATCATTAATTCATATTTCTCAAAAATCAGCTTTTAACTATATTTCACAAAAACCATAATTTTATAACTTTAAAAATTATATCGTTCGTTTACTTATAATGGATCAAATTCTAAAAATATAGTATATTTTCAAAAATCACTTTAAAAATCATTTTAAAACTCCAAAATTTGATCCAATGATGCCACACACCAAATAGTCAATCACGACAACAACGATATCATATATCGATATGAAAATCCATCAAATATTAAAATATCTGAAATCAAATAAAAACTGTTGAGGAATCCAGTTGGATCCCTCCAACCTGTTTTCCTGCATCCAAAAACATTAGCACAATACCAATTTCGCTCCAGTACGGAATTATTGCGGTATATGTTCTTATTAAATATTATCCGCTTAATAACGGCGTAATAGGGTCTCATCCGCTAAACAAAAAAATGCGGGAAATCAATAACTGCAATATATACATATGCCAATATATATATATATTGATATTATATATAATACCAATTTCACTGTTTATGAAATATTCGCGGTATATGTTTTTATTAAATAACATCCGCTTACTAACGGCGTATAATGTCTATTTTAACAATCAATAGATATCAATCAACATTCAAACATGCATTCAAATATTTTAAATCTAACTATTCAAAATAAAATCGAAACTGATTCGATTGAGTGAGAAGTTCTCACCTTGGTTTTAAATTCCGTTTTAGCGATTATTTCGAATAAAATTAAACAGACGTTTAATTTTATGCAAAATTCTCACTAACTCCAAACGACTCCAAACGAACTCCATCGCGTAGTGCTCGTCCATACGATTCCAACGCAACTGGTTTCGCGCGTTTTCGACCTCGTATGAAAAAGTTATGATAATTTGAAGTTACACGAGTTTTAAACTAAAATTACAACATTAATTTAATTAATTTTAAACCTAAGTAATTTCTGGCCACTAGATCCAAAGCCAAGCCATCACCACCGCACATTGCTTCTTCCCTTCTTCATGCGTTCTACAGGTATTTGGCCGAACAAAAGAACCCACCATGTTGAAATTAGGTTTTCACTTTACAACCTTGTTTCACAACGATACTTCGATCAAGACGCGCCAAATCGAAGCCACCAACGCAAGCTATCCACGGCCAGAAGCATGTGGAGCTCGGCCCCACCATTCATCTCGTGTTGCGTGCGCAACATAGGGCCGACGGCCCCCTCTAACCTCCTCCACGTTGCACCAAAATCCATCATATCCGTATGGATTGAAAGCTTTCGCCAAGATCTTCATCTTTGTAGTTGATCACTTCGCTTGATTGTGAATGGATTTGGAGAGATTAAGGAATGAAATTGGGACAATTCTGGCCATTCATATAAAAGAGGCGGCTGTAGTATGAAATTAGGGTTTAGGTTTTATTTTTTTTTAATTTAGAGAGAGATAGGGGTCTATTTATGGAAGAAAATCGAACACTATTCATCCGGAAATTCCGAACTCCGATTTACGCGCCGTAACCAGCGTTTCTAGGGTTTACCCCACGTTCCGGACACAATGGAACAGGTTTCGAAAGCTAATTCGGAAGTATGTGCGAGTTATGGCTATAAACGCTCAATTTGAATTAAACCGATTTAAGCGATTTTCTAGGCGTTTTAATTTGTACCGGAAAAACGGTAAGTCCAATTGACTTGAAATTTGAAACCTTACAATAATATCACATTACGGATCCGATGAACCTGGTTTCGTCGAAATCCGAGACTTTTAGAAAAATGGCTATTTTGACTCGCCAAATTAAAATTAAAAATAAATCGATGCGTTTCGAGCTGCCACGATCAAACGATAGCTCCGATTGACACGAAATTTGAAATCCGGTAATAACTAACTATTACGGATCCAATGGAACTAGTTTCGTTCAATTCTGAGACTGTTCAAAAATTGGCTATTTTCACTAGTCGATTTTAATATTAAAATATTCAATTTTCACAAATTAACTTTTAATTCGATTTTAAAAGTTCTAAAATATCATTCTAACTCCAACATGATAAAATAAAATTTTACAAATCATTTTCTATCATATTTAACTCAATTATCAATTATTTCCATAATTTAACATATTAAATTATCGATTTAATTATTCAATTAAATCCAATAATTCAAATAAAAATTTATTTGACTTATAAATTCACTTATTAAATATTTAAAATTAATTAAATATTCATATTTTAATTTCTAAACATTCTGGGTCGTTACAATCTTCCCCACTTAAAAGAATTTCGTCCTCGAAATTACAAGTAATAAAAGTACAGAATTTATTAACTTTCCCAAAATTCATAGTTAAACTTCTTACAATAACCTTACTAAGTTTTGAAATCATACTTAGTTATCTTTTCAAAAACAACTACTATTGTTTAACTTTCAACTCCCAAATCAAAGTTTAAAGTTTTCAAAAAATTTCCAACTTTCTCAAATTTTTTTCTAACGCCTTAAATTTTCGGAAAAATTCGCCATAGTCTCCTTTGCGCGGCTCGATCCGAAAAAAAAATGACAGTATATATATCACAAATATACATCTCATCAAGTAATGAGGCATCCCGCAGGGAAAAAAGTGTAAAAGTACGATATTTAATCCGAGATATGTACCTTATATTTTATTAGCGAGCATATACGGCTAATATAGCGTAAAAGCGAGCTCCAAATGCGAAGCAAACGCGATCCGCACCTACTAATCACTCAACAAACAACATGAGAATCATGCATATAGATAATAATCAATATACAACATATAGTAACATAATAACTATATATGTCAACATAGCAAATGTAAACAAACAACAAATGTAAACATCAACCAACTAACATTCATAACCAGTAATTATTCATTCATATTCTCATTAATATTCAATGAATTGGTTTTCACTCTAAATCATATTTGATTCATTAATAGTGGATGTTCTTACTAACATTCATTTTCAATTAGTTCATATTCACTAATTCATATTCAAGTTGGTTCACTTCCAATTTCATTAATTCACTTTCATTAATACTTAATGAATTATATACAATCAACTAACAATCATATAACAATCAATGTTTATTAATTACAACCAAATTCTTTTGCTTACAATTGGTTTAACTAATTGATTTTTCATTCAACTATTCAACTTTCAATAACATTAGATTTTAATGAATTAACACTTACATTCATTATTCCATATCAACTAAATTCACATTCAATTGATTAACATTTAATCCATTAATTCAATTCATATTACAAAAGTTGAATTTCATTTATCTTTAAATTCATTTTTATTTACTACTCATATTCATAAATATATATTCATATAGTTTCACTTCTCATATAAATAAGTTTATTTCACAATTGTTAATCACTTTAATTATAATTCAATTCTTATAATTCTTTTTACTTTTACAATTATTCTTTTATTTAGATTATTCAAACAACTAAACAATCAACTTATATACACTTTTAAAATTCTGAAAATTATTTCTTCATATATAAAATATAATCAAGTAAAATTATTTCATTTACCCAATTTTTAAAATAATATTGTGTCGAATTGTTCTATTCAAGTGTTTAGAAACCCCTTCGGCATAGTCTTGCGGACCACGCTGACGAAAGTTCATATGCCACTCAATAAACCAATCATCACAATATAAAACAATTTTTATATTCACTAGCACATACGCACTCGTATCTATTATTACACTCAAACTCATTCTAGAGTACTGCTGACTCTATCTCTAATGAATAATACCCAACAGAACCATGGTTGTCGCTTAACCATAAGCTCCGATACCAAATGTAACGTTTCGATTTTTCGTTGCCGAAAAACCGAATAGTTAGGGTTTTTAAAAAGAATTTTAAGAAAAGAAAAGAAGAAAGAAGAAAGAATATAGAGGGAAAAGATAGAGAAGAAAAAGAGAATAGAAAATAGAAAAAACAGAAGAAAATAGGACGGAACAGAAAGAAAACAGAACAACATCAGAATCTCACAATTCGCAGCGGAACAACATATAATAATAAATGAATAATCTTTAAACAAAGAACTATATCAGTTATTACATTTTATACATTACATTACATCATATCATCAGAGTGTACAACAACAACAACAAACAGTGCAGCGGAAAAAGAAATACTATATAAGTAATACGCCATGCCATCCAGCTTGCCTCCAGCAATTCTTGAATATCCTGATAAACCTTAACTCTTGACTGCCCGTGTGGAAATTGGTGGGCACCCAGAGTTTAGGAAGGAAAACAATAAACTCCAAGTCAGTCATGTGACTAGTATGAGAACTCAAAACAGTTTATTTATCTTTAAAATCAAAATAGAGGAATATTTTTAAATTCAATTCGCAATGCTTTTAAAAATGAGACTACCATAAGGCCTCCCGCACACACACACAATGCAAACGCAGAATCGGAGGAGATTTCTCCTTATGATAGTCAAAGATGCTTGATACGCATTTAAAATAACATTTGATATTATTACTAGTGCATAGTGTAGTGGAAAAAAAATTCATTTCGAAAGTAGAATATAAATCTTAGCCAACATACGACCATTATCGTATGCCTACTATAGCTAACTATGTTCAATAGCAGGTTACCGCCACATTCCATAGCAGGTTATACAACTAAAACCGTACAAGTTACGTATTGTTTCTTTGGATTTCCAACAAATGGTCAGGCCAAGGAACTTCCCATTGCCACATGAGAATGCCTCTGGAAAGACATCCCCGAGAACCAAACCGGAACTCTGCCAACACAAGGCCGGGTTACCCCTAACTGGGTAACTACTGACACGAGCACGCCATTCCCCGATCGTAAACGACCTTTCTCACGGGATCCCGAAAACCAACAACCACAAAGTAATAAATTCGTAGTAACCACATAGGTTAAATATCTAGGCTCCATACCATGATACCGCCTCTATCCAGAAGGAAACGTACATACCCTAAAGGGTGCTACCCCTCATAACCTTGCTGCATCTTTCCTGTTTTGACCATTTCCGGGGTGTGAGGTTCGACGAAGTCACGTCCACAAAAACATACTTTATACAAAAGCCATGCTTTGGGTCAACAAATAATCAACACAATGATCACTAAGATAGACGATCAAATAAACGATCCTATCACAATAATCAACACAATGATCATTTCAGCATCACTCAGCATATCACATTACCAAATTGGGAATATATCGCTGATAACTTCAACTATATAACCTCTAAGCTCGTACGTCTCAGAGAAGGGTGTTAAGCTAAAAGAATAAATTCTCCGCCACCAACAGAAATATATTTGAAAGAAATCGGCTTTATATCTCAACTTGTAATGTCAGACACACAATCCATACAAGTCTGTTCCGGGCTCGAACAAAACCGAAGGCACTTACAAAGAAGTCCTTGCAATCCGGATATTCACAATCCTGATCGGATTTCCCATCACTTAGGGAGTCTCTATACCGTTGCAACTCAGTGCAGAGACAATCGATAGGTCATCCTATCGCTCTCGCAAATACCGGGTCTTCAACACCGATCTTCAATGCAATTCATAACGACGTATCACATATTCGGAATGGGTTATACGACCCCATGGTCCTTTCCCGGTTAACCCGAATAGTGAGCGCTTATTCAAAAATAAGTGTAGCATTCACATTCAAACAAATCACATCAATTACCCATTCAAAGGGAAATATTGATAGTCGGTTATTGAACTATCAATGGATATGCACAACATCACCGGATTCCAAATAATTTTCCAATTATTTATTTCACAAAATATCTTTACAAGATATACAATTTCAATACTTCAAAAATAAATCAATATTTATTTTTAAACAAATTCCACTTCCTTTATAAATTCCTTAGTGAATTTATAATTCCCAAAATATCAATGAATATTCGGTTTCAATTATTCATTTCAATTTATCTTCAAAAAAAGATAAATTCTCTAAACGATTCATTTCACATTGGAAAAACATTTCCATACTTATTTATTCATAAGTAATTCACAAATTCTATTTATTTTCAACACTTGGAAAATATTCAATATACTTAAATCGAAAATAAGTATATATTTCATTCTTTAAGGAAATCATTCTCTCAAACATATTTATTTGGGCCAAAAACGAATGTTACGTAAAACATCGTTACGACAACCCAAAATCACTAGTATAGGGATTCGAAATTAAAATAGATATATAAATCCCAATACTATACAAAACATTTCCTTTCGGAAATCATTTCCTATAACAACAGTGTTATAGTCCACCATTCCCTTTTATTTCTCGAAAACGTCTATTTCAACAATAAATGTTGAAATCTATGGTTTCGAATCATAACACATTTTAAAACATCGTTAGATCGTTTTAATTCTGTTTAAAATATCACATTTTAAACATTTTTCTTTAACATGTTATTCACTATTCAAAAACGTGAATATACTTCATTAACAATCTCATCCTTTTATTCATTTTAATTCAAAGGATTATTCACTATTCAAAAATGTGGATATACTCCATTAATAGGTTTTAACAATTTACTTATCAAAATAAGTTGTTTGCGGATTTATAAAACAACGTTTATAAATTCCATTTCTATTTATTATAAAAACTTCCTTTTTATAAATTCTTTTATTAACCTATTTCAGTTTATAACTCAATTATAACCTAAAAGTTCATATTATAAGTTAAATACTTATAAAACGATTATTTTACAAAATCGTTCTTTTTAACTTCCCAAATTATAAATCTTATAACTTATAAGATTCATTTATTTAACCAAATCTATTCTTCAATTATAACTTCACAAATTTATAAATCTTACTATTTATAAATTTTATTTATAACTTCACCGTATAAAATTCTATAAATTCCATTCAATTATGAAATTCATTTTCACTTCATTCAAACACTTATAAAAACTCGTTTTATAATGTCAACATTTTTAATTTATAAATATCCATTTATAAATCTCTTAATATAAATCAAATTTATATTACTCTTTTAAAACGACTTTAATTCCCTTTATAATTTCATCATTCTCTTGATTTATAAAATAATCAAATTTTATAAATCCTATATTTAAACTCTTTATAATAAATTCCAAAATCTCTATTTAAACTATTTTATAAAATCATTAATTCATATTTCTCAAAAATCAGCTTTTAACTATATTTCACAAAAACCATAATTTTATAACTTTAAAAATTATATCGTTCGTTTACTTATAATGGATCAAATTCTAAAAATATAGTATATTTTCAAAAATCACTTTAAAAATCATTTTAAAACTCCAAAATTTGATCCAATGATGCCACACACCAAATAGTCAATCACGACAACAACGATATCATATATCGATATGAAAATCCATCAAATATTAAAATATCTGAAATCAAATAAAAACTGTTGAGGAATCCAGTTGGATCCCTCCAACTTGTTTTCCTGCATCCAAAAACATTAGCACAATACCAATTTCGCTCCAGTACGAAATTATCGCGGTATATGTTCTTATTAAATATTATCCGCTTAATAACGGCGTAATAGGGTCTCATCCGCTAAACAAAAAAATGCGGGAAATCAATAACTGCAATATATACATATGCCAATATATATATATTGATATTATATATAATACCAATTTCACTGTTTATGAAATATTCGCGGTATATGTTTTTATTAAATAACATCCGCTTACTAACGGCGTATAATGTCTATTTTAACAATCAATAGATATCAATCAACATTCAAACATGCATTCAAATATTTTAAATCTAACTATTCAAAATAAAATCGAAACTGATTCGATTGAGTGAGAAGTTCTCACCTTGGTTTTAAATTCCGTTTTAGCGATTATTTCGAATAAAATTAAACGGACGTTTAATTTTACGCAAAATTCTCACTAACTCCAAACGACTCCAAACCAACTCCATCGCATAGTGCTCATCCATACGATTCCAACGCAACTGGTTTCGCGCGTTTTCGACCTCGTATGAAAAAGTTATGATAATTTGAAGTTACACGAGTTTTAAACTAAAATTACAACATTAATTTAATTAATTTTAAACCTAAGTAATTTCTGGCCACTAGATCCAAAGCCAAGCCATCACCACCGCACATTGCTTCTTCCCTTCTTCATGCGTTCTACAGGTATTTGGCCGAACAAAAGAACCCACCATGTTGAAATTAGGTTTTCACTTTACAACCTTGTTTCACAACGATACTTCGATCAAGACGCGCCAAATCGAAGCCACCAACGCAAGCTATCCACGGCCAGAAGCATGTGGAGCTCGGCCCACCATTCATCTCGTGTTGCGTGCGCAACATAGGGCCGACGGCCCCCTCTAACCTCCTCCACGTTGCACCAAAATCCATCATATCCGTATGGATTGAAAGCTTTCGCCAAGATCTTCATCTTTGTAGTTGATCACTTCGCTTGATTGTGAATGGATTTGGAGAGATTAAGGAATGAAATTGGGACAATTCTGGCCATTCATATAAAAGAGGCGGCTGTAGTATGAAATTAGGGTTTAGGTTTTATTTTTTTTTTAATTTAGAGAGAGATAGGGGTCTATTTATAGAAGAAAATCGAACACTATTCATCCGGAAATTCCGAACTCCGATTTACGCGCCGTAACCAGCGTTTCTAGGGTTTACCCCGCGTTCCGGACACAATGGAACAGGTTTCGAAAGCTAATTCGGAAGTATGTGCGAGTTATGGCTATAAACGCTCAATTTGAATTAAACCGATTTAAGCGATTTTCTAGGCGTTTTAATTTGTACCAGACAAACGGTAAATCCAATTGACTTGAAATTTGAAACCTTACAATAATATCACATTACGGATCCGATGAAACTGGTTTCGTCGAAATCCGAGACTTTTTGAAAAATGGCTATTTTGACTCGCCAAATTAAAATTAAAAATAAATCGATGCGTTTCGAGCTGCCACGATCAAACGATAGCTCCGATTGACACGAAATTTGAAATCCGGTAATAACTAACTATTACGGATCCAATGGAACTAGTTTCGTTCAATTCTGAGACTGTTCAAAAATTGGCTATTTTCACTAGTCGATTTTAATATTAAAATATTCAATTTTCACAAATTAACTTTTAATTCGATTTTAAAAGTTCTAAAATATCATTCTAACTCCAACATGATAAAATAAAATTTTACAAATCATTTTCTATCATATTTAACTCAATTATCAATTATTTCCATAATTTAACATATTAAATTATCGATTTAATTATTCAATTAAATCCAATAATTCAAATAAAAATTTATTTGACTTATAAATTCACTTATTAAATATTTAAAATTAATTAAATATTCATATTTTAATTTCTAAAAATTCTGGGTCGTTACAATTCATGACTTTCAAAACCTTCTGGTTGTTCAACAGACACATCTTCTTTTAAAATTCCGTTAAGAAAAGCACTCTTAATGTCCATTTGTCCTAGTTTAAATCCTTTGTAACAAGCAAAAGCTAACAATATTCTAATTGATTCTAGTCTAGCTACAGGCGCAAATGTTTCATCAAAGTCAACTCCTTCAATTTGATTGTATCCTTTAGCGACTAGTCTAGCTTTATTTCTAATTATATTTCCAGATTCATCATATTTATTTTTAAAAATCCATTTTGTTCCTATAACTGGATAATCCTTAGGTCTAGGTGCTAGACTCCAAACAATATTTCGTTCAAACTGATTTAGCTCTTCTTGCATGGCCATGAACCAGTTTTCATCAGTAAGGGCTGAATCTATGTTATTTGGTTCTATTTCTGAAATAAATCCACTATATAAGCACAGATCACATAGATTTTTAAAGGATGAACGAGTTTGTATACCTGCTATAGGGTTTCCAATTACCAATTCTGGTGGATGGTCTGTTTTGTATTTCAGTTTTTCTGGATCCAGATTTCTTCGGACTTCTTGAGTTGTGGTAGTTTCTCTAGCATCAGCGGTTTCTTTTGGTTTTTCGAACTCATCTTTTTCTTTCTCCTCTTCAACGTTGCTTTTGGATGTATCCTGATCGTCAATGCCTTCATCAAATTTCACATTAATTGACTCCACGATTGTTTTAGTCTTTTTGTTGTAGACTCTATAAGCTTTGCTTCTCGAAGAGTAACCCATGAAGATGCCTTCATCAGCCTTTGCTTCAAATTTTCCTAACTGATCACCTGTATTAAGAATATAGCAAGGACATCCAAACACTTTGAAGTAAGCGATGTTTGGTTTTTTGTTGAACCATAGCTCATAGGGGGTTTTATTAAGAATCGGTCTAATGATAACTCTATTCATTACATAACATGTTGTATTTACTGCTTCTGCCCAGAGATGCAGAGGTAGTTCATATTCATTTAACATAGACCTAGCCAATTCTTGCAAAGTTCGATTCTTTCTCTCAACTACCCCATTTTGTTGTGGAGTACGTGGTGCAGAGAACTCATGTTTGATTCCGTCTTCATCACAGAAAGTTTCAAATTCATAATTTTCAAATTCTCCACCATGATCACTTCTTAACAAAACAATAGAGACTTCTTTTTCATTTTGCACAAATTTTGCGAATTTTGTGAAGTATGAAAAAGTTTCTGATTTTTTAGCCAAGAAATATACCCATGTATATCTTGAGTAATCATCAACTAACACAAAGCAATATTTCTTACCTCCTAAGCTAGCAATGTCATTAGGTCCGAATAGATCCATATGAACTAGTTCAAGAACTCTAGAAGTGCTTACATTGTTTTTGGCATGAAACGATGATTTTTTAAGTTTTCCCAAAGTACATGCTTTACAAATGTTTTCAGTTTCAAACTCATGTGATGGCAACCCTCTTACCAAACTTTTCCTTTTTAATTTGTTTAATAAGTTCATACTGGCATGCCCTAAACGTCTATGCCATAAATTCACTTCTATATCCTTAGCTACCAAACATTTAGAGAGGATGAGATCATCAAAAGATAGAGAATATTTATTACCTTTCCTTTTTCCTAAAAATAAGATTTCTTTTGATGATTTGTCAACAATTTTGCACAAGTCAGAATCAAAGATAACATTCATACCTTTATCACATAGTTGGCTGATTGATATCAAATTGTGGTGCAGATTTTCAACATATAGTACGTCATTCAAGGTAAATGTATTGTTACCTACTTTACCTTTACCGACAATTTTACACTTGTCATTGTTCCCCATTGTGACTCTGCCACCTTTGTACTTTTCTAGGCTAAAGAACTTCGATTTATCACCTGTCATGTGCCTGGAACAGCCAGAATCCAAGTACCATTGCTGTTGTTCCTTAGCCTGCCAGCATACCTACACGAGAAGAGAGTTTAGTGACCTATTTGTTTTTATAGGTCCATGATTGTTAGTGGAAAAATATTTAGAACGATAATTTTGTGAAGACCCAAAACTATTTATAATTGTTCCCTTCGGCACCCAAATTTGTTTAACTTTGAGAGATTTTATATTTGTGCCTTTTGGAACCCAAATCGGTATAGTTTTCATATGTTTGGGTCTATACCAACAATTATTGTGATTGTGTCCAAATTTTCTACAAATTGTGCACATAGAATTAACTTGATTAATATTGCTTTCAACAATTTTCGAATTATTATATCCAAGTCCTTGTCTAACCGTATTAACAGTTTGCTTTCCTAGTAGCATATTCAACGATTTTTCACTTTTTGAAAATTTATCTAAAGTCGTTGACAATTGTTGGACTTGTGTTTTGAGAGATTCATTTTCGTTTAACAACTGTGTGCACTTTTTAATAGAAATCTCTCTCCTAGTATTTTCATTCTCTTTTAAAATCAGAATTTCATTTTCAAGTGATTTTATATTGATTTTCGATTTTTTAATTTCTTCTTCGAATGTTGGACACTTATCACACTTAGGGATTCTACATTGATAGTTCTTAACTAATTGATCAAGTTGTTTATTGCATTCTATCAAAGTATCCTCTTGAGATTCAAGTTTAGCATATTTTTCCCTAAGTCGTTCATAACAGCCATTTACTTCATGGAAATAAATAAGTAATTCAGAATGAGTGAGTTTTGATACCTCGCTTGGCTCGTCGTCATCACTGTCTGTAACTTCACCATGAAGGCACATGTTTGCTTTTTCACTCTCACTCTCGGTGTTATCACTTTCATCATCGTCAGTTTCATCCCAAGTAGCCGCAAAGCTTTTCTTCTTTAGTTTCTTTCCTTGATTTGATCGTTTTTGAGGACATTGTGGCTTGATATGACCGGGTTTGTTGCATTTGTAACAGATGATTTTCTGTTCTTCTGGGTTGTCTAGTGCTTTGCCTATTCTGCTTTTCAATTCATGATTGCGAGCTGGATTTCCGTATTTGCGATTCCACCTTTTGAATTTCTTTATTAGTAGAGCCAGCTCTGCTGCTCCATCATCATCATCATCGTTATCATCATCACTTTCGGTTGTTCCTTTAAGCGCTATTGATTTCTTTCGAGTATCTCCTCCTTCACGCTCTTCCTTGAATTTCATTTCTAGCTCATAAGTAGTGAGATTTCCGATGAGTTCTTCGACTTTGAGTTGTTTTAAATCTTTTGATTCTTGAGTGGCAGTTACTTTTGCTTCAAAGCTTCGTGGAAGGACTTTGAGGATTTTCCGGACTATTTCCAATTCGGTGTATGTTTTTCCGAGAGCTTTTGATTTGTATATGATATTGGAAAGTCGTCCGTACATCTCTTTGACATTTTCTTCCTTCGCCATTGTAAAGTTCTCGTATTCGCTGCTTAGCATGGCAAGGCGAGATTCTTTGATTTGAGATGTTCCTTCGTGAGTCACTTCTAGTATGTGCCATATTTCCTGTGCAGTTAGACAATGTAAATTCAAATTGATCTAATGAACAGATAATAGAATTCATAGCTTTAGCATTAGTATTCTGTAATTTATTTTCTAGTTCTGTCCATTGTTCCTCTGGTTTCTCTATTTCCTGATTATCTATAGTTATAGTTGGTATTCTATAACCTGTCTCAACAATATCCCAAGCGTCAATGGTTTTCAAAAAAAAATTCATCCTATTTTTCCAAAATGCATATTCACCATTAAACATTGGTGGTCTAACTATCGACTGACCCTCTGCAAAAGCATTAATAAAAGAAGCCATTTTAAAAATTCAAAATTTTTAAAACAAAAACTGATTTTTTCAAAAAAAATCGAATTTTTAAAAACAGATGTTGACTTCTAAACCTAGCTCTGATACCACTTGTAGGATCGATTTCACCCTAGATGGGGGGTGAATAGGGTGATAGTGTTAATTATAAAAGTTAATTGTAGAAGCTTATAAAATAATATAAACACAGATCACAAAATATTACCAGCATAGAAATAAATAGCAGAATAATAAAATGCAGAACAGAACAACACAGAATTTACCTAGCTTCGGCAAAACCCTGCCTACGTGCTGCCCCCAAGGTTTCTACTAGAAATTAGAAAGTCCCTCGCTTACACACGTAAACTCGCTATACCCTCTATTGACTATCCTAACTCTACGCTCAAAACCCTGGCCACAACTCAATCACCGAGTTGCGAATTCCCAAACTAAAACACGTAGTTTGTACCCTAGTCACACGACTAGAAAAATAAAACAGTTTAAAATAAAAATTTAAAAAACAATTAAAATTAAAATTAAAATTAAACCCTAATTATCAATAAACCCAAAAACTAAAGCCCTTTTTAAAATGAATAAAGTCGGCCCCCTTTTATTTCACTCTAGCCCGTTGTCTTCTTTAGATTATTTTGCTCTGTGAAAAACAATTGTCGGCCTGCTTCCTTTCTTAGTTCTGAAATTAGGGCTTTGCTTTCGTTCTCTCTGCTCTGGAAATTAGGGCTTGAAGTCGCCGGCTTTAATTCGATCGATCCAGTGATGTTTTAAGTGTCGCATTGATCGATTGATTCCTCGTTGCTTATGCGGCTGCTTCGTTGATCAAATTCTCTCCTTGAATCGGTATTATTTGCTTTTTGCTTTATTGATTTTTGCTTTCTGGAATTCGATAGATTAAATGCCGATGATGATTAGGGTTTTTATAGGAGTCAATTTCCTAAAATCACGTTCGTCTGATTTCTTCAAAATTTCTTGCTTTGCCGTTCGATTATTGTTGGATGTTTGCGATGAATTTTGACTTTTTCAATATCGTATTTTTCTGATGCTCGATCCCCACGGCTTTGAATTTCCGTGCTCATCACGGTGTTGATTTGTGACTTGGTCAATTTTTCATACTCACTTGAATTGCGTTGATTTGCTTTGACCATGTTGATTTCGTGAAATTTTTACTGCTGGCTTTTGGCTTTGAATCATTTCGTCTCTTAGCCATCTTTTTCTGGTTGGTACTGGATGCATCACTTCAGTGATTCATTACCTCATGTGCTTGTATTGACATGTTATGGCCTGTACTCGGTTTGCTTTTGATGCATTCTGGTGCGGCCTTTACTTGTTGATCTTCATAGTTCACTCTGATATTTTGGTACTGTCTGATTCCTTTACTTGGTGTTGTAGCAGTTTGTATTTGCTGTATCTTGTAGTTGCACTTCTAGTTGGATATGTTGGCACTGGGATATAACTCGAACTGTTTTGATGTTGCATTTACTTCATTGTTCATGTTATTTAATTGCCGAGTTGTTTGCATTCACTACATTCATTTGTATCAGTTCTCTGCTCTGACTTCTGTAAATTTGGACTTGTTGTAGTTGAATTATGTGATGTTGCCTCTGGTTGGTGTCATATACATTCATCAATGTTGGTATCTGCATTGCATTTCTCAGTGAACTCCATTTCACTTTGTTGCATTTCAAGATTCATCTGATCACTGCTGTGTCTTGTTTAATGGAGTCAGTGATAATGATCACTGTGTTGGGCTTGTAGTACTTGGATATTTGCAGTTTGTAGCGTCATTGAGCTTGCATACTGTTTTCATTTGTCCAACATGTAGTTGTTAACTTGGTCGACACTTGCATCGTTATCTGTTGCATACATGAGATTGACACTGTACTTTTGTTGTTCACTGTGTTCATGCACTTTGGTCTTTGTTGCCTCTTTGTGTTGTTGTACATCATATTGTATTCATGCAGCTTGTTTTCTATATTCACTTGAATGTTGCAGTCCATGTTTTTCACTGTTTACATTGTTTGCATTGTTACAATTGGTCATTTTGTTCATCTGTATATTGCTGCAATCTTCATTGAGCTTGTATGCTTCAAGTTGCCTTGAGTTGATCCCGTGTATTATTTGGGTTTGACCTAGTGCTTTTGTTTGATTTGTGCACATGAGTTGGCGTGGCAGTGCACATGTATACGAATGTACACGTGTATACTGCAGCCACTTATAATTGCCTGTCCCTGATAAAAAATACTGATATGCACAGATATTGCATAGTCACAAAAAAATGATGACGAACAACCCAAATAACCGAGGCAAATATTATTTTCAATATTCACATTTTACATTGCAAAAAAAATATTTCTTTTTCAATTTTACTGCGTTAGTGAAATTTTTTGCAGATTGCTCAGATGCTTGATTCTATCTGAAATAAAGTTGAAGATAAATACGAGTGTGAGTGATATGTAGTGAGGTGCTGATGTAAATGTGAAATTATGTTGTATTGTAATCAAAGTTGTATATGTATAGTGAGAGCTTGAAATTGTACTATTCAAAATTGTAATAAATATTTGTTTGAATAAAATATTCATTTGAATTCAAAATCCGTGTTATCTATTTTATTCAGCAAATATTTATTTAACCTGTGAAAAATAAAATAGTACATTAACAAATACATTTAAAACAAATGTATATATGTTTATTATCATCAAACAAAAATCATATAAGCGCACATTCAACAGAAATGATATCGTATTTATATGGTTTTGAAATGGATATTTTATTCTGGTTTTAAAGTATAAACTATTTTGAAAAGACCGCGGTGTTGTAATAACGTTTGGTTGTTGAAGAGACCAGGATCGGAAGTTGTCATACTCCCTACCAACCCCGAAAACTACTTTAACAACCGTGTACGAGGTGGAGATTCTAGAATAAAGTAGGATGGCGACGGCGTTTCCTTTGAGGTAAATACGTGGACCTGACTCCCGTGAGTTGGCATAAGGTGGCTAAAACAGGAGCGATTCTCGGGCCAATGAGTCATTCATCTGATCGGATGCACTCCTTCGATATTATACTCTGACATTTGGATTTGATTCGGTGGCCACTTTTGATTTTTGGGGTGTTGTTCGAGGTGGGCGGTAGTAAGTGCTGCGCGTTACCACCAGCCCGGATGTCTAATTGGTATATCTGCCCTAGCATTGCCTAGTTGTGCCGTGTCACCTACCCTATCGCGCCTTATACGAGTTTGGATTTCTCCCATAGCCCGTGTGGTATCCTCTGGTGGCTTCCAGATCAGGTGGGACCATGATATTGGATGGACTACTGGGACTATTACGTGTTAAGGGCTATATGGTTAACCCCTTAATGCTAAGAAAAAAGTAAGTTTATTTTACAATTAGACACTATTATAATAGCGAAATATTACTACATAGTAAATAGTTTAATGGATCCTTATGAGATGTGAATCCCTAGCATCTCTTAAGTTACTACACTCATATTCATTTCTTTTAGTTTAACTCACATAAGGTATTTTAGTTCTGACTCGAGTGTTTTGTCTTTTCAGTTCGCTCGGGTCAGCCCGAGCATTTTAGGATTCGAAGACTTTAGCTTAGGAGGACGAGGACGAAGATTTATATTACTATTATCTACTATATTATTCCACTACACCATTTTATTCCGCTGCATTGTTATTATCCTATGGTATGTGAACTCTGATATTTATTGTATAAAGAAAAATCAAATGTTTTGTAAAACAGTTTTATAAACTGTATATTGATTATTATATTTTATCGTTCGGCTGCAAGATTCTGTTTTTTTTTTTCTTCTCTGCTTTTATTATTTACCCCATAACAATCCGCCATTCCATATGCTTTGAATCGGCACGTATGTCGATTTAAAGAGTGCGAACAGGTGGACGTTACATCTAGTATCAAAGCTTTGGTTTAGCGATAAACCTTAGCATTGTGGGGTCTGACTCTTTACTAATAGGGTTGTAATACCCTATGGTGAGTCGCTGAGTGTATATATATGAGAGAGTGTATTTGTTAGTGTTATAAAAAGGTTTTAATATTGTGTTAATCTGTTCCATTTTGTATTTATAAATTCTGGTTGGTGCATGGGACGCTATGCCATCAATAGGGATTTCTAAACACTTAATAGGACAGACCGACATAATATTTGTTTTAATATAGGTGAATGAAATAATTTTTCCTATTATATTTTCTATATATATAAAGTAAAATTTTATAAAGGTTATATTTGGTTGTATTATATTGGTTGTTAGGTAATGAGATTTATAAATAAGATTTGAAAAGAAATTAAGATAAATGCAAAATGGAAATTTGGAACTTAAGTTCCGAGGTTTTGAAAATTTCTTTCAATTTTTTTTGAAAGTTGGTTCTAACTTTTCTATTAGGAACTATAAGAACAATATTTACAAATGCCATAAGGCAAGTTCACAACATCACATAGCCAAATACAAAACAGGCCTATCAACTTATACAATATTATTTCCGAAACCTACTATACGATACTTAAGAAAGCCCAAATATTAGAAGCTTCGAGAGAACTCTCAAAGCAAATTAGGCAACTCAATACTTCCAGCTCCTTCATTTACTCATCTCCGAATAAAGTAAAATAATAAAGAGCCATTAATGGCGACATGAGAGGAAAAACGATATTCTTTTCATGTTACACTTCGTAATAGACTATAACTCGACTCTTCAACTTCAACTTCAACTTCAAGTCGAGCAGCACAAATCTGATCAAGATAAGTTACTAACACCCAAAAGATAAAGTCTTTAATCTTTATAATAGAAAAACTAACTAAGTTTCTTTGCAGTTATGTTGCTCGTGACATCGCTTTAAAATCGAGAGAAACTCAAAGCATCAACTGCTTCTTCCAAATCTAAACTAATTTCAGACCATAGAAAGCAAAAACGACAGCAGACAGAAGGTCTTAGATCCAGAAAAAGCTGTCATCTTTTCAAGTAGAGAAAACGCAGATCTTAGCTAGATAAGTCTCCAAGACCAGAAATCAGAACCTCCTCAAGAAGAGCAAAACCTTCGTAAGTTAATTCTCTGACACCCAAAACAATGAAACTGAATTTGAGGAACTAACAAAATTTCCTTATGTTTAGATTGCTCGATAACAAGGATGCAGAGGAGGACATCGGTCAGCATAGATCCAGAAGAAACATCAATCTACAACTTAACAAACTAGATCTATAAATATTGTTAATTGTAAATCATAATGTAAATTATAAGAGAGAAGGTGAGGGCAATGTAAATAATACAGGTACAGGATAACCTAAACCAAGAAATAGAGATACACGAAGATTGCAGGAGAACGAAACATACGATAATGCAGATGATGCCCCAATTCAGCGTTGGGAGGTATATCCCCATTTCGTTGCTGTGATTTCATTCATGCCAGTAATGTTCTTATAATGTTTAGATTTAGCCATTCAAATGTTCATTGTCTGATAAATTCTTGTACAAATCTGCGTGATTTCTGTAAAAAAATCCTATCGTTTCTTTCTCTTCATATATACCAAACACAAACAGAGAGTGAGAGTTGAAACAAATCTGAATTGAGACTTTTAACTCTTGAGTAAGAAACGATTTTCTGTAGATCTTCCTTCAGAGAAAAGGAGAGCAATCTTTTTGGAGATTTAAATTTTTTTTTACAGCTCTAAAGCCATACGTTTTCTGTATAATTACATTGAAAAAATAGGTGGTCTATAGTTTTAATTTGGTTATTACAAAAAACACATAAGGGATCCACAACTATCTGCTTCTGAAGTAATCTTTCTTTTGTCAATAGATAGTCATTTATGGCTTTAAAAAGGCATACTGCCATTTTTGGAACGTGTATTTTATTCCAGACCACTGACGACCAATATTTGATTTCAAAACTGGTTCTAATCGTGTTCCAAACATTTTTGAACTGGTAACCATTCTTTGTACACTTCCAAGACAAAAGTCCCTTTCCCTATCATTGTGAATTTTGACGCCTTCTATTTCTACATGTATTTGAAATAAAAAACTATACGAGTCCCACTTCCATTCATCATTATTTAAAATCCTGCCAAGAAACAAATTTTCCGTACCAGTTCCGCAAGCTGTCTCTGCCAATACGTTCCATTATAGAACTTCCGTTCAACCATGGATCATAGCATAGAGAAGTACTTTTGCCATCGGCAATGATGAGAGAGAGGCATTTCAAAGCTTCATGTCTGTTTTTCAAAATGAATTTCCACACTCCCGAGTCATCCAATCGCTGATTAATTTCCCAAAAGCTTTTATGACCAATATATTTACAATGCATGAGATCCGCCCAAATTCCTTCTGCGTTTATTATTTTCCATATCAATTTAGTAGATAACGCTCGATTCATCTCTTCTAGATTTCTCAGTCCCATTCCACCTTCTTCCTTTTGCCTATACAAAATTTCCCAGGGAATCTTACTACCACGACTTTTCCAAAGAAAGTTAAGAATCAAATGTTTAATTTTTTGAATAGTAGAGACTGGGAGACAAAAGCATTGCATCCAGAATTGATTTGGAATATAATAATAATATTATTTAGAAGTATTTTATGATATAAATATTTCAATATAATTTGAAAGAATTGTTTTAAAAGAAACTTTGAAAAGAAATAAGTTCTGTACTTCCCTCTCTGTCGGTGTAAAATAATTTTGGTGATGAGTGCACGCATCATCGACATTCATTTTCGAGTTTCTAAGTGGGAAGGCCACTGTAGTAGTTTACTACAAGGTTTATTTTGATAAACAAATAATTTTTTTATTATAAATTGGATATATAAACTTTAAGTATATATATTTATCTATTATTTTAAAATGATTTGAAATTAAACCCGGTAATTAATTCTTAAGTTTCCGCTAATTAATAGTTCTAATTAGGGTAGTGAAATGGAAGTTAACTAATAATTGGAACCTTTAAATAAATTAAGAGATTAAATGCCTGGTTATAAATGAAGTTAAAGGAAGTTTGAAATTGTAATATATAAAACAAAAGATTAAATTATTGAACATTTAATTAATTAAAAGAAATAAGAGAAACTTGTATGTTTTTAATCACATTCTTAAAAAGCATATATATAACTTACCAAATTTTAAAAGTTGAAATGTTTAATAAGAAAATGTAATGAAAATTGTACAAGTAAAAGTATGTAATGAAGTGTTCAATAAATTGCTTTTATTAATGAGAATTTAGGTTATAATTGTTATATACTTAAGTAAGTAATTATAGACTTAAATAAATGATTGAAGTTTTTTATTTTGAAAATAAGCAGAAAGATGAATACTGCAAATAAATGAAAAAAAAAAGAAAAAAGAAAAAGAAAAAAGAAGGTGGATAAACCATTATGTGTATAAAAAGGAAGTCAAACAACAGTAGTATGAAATGAAATTGACAAGAATAAACTTAGTTTATTGTTTGGTTTATGGTGGTTGGGTAAGGATACTTTAAAATTGTTTAGATGAACGAATAATCTATTTAGTTTCACCTAAGACTGTTGAGTGAAGGGTACACTTAGTAGTTTATTTTTCATTCCGTACAATTTAAAGTTTTGAACCCGAACAACTATTTGTTTGTTTGATATGGATGGATAGTTGAATTGGGTTGATACTCTATGATGGTTGTATGATGTTTGTTGCAATTGATTGTTGTTGTATTGATTGTTGTTTGGGGATTAAAACAACGTTAAATATTTTGTTGTATAAAATTGTTAACCCTTTTAGATTATATAAGTGAAATGCAGGTTATGGAAGCGATTGCTGCTGCATTTGGTTTCATAATATAAGCATTATTTTCCTGACAAATAGGTACGTTTTCAGAATACGGTTTATAGCGTTATTATATTATTTTTCCCGTGCTGGGATATATATTATTTTGGAAAATATATGTTGTATATTGTTATATTTGATATTATATTTTCTTCCGAGCCTCTCAGTGCAAAGGAGACTCTGCCAAAATTTTCCGTAAATTTTGGACATAGAAATTATTTATAAATGTTTTCCAAACTTTATTAATTTAAGTATTAAAAGATCTATTGGTTATAAATTGGTATATTTTGTTTAAAGTAATTAATTTTGTGAATTAATTTTTTTATAAATTTAATATTTAAATAAGATATATTGATTTCTTAATTTTTCTTTTCCCTTCTTTCCTTTTCGGGGACGAAAATTTTGAGTGGGGTAGAGTGTAACGACCCGTAAATTTTGGTAATATAAATTTGGTTAAATTAATGAGATTTTGTAATTAAATTTAGATAGAAATAAAAACCTTATGATGTATAAAGGAATAATATTGAAACAAATAAAATTTGTAAAGAATAATGAAATAATAACTATGATGAAGTGTAACAATGATTATTAAAGCTAAAATTGTTATAGATTGAATGAAACTACAATAGATGAAATAAGGTAAGCGTTATACCAGGATGTAAATTGAATATAAAATTATAAAGTAGGTATTAAATTGGTTAATGAAAGAACACATTGTTACATTTATTGAATTAAGTTAAGTAAATTAAATATGAATAAATGGTCATTTAATAAAACCAATGTTCTGGGGGTAATTATAATAGTTGTTTGACATACGTATAAACTTTGATTTGGAAATCTAGTGGATTTAAAATAAAATTTGGTATTACTTTTATGAGTTTAAATGTTTGTTTATTTTGTAAAGTAATAAGTGATGTAATAAAAGAGTGAAATCTAGAAAATAAATTTAATTGAGACTTTAATTAAATAATGGGTGAAATAATAGGATAAACGGTAACATTGATATTGTAAGAAATAAAAATCCTATTAATGTAAGAAAACCAAGGCAAACATTTAAGTTATAAATGTTATAATAAATAAAAATAAAATGACCATTGTATAAGGATTTGGCATATGAAAATAGTAACGGTTGCATGTATATATTGCAGTAAATATTATGTGGGCAACTATGATAATTTGTTGGAAATAATAAACCTTAGTGTATTGTAAGGTTACGTGTTTATTTCATTTATAATAAAATTTGAAAACAATCAGACTAAAGGAACCTTAATGTTATATTAATAAGAATTAATGCAATAACTAAATTTGTGCACACCCTATTAATTGAAACAGATGATAAAGTTAGGATTGATTGAAATTAGTAAATTGGAAAAGGAATTCAAAATTATGATAACTGATGAAGCATATGTAATATATTGTAAATTTATAAAATCAATGTCCGTTAAGTAGTTATAATATTTATAGTTGATAATAAACGTTACTTAGTGATTATTAATATAATAACGGAAGGCGTAAATGTAATAATGGAATAGTAACCTGGGTTGTTAAGTAACGAATTTATAAAGGCAATGGAAAGAAATAGGTGACAATTAATATAGGTTTATTTGTGTAATGTGTAAATAAACTTTGGTAATCAATTACAATAAATCCAAATTTAACGTTTTGTTAATGTAAATTTAAGTAATGTTGGATTTATTGATAATATGAATTGGTTGATTTAATAAATGGAAACTTTGATTTGTGAATAATAAAAAGTTTGAAACCAAGTAAATAAAATTTATTGAGGATATTTAATAGTAATTTATGTCTATATTTGGCAAGTAAATCAAATCAATTTATAGAAATCAATTTTTAATTAATTGGAAGGAAATCTATAATAAATGAATTCATTTGTAAGAAAATGAATTTAATTTCTATATTAATTGGAAATTGTAATAAGATGATAAAATTTATTAATTATAGGATTTGAATTTATTGTATAATTTTGAATATTATGAAATTAAAGATTTGACACTGCAATTGATAGAATAATCAGCTTTAAATGGACATCTAAACTTGTTTTTTATAGATGATTAGAAATAACAAGGTGACAAAATTGTCGATTTTAGAAGTGAAATTAAAAAATGGATTTTACTGATTGATTTTAAATTTATTTAATTAATGGAAAAATAGCCATTTTGGCCACTGACTCGGATTTCGACTAAACCAGTTTCATCGGATCCGAAAAGGTGAATTATTGTAGGGTTTCAAGTTTCATAGCGATCGGACTTGTCGTTTGATCGTACGGACTCGAAACACCTTGAAATTTATGAAATTGAAATCAATTTTAAAATATTGATTTTAGCATAACTTCTTCATACGATGGAATTTGAACTTGAAACTTGTTCCATTGCGTTTAAAATATTTAAAAAGATCTATTTTGATATATGGGTTGACCCAATTTCGTTCTGGAGTTAGAACGAGCTTTTTGGGTCACTTTATCGTTAGCGCATATATCCAACCTTATCCATCCATTCTAATTTCTGACCTACCTATGTAAACCCGGTTATAAACCCTAGTCTACCTCTATTCTCATTTGTATGTGCATACAATCCCTTTTCACCTACTCCTCAATGGCAGATAACAAAAATTCCAGATCCAATTCCAAATCAAATCCAAACTAAAATTTCAACTCCTCAGAGAAATTTGAAGAAATTATACTTCGAAGCTCTCGAGGAGCGTAGTCTTCTGGTGAAATTCGTTTTTCAATTCGATATACCGTTTACCCAGAAATTCAGGTCGAACTTAAGTCGTCTATGGGCTAGGGTTTAGATCCAACGGTGGATTCGCAATGTTTCGACGATCAGGAGGCACCATAGCGTAGAGCTCGACGAATGAGGTAAATCCATGCCATTCGTTGTTGTCATAGGGTCCTCAAATCGCCTGAAATCGCCCTAAAGCTTCGCGTATTAGGCTCGGCCGGAGGCAAGTTGAAGGCGGCGGAGCACAGGGGGTTGAAGGGGGGGGGGGCAGGCGTAGTGGTCGTGCTTGCGTGTTCCGATCGATGGGAAGGTGGATGTGGTGGCGCGTTTTGGCTATAGAGATTGGCGGCTAGATTTTCGTCTTCAACCTGTAGAGATGCGCTTGAATCAAGGTGACGGTGACGTGGCTTGTACCAGTGGTTCGTTTTGTTTATTTTATTTTTATTTTTGATTTTTATTTCAAATCTTCTAACTGCAACAACTTTCACATGTGGACTCAGATTCACGCGCGGTTTCCTCCGCTGGGATCATAATAAAATTTCAGCCATTTTGGCTCAGGTTTGGATATATTCTGAGACCGTTGAATTTTTGGGTTTAAATTGGATTTATATACAATTTAAATTCAAAAGGTGAGCGTTTCAACCCACTCACAACTTCTAAAATTTCTTATGTTTGTTAAATTAAATTTGAATGGGATTAGAAATTTATTTATGACTGTTTGGCATGTTTTTAACCATCATCTCAGCTAATTTGCATTTATTTAATTAAATTGTCATTTACTTATTCATTGCATATAAATGCCAGTTAAATTGTTATTTATTTATTTATTGTTGCATATAAACTGCCAGTTAAATAGTTATTAATTTATCATTAAATATAAATTGCTAGTTAATTCCTAATGATTATAATCCGTTCTATATTGATGCTATTGTTTGAATTGGATGACGATTGTGATAAATGGTTGATGGTTGATATTGGATGAATGGATGTTGTATTTTATATTGAATAAACTGCAAGCTATCATGCATTTTCATTTCATTCGAGTTTGCGGTTTGAAATGATATATAACCGTAAATTTTATTTTTAAATTGCGGATTGAAATGATAAATATCCGTATCACTTGACCATAGGATAGAAATTTTATACAGACACCGCAGTATATATAAAAATATATTTTGAAATATTTTTTTTATGTTTTTTAAAGAAATATATATATATGGTTTTATGAGATATTGATTTTGGATATTTGATAAAGGTTATTTTATATATAGTTAAATTCTTGGTTTTAAGCTATGTATAAAATTGTTTAAAGTATGAAGTAAGTTTAATAATAAAGTTGATTTTATTAAAATATATTATGGTTTAGTGTTCGCTTAAATTAGATTCTAATATAGAGTTTATATTGATTTTTATAAATCAAAGTTGAGAAGATAGTTTTGAAATTGATTTGAGATTTTATTTAATTAAGATCCTATTGAGATTTAGATTTAAAAAGAATATGGTGTTATAACTAAATTCGGGTTTAAGATGATTTAAGTGAATATATATAGTCTAAAGAAATTGAGGAATATTAAACTTTTGAATTTGAAAGTTTTATTGAAAGGATACTGGATTTATTAAGTAATTATTTCAAACTAAATAATAGTAAAGTGAATTTGGCATATATATGTGAATTAAAAATTTAGTTTTGAAATGGTGGAATATTTAAACCTTTGAAATATATGAAAATTTAAATGATTTTTTTGGGAATTCAAATCTGTATTTGGAACTGATTTGAGAAATTAAAAAGCTAATTTACTTTATAAAGTAATTTATTATTAATCCATTTAAGTATTGAAAATTATGTTTCAAAGCTATGGGTTTAAGGTATATATATTTGAAAGTACTATGATTTTTTGAAAAAGGATATATTTGAAATAAAAATGATATCATATTGATTTGGGTTTTAAATTGGAAATGATATCGTATCTATATGGTTTTGAAATGGATATTTTATTCTGGTTTTAAAGCATAAACTAATTTGAAAAGACCACGGTGTTATAATAACGTTTGTTTGTTGAAGAGACGGGGATCGGAAGTTGTCGTACTCTCTGCCAACCCCGAAAACCACTTTAACAACCGTGTACACGGTGGAGATTCCAAAATGAAGTAGGATGGTGGCGGCGTTTCATTTGAGGTAAATACGTGGACGCGACGCCCGTGAGTTGGCATAAGGCAGCTAAGACAGGAACGATTCTCGGGCCAATGAGGTCATTCCTCTGATTGGACGCACTCCTTCGATATTATACTTTGACACTTGGATTTGATTCGTTTGCCACTTTTGATTTTTGATTTTGGCGGTGTTGTTCGAGGTGGGCGATAGTACTGCTACGCGTTACCACCAGCCCGTATGCGTAATTGGTATATCTACCCTGGCATTGCCTAATTGTGCCATGTCACCTACCGTATCGAGCCTTGTACGAGTTTGGATTTCTCCCGTAGCCCGTTTGGTATCCTCTGGTGGCTTCCGGATCAGGAGGGACCATGATATTGGATGGACTACTGGGACTATTACGTGTAAGGGCTATATGGATAACCCATTAATGCTAAGAAAAAAGTAAGTTTATTTTACTATTAGGCACTATTATAATAGCGAAATATTACTACATAGTAAGTAGTTTAACGGATCCTTAGAAGATGTGAATCCCGAGCATCTCCTAAGTTACCGCACTCATATTTATTTTTGTTAATTTAACTCACATAAGATATTTTAGTTCTGACTCGAGTGTTTTGTCTTTTCAATTCGCTCGGGCCTGCTTGAGCATTTCAGGATTCGAAGACTTTAGCTTTGGAGGACGAGGACGAAGATTTATATTACTATAATCTACTATATTATTCCACTACATCATTTTATTCCGCTGCATTGTTATTATCCCGTGGTATGTGAACTCTGATATTTATTGTATAAAGAAAAATCAATTGTTTTATAAAATAGTTTTATAAATTGTATATTGATTATTATATTTTATCGTTTTGCTGCAAGATTCTGTTTTGTTTTTTCTTCTCTGCTTTTCTTATTTAACCCATAACAATCCGCCATTCTGTATGGTTTGAATCGGCACGTGTGTCGATTTAAAGCGTGCGAAAAGGTGGACGTTACACGAACCCATTCTCCATTTGCTCGAGTTCAATTTTCTTCCTATCGTTCCCAAAACTCTCCTACAATCATCAGATATAGACAAGCACCGTGCACCTTGCACGTCGACCTGACCACCACTGATCATCGCCACAACCACCCACCAGTCTCCATCGACCTCGCCAACGACCCAGTCTCCCAAAAACTTCAATCGACTTCTTCTATCAAAAACGAGGTAGTCAAGCACCTGATTGGAATAATATTCGATCGATAATCCATCTCCGGCCATCGCCTCCCACCATCAGTGAACACGCCACCGCGTCCAAAGCTTCACAACACCCTGCTGCATCGATTCAACCCAAACCTACCTTTTTCGATCCACCATCGGCGTTACACGACCACGACGAACAACATCAGTCAAATTGGGTCTTTAACCCTGCAACCACTTCGATCGACCACACCGGGGACTTATAATTACTTCCAACATTTTTCCGATGGTCCTTAGATACCCAACCTCCGTCATCATCAATCACGACGCTCAATTCGTCGTCGATCGACAATAATTGACCAAACCCATTTTCCATTCAAACCCAAAATCCCACTCGAAATCAATACTAAAAATCATAATTTTAATATTGAAATTCAACATTTACAAGCACTTATTAGATTGCATGATCAAAACAAGGAATTAAATCATTTGATTTTTTCATCTTCAAAAGATAATTACTATAAATTTTTAGTTTCCAGTAACATATTTGTTAGTTATACTTAATTATACTTTTATAAATAAGTTTTTGTTATTACAAACAGTTTTCTTTCAGATTTCACAACCTAAAATTGAATACATACAAAGAAATTAATTTTTTTGTACTTGATTAGATGCCTGAACTGGGAGATGATCTGCTAGCTTGCATTGATCCTAAACTTGATTCCTTCCTTAGTTGATTCATTTGAATTGAACATCTCAGGTTTTGATTGCTCTGATTTAAACTTGCTTCAAGTTGGATCGGGTTGAAGATTTGAATTGCTGAGATGAATTTGTACTAGATGTTTTTACCTTGAGGTTGAAATTTTGTTTCAGTTTCATTCTTTTCTTTGTTTGATTCCTAAGATGATTTTACTTTTTAGTTTTCCTTTGATATGGTTTTAGTTTTTTTTTCTTTAGTTTTGAAATGTACGGAAAAAAAATGGGAAAAGAAGAACTATGAATATTTATAAATCTTATTTTCATTTTTATTTAAATTAAAAACAAGTGACACTTGTAATCTATATTAAAGCCATACATGTAGTATGCATGTTTATTTTCTTCACACTTGCAAATACATGTTTTAAATTTTCTTACAAATGTCCAATGTGATTTAAATTGCGTTTAAACCCTCTCTTTAATCGATTTTTTTAAAATTATGTTTTAAACCCTTGTGTTAATAAATTTACACTTTTGTATTTATACATTTACTTTATTATAATGATATGATATGTTTTATATTTAAACACTTTAAATTTTCATGTTTATAATATTTAAATATAACTTTACATTATATTTCCTATTTAAATAAATATCCTTTTTTTTCTTTATTATCATTTGTATAACCTTAAAAATGATTTTAAAACTAATTATTCATAAAATATAAACACACTTATTATATGTAAGTTTCTTTTAAAATATAGATCCTTCATTTTTAAACTACTTTTGAAAATTTATATATTATTTACTAACTATATAAATTTTCAAATATATAAGAAAAGAATTTTAAGTCTTTAATTAAATCTTACTTATATATTTACGAACCAATTTTATTCATATATATGTTTTCTTATTAAATTCCAAAAGATATGTATATTTTAAAACATTTGCAAAACCTTGTTTTAATATCATTTTATATTTACAATTCTACTTATATACATATATATATTATTTTTCAAAATATAACTTTTAAATCAAATTAATTTATAACATATCTTTTATTCTCAAATTCCTAATCCAAATTTATTTTCACAATTTACTTATACATTTATTCAAAATATTCAAATTAATTCTCAATTAATTCACAAATAAATCCAAATCCAATATATTATTCAAAATATTTGTTTCTGAATTTCAAATTAGAAATTCTATATAAAATCATATTTATATACATTTATATTAATAAACAAACAAATATCTAATTAAATTTGGAAAATACCAAATTAATTCACAATTTAATTTCAAAAATTAAACAAATTAACAATTTAAATTTGATTTAAAAATGAGGATGTTACCAATTTCCCTCCTTCAGAAAATTTTGTCCCCGAAATTTGCTATGAAGATAACAAAGAATAGATGAAAGATAAAGAAATGTCTCTTCAAATCAAACTGAATATCTATTCTGCATTTGGCTTACCAAATCAGAATATCATTAATAATTATGAGAACAAACCCATTCAATACTTCACAAAATATTCGGGTCATCAGTCTATGAAATGTGAAGGGGGATTGGTTAGTCCGAAGGATAACTAACCACTCGTAGAATATATATGGACCGACAGAACAAATAATGGATACTCAATCCAGGTTGGAATATCCCAAAGTATACATCAAATTGTCCCTCCTCCGACTTTGATCTTTCACAAGAAATCACAACAGAAATTTCAAACCTTGTTTTTTTATCGTAATCATTTTATTGATACAACCCAAATTCAGCTTCAAATTCTTATTTGCCAATTTATCCTCATTTAAAGCTTCAAATTTATTAAGGTTAAGAAAAGATTGATTTTAGTTATGCAGGGTCACCATCGCACCAAAGCTTCTTCTTCAAGCTGCCGCAAAGCAATCAAAGAATTTGAAATTGGATGATCAACAAAGGAGATTGATGGGGAAATTTATTTCCTTGTTGTTACAGGATATCGACCATTTTTTGGTGATACTCCCCTGTATTGTACCTCGTCCACTTTTTGCACTCATACTCACTATCAGTGGATAGCTTGAAAATTTACTGAGGCATACAGACGGATATCTTAGGGTTATACTCATTCTAGGTTATACTTCACCTATCTCTAATGAGTTACCTAATGTGTTATACTCCTGAGCTAAGGTTTCAACCTTCAGCTCTGATACCAAAATGTCACGACTTGAATTTCAGCGTTCGAAAATCGACACCCGTACTTTACTTGTACCCGAATGCCATAGATTCAACCGTTGAAATCTGATTCGTGCCGGAGCTTATAACACATTAAGTACAAAAGCACAGCAGAAGAAAATGAATTATTATATTGATATACAACATTTGTTACAACACAATGATACAAATGATATCAATACAAATATCAAGGTATGCAAAAGCGGAAGAAACAGTAGCAGCAGTGGAAAGAGAAAGTCTACAATGCCTAACTCCAAAACTCCAAGCCACAAGCTCGAACCACCAACATTACGTTGTATTAAGCAAGGTCAGTCCATGTGCACAAAAGCTATCGCCGAATCCAAAGGCTAGAGCTATCGAATCTATACATATTATTTGATTATCTGAAAATCCCAACTCTAGAGTGCTCGTGTGGAAAATTATGGGCATCCAACGTTTAGAAAGGGAACAATAAACTCCAGATCAGTCATGGGAGTGGTCTGGGAAAACAAAAGCAGTTTTAAATAATAAAAAGAAATTTAAGATTGAAATCCGCAATGCTTTTTGGAAAATAAAACTACCATAAGGCCTTCCACTACACACACTATGCAAATGTAGAATTGGAGAAGATTTCTCCTTATGATATTCAAACATGTTTGATACGCAAAAACCTTTCGGAAGTATAACATTAATCTTAGCCAGCATAGACATATCATACTATGCCTTCTATATGTAACGACCCGTTAAATTAGATAATATTGAATAAATTTAATTTATATGTTTTCTAATCTAATCCAGAATAAAATAGAAGCCTTAGGATATTTAAAGAAATGGAATGTGAGGGTTAGATAGTAATTGTAATTAAAGTTAAATAACTTAAATGTTATATGACATAGATTGAAATAACTGGAATTTGTGATTGAGGTTATAAGTCATAATTTGTTGATTTTAAACGGTATTAATGAAACTATAACTGAATTGGATTGCATAGACATAAATATTAGGAAAAAATGTATTAGGTGGACTAAATTTTTTTAAAGTTCATAAGTTGTGTAATCCAATTTAGTAGAAACTCTAAATTATAAACGAAGATGTAAATAGACGCTAAAATTTAACCATGTAAATGGTGACTGAAGACCTAGTTATAAGAAATGGGAATATAACCTAACTTGAGTTAAGTAGAAGAAGGATTTGATTTAATATGAAAATTATTGTTCTAAGTATTGAATAAAATTGGGAATCAAATTTTATTTAATGATAATAACGTTAGTATTGGTTAATAAATAGATTTCAATGCAGTAACCAAATGAATGGAATAAGATGAGTATATATTGCATAGAAATGAAATGTAAATTGTCACATTTGGTTGGAGCTAATTTTTAGAAACATATAAATGTTGAATCAGTAAATATTAAATTCCATTTAATATAAGAATTCAAAGGTGGAAGATTTACATTTGGATTGGAAAATGGATAGTTATAAATTAAAAGTGACCATTGAATAAATTTATGCAAACGTGATATAATGTAAATAGATGGGGATCAACTTTTATTTATGTGGTTAAGGGAATTTAATTTCTATAGTATGATAATCGAAATTAATGGAAGTTGGAATAGCTAATTTATATGTTACTTGAAATTTAGCTAGAATATGTAGATATTGAATGATAGTAAAAATTTAATGGATATAAAAGTTTCAATTATACATTGAAATTCATACTCGCCATAAAAGGTTAATTGAGACCAAAGAAGTAGTATAGGAATCTAACCTTCTTTATTAATTTGGATTTATTGCAATAGTTAATTTCATAAAATAAAGGTAAAGCTAATTCAAATTTAACTGGACCATTGTTGGTATAACTTTAGAAGCAAGATTTATTTATGATTTGAGTATTTAATTCAACAAGTGGTATTTACGACAAATAAAATAGAATTGAACGTAAAATATTACGTTATTAAATTGAAATGGAATTTGTAAACATTGAGTGAAATCTTAAACTAATGTTAGTATTCGTCGTATTTACAACAATAACTTTGAATAATAGAAAGGAAGTGAATATAATAAATTAATCAAATTTATAGTGTTGAATTCAATTGGATTGGAATTAATAAATAGTTAAGAAAAATAAGGGTTATTAATAATTTGGAATTTAATTATGGCAAAAAGGTTAATTGCAATCCAAAGATGAGTTGGAATGGAAATCAAGTATTTATTTAATTTGATTTAAGAGGTGAGTATAAAGGTATAAGATCTAATAATTGGGTTTAGAATAAAATTTATAATCTCTAAATAATAAGGAAGTGCAGATATTTAGCTGCAAATTTATATACTGATAGATTTTAATTCACATCCAAGCTTGGTAAATAATTTAGAATTGATTGAAGTATATAAATAATGAAATGAGGCCTATATTAGAAGTTGAAATATAAAAATTGGATTTTTAATTTATTTGATTTATTTAATAAATATTAAAATGGTAATTTTTGTCACGGACTCGGATTTCGACGAAACCAGTTTCATCGGATCCGTATCGGTGAATTGTTATAGGGTTTCAAGTTTCGTATCGATCGGACTTGTCGTTTGATCGTACGGACGCGAAACGCCTTGAAATCAATTTTATTAAAAATCAATTTGAAATCAATTTGGAAATCTTGTTTTCAGCATAACTTCTTCATACGATCGAATTTGGTCGTGAAACTTTTTCCATCGCATTCAGAATATTTTAAAACACCTATTTGGATATATAGTTTTAACAGATTCGGTTCCGGGGTCAGAACGGGCTTTTTGGGCCAACTACCGTTTAGCACGTTCGTTATCCGTACCCACCTAGCCTTCTTCTATTTGTCTATATATATGCGATCATAAACCCTAGCCTCCTTTCTTCTGTCAATTGAATATAGTATAATTTCTTCATCCCTTTCTCCTCTCCAATGGTTGAAAAACCTAGATCTAACCACAGTTCAAAAATCAAAAGTCAAAACTCAAAAATTTCAGAAAATTCTCAAAAAAATATATGTCGATGTTCTCAACATACGTAATCCAGCAATGCAATTCGTTTTTCAATTGGAGCTGTCGTTTGCTCAGAATAAATTCAAACAGCCCGTGGCCCTCCATCATCATCGTCGCAAACTTCATCGGATCGAGAAACGATTTCTGGGTATTGGAGAGGGAACTGAGGGGATCGCATCTATGTTGTTTGTTTCGAGTTTCAACGGCTGGATGTGGCGTATTATTGGGACTAGGGTTTAGATGGGCGGCGGCGGCTGGAGGTTCTGGGCAACCGGAGTGGTATGGGGGGGGGCGGCTCTTCAAGGCGAGTTGGAGGGTGATGGTCGGCCGAGGGTTGGTGGCTGGTGGCGCGAGCAGTGGGCGGTCATAGGAGTGGTCAACGGTCTTCGTTCGTTCGTGTAAAATCTGTAACGCGTGAGCTCCTCCGATTTCGTGCCTCTGGAGAATGTGTAACAACCCTGGTTGGAGAGTACCGTAAATATTAAATTATAATGAAGATTATAATTTAATAATGGAATTAATTGAATTTATTGGAAGAAAATGATGAATTATATTGTTTATTTGGAATAAACAATATAATATGAATAAATTTTGGGAGAACAATATAAAATAAGGTTTATTTCAAAGTAAATGATTGAAGCAAATTTAAGATGAAGGAAAGATAAAGTAAACAACTTAATTGTGATCTTTGAGTTGGAAATTATCATTGATGGAATTTAGTAGGAGCACTAAAGGAATATTGGCAATTTATTCCAATATTCTCCTTTTATTGTAAAATAAACGGGAAAATAAAAGTAGAAAGATTTCATTGTATTAATAGTAATAAACATATGTGTGAGATAAACTTGTTCCTTTATTTCATGAATTTTGAATATAGAGATGCAACTATATTCAATTAACATGTACGATTTGGCGATAATGTAATTTATTGTCAAATTGCATCTTTTCTTTGTTAAATACAAAGAAAATTGTTAAATAATTGTTTAATCATCATATGCATAATGAATTTGAATTTTTGGGCTAATGAATTGTAACAAAATAAATTAATCACTCCATTTCGATGGTTGGAGTGGTTTGGAATAATTAATGGAATTTGGTTTGGGTTGGGGAAATCATATTGGTAATTTTAAAACCAATAATACATTTTATTGTAAAATAAAATGTGGGGAATAAAAAAAAAAAAAAAAAAAAAAAATCTTCTTTGAGTATAAAAAAATGATGGACATGAGTAAAATAAAGTTTCTACTTTATTTCATGAATTTGAATGTAGTTAATTGACTACATTTGATTAAATTGATAATTTGTACAATATTGTGCTTGTTTGCCAATATTGTCATTTTATTAATTAAATATAAATATAAGAATGAGTTAATAAAATAATTAATCATGATAATTATGATTAAAAATGTGAGAAATAATTTAATAATGTCTAAACCTGTATTTGTTTTGTTTTGGGTAAATAATATCTTTTTATTTAACCAATTGCATTAAATTTGCAATTTATTTTGCAATTATGGGAAAATTGGATAAATTGAGTAATAAATGGAAATTTAATAACAAATTTGTTAAAACTTATGTTTTGATAATTTTATTAAAAACTAGATGACATAACGAATCCAACGCATCCAAAATCATTAAAAACGGATTAAAAATGTAGAAGTTATGAAGATTTAAGCATTGTATAAGTGTAAATAAACTTAAACAAATTTTTGCCTAAGTAAAATTAATATGGGTCATTGGGTTAAGCCCAAACCCAATATCCACTAGAGAAACTTCTAGAGCCAGGAAAGAAGTACATACACTTCTTCCTCCTTCAGCTCATTTGAGAAAAGAAACCCTAGAAGCTCAAAAATTAGAAACAATGGCCGCCATCTCAAACCCTAGCCATAATTAATAAAATTCTTTGCTAAATCAATAGAAATTTGGATCTAATTCAACAAGAAGGTAATCTCCATCCTTCTCTATCTTGAATTTGAGGAGAAATCCATATTTGTTTATTGTAATTCTTGTTTTGTAATTTATCTTCTCTTGCATGCCTATTTTCAACAATCATAGGTCCGGCAAAGGCAAATTCGAGTTGAAAGCTTCCATCTTCAAGCCTAAATCATCATCTTTTTACTGCTAATAGGTAAGCTAAGGCTTATAGCAACTGTAAACAAATAAATTTCAGCAGCAAATAATCTCTTGCTTGAAATATTTGGTTAAATATGTTGAATTTTACCTCTGTTCTATATTGATTGGTGCTGAAAATGCCCTGTCTTGTTTTACTCATATCTGGCTCGTCCGGTATCGGATTGACGCCAATCTTTTTTCAGATTGTAGAGGACTGATTAGGGTTTGTTTATTTTAAATTTCATTGAGTTCTGAGTCCGTTTGGACCTTCTTAGTTGCTGTCAAAAATGAAAATCCGAGAGGGACTAAGCCCAGAATATTCTAGTGGCTGGTTAGTGTTTTCACCGTAACTTTTGTCTTTCTTATCGGAATTTTGATTTCTTGGATGTTCTGAAATCCTTGTGAAATATCCCACAACTTTCATGTTTTCGGTTTTGACTGAGTTTGAAGTCTACATAGTGGAAAATTGGCATTTTCATCGCTGGCCTGTGTTGACAGGCAGCACAAATAATTTCTTTCTTAGTAGTATTTTGATCATAACTTCTTCGTTACTCATCGGAATATCAAAATTTATGAAGTTTTGGAAACCTGAGGCTGTTGGCTACAATTTTTGTATTTTGTGTTTTGTAGAATTTCAAAGTTTGCATGGTGGAAAATTGATGTTTTCAATGTTGGTCTGTTATGAACCGCCCCAACATTGATGTACTTGTTCGACTTTGATGATTTCATTTGCATGCTTTTGCAAGAATTTTACTACGAAATTTGATGCTAACATTTGATTCTTTTTTCCAGCAATGGACTAGTAAATTTAGAATGTGACTTGAATTCAAATTGGTTTTAAATGCGATTTAAATTTTGAATATCGGTTTTTACCGATTAAATTGCAAATTGATGTTTTTCTGAGTTTTAAAAATCCGAATAAATTGCATAAAATCTTCTAAAATCATGGGTTGAGCAATAAATGTTTTTATACATTTTTAAAGGTTTTTAAACAATTATTCTTTATTTTCTAGGCTTTCAAAAATCATTAAAATTCTTTAAATGATGGGTTTTCACTCATAATCCTTTAGATAAATTTCTATAAATTGGTTTAAAATCCCGTTTTCTCTAGTAAAATATATTATAATTAATTTTATTTACTTTAATTACTTTTATGCTTTTTCGGACATATAAGGAAACAAATTAAAAGATTTAGTAAATCCGTGAGGTATGGGACTTGAGTATTTACTTGTTCGGTTAAATTCGGACTTGTACTATCGAAACGACATTGAGAAATCTTTTTGATTTCCTCCTTGGGAATTACCACTTTGTGGTCTGGGATAGAGTGTTATATTAGTCTTTTAGACTAATAACTTTAGTCTAATATTTCGTATTCGGAAGCATATACGACATGGGACTATCTTGGGAAAAACACTATTGCCGATGATATGAGGCAATTGTTTTATATGAGATTTTCTGAGATTTATAATTTTATGGAATTTTCCACTTGTCAATGAGATGAGACAGGTTAGATATTTTATGCCTTACGCCAATGACATGAGGCAATTCTTTGAGATTTTGATGCATTTGTTAGTGTGGCATCGACTAGCGGCTAGAAAACCGCTGAGTGAGGACGTACGGTATGGGACGTACGTAACCACTTTTCGGGTTACTATCCGAGAGTTTCTGACACATTCTGGGAATTACTAGTGCTATGACCTTTGGGTCATCTGAGAATCTGGGAATCTGAGAATCTGGGAAATTAAGAATCTGGGAAAGTGTGACTTCGGTCGCCTTAGAGATTCATGTGGGTACCTAACTATATTACTAGCACTAGTCTGAGAACTTTAGCACGTGCAACATGCTTTAGCATGTAATTATTGGCCAATCTGAGATTTATTTTATGAGTTAAGAAAATTTTGATTTCACCATATTTTGATGTGTTTACTTAGCCTTATAGAGATGAATAAGGCGAAATATGAGTTTTTGAGGATTTTGGTGATTTCAATTTTATGGTTTTATACTTGGGTTTCATTTACTGCTTTGAGAAGTTTATTTATTCATGTATCATATTTGGATGTTTTCTTTATATGCATGAATCCCCTAGTATTAACCCAAGTAAGTGTAGAATTATGCCATCTTTGAGATAGACAATTCTTGATATCAACCTTAGTCATTCTTATCAACTATTGGTCCCTTGATGTATGTTTCCCCTTATACCTTATCGTATTTCCTTTCTAACGATAAGATTCAGTTGCCTGACCCTTGTGTTTATCACTCGGGTCAGACCGAGTTGTTTCAGGTATCATTTATTGGACTTAGCTTGAAGTTGATGTTGGATATCAGCTCTTCTTTCTCTTGAGTAGTTTATTTCTTCTGCATACTCTGATGTTTTTACATTTGATTCGATGTATATGGTGTGGTCGTATACCACCTTTATTGTATTCATATTGTATTGTACTGAACGTGTATCAGTGTATATGTGTATATATATATGATGTTGGTTACTGTTCTGTGATGTGATTTACATTCAGTTATTGTATTTTGTTCTGATAGATCCGTTTGCCACCTATAGTTTTGGATTAAGCATTTACTGGGTATGTCGATCCACTTGAGTTGAAAAATTATAATGCATTTATCGACGTATTCAATGGATGTTTAAGACAAAATTATAGATGGTCGCCCTTAACCAGCCCTATTCTCCGCTTTAGTAGATAGAATTACTCATTAATTCTCTTTACTAAGGTGGGTCTCGGGGTGGGGCGTTACAGCTTGGTATCAGAGCTATGTTCAGAACAAAGTAAAATAAACACATAACAGTACGTATATCACAATACGTCAAAGTACAATACGAGTGAATCATTGTCCTTCATTTGAGCTTGTTTTCGAATAGTGCTTTGATTCTTTTTCGAGTTTTGGGATATGTTGAGATGGAATATGTCTAGGAATATAAATTGTATTCCGTAGTATTTCATAACTGAGTTTGATGTTATCTTATCTTATGAATAATCTTATTTGGGATTATTCTATTCTTTTCTTTTTTTGTCGATACGAGTGAGTTCGTATCGATGGAGTTGATCGATTTCTTTGAGCATTCTTGTTGCATTCATTTGTGAGTTGTGAATCCTATTGAAGGGATCCACAATGATTGGCTCATTGTGGGCATTCTGAGATTTTTATTTGATGTTGCTTTTGCGAGTATTTGTTTGTTACTCACAATCTTGAGATGTATCTGATTTGAGATGGACTAACTTATTTGATGTTAAGCTCAATCCTTTTGTTGTTATAGGATCCTGTATTTATTTAGGCATCCTAATTTTATTGGGTTATTATTTCTATCACTTTGAAATGTTAATGATGATTTCGAAGTTTCTGTATTCGCTCTTGAATATCGAGATGTTGATGATATATCTCGAATTCCAATCAAGGTGACTTTGTTGAGTTTTGTAAGTCAATTTGGATTTGACATCCAATCGAAAAATCGAGTGTTGAGGTAACCTTATTCCTAGCTCTTAGCTCTTCGGTTATCCTTCCACGGGGATATCCACTAAGGAATGAGGAGAGTTTCTAGATTATTCGAGTTAGATTGAGTTTATCATTCTACTTTGTTTGAGTGTTCTTTTCAGACAGTCAATCATTGTTATCCTTTAGCATTACTCCGTTTGAAGTAGCGATTCGTGGATTGTGTGCTTCTTCTCCTTCGAGAAGAATATCTTGCTTATCTTATATCTTGCTGTTTTTTTCTTGGAGCGGCTTGTGATATTGTAAGATTGACGAACACTCTGTCTTCTTTTGATGATTTTGAGAATCAAGTATTCTGGAAAAATCTCGATGCATTCTCTTAATGTTCTTTGGTTTGATTTTTTTAAAGCTATATATATATGAGTTTTAAAAAGAGAAATTGGAGTTTTGAGATATTTTAAAAATCAAAGAATGTTTTGAGAATATATTTATATAAGTAGTATTCTTTCATAGAAATGATTTTAGAGTGTTGGGTTATCCATCGAGTAGTTAAGAGTTCTGGTCGATACGCTTGATCAACGTTATCGATAGGAATCTCCTAAATGCTATGATGAGGCAATCAGACACAATGGTTTGTGTTTTAAAAATTGAGATTTTGAAAATAATATTTTGAGATTATATATTAAATTTATTAGAGATTCAATGGAGAGGCAATGCCATTTATTTATTTATATATTTATTTTGAAATTATAAAGATGAGAATATATGAGAATATTCTTAAGTTATACTTTATTGGAAGTATATTTTGAGATTTTTAAATCTATATTAGATACATTGGATATTTTAAGAGAAGAGTTACAAGAATATTTGAAGATTGTTTTTAAAATATTTAAGTGTTTTAATAAAAAGAGTAAAGAGAATTTAAACCCTTAATTTATTTTGAGGGATATTATTATGGGTTTACAAATCTCTTTGGAAATTAATTTTGAAGTAAGAGAAGAAATTTGGACTTTTAATTTGAGTTTAAATTACTTACAAAGTAGTATAGTAAAGAGTTTGAAAATTTTCAAATGTTAAAAATCTAGATTTAAAATTTAAAAGATGTTGGGATTTAAAAATTCTAAATATCTTGGATTGAAAAGTAATTTGAGCCTATATCCTTATTTCTTGAGTATATTCTATCCTTGAGTTAATATCAACGACATGCCTTATCGCGGTCGTTCGACTTTGGTGGCCTTGCAAGAAGTCATTCCGTGATTTATTCATCTTGTCTATCGTGTTTATCTTGTTGTGAGGATGTTCTTTCCGCATTATTATGCAGAAAATCTTATTGATGATATTCTTTATTGCTTAGAGTTTGGGTTTAAGTGAGTTTGGTCCCGACTCTATTCGTAGAGTTTTGTGAAATCAATCAATTTCGATTGATTAATTGTTGAACATCTTATTGATTTTTTTTTCGAAGATGGGATATCTTCGAAATTCTTTCAAGTTACTTGGAAAATTCGATGGTTTGCTAATCTCTATATAAGCATTTGATGGGCCATTGGATTAACCAAGGAAGTTTTTCCTTATTTCTCTCTACCACTCTATGTTGAGAATATGAATAGTTTGAGTTTCGAGCTTCTCTTTTATCCTTTGTCGATTGAATAAATTGTGTTGAATACAGATTTCCTCTATGAATTGCGAGGACGCAATTTTTATAAGAGGGGGAGTCTGTAACAATCCTGGTTGGAGAGTACCGTAAATATTAAATTATAATGAAGATTATAATTTAATAATGGAATTAATTGAATTTATTGGAAGAAAATGATGAATTATATTGTTTATTTGGAATAAACAATATAATATGAATAAATTTTGGGAGAACAATATAAAATAAGGTTTATTTCAAAGTAAATGATTGAAGCAAATTTAAGATGAAGGAAAGATAAAGTAAACAACTTAATTGTGATCTTTGAGTTGGAAATTATCATTGATGGAATTTAGTAGGAGCACTAAAGGAATATTGGCAATTTATTCCAATATTCTCCTTTTATTGTAAAATAAAAGGGAAAATAAAAGTAGAAAGATTTCATTGTATTAATAGTAATAAACATATGTGTGAGATAAACTTGTTCCTTTATTTCATGAATTTTGAATATAGAGATGCAACTATATTCAATTAACATGTACGATTTGGCGATAATGTAATTTATTGTCAAATTGCATCTTTTCTTTGTTAAATACAAAGAAAATTGTTAAATAATTGTTTAATCATCATATGCATAATGAATTTGAATTTTTGGGCTAATGAATTGTAACAAAATAAATTAATCACTCCATTTCGATGGTTGGAGTGGTTTGGAATAATTAATGGAATTTGGTTTGGGTTGGGGAAATCATATTGGTAATTTTAAAACCAATAATACATTTTATTGTAAAATAAAATGTGGGGAATAAAAAAAAAAAAAAAAAATCTTCTTTGAGTATAAAAAAATGATGGACATGAGTAAAATAAAGTTTCTACTTTATTTCATGAATTTGAATGTAGTTAATTGACTACATTTGATTAAATTGATAATTTGTACAATATTGTGCTTGTTTGCCAATATTGTCATTTTATTAATTAAATATAAATATAAGAATGAGTTAATAAAATAATTAATCATGATAACTATGATTAAAAATGTGAGAAATAATTTAATAATGTCTAAACCTATATTTGTTTTGTTTTGGGTAAATAATATCTTTTTATTTAACCAATTGCATTAAATTTGCAATTTATTTTGCAATTATGGGAAAATTGGATAAATTGAGTAATAAATGGAAATTTAATAACAAATTTGTTAAAACTTATGTTTTGATAATTTTATTAAAAACTAGATGACATAACGAATCCAACGCATCCAAAATCATTAAAAACGGATTAAAAATGTAGAAGTTATGAAGATTTAAGCATTGTATAAGTGTAAATAAACTTAAACAAATTTTTGCCTAAGTAAAATTAATATGGGTCATTGGGTTAAGCCCAAACCCAATATCCACTAGAGAAACTTCTAGAGCCAGGAAAGAAGTACATACACTTCTTCCTCCTTCAGCTCATTTGAGAACAGAAACCCTAGAAGCTCAAAAATTAGAAACAATGGCCGCCATCTCAAACCCTAGCCATAATTAATAAAATTCTTTGCTAAATCAATAGAAATTTGGATCTAATTCAACAAGAAGGTAATCTCCATCCTTCTCTATCTTGAATTTGAGGAGAAATCCATATTTGTTTATTGTAATTCTTGTTTTGTAATTTATCTTCTCTTGCATGCCTATTTTCAACAATCATAGGTCCGGCAAAGGCAAATTCGAGTTGAAAGCTTCCATCTTCAAGCCTAAATCATCATCTTTTTACTGCTAATAGGTAAGCTAAGGCTTATAGCAACTGTAAACAAATAAATTTCAGCAGCAAATAATCTCTTGCTTGAAATATTTGGTTAAATATGTTGAATTTTACCTCTGTTCTATATTGATTGGTGCTGAAAATGCCCTGTCTTGTTTTACTCATATCTGGCTCGTCCGGTATCGGATTGATGCCAATCTTTTTTCAGATTGTAGAGGACTGATTAGGGTTTGTTTATTTTAAATTTCATTGAGTTCTGAGTCCGTTTGAACCTTCTTAGTTGCTGTCAAAAATGAAAATCCGAGAGGGACTAAGCCCAGAATATTCTAGTGGCTGGTTAGTGTTTTCACCGTAACTTTTGTGTTTCTTATCGGAATTTTGATTTCTTGGATGTTCTGAAATCCTTGTGAAATATCCCACAACTTTCATGTTTTCGGTTTTGACTTAGTTTGAAGTCTACATAGTGGAAAATTGGCATTTTCATCGCTGGCCTGTGTTGACAGGCAGCGCAAATAATTTCTTTCTTAGTAGTATTTTGATCATAACTTCTTCGTTACTCATCGGAATATCAAAATTTATGATGTTTTGGAAACCTGAGGCTGTTGGCTACAATTTTTGTATTTTGTGTTTTGTAGAATTTCAAAGTTTGCATGGTGGAAAATTGATGTTTTCAATGTTGGTCTGTTATGAACCGCCCCAACATTGATGTACTTGTTCGACTTTGATGATTTCATTTGCATGCTTTTGCAAGAATTTTACTACGAAATTTGATGCTAACATTTGATTCTTTTTTCCAGCAATGGACTAGTAAATTTAGAATGTGACTTGAATTCAAATTGGTTTTAAATGCGATTTAAATTTTGAATATCGGTTTTTACCGATTAAATTGCAAATTGATGTTTTTCTGAGTTTTAAAAATCCGAATAAATTGCATAAAATCTTCTAAAATCATGGGTTGAGCAATAAATGTTTTTATACATTTTTAAAGGTTTTTAAACAATTATTCTTTATTTTCTAGGCTTTCAAAAATCATTAAAATTCTTTAAATGATGGGTTTTCACTCATAATCCTTTAGATAAATTTCTATAAATTGGTTTAAAATCCCGTTTTCTCTAGTAAAATATATTATAATTAATTTTATTTACTTTAATTACTTTTATACTTTTTCGGACATATAAGGAAACAAATTAAAAGATTTAGTAAATCCGTGAGGTATGGGACTTGAGTATTTACTTGTTCGGTTAAATTCGGACTTGTACTATCGAAACGACATTGAGAAATCTTTTTGATTTCCTCCTTGGGATTTACCACTTTGTGGTCTGGGATAGAGTGTTATATTAGTCTTTTAGACTAATAACTTTAGTCTAATATTTCGTATTCGGAAGCATATACGACATGGGACTATCTTGGGAAAAACACTATTGCCGATGATATGAGGCAATTGTTTTATATGAGATTTTCTGAGATTTATAATTTTATGGAATTTTCCACTTGTCAATGAGATGAGACAGGTTAGATATTTTATGCCTTACGCCAATGACATGAGGCAATTCTTTGAGATTTTGATGCATTTGTTAGTGTGGCATCGACTAGCGGCTAGAAAACCGCTGAGTGAGGACGTACGGTATGGGACGTACGTAACCACTTTTCGGGTTACTATCCGAGAGTTTCTGACACATTCTGGGAATTACTAGTGCTATGACCTTTGGGTCATCTGAGAATCTGGGAATCTGAGAATCTGGGAAATTAAGAATCTGGGAAAGTGTGACTTCGGTCGCCTTAGAGATTCATGTGGGTACCTAACTATATTACTAGCACTAGTCTGAGAACTTTAGCACGTGCAACATGCTTTAGCATGTAATTATTGGCCAATCTGAGATTTATTTTATGAGTTAAGAAAATTTTGATTTCACCATATTTTGATGTGTTTACTTAGCCTTATAGAGATGAATAAGGCGAAATATGAGTTTTTGAGGATTTTGGTGATTTCAATTTTATGGTTTTATACTTGGGTTTCATTTACTACTTTGAGAAGTTTATTTATTCATGTATCATATTTGGATGTTTTCTTTATATGCATGAATCCCCTAGTATTAACCCAAGTAAGTGTAGAATTATGCCATCTTTGAGATAGACAATTCTTGATATCAACCTTAGTCATTCTTATCAACTATTGGTCCCTTGATGTATGTTTCCCCTTATACCTTATCGTATTTCCTTTCTAACGATAAGATTCAGTTGCCTGACCCTTGTGTTTATCACTCGGGTCAGACCGAGTTGTTTTAGGTATCATTTATTGGACTTAGCTTGAAGTTGATGTTGGATATCAGCTCTTCTTTCTCTTGAGTAGTTTATTTCTTCTGCATACTCTGATGTTTTTACATTTGATTCGATGTATATGGTGTGGTCGTATACCACCTTTATTGTATTCATATTGTATTGTACTGAACGTGTATCAGTGTATATGTATATATATATATGATGTTGGTTACTGTTCTGTGATGTGATTTACATTCAGTTATTGTATTTTGTTCTGATAGATCCGTTTGCCACCTATAGTTTTGGATTAAGCATTTACTGGGTATGTCGATCCACTTGAGTTGAAAAATTATAATGCATTTATCGACGTATTCAATGGATGTTTAAGACAAAATTATAGATGGTCGCCCTTAACCAGCCCTATTCTCCGCTTTAGTAGACAGAATTACTCATTAATTCTCTTTACTAAGGTGGGTCTCGGGGTGGGGCGTTACAGAATGCGTGAGAAAGGTGCAGCTGACGTGGATGATTGGTATATGTGAGTTGTTTTGGTTAATTTAAATTTAATTTCCGAATCGATTTACGATGATAATTTTTGCATACGACCTCGTTTTCACGCGAGATTTCTTTTGTTAGGATCGTAATTAAATTTCGGACTTGATGACGCTGGTTTGGACGAATTCCGAGACGGGCGAATTTTTGGGTTTAAATCGAATTTAAATTCGATTTAAATTCAAAAGGTGAGTGTTTTAACTCACTCACAATTACTAGAAGCTTTTATGTTTGTTAAATAAATTTTAGAAATGAATAGAAATTTATTTATGAGCTTTTGGCATGTTATTTCACCCATATCTGTTGAATTGCATTTTTTGAATTTAGCTGTTAATTAAATTGATTGATTGCGTATTAATTGGCTGTTAGAAATTATTGTTTGCATAAGAACTGCTAGTTAACAGTTATGTCAATTATCACTGAAAATAAACTGTTAGATTTATAGTTGATAAATATAATTTGAATTAAACTGCCAATTATTACCTGTTGTATGTTCCCAAACATATTTTGTTATTGGTTGATATTGCTTGATGTTTGTGACTGGATGATGGATGTGTTGTTGAATGGATGTTTTATTTGATATCATTAAACTGCAAGTTAGCATACATTTTACATTTCATTTGGGATTGTGGTTTGAAATGATAAAACCGCAAAGTTTTATTTTTAAAATTGCGGATTGAAATGATAAATATCCGTATCACTTGACCATAGGATAGAAAATTATATACAGGCACCGCGGTCTATATATACCTATTTTAATGTGATTTCTATGGTTTGGATTGAATACGGTTTATAAATCTTAAATTTATATTGTATAAATATTTTATTCCATATTTATATACCTATGAAGTTGAAATTTTGAAATTAAAAGGAATATAAATTTCTTTATTGAAAATGGAAGAAATTTAGAAAATGGAGTTTGGTAAATTTATATCCTATGTTTAAATGTAAAGTTGGAAATTTTAAGATATGATATTTGTAATTGGATTTTCCCAAAATAAATAGAAATGGATATTCTAGTATAATTTGAAGTGGAAAAATTCTATATATACATATATATATTTTACTAGAAATTGAAGTCTTATTAATTATGGATTTTATGTGAATGGTCAAGATTAATTAATAGAATATTGATTTTGAAAGGATAAAAATCCAACTTTAGTTGAAATATTAATGATTTTGAAAGGATAAAAATCCAACTTTAGTTGAAATATTAATGCTCAAAAATGGATATAAATATATATAAAATTGAAATGGTTTTGGGACTTGAAGTAATATTTTGGATTTTGGTTTAACTTTAAAAGAAGAAATATTTGGAAAGCCATGTAATTTATTTCTTTATAAAGCAACAGTAAAGTTAAACCTTTTTAATTCGCATACCGTTGAATATCCAAACCATTTAGTTTTGAAAATAATGGTTTTAAAATACTATGGATTTTCGAAGAATTATGTTGAAAGTTACAAACAAAATATTGGTTACGTGGGATATTAAATAATAAAAAGTGACATAATTTTTGGAAAGGAAAATTTTATTTGGGAAACGATATCATTGATTTGGGCTTTTATAAAATAATATGAAAATAAATTGTTTGTGTTTTTAAAGAAGAAATGATATCGTAATATTATGGTTTTGAAAGGGATTATATTCTGGTTTTAAAGTATAAACTGTTTTTAAATAACCGCGGTGTTATAATAACGATTGGTTGGCAAAGAGACCGGGATCGGATATGGACATACTCTCTGTCGATACCGAAAACCACTTTGACTAACCGTGTACGCAGTGGAGATTCCAGAATGAAGTAGGTGGTGGCGACGTTTCCTGTAAGGTAAATACGTGGACCCAACTCCCGTGAGTTGGCATAAGGTGGCTAAAACAGGAGCGATTCTCAGGCCAATGAGGTCATTCCTCTGATCGGACGCTCCTCTTCGATATTATACTTTGACTTGGATTTGATTCAGTAGCCACTTCTATATTTTGATTTTGGGGAGTTAGTCCGAGGTGGGCGGTAACTGCGGCTACGCGTTTCCACCAGCCTGGATAGCAATTGGTATATCTACCCTGGCATTGCCTAGTTGTGCCGTGTCACCTACCATATCGAGCCTTTACTACGAGTTTCTATTTGTGTCGTACCTATGGAGTATCCTCTGGTAGCTTCCCGATCAGGAGGTATTACGGTACTGTATATAGACTATTGGCATTTTACGTGTTAAGGTGGAAAATGTAAAGCCTTAACGCTATTTAAAAGTAAGTTTATTTTACAAATAGACAGTATTATAATAGCGCAATATACTACATAGTAAATAGTTTAACGGATCCTTAGGAGATGTAAATCCCAAGCATCTCTTGAGTTACTGTACTCATATTTATTTCTGTTTATTTAACTCACATAAGATATTCTAGTCTGACTCGAGTGTTTTTGTCTTTTCAAATTCGCTCGGGTCAGTCCGAGCGTTTCAGGATAGCAGGTTTTAGCTTTGGAGGACGAAGACGAAGATTCAGTATTATTTTATATATATAGTATTGTACTACACACTCTTTCTATTCCGCTGCCTTGTTGTATTTGGTATGTGTAACTCTGATATTCATTTTATAAGTAAAATCAAGCTTTTGTAAACTGTTTATGAACTGTATATTTGTTATGATATTTTATCCTTCCGCTGTGAGATTCTGTTTTGTTTTATTTCTTCTCTGTTTTTCTTATTTACCCCATAACTATCCGCCTTTGAATTGGCACGTGTGTCGGTTTAAAGTGTGCGAAAAGGCGGGACGTTACAGTTGGTATCAGAGCTTTGGTTTAGCGATAAACCTTGGCTTTGTGGGGTTTGACTCTTTGTTAATAGGGTAGAAATATCCTATGGGAGTCGCTGAGTGTATATATACGAGAGAGCGTATTTGTTAGTATTAATAAAAGATTTGGATATTGTGTTATTCTGTTCCGCTTTGTATTTATGAATTCTGGTTGATGCATGGGACGCTATGTCATCAATAGGGATTTCTAAACACTTAATAGGACAGACGGACATAATATTGTTTTTAATATAGGTGAATGAAATAATTTTTCCTATTATATTTTCTATATATAAAAATGTTTTATAAAGATATATATATATATATATATATATTTTTGGTTGCTATGGATTGGGTGTTAGGAAATAAAATATTTATAATAACTGAAGCTAAGTGAAATTATAATGAACCAAATTTGGGGATTTTAGAACTGAAGCTAAGTGAAAATTTCCTTTCAAAAAATTTGTGAAAGATAATGATTTGGGTATAAGTAATTTCTTATGTAAATATTTAGTATAATTTGGGAAAAATTTGTTTTAAAAGAAGATTTTGGAGAAAATAAATTCTGTACTTTCCTCTCTGTCGCTGGAAAATAAATTCGGTGATGACGGCCGCATCATCGACTTTCATTTTCGAGTTTCGAAGGGGAAAGGCCATTGTAGGAAATTCCACTGCAGATTTATTTTGAAATTTCTAAAATTTTCTTTTATTGTTCTAACTATAATTAGAGATATTGAGTTGTAAGAACTTATTTATCTATTATTTGAAAATAAATTGAAATTTAACCCGGTACTTAATTCTAAATTTTTCCGTTAATTAATTGTTTAAAATTTGTTAGTGAAATAAAAGTTAAGTAATAAATGAATTGAAACCTCTAATTGAAATAAGAGAATAATTGCAAAGCTATAAAGATGAATTTGCATACATATGAGACAAAGAGTAATATGGATAAACATTAAATTTAATTAAAAGAATGGAGATTAAACTTGTATAAGTTTAATTGCAATTTCCTTAACATAAATAACTTACCCAAATATAAAAGTTGAAGTGTTAAATGAGAAACTGGAATTGAATATTTTACAAGTAGGAATTTAGGAAAAATGAAGTATTCAATAAATTACTGTTATAATAAGAATTTAATGGTATAAACTTAGGTTGTAATTGAAATTTTACTACAAATAAAGTTAAGAATTATTAATATATGATATGAACCTGAGTATATAACATGAAATTGAAAATAAGAATATATTATATGATTATTCACTTAAGTATGTTTAATCTCCCCTATTTTAATATAATGAAAAGTAGGAAAATTTGAAATGACGGCAATTCATAGTTAATGGATAAATTAAAACTTCCACTTATAAGAATGAATGTTAGCAGATTTAGAATTTAAGGGAAATCTTACAAGTGAAGAGTAAGGAAATGAAGATATTCAAATAATTGTTGTTATTAATGAGAATTTATTTTATAAACTTAAGTAATAAAAAGGAAATACAAATATAATGAATTTTGTGATAGTTGGAAAATAAAACTTGTAAGAAACAAAGAAATTCCTCCATAAATGAAGGAAAGAAAATTTAACCACTGAATTATGAAATAAATGTATAATAAGCTATCTTGATGTTGGTTTGAATTGTTTGGTTGATGTATGATTTCAAAATTTTGAACCCGAACAACTGATTGTTTGATTGGATTGAACGACTGTTTGTTGTGGTATGTGCTGTTTGTTAAAATGTATGGTTGTTGCAATTGATTGGATATGAAGGATTGAATCTACCCAAACATTGCACTGTAAAATAAATATTTAACTTTTAGATTATATAAGTGAATACAGGTGATGGAAGCCACTGCTATTGCTTTGGTTCCATAAAAATATAAGCGTATTGCCCGACAAATAGGTACGTTTTCGGATTTCGTTTAAAGCGCTGTTTTATATATTTTCCCATGTGGGATATTTTATTTGGATAATATGTGTAATATATTTGTATACTTGGATATTATATTTTCTCCAGAGTCCCTCCGTACAAAGGAGACTCTGCCAAAATTTTCAGAAAATTTTGGGACTTAGAATTTTGTGAGATTATTTTTCCAACTTTAATAATTCAAGCATTAAAGGAAATTAATCCAGTAAAATATTGTTTATGAGTAATATCTGAAATAAGTATACTGTTTTATTCTTCCTCCTCCCTTCTTTTCCTTTTCGGGGACGAAAAGTTTTGAGTGGGGGAGATTGTAACGACCCGTTAAATTAGATAATATTGAATAAATTTAATTTATATGTTTTCTAATCTAATCCAGAATAAAATAGAAGCCTTAGGATTTTTAAAGAAATGGAATGTGAGGGTTAGATAGTAATTGTAATTAAAGTTAAATAAGTTAAATGTTATATGACATAGATTGAAATAACTGGAATTTGTGATTGAGGTTATAAGTCATAATTTGTTGATTTTAAACGGTATTAATGAAACTATAACTGAATTGGATTGCATAGACATAAATATTAGGAAAAAATGTATTAGGTGGACTAAATTTTTTTAAAGTTCATAAGTTGTGTAATCCAATTTAGTAGAAACTCTAAATTATAAACGAAGATGTAAATAGACGCTAAAATTTAACTATGTAAATGGTGACTGAAGACCTAGTTATAAGAAATGGGAATATAACCTAACTTGAGTTAAGTAGAAGAAGGATTTGATTTAATATGAAAATTATTGTTCTAAGTATTGAATAAAATTGGGAATCAAATTTTATTTAATGATAATAACATTAGTATTGGTTAATAAATAGATTTCAATGCAGTAACCAAATGAATGGAATAAGATGAGTATATATTGCATAGAAATGAAATGTAAATTGTCACATTTGGTTGGAGCTAATTTTTAGAAACATATAAATGTTGAATCAGTAAATATTAAATTCCATTTAATATAAGAATTCAAAGGTGGAAGATTTACATTTGGATTGGAAAATGGATAGTTATAAATTAAAAGTGACCATTGAATAAATTGATGCAAACGTGATATAATGTAAATAGATGGGGATCAACTTTTATTTATGTGGTTAAGGGAATTTAATTTCTATAGTATGATAATCGAAATTAATGGAAGTTGGAATAGCTAATTTATATGTTACTTGAAATTTAGCTAGAATATGTAGATATTGAATGATAGTAAAAATTTAATGGATATAAAAGTTTCAATTATACATTGAAATTCATACTCGCCATAAAAGGTTAATTGAGACCAAAGAAGTAGTATAGGAATCTAACCTTCTTTATTAATTTGGATTTATTGCAATAGTTAATTTCATAAAATAAAGGTAAAGCTAATTCAAATTTAACTGGACCATTGTTGGTATAACTTTAGAAGCAAGATTTATTTATGATTTGAGTATTTAATTCAACAAGTGGTATTTACGACAAATAAAATAGAATTGAACGTAAAATATTACGTTATTAAATTGAAATGGAATTTGTAAACATTGAGTGAAATCTTAAACTAATGTTAGTATTCGTCGTATTTACAACAATAACTTTGAATAATAGAAAGGAAGTGAATATAATAAATTAATCAAATTTATAGTGTTGAATTCAATTGGATTGGAATTAATAAATAGTTAAGAAAAATAAGGGTTATTAATAATTTGGAATTTAATTATGGTAAAAAGGTTAATTGCAATCCAAAGATGAGTTGGAATGGAAATCAAGTATTTATTTAATTTGATTTAAGAGGTGAGTATAAAGGTATAAGATCTAATAATTGGGTTTAGAATAAAATTTATAATCTCTAAATAATAAGGAAGTGCAGATATTTAGCTGCAAATTTATATACCGATAGATTTTAATTCACATCCAAGCTTGGTAAATAATTTAGAATTGATTGAAGTATATAAATAATGAAATGGGGCCTATATTAGAAGTTGAAATATAAAAATTGGATTTTTAATTTATTTGATTTATTTAATAAATATTAAAATGGTCATTTTTGTCACGGACTCGGATTTCGATGAAACCAGTTTCATCGGATCCGTATCGGTGAATTGTTATAGGGTTTCAAGTTTCGTATCGATCGGACTTGTCGTTTGATCGTACGGACGCGAAACGCCTTGAAATCAATTTTATTAAAAATCAATTTGAAATCAATTTGGAAATCTTGTTTTCAGCATAACTTCTTCATACGATCGAATTTGGTCGTGAAACTTTTTCCATCGCATTCAGAATATTTTAAAACACCTATTTGGATATATAGTTTTAACAGATTCGGTTCCGGGGTCAGAACGGGCTTTTTGGGCCAACTACCGTTTAGCACGTTCGTTATCCGTACCCACCTAGCCTTCTTCTATTTGTCTATATATATGCGATCATAAACCCTAGCCTCCTTTCTTCTGTCAATTGAATATACGTATAATTTCTTCATCCCTTTCTCCTCTCCAATGGTTGAAAAACCTAGATCTAACCACAGTTCAAAAATCAAAAGTCAAAACTCAAAAATTTCAGAAAATTCTCAAAAAAATATATGTCGATGTTCTCAACATACGTAATCCAGCAATGCAATTCGTTTTTCAATTGGAGCTGTCGTTTGCTCAGAATAAATTCAAACAGCCCGTGGCCCTCCATCATCATCGTCGCAAACTTCATCGGATCGAGAAACGATTTCTGGGTATTGGAGAGGGAACTGAGGGGATCGCATCTATGTTGTTTGTTTCGAGTTTCAACGGCTGGATGTGGCGTATTATTGGGACTAGGGTTTAGATGGGCGGCGGCGGCTGGAGGTTCTGGGCAACCGGAGTGGTATGGGGGGGGGCTCTTCAAAGCGAGTTGGAGGGTGATGGTCGGCCGAGGGTTGGTGGCTGGTGGCGCGAGCAGTGGGCGGTCATAGGAGTGGTCAACGGTCTTCGTTTGTTCGTGTAAAATCTGTAGCGCGTGAGCTCCTCTGATTTCGTGCCTCTGGAGAATGCGTGAGAAAGGTGCAGCTGACGTGGATGATTGGTATATGTGAGTTGTTTTGGTTAATTTAAATTTAATTTCCGAATCGATTTACGATGATAATTTTTGCATACGACCTCGTTTTCACGCGAGATTTTTTTTGTTAGGATCGTAATTAAATTTCGGACTTGATGACGCTGGTTTGGGCGAATTCCGAGACGGGCGAATTTTTGGGTTTAAATCGAATTTAAATTCGATTTAAATTCAAAAGGTGAGTGTTTTAACTCACTCACAATTACTAGAAGCTTTTATGTTTGTTAAATAAATTTTAGAAATGAATAGAAATTTATTTATGAGCTTTTGGCATGTTATTTCACCCATATCTGTTGAATTGCATTTTTTGAATTTAGCTGTTAATTAAATTGATTGATTGCGTATTAATTGGCTGTTAGAAATTATTGTTTGCATAAGAACTGCTAGTTAACAGTTATGTCAATTATCACTGAAAATAAACTGTTAGATTTATAGTTGATAAATATAATTTGAATTAAACTGCCAATTATTACCTGTTGTATATTCCCAAACATATTTTGTTATTGGTTGATATTGCTTGATGTTTGTGACTGGATGATGGATGTGTTGTTGAATGGATGTTTTATTTGATATCATTAAACTGCAAGTTAGCATACATTTTACATTTCATTTGGGATTGTGGTTTGAAATGATAAAACCGCAAAGTTTTATTTTTAAAATTGCGGATTGAAATGATAAATATCCGTATCACTTGACCATAGGATAGAAAATTATATACAGGCACCGCAGTCTATATATAACTATTTTAATGTGATTTCTATGGTTTGGATTGAATACGGTTTATAAATCTTAAATTTATATTGTATAAATATTTTATTCCATATTTATATACCTATGAAGTTGAAATTTTGAAATTAAAAGGAATATAAATTTCTTTATTGAAAATGGAAGAAATTTAGAAAATGGAGTTTGGTAAATTTATATCCTATGTTTAAATGTAAAGTTGGAAATTTTAAGATATGATATTTGTAATTGGATTTTCCCAAAATAAATAGAAATGGATATTCTAGTATAATTTGAAGTGGAAAAATTCTATATATACATATATATATTTTACTAGAAATTGAAGTCTTATTAATTATGGATTTTATGTGAATGGTCAAGATTAATTAATAGAATATTGATTTTGAAAGGATAAAAATCCAACTTTAGTTGAAATATTAATGCTCAAAAATGGATATAAATATATATAAAATTGAAATGGTTTTGGGACTTGAAGTAATATTTTGGATTTTGGTTTAACTTTAAAAGAAGAAATATTTGGAAAGCCATGTAATTTATTTCTTTATAAAGCAACAGTAAAGTTAAACCTTTTTAATTCGCATACCGTTGAATATCCAAACCATTTAGTTTTGAAAATAATGGTTTTAAAATACTATGGATTTTCGAAGAATTATGTTGAAAGTTACAAACAAAATATTGGTTACATGGGATATTAAATAATAAAAAGTGACATAATTTTTGGAAAGGAAAATTTTATTTGGGAAACGATATCATTGATTTGGGCTTTTATAAAATAATATGAAAATAAATTGTTTGTGTTTTTAAAGAAGAAATGATATCGTAATATTATGGTTTTGAAAGGGATTATATTCTGGTTTTAAAGTATAAACTGTTTTTAAATAACCGCGGTGTTATAATAACGATTGGTTGGCAAAGAGACCGGGATCGGATATGGACATACTCTCTATCGATACCGAAAACCACTTTGACTAACCGTGTACGCGGTGGAGATTCCAGAATGAAGTAGGTGGTGGCGACGTTTCCTGTAAGGTAAATACGTGGACCCAACTCCCGTGAGTTGGCATAAGGTGGCTAAAACAGGAGCGATTCTCAGGCCAATGAGGTCATTCCTCTGATCGGACGCTCCTCTTCGATATTATACTTTGACTTGGATTTGATTCAGTAGCCACTTCTATATTTTGATTTTGGGGAGTTAGTCCGAGGTGGGCGGTAACTGCGGTTACGCGTTTCCACCAGCCTGGATAGTAATTGGTATATCTACCCTGGCATTGCCTAGTTGTGCCGTGTCACCTACCATATCGAGCCTTTACTACGAGTTTCTATTTGTGTCGTACCTATGGAGTATCCTCTGGTAGCTTCCCGATCAGGAGGTATTACGGTACTGTATAGACTATTGGCATTTTACGTGTTAAGGTGGAAAATGTAAAGCCTTAACGCTATTTAAAAGTAAGTTTATTTTACAAATAGACACTATTATAATAGCGCAATATACTACATAGTAAATAGTTTAACGGATCCTTAGGAGATGTAAATCCCGAGCATCTCTTGAGTTACTGTACTCATATTTATTTCTGTTTATTTAACTCACATAAGATATTCTAGTCTGACTCGAGTGTTTTTGTCTTTTCAAATTCGCTCGGGTCAGTCCGAGCGTTTCAGGATAGCAGGTTTTAGCTTTGGAGGACGAAGACGAAGATTCAGTATTATTTTATATATATAGTATTGTACTACACACTCTTTCTATTCCGCTGCCTTGTTGTATTTGGTATGTGTAACTCTGATATTCATTTTATAAGTAAAATCAAGCTTTTGTAAACTGTTTATGAACTGTATATTTGTTATTATATTTTATCCTTCCGCTGTAAGATTCTGTTTTGTTTTATTTCTTCTCTGTTTTTCTTATTTACCCCATAACTATCCACCCTTGCGTATGCTTTGAATTGGCATGTGTGTCGGTTTAAAGTGTGCGAAAAGGCGGGACGTTACACTATAGCTACCATGTTCAATAGCAGGTTACCATCACATTCCATGTCAGCTTATACAACTAACGCCGTACAGGGCGTGTAACAACCTTAGATTTTTATGTATATTATAATTTCGAATTTATTTCATTTTGAAATTATTTTAAACTTGTTTTATTTCAAACATTTCATTTGTAAAAATAAATTTTGATTATTATATGAATTATAATTTCAAACAGGTATAAATTGAATATTTTCGTGTAAAATGAAACTGTGGTCAAAACTGGTCAAACTTTGACTTTTAAATTTTAAATTTATATGTTTAAATTCTTAAACTTTATCTTTTATTATGAAAATAGATTTAATAACTTGAATATTGCTTTTCATTTCGTTGAAAACGGACTTATATTATGAAAGTTATGTATATTTTAATATTGAGTACAATTTGTTTTATTTAGCAATTTTGTCTAAATCATATTTTTCTTTGTTATATATTATTTTAATATGTTTTAATATGTTATTTATGTATATTTTGTCTTTTAATATTTTTAAAGTGATAATAAAAAAAAATTTCCAAAATTTACTGTATTTATTTCCTATTTTAAAGGTTGTTTTCTATTTTTCTGCTATTTTCTTCATTTAAATTATATTTAATTAAAATTTATATATTTATTTTGTTGATGCAACTTTTATTTTATGTTATTATCATTGTTATAAATATTTTTACAAGTCCATATAAATTTCCAAAGTTCATTCTGTTTATTTTCCATTTTTTTAGACTAGTTTGCAATTTTTGCTGTTTTATTAATTAAATTACATAGAATTAAAATTCATTTATTTTGTTTACTTATTTACTTTATTTCTAATTTTATTTATCTTTATTGTCAGTGTTTTTATGTAAACATAAATTAAAAATGAATTAGTGGAAATTTGAACGGTTTTAAAGTTTTAAAATTCCAGGGTCCTTTTATCTTCCGACCTTCCACTTTCTCAACCTCCTCCTTAATTGTTTTTGCCATGCATTTCCTCCTATCTTTTAGCCCCTTCTTCATTTTTCATGAGAATTTCATTTCTTAAACATTTCTCAACAAAAAAAATCATGGCTTCCAATTTTGTTCAAAGTTTTTAGGTAAATTCTTCTTCCTTTCTTGTTTTTCTATGTTTTTCTATTGATTTTGCAATGGTTCTCTACCTTCGTGGCTCCACTCCTCCTCCTCTAGGCCTTGGCTGACCACCTCCACCTCCTTCCTATGACCGTCACCCATCCTAGTACCCCTCCACTTCAGGCCGAGCCAACCCAAGGCATAGATCACCACAAAATCAACCAAAAACCATCACTATGTACACTAGATGAGCCACCTTTGCCAACACCTCCTTCTTCAACCTCTAGCCGCCACTACCTCCCCCACCACCACCTCTGGCCTGACCTCCACCTTTGCTACATCAACCACCACCTACTAGAGCCACTGGCCATGCCCCATATTTCTGGCCGAGCCAAACTTTAGCAAAGAGGTGATGTATGTTGCCTTGTTTTGCCTTGTGTTGAAGTTTTATGCACCTAGATCCATGAACCCACCTTCAACACATGCAGGCCGACCCATAGTGAACCCAAAATAGACCCAATCCCCTGTGTTACCTGAGCCAAACACATGCCTAACTGAAGTACCTGAGGTTGAGAACAAGTGCAATTCAAAGGGATATGGTTTTGGGTGTTGTTTCTAATGTTATTGATGTTAAAGTGTGTTGTAACTTATATATATATTGTATTGTTTTTTTAAAATGTTTCAAGGGGTATAGCTTTGACTCTCCACTCTCAAAATTGTAGTAGTGTTGTTGTGCCTTCGTAGTGTCAGTATTGTTGCTTTGGTAGCGATCTCCAGCTTTGAACAGGTGAGTAAATCTCACCGGACTAATATGTACTTATATAGTTATAAACTGACATCACCTGAATCTGTAAATGCATATCATCCTATTATAACTGCTATACTATATTCACATGAAGTTCACACCTATATTTATACTTGTTATACCATATGTTACTGTTATTTCATGCTATTCTGTTATTTTCATCAGTTTATCACACCGCGCATTCCCTGTAGACTAGAATCACTATGGGTTGAAATGATACATACCCGAAAGGACTTTAGAATAGGAGAAAATCGTTATGTGCTGAAATGATAGGCCTGAATAATTTTCAATTATTTTCATTTACTTTGGATTGTGGGTTTGAAATGATCAAACCTGGGTTTTCTTTGTAAATTACAGGTTGAAATGATATATTACCCGTATCACTTTACCTAGGCTAGAAAATGAAATACAGACCCGTTGTTAAAATATGTTTTTCTAAAAATTTTAAAATATTTTAAAAATGTAAATATTATAATATTTTGTTTTAAAGTTGATTTAAAATGATTTTTGTAAAGAACTATTGATTTTCTGAAAATTAATAAGTGAAATAAATAAATGGTAAAGTTAGAAAATCTGAAATGTAAGTTATTTTGGAAATTATAATTTGGTGATAAATGGAATTTAAATTAAATATGAAAATATGATAAATTTATGATATTTTGAATTAAATGAATTTAAAATGATCTTATCGTATATTAATGATTTCTGAATAAAGATAAAATGTGAAATGAATGAATATTTAAGTTGAAATTTTGAAATATAACTAAAATTGGAAATTTGTGAATTTGGCTTAAAAGTGAATTTTAAGTTAAGTAAATAAAAATGAAATTAAGTTATATTTGTAAATTTTAAACTTAAGTGTTAAGTTAAATTTAGTTTAATGAATTTAAAATTTAATGTTGGAATCTAATAAGTGTAATATTATTAAATTTTGATTTTTGAATGGAGATTTAACTTTATAAATCATGAATATAAGGGTATTTGAACGATTTTTTTAAAAGTGAAATTACATGATTTTATAAGTTAAAAATGATTTAAATAAAAATATAATTGTCTGTGAAATTATACTGTATATTTAAAGTTAATTAACTGCATTTCTGAAATGCTATTAATTCTAATGTAAATGATAATACAGCATTTGTAAATGTTGTAGTTGATATTAATGAACCAAATGGCTAAGTTTAATTAAAGGCTATTATAGTATTTGTATAAATGTTATAATTGTTGAATTTAACTGAGTTTTATTTGAAACTAATGTAACCCTATTACAGCATTTTTAAATGCTATCTTTTGTTAAGTTGAACTGTTTTGAATGTAACTTTTTGTAGCAATTTCTAAATGATGCGATAGTTGAATTTTCATCTGTTTTAATAAATTAAGTAAATAAATGAATTTTGACAGACTAAAATTTTGGAAATTTATAATTTAATTATTAAATATAATAACTACATTTTATGATTTAAAATAAAGTAATTTGTTTCGAAATATAAACTATTTTGAAATGCGTTTTGTAATGGTATTTAAATTAAATAAAAATGAATGTGTTTTGGAAGATATGATATTTTGATATTTTGAAATGGATTTTTGAATGATATTGAATTTTGAAATGATATTTGATTTTGAAGTATAAAATACCATTTTGAAATTTTAACCATGGGATGTATTTAATTTATAGTTTAATTGATTCTTAAAGGATGGGCAATCCCAAGCATCCTTTAAGTTATTGTGCATTTCTACTACAGTTCACTTGAGTTGGTTTACATTATATAAGTATATATTGTCCTGACTCGAGTGTTTTGCGTTTTACTTTACGCTCGGGTCAGCCTGAGCATTCACAGCTTTGGATTCTCTTTCTGGAGATGGTCTTTGCTGGAGTTTCTTCTTATCTACATTTATATCTACTTTCTGTTTCTGTTGTTCTAGTTTATCTCATGTATTAGTGAACTTCTATGTATTTGGGATTTCTATTATGTTGTTTTTAGACTGTTTATGTATTTGGTTTGAGATTCTGCCATGGTAGCTTCATGAACTACTATGTATTTTATATTCCGCAGTGAGTTAATCTGGTATTTCTGTGTCTGTGATTCTGTGATTGTATTTCAATTGCTCCAAATTTATTTACAATGTGATATTTTGAGAAATTCAAGTCCGGCATGTGTGTCTACCAATGCACTTACAATGGATACGAATGGCTGAAAATATCGGGTTGTTACAGTTGGTATCAGAGCTTTGTTTTTGGGCAAACCATAGCCTGCGGAGCAAAAACTCATTAGAGATAGGGTAGAAATATCCTAGAATGAGTGAAATCAGTCTCAGAATCCTTTCTTTGTGAGAGAACGTATTTTCAAAGTATAAAATGATTTCCAAATGATTTTTAAAGTATTTTCAAAGATTATTTTGGTATAAAAATCTTCTAATTTTGAAACCATGATTTTCTAAGCTTCTTTCCTTCTGTATCCACCTTGTTTGAAATCTCTCGGTTAGGATTCTTATCGATTAGGATTTCTTGAACTTTGGAATGCTCCCACTTGTCCTGGAATCCAATCGTTTTTTCCCCATTTTTCCTTTTGATTTTGGAGCATTCCGTAACTCTATTTTGGAATGACCTTTCTAAAGAGCGGTGATTCCGTAAATCTTTGAATGATTTGTAAAGGGGTGAAACTCCTTTACAATTGGCATTGATTCACTGGAGATTTCTGTATCCTCGGATGTCGAAGCTATCTATCTCCTCCTCTACCCGGATTATATCTCTGGCGATCGAAGGTCGATTTGCCTTAGATTTCCGTATTGATTATATTCCCAAAGTCTCGGTTGACCGGTTAAGGTCGCCCGCGATTTATATAGGCTTATCTATCCTCTATTTCGTAATTAAATTATCTCATCTTCGTTTGAGTTTATCTTCGAACTAGAATTCTATTTGATTAGAGTTCCACTAATTTTGAATCTTTGTTTGTTTGAAATCCTTCCTTGAATCATCCTTTGGAAATTTGTGTTTGGTTGTATTTTGAAATTGTGCAGACATCGAAATTATTAAGGATGGCCATATTTTTAAAAAAGTGAAATGTTTTCGATAAGGATTATATACCTTTCAAAAATGAAAATTTGAAATTTCGTAAGAATTTGAAATCTTGAAAATTTTATAAGAACTTGATTTATACAAAAATGATTTATAACTGAAGGGTTTTGAATTTGAATTTTGAGGAATCGAATTCCGGTGTTTTGAAATCGGTTTTAAGACTTTGGAAAATATACAATAATAATATGATTTAAAGATATATTTTTTTCAAATAAGAAATGTTTCAAATGTATTCAATGAATTTCAATGATTTCGAAGGAATTTGAAAGAAGTTTTTCAAAGTTAATTGAAGTCCAGAACTCACTTATCTCGCTGGAAAATAATTTCGGTGATAAATGCATGCGTCATCGACATTGATTATCGAGTTTCTGAGTGAGGGAGAGGCCACTCTAGTAGCTTTGCTATGCGAGTGATTTTGTGAAACCAATTTTGATTTCAGATTTCGAAGTATGGTTTGATATTCGAAAGATAGATCTGTATATATATTTGAAAAGATTTAAAGTAAGCCGGCATTCAGTTCTCGAGTTTCAGATTTTGAAACCTAACTTTTGAAATTGATTTACTGATTTAGTATTGATTTCCAACTCTTGGATTGAAAATATGATTTCTTCGACTATTTTAAGATTCGAGCACTTCCAAATCAAGGTTAACTTTTCAAAGCTAAATTTTTTTGAAAGGTATAAGGTATTTGATAAAGAATATAAGTTTAGTTTGTATGTTTCAAGTATGAAATAATATGATTTTTATAAGTTGAAACTGTTTTGTTAAGTAAATAAATAAGACTATTTTGAATTATACTAATATGAAATTTAGTTTTGAAATGTTTTGGATAAAAACTAGTCTTCAAATGTTTGAGAAAAACTTGGTTTTAAATGTTTTAACTTAGTAACATCTTTATGAAACTATTTATTTAACAAGTTGGAATAGATACATAAGTTGTATGTATGCTGTTTTATTCGCATAATTAATTTGATCCAAGTTTGAGTACACAAGTTCGAGGTGAATTACGCCATTTCGTGTTAGGATTTTTCATTTGAGTCTTGATGGCGAACATTTGATATGGATTTTGGGCTTGATTCTAGAATTCTCTATCATAGTATATGGATATGCAAGGAGACTGATGGCTTCTAGTCGAGAAACCATATTGAAGTCCGCATTAGGGAAGTCGAATGGACAATACTAGTTCGAAAGTGAACTTGTATGACCAAGCGAGCGATCGAATGTAATGTTGCGAAATGATGACATATGTAAGTAATAATGAAGTAAAATTTGAGATAAATGAAATTATAAAATTTAGTTTAAAATATGGTATATTTAAGCCTTGAAACGTATTTAAGATTAAATAGTTTATTTTGCAAATCAAATCTATATTTGGAATTTGATAATATTTGAAATGGTTTTGTTGGAAAACTAAATTGAATTGAAACTGATGGTTTGAATGGAATTAAAATTTGGAAATTTTAGATTTTGGTTTAACTGAATAAATTTGTGAAATGTAAAGAATTAAGGGAATGTTTTATGATTTCAAACATATCATTTCAAAATGTTATGATTCTCAAAGTGTAATGATTTCAAGTATTTGGTTTTGAAAGATTTATAACTTTGAAAGTATTATGATTTTTGAAGTGAATATATGTTTGAAATGGAAATGAAGTTGTTTGACCTAAATTTGTTTATTTGGAAATTTGGATTATTTTCTAAATCTATTGTTTGAGAAACTTTGAAACTAAATTTATGTAATTTGGAAGAAATGATTTGGTGAAATCATATATGATTATGAAACTGAAACATTATTGAAACAAATTAAAATTGAGAACCTTGATTATTTAAATACTTTGATTTTGGAGTTATCGAACTTATATAAAATTGATTTGTATAAGTGATGCAGCGCGATCTACAGACTCAAGGAAGTTGAATTGTTCAAGCCCCTTAGGTCGTTTGGAGGAGGCCACGGTTTTAGGTCGCTCGGGAAATTTAGGTCGCTCACGACCTTGTGAAGGCCGTTCACGACCTAATGTGATGATGAGTCGGCCAAGCGACCTAACAAGGCAGAAAGACCAACCTCGCGAGTTACAGGAACAGGGACAACATGTCTTAGGTCGGCTACGATCTAGTGGGAATTCGTGACCTAGCGAAGAACGCTCACGAGTCAACTTGATGGGTCGCTCAGGTGATAGGTCGTGAAGTTGATAGGTCGCGAAGGTGATAGGTCGTGTGAAGAAGATTGTGAAGAGTTCCTGATTGCCGCTTCTTTAGGTCACGAACGACGAAACTCATAAGTCGCGTGAAGTATCCCTGTTGCTGATAGGTCGTGTGTGTTTAGGTCGTTAAGTCGTATGTCGTTGTGTTTGTTAAGTCGCGTGCTGTCTTGTAACGATAGGTCGTGTGTTGTTGTTAAGTCGTAATACTATTGTGTCGCTTGTGTTTGTAACTAGTAGGTCGGCAAGTAGTTAGGTCGGCCATGTGTGTGTGGTGATGTAATAAATTGAGTCGCTAAATGATTAAGTCGCGAGCGACCTTGGTTAAGTCGTAAGTCGTGGGGTGTTAGGTCGGAAATGACTTAAGGGTCTGGGTTGCAAAACGCTATAAATAGGGGTTGTGTTGGTCATTTGTAACTTGGTTCATTTTTGAATAAAATTCTTGTTTGTTAGCTTTGTGCTTTCATTAAATCGGTAGTTGAGTGTGATCTCCAAACTCCACCTATGGTATTCGAGTGCGCTCGAATCAACGTTCGTTGAAGCCAATTCACGGAATCAAGTGCGCTTGATCAACGCTCGAAGAATTGTAGATCTCTCTTCACGGTATCGTGCGCGATCAACGTGTCAGAGACAGCTAGAATTCGGTATCTTCGGATCAACGAATTTGGGCCTTGCAGTATTTTCAATCCACCGATTGCCAATTTCACCGTTTCATTTGATTTTCGTATTTCCGCTGCGTCATTTTTGGTATCAAAGCCAGGTTTAGCCAATCATAGCTAAGCCAAGACTTGGAGCCGAGTTTGAAGATCAAAATTGATTGTGTTTGATTTTTTGAAGTATCTGTGATTGATTCAAGCATGCCGCCGAGAAGAGCTAACCGACATCAAAATGTGGAAGCATTGTATAGAAGGGAAGAAGCCAAGCAGATGGAACAACGCATTAATGAGAAATTAGATGAAGGCGTTGGAAAGTTAGAGAAACTGATGATTGACATAAATGAAGGTCAAATAAGAAGGTCGCCAATCTCGAACCATGGAGGAAACCGAGTTTCTCCATCGGTTATGGAAGCAAGGAGGGTGTCACCACAATCTTTTAGAGAAAGAAGAGAAACATCAATTTCATCGAGACGAGATCACCGTGAATATAGACATGAAGAGAGAAAAACTCCACGTGAGTTTGAAGATGAACCATATAGAGATGAAGAGAGACATAGTAGAAGGGACATGCATGATCGAAGGGGTGATGATGGTCGAGATCGATATAAACATACATTTGATTTTGATAAAGATGGTGATAGAGCTAGCATTCATTATCGAGATCGAGACCAAGTTCGAAATTCATATTGGGATGTAGATGATGATCGTCGATAGGAGTCGGGTATGAAGATGGAAATTCCAGAATTCAAGGGTAGTATGGTTGCAGAAGAATTCTTGGATTGGTTGTCTAATGTTGAGGAAATTTTTGACTCTAAAGAAGTTCCTAAGCATAGGAGAGTGAAGTTAGTTGCTACAAGGTTGAGGCGACTACTCAGATGTTTCAGTTCGCTAAGTTTGAAAAGTCCAATAAAAGGCTTGAAACATTGCACCAACTTCACTTTTTCATTTCATCATATAGAAGCCAGCCGTCTAATTCGGTTAGTGATGCTAACACCAACTCCAACTGGTACCATAGAGAATAGGACATAAACCGGAGAGTCTTGACCAATTCGAAAGATCATTCGATGTAGTTGAAATAACCATCCATTATGGTTCTACATTTGTTCAGATAAAATGTTTAGCTTTAGCATGGTGGCAGCAAACTAAACTTATGCGGGAGAGAATGGGGAAGTCAAAGATTGTTACATGGGAAAAGATGAAGAAGTTAATGAAAGCTACATTTTAACCTTACAACTATCAATCACTTATGTACCAGAGATTGCATAATCTGAGGCAAGGAGCGAAGGCTGTTAATGATTATGCTGATGAATTCTATCAACTGATCGCAAGGAATGACATTATGGAGACGGAGGAACAATTGACAGCTAGATTTGTTGGAGGGTTGCGGATGCAGATTCAAGATATGGTGAATATGTTTGATCCTAGAACTGTGACTGAAGCACACCAGAAGGCGTTGGCTTGGGAGAAGCGGGGAAGACGAGGAGGTGGTGTGTTTACAAATTCCAACAATCAAGTGAAGGGTGTTAGTGGAAGTTCCAATGTTTCTAAGGCTGCTAGTAAACCAGTTGTGCATGCGGTTATGAAGGCAAAGGACAATAACAGTTTCAAGTGTTATAATTGTCAAGAAGTGGGTCACAAGAGCAATGAATGTCCAAAGCCAAAGAAACGAGTGATGGTCGATGAGGTTGAAGAAGAAGATGTAGAAGCTGAATGTTCCAATTCACCTTATGTTAAGGAGGAGGAAGAGTTTTCCGGAGATGAGGGTTGTAATTTGATGATGAGAAGGTCTTATCTAACACCAAAGCAATAGGATGATTCTAGCTGGTTGAGGAATAACATCTTTCAGTCTACATGCACTATCCTGGGAAGGGTTTGCAAGTTTGTTATTGATGCTGGGAGTTGTGACAACATTATCTCTACATAAGCAGTAGAGAAGTTGGAATTAAAAGCTGAGAAGCATCCTAAACCTTACAAGTTAGCATGGTTGAGGAAAGGTGGTGAGGTGAAAGTTGGACGAAGAGCTTGTGTTAATTTTTCGATTGGGAAGAAATACAAAGATGAAATTTGGTGTGATGTTGTGGACATGGATGTGTGTCATCTGTTGTTGGGCAGACCATGGCAGTTTGATAGAGCAGTACAACATGATGGTCATGCTAACAGCTACAGTTTCATGTTTGAAGGTACTAAAATCACTTTAGTTCCCAAGAAGCAACAACAGAAGGAAAGCAAGTTGGAGGAGATTGAAGAACTGAAAACTTTGCTATCTTTGAAGGAGTTTGTTAAAGAAGTTGAAGAGAGCCTGAAGTCTTTTTGTTGATTGGACGTGAGAGTAATGAAGTGGTTGAAATTCCTGAAGAAGTGAAGCCAGTACTGAAAAAATTTGACGATGTATTTCCTGAAGAGCTGCCAACGGAGTTACCACCGTTAAGGGATATTCAACATCAAATAGATCTTGTTCCAGGAGCTGTGTTGCCGCATCGACCACATTACAGAATGAGTCCAAAGGAACATGAGGAGTTGAGAAGGCAGGTAGAAGAATTGCTTGAACAAGGGCGCATACAAAAGAGCTTAAGTCCTTATGCTATACCAGCATTGTTGGTGCCGAAGAAGGATGGATCGTGGAGGATGTGTACCGATAGTCGGGCACTGAATAAGATCACTGTGAGGTACAGATTTCCAATGCCCAGATTGGATGATTTGTTAGATCAGTTGAGCGAGGCTACTATCTTTTCAAAGATTAATTTGAAGAGCGGATATCATCAAATTCGAATACGACCAGAACATTAATGGAAAACAGCATTCAAAACATGGGAGGGGTTGTATGAATGGATGGTTATATCGTTTGGTCTTTCGAATGCACCAAGTACATTCATGCGGGTGATGAATCAGATTTTTAGACCATTTATTGGGAAATTCGTGGTGGTGTATTTCGATGATAATCTGATATACAGTGAAAGTCCAGAGGAACACTTGCATCATCTGAGAGAAGTGTTGATGGTACTACGACAAGAACAATTTTATGCTGCAATGAAGGGAAAGAAGTTTGCATGGTCAGAGGAAGCGGGAGTTGCTTTTGAGAAGATCAAGACACTGTTGACGACAGCACCAATTCTAGTTTTATCGAATTTTCATTTGTTGTTTGAGTTACATACTGATGCGTTGAAGGTGGGGGTTGGTGGAGTATTGAGTCAGAGTGGAAGGCCAGTTGCTTATTTCAGTGAGAAGTTGTCTGGAGACAAATTGAGATATAGCACGTACGATGTGGAGTTTTACGCGATTATACAAGCTGTTAAACATTGGAGACACTATCTGTTCCATAAGGAGTTTGTTTTATACACTGATCATGAAGCTTTAAAATATCTGCAAGGACAGGAGAAAATTTCAGCTAGGCATGCATCGTGGATTGCATACCTGCAAAAGTTTACTTTTTTCGTGAAACACAAGTCAGGGGTGACAAATCGAGTAGCAGATGCATTGAGAAGGAGAAATCATTTATTGACGATGATAGTTGAAGTAAACGGGTTCGATATGCTTCCAGAATTATTTGTCGATGATCCTTATTTTGCCAAGGTGGTAAATGAAGAAGAGAAGGGAAAGACGGATGAGTACATGTTAGTGGATGGTTTGTTGTTCAAGGGGGATAAATTGTGTATTCCAGATAGAAGTTTGATAATGAAGATTATCAAAGAATTGCACGAGGAAGGACATGTGGGTCGTGATCGTACAATGCAGTTAATAACGAAATCTTATTTCTGGCCGTCAATGAGGAAAGAGGTGGAAAGGTTTATGGAGAGATGTCATATCTGTCAGGTTTCGAAGGGAACAGTGACAAATGCAGGATTATATATGTCGTTACATGTACCGACTAAACCTTGGGTTGATGTGAGCATGGATTTTGTTTTGGGTTTTCCTAGAACTCAAAGGGGTAACGATTCCATTTATGTGGTGGTTGACCGATTTTCGAAAATGGCACATTTTATTGCTTGTAAGAAGACGGCGGATGCTGTTCATGTCGCTCAGTTATATTTCAAAGAGATCTATCGACTTCATGGGTTGCCAGAGTCTATTGTTTCGAACAGAGATACTCGTTTTCTGAGTCATTTTTGGCTAAGCTTGTGGAAGATGATCGGAACGAAGCTGAATTTTAGCAGCGCTTACCATCCGCAAACTGATGGGCAAACGTAGGTGGTTAACAGATCATTGGGAATCTTATTGAGATGTCTTGTGAATGACAATTTGAAGAGCTGGGATTTGAAATTGTGTCAAGCGGAGTTTGCTCACAACTGTGCGGTTAATCGAAGCACAGGTTTCAGTCCATTTCAAGTTGTATACTCTGCAATTCCGAAAGGACCGTTGGATTTGACAACAGTGCCATATCAGAAGGTAGTTGTTAAGCGGGCTAGTGATTTCGTAAATGAGTTACATGAATACCACAGAACAGTTCACCAACGGTTGCTTGCGTCTAATGAAAAGTTTAAACAACTAGTAGATAAGAAACGGAGTAGTGTGAATTTCGGGGAAGGTGATTTGGTTTATGCAGTATTGACAAAAGACCGTTTTCCGGTAGGAACGTACAATAAATTGAAGGCGCGAAAGATTGGTCTTGTAGAAATTTTGAAGAAAATCAATGAGAATGCATATCAATTGAAATTACCAGATGATGTTCATACTTCTGATGTTTTCAACGTCAAATACTTAATTCCATTTCATGGAAATGAACTTGTTGTGGAAGAAGACGGTGAAAATTCGAGGTCGAATTTCTGTCAACCGGAGGAGGATGATGCAGCGCGATCTACAGACTCAAGGAAGTTGAATTGTTCAAGCCCCTTAGGTCATTTAGAGGAGGTCACGGTTTTAGGTCTCTCGGGAATTTTAGGTCGCTCACGAACTAGTGAAGGCCGTTCACGACCTAACATGATGATGAGTCGGCCAAGAGACCTAACAAGGTAGAAAGACCAACCTCCGAGTTACAGGAACCGGGATAACATGTCTTAGGTCGGCTACGACCTGGTGGGAATTCGTGACCTAGCGAAGAACGCTCATGAGTCAACTTGATGGGGTCGCTCAGGTGATAGGTCGTGAAGTTGATAGGTCGCGAAGGTGATAGGTCGTGTGAAGAAGATTGTGAAGAGTTCCTGATTGCCGCTTCTTTAGGTCGCGAACGACCTAACTCATAAGTCGCGTGAAGTATCCCTGTTGCTGATAGGTCGTGTGTGTTTAGGTCGTTAGGTCGTTCGCTGTTGTATTTGTTAAGTCGCGTATTGTCTTGTAACGATAGGTCGTGTGTTGTTGTTGAGTCGTACTATTGTTGTGTCGCTTGTGTTTTTAACTCGTAGGTCGGCAAGTAGTTAGGTCGGCCATGTGTGTGGTGTGATGTAATAAACTGAGTCGCTGAATGATTAAGTCGCGAGCGACCTTGGTTAAGTCGTAAGTCGTGGGGTGTTATCTCGAAAATGACTTAAGGGTCTGGGTTGTAAAACGCTATAAATAGTGGTTGTGTTGGTCATTTGTAACTTGGTTCATTTTTGAATAAAATTCTTGTTTGTTAGCTTTGTGCTTTCATTAAATCGGTAGTTGAGGGTGATCTCCTGTCTCCACCTACGGTATTCGATTGCGCTCGAATCAACGTTCGTTGAAGCCAATTCGCGGAATCAAGTGCGCTTGATCAATGCTCGAAGAATTGTAGATCTCTCTTCACGGTATCGTGCGCGATCAACGTGTCAGAGATAGCTAGAATTCGGTATCTTCGGATCAACGAATTTGGGCCTTGTAGTATTTTCAATCCACCGATTGCCAATTTCACCGTTTCGTTTAATATTCGTATTTCCGCTGCGTCAATAAGTATGCAGTAGATTTGAAAACTATTGATTTGAAAACCTTTGATTTGAAAAGGTACCCAATTTTGAAACGTGAAATCTTATATAATCGAAATCTATATAAGTGTGATTTGATAAACTATTGTTTTGAAAAGTATTTGATTTGAAATGAAATCTTACATAAAATGGACTTTATATAAGTATGATATTTGGAAGTGATTTTGAAAGGTACTATATGATACATATTTTCGAAGTAAAGATATGGAAAGTGCCTTCTGCTTGATATCCGCTTTGTGGCCACACTGTGGATTCATTCTGTCGATATTATTCTCTCTCTTTGATTTGGGTTTTCTGGATATGATACTCGAGTGTCCATCGAATTCCAAGGAGATCTCCATGGTCTTGTAATCGCGACTGCATAGCGCAACTGCCTAGCTGAGCTGGCTTGGGGTTACGGATTGTTTCCTAGGGGATCCAGGCGTAACCATTGTGTATCCTGCAATCTATGTAGGTCGCATTAGTAGCAAAACTGCCTGGCTGAGATGGCCTTGGGGTACGGATTGTTTCCTGGGGGATCTAGGCGTAACCATTGTGTATCCTGCACTCTACTAGTCATCATGGCGTAACTCGCAGGGCTGAGAAAGCCTACGGATACGGATTGTTTCCTGGGGGATCCATGCGTAACCATTGTGTATCTGCGATCCATGGTTAGAAAACTGTTTCGGTTTGGTTGATTTGTTTGGATTGTACTTTCCATATCTGTTTTTAAAAGTGTTTTCATTATTTTCACTGGGTGTTGAAACAAGTCTACCAAGTACTTGGAGAATTCTAGCTTTGCGCCTGATCAACGCATAGCCAGAGTCTGTAGGAACGAAAGTAAACTTGTTAAGACATCGAGCTATAAAAGTATTTTGATAAAAGTATCTTGATAAAGTACTATATGAAGAATATTTTGATCAGTTATTTTCCCTTCTAAAAATTTAGAATGTTTTAAATATTGTTTACCTTGAACCATCAGATTTGAATCAAATGACTATTCATCATATTATAAAATGTTTAAAATGTTATGAAATTTTAATTGAAATGTATAATGGTTTAAATAATGGTTCACCCTTGTCTTCCTACCTGCTTTCCTTCTTAGCTACCTTTTCCTACCTTCTTTTGGGATTTCTTCCAACCTATTGTTCATTCCAGTTGTTCTCCGCTTCCTTCCTCTTCGTGGACGAAAATATTTGAGTGAGGGAGAGTGCAACAACCCTAGATTTTTATGTATATTTTAATTTCGAATTTATTTCATTTTGAAATTATTTTAAACTTGTTTTATTTCAAAATTTTCATTTGTAAAAATTAATTTTTATTATTATATGAATTATAATTTCAAACTGGTATAAATTTAATATTTTCCTGTAAAATGGAATTGTGGTCAAAATTGGTCAAACTTTGACTTTTAAATTATAAATTTATATATTTAAATTCTTAAAATTTATCTTTTATTATGAAAATAGATTTAATAACTTGAATACTGCTTTTCATTTCGTTGGAAACGGAGTTATATTGTGAAAGTTATGTATATTTCAATATTAAGTACAATTTGTTTTATTTAGCAATTTTGTCTATTTTAAATTATATAAATCATATTTTTCTTTGTTATATTTTATTTTAATATGTGTTAATATGTTATTTTATGTATATTTAGTATTTTAATATTTTTAAAGTGATAATAATTTTTTTTCTAAAATTTACTGTATTTATTTCCTATTTTAAAGGCTGTTTTCTATTTTTCTGCTATTTTCTTCATTTAAATTATATTTAATTAAAATTTATATATTTATTTGGTTAATGCATCTTTTATTTTATGTTATTATCTTTGTTATAAATATTTTTACAAGTCCATATAAATTTCCAAAGTTCATTCTATTTATTTTCCTTTTTTTAGACTAGTTTGCAATTTTTGCTGTTTTATTAATTAAATTATATATAATTAATATTTATTTATTTATTTTTACTTATTTACTTTATTTATGAGTTTATTTATCTTTATTATCAGTATTTTTATGTAGTCATAAATTAAAAATGAGTTAGTGGAAATTTGGACGGTTTTAAACTTTTAAAATTCCAGGGTTCTTTTATCTTCCGACCTTTTACTTTCTCAACCTCCTCCTTAATTGTTTTTGCCGTGCATTTCCTCCTATCTTTCAGCCTCTTCTTCATTTTTAACGAGAATTTCATTTCTCAAACATTTCTCAACAAAAAAAAAATCATGGCTTCTTCAAAGTTTTTAGGTAAATTCTTCTTCCTTTCTTGTTTTTCTATGTTTTTCTATTGATTTTGCAATGGTTCTCTACCTTCATGGCTCCACTCCTCCTCCTCCAGGCCTTGGCTGACCACCACCTCCCCCTTCCTCTGACCATCACCCATCCTAGTACCCCTCCACTTCAGGCTGAGCCAACCCAAGGCATAGATCATCACAAAATCCACCAAAAACCATAACTATATACATTAGATGGGCCACCTTTGCCAACACCTCCTTCTTCAACCTCTAGCTGCCACTACCTCCACCCTCTGCCACATCAACCACCACCTCCTGGAGCCATTGGCCATGGCCCATAGCTTCTGGCCGAGCCAAACTTTAGCAAAGAGGTGATGTAAGTTGCCTTGTGTTGAAGTTTTATGCACCTAGATCCATGAACCCACCTTCAACACATGTAGGCCGACCCATAGTGAACCCAAAACAGACCCAATCCCCTGTGTTAGCTGAGACAAACACATGCCTAACTGAAGTAGCTGAGGTTGCGAACAAGTGCAATTCAAATGGATATGGTTTTGGGTGTTGTTTCTACTGTTATTGATGTTAAAGTGTGTTGTAACTTATATATATATATATATATATATATATATATATTGTATTGTTTTGTTTAAGTGTTTCAAGGGGTATAGCTTTGACCCTCCACTCTCAAAATTGTAGTAGTGTTGTCATGCCTTCGTAGTGTCAGTATTGTTGCTTTGGTAATGATCTCCAGCTTTGAACAGGTGAGTAAATCTCACTAGACTAATATGTACTTATATAGTGATAAACTGACATCACCTGAATCTGTAAATGCATATCATCCTGTTATAACTGCTATATTATATTCATATGAAGTTCACACCAATATTTACACTTGTTATACCATATGTTACTGTTATTTCATGCTATTCTGTTATTTTCATTAGTTTATCACATTGCATGTTCCCTGTAGACTAGAATCACTATGGGTTGAAATGATACATACCCGAACGAACTTTAAAATAGGATAAAATCGTTATGGACTGAAATGATAGTCCTGAATTATTTTCAATTATTTTCATTTACTTGGGATTGTGGGTTTGAAATGATCAAACCCAGGTTTTCTTTGTAAATTACGGGTTGAAATGATATATTACCCGTATCACTTTACTTAGGCTAGAAAATTAAATACAGACCCGTTGTTAAAATAAGTTTTTCTAAAATTTTTAAAATATATTAAAAATGTAAATATTATAATATTTTGATTTAAATTTGATTTAAAATGATTTTTGTAAAGCACTATTGATTTTCTGAAAATTTATAGGTGAAATAAATAAATGGTAAAGTTAGAAAAATCTGAAATGTAAGTTATTTTGGAAATTATAATTTGGTGATAAATGGAATTTAAATTAAATATGAAAATATGATAAATTTATGATATTTTGAATTAAATGAATTTAAAATGATCTTATAATATATTAATGATCTTATAATATATTAATGATTTGTGAATAAAGTTAAAATATGAAATGAATGAATATTTAAGTTGAAATTTTGAAATATAACTAAAATTGGAAATTTGTGAATTTGGCTTAAAAGTGAATTTTAAGTTAAGTAAATAAAAATGAAATTAAGTTGTATTTGAAAATTTTAAACTTAAGTGTTAAGTTAAATTTAATTTAATGAATTTAAAATTTAATGTTAGAATTTAATAAGTGTATTATAATTAAATTTTGATTTTTGAATGGAGATTTAACTTTATAAAATCATGAATATAAGAGTATTTGAATGATTGTTTTAAAAGTGAAATTACATGATTTTATATGTTAAAAATGATTTAAATAAAAATATAATTGTCTGTGAAATTATATTGTATATTTGAAGATAATTAACTTCATTTCTGAAATGCTATTAATTCTAATGTAAATGATAATACTGCATTTGTAAATGCTGTAGTTGATAATAATGAACCAAATGGCTAAGTTTAATTAAAGGCTATTATATCATTTTTGTAAATGTTATAATTGTTGAATTTAACTGAGTTCTATTTGAAACTAATGTAACCCTATTACAGCATTTTTAAACGCTATATTTTGTTAAATTGAACTGTTTTGAATGTAACTTTTTGTAGCAATTTCTAAATGCTGCGATAGTTGAATCTTCATCTGTTTTAATAAATTAAGTGAATAAATGAATTTTGAAAGACAAAAATTTTGGAAATTTAATAATTTAATTATTAAATATAATAACTTCATTTTATGAATTAAAATGAAGTAATTTGTTTCGAAATATAAACTATTTTGAAATGTGTTTTGTAATGGTATTTAAGTTAAATAAAAATGAATGTGGTTTGGAAGATATGATATTTTGATATTTTGAAATGGATTTTGAATGATATTGAATCTTGAAATGATATTTGATTTTGAAGTATAAAATACCATTTTGAAATTTTAACCACGGGATATATTTAATTTATAGTTTAATTGATTCTTAAAGGATGGGCAATCGCAAGCATCCTTTAAGTTATTGTGCATTTCTACTACAGTTCACTTGAGTTGGTTTACATTATATAAGTACATATTGTCCCGACTCGAGTGTTTTGTGTTTACTTTACGCTCGGGTCAGCCTGAGTATTCACAACTATTGATTCTCTTTCTCGAGATGGTCTTTGCTGGAGTTTCTGCTTATCTACATTTATATCTACTTTCTATTTCAGCTGTTCTAGTTTATCTCATGTATTAGTGAACTTCTATGTATTTGGGATTTCTATTATGTTGGTTTCAGACTGTTTATGTATTTGGTTTGAGACTCTGCCGTAGTAGCTTCATGAACTACTATGTATTTTATATTCCGCTACGAGTTATTCTGATATTTCTGTGTCTGTGATTCTGTGATTATATTTCATTTGCGCCAAATTTATTTACCATGCGATATTTTGAGCAATTCAAGTCCGGCGTGTGTGTCTACCAATGCACTTACAATGGATACGAATGGCTGAAAATATCGGGTTGTTACAGGGCGTGTATTGTTTCTTTGGATTTCCAACAAATGGTCAGGCTAAGGAACTTCCTTATCAAATGGGGTGCCTCTGGAGGGACACCGTCAAGAATCAAAATGGTTCCCTACCAACATAAGGCCGGGTTACCCTTGCCGGGAAGTAACACCCACAAGTAAGCCATCCTCGGTCTTTACCGACCTTTATCCCGAGATTCACCAACAAAGAGCAACAACCACACAGTTAAATATCTGGGCTCCATACCATGACATCATTTTTATCCAGAAGGAAATGGACACAACCTAGGTGCGCGACCCCAAAAAACCTTACTTTCGACCATTTCCGGGTTATGAGGCTCAACGAAGTCTCATCCACAATGCTACGCTTTTCACAAAATCCATGCTTCGATAAATGATCAACAGCACTTCGTATGCCATATTACCAAACTGGGTACGTATCACTAGTAACCATCAACTACATAACCTCTGAGCTCGTGCATCTTAGAGAAGTGTGTTAAGCTAAGAGAATAAATCTCCGCCACCAAAAAGAAATGTATTTGATAGAAACCAGCTTTACATCTCAAAGTGTAATGTCAGACACACATCCATACAAGTCTGTTTCGGGTTCAAACAGAACGGAAGGCACTTCCAAAGAAGCCCTTGAACTCCGAGTATCCCCAATCCTGATCGAACTCCCCATCACATACGGAGATCTCTATACCATAGCTACTCAGTGCAGAGTTATTTGACGGGTAATCTTTTCATTCTCCAAAACACCAGGTCTTCGCCACCGGTCTTCAAATGCAACCTATAACGTCGTATCATTATTCGAAATGGGTTACATGACACAAGGTCCTTTCCCGACTAAACCGAATAATGAGCGCAATATTTAAAATCCATATGGATAATGGGATCTCAGTTAAGTCACAACTTATTATCCAAAACTTTCTTTCAAATGGTTTAAACCAATTACCATTTTCAAATTTTAAACAAAAAGATTTACTTCACAAAGTTCATCATTCTTTCACAAAGATTCATTCATAGCCTTTCAAAACAATTTCCTTTTGAATTGGATTAACTCATCCAATCTTTAAATCAAAGACTTAATTCATAGCTTTTAGAACCATTTCCAAAGATTCATTCATACTTGGAAAACCATTTTCATTTCAAACTTGAAATCCTTTCAACATAATTTGGAAATCCTTTCTTTATATGAAAGCTATTGTTATTTGAAAACAAATAGTTTTTGTTTCGGAAAAATCCGATTACATTTGTACAAATTAAAGCCTTTCAAGTATGAAACTTGGGTAAAATTCAAATTCCCAAAACAAGACTTTTAAATTGGTTTAAATCCCATATAAACACATTTATAAATTGTGTAACCTTTTTAAACCACAATTTCCATCATAGAATTCAATTTCAGGTCTTGAATTCAAATTCAAATCAAATTATTAAAATTTCAAAACTTTATCAAGTTATTCAAAATAACTTTTATCTTTAAAAATTCGTTTTCAAAAACTTTTCATGTTAAACCCAATTCCATTTCCAAACCATTTGAATTCAAAATTCAACTTTTAAACAAAATAATGTTTAGATTTCAAAATATCCATGACTTAACCGGTTTCCTCGTGAAATCCATATTTGTGTCTGTATAATGTAGTCCAGGGGTTTTACACAATAATGCAACATCACTAATCATCACAGATTCAATCATATCAATATTGATAACCGGTATAATCTATGACGCTTATCTTCCATTCATAGATTCACATATAAATAATATAGATTCATTACAGACATAAATAGATTACATTCGTCGCAGCTCAAATCAAAATACATCACATAGCATCACACATAAGGGTTATCAAACCATTCAAGCACTCAATGGAATCAAACATTCATAAGTAAGATCAATTTAATTATCAAATTAATTTAAATCAGCTTAATTACTTATGAATAATCGACTAATCCTGGTTAACTAATATTAATTAATTACAAACCACTCAGATTAATTGTCCTTTAATCATTTATTACTTAACCATTGATAATAAATTAATTAACCTTAAATTATTAAATTAATCAGTTTAATTAATAAATTATTCAACCTTTAATCATTAAAAATCAACCCCTAATTATTTAATCATTCTTTAATTAATTATCTTTAATAAATTAATAAATAATTTAATTAAACCTTAATTAAATTCCATTAAATTAATTATCCTTAATTAATTACATTTATCAATCAATTCTTCTTTAGCAAATCATCCTTTAACCACTTTCATTAGTTAATTAATCTTTAATTAAATAATAATCCTTAATTAATTGTTCACATAAATTAATTATCCTCAAATTAGTTACCTTTATAAACTAATCACATTAATTATCCTTTAATTAATCGCATTAAATAAATTTTCCTTTAAATAATCAGGTAAGTAAACCTTTAATTAATTACATTAAATAATTAATCTCTTAATTACTTTCATTAGGTAATAAATCTTTAATCACTTAAAACTTTAATTAAATAAAGGATAATCCATTTATCTTAATTGATTACCTTAATTATCATCAGAAATCTTTATTTGATAAACCTTGTAATTAATTTTCATTAACAAATAAACTTAACTTAGATTTTAATGTTAAACAAAATAAAACATTTCTTATTTTTTTTAAAGAATTGAACAAGAAAATGTTTAACTTAATTCAATAAAAACTTGTTTAAATTTAAAATTCAAAGGTGATATATTTTAAAACCCGAGACGTCCCCTAGAAAACTCGAACCTAACTTCGAGTAAAATTCCAAGTTCCTCAAGTGAAACCCGAGCTAGATCTGGAAATTCCCATTCAAAACACCAAGTCACCTTTCTTCTTTCCCATTTGTATTTTTCTTCTTTTAATTGGTTTTGTTTTAAAGTTTAAACCTTTTACATTACTAAAACTCACACGAATACCCGAAGTCAAACTCGAACCCATTCTCCATTTTCCCGGGTTCAATTTTCTTCCTATCGTTCCTAAAACTCTCCAACAATCATCAGATACAGACGTACATCGTGCACTTGCACGTCGACCTGACCACCACTGATCATCTCCACAACCGCCTACAAGTCGCCATCGACCTCGCCGACGACCCAGACTCCCAAAAACTTCAATCAACTTCTTTTATCGAAAACGAGGTAGTCAAGCACCTGACTGGAACAATATTCGACTGATAATCCATCTATGGCCATCGCCTCCCACAACCGATGAATTCTCCACCGCATCGAAAGCTTCGAAACACCCTGATGCATCGATTCAACCCACACCGACCTCTTTCGATCCACCGTCGGCGTTACACGAGCACGATGAACAATATCAGTCGAATTGGATCTTTATACCCTATAATCGCTTTGATCGATCTGGCGACTTATAACTGCTTCCATCATTTTCTTATGATCTTTAGATACCCAGCCTCCTTCACTATTAATCACGATGATCAATTCGTCGTGGGTCGACGATAATTGACCAAAACCCATTTTCCGTTCAAACCCAAATTCCCACTATAAATCGAAACAAAAAAATCAAAATTTTAATATTAAAATTCAACATTTACAAGCACTAATCAGATTGCATGATCAAAACAAGGAATTAAATCATTTGATTTTTATCTTTAAAGGATCATTACCATAAATTTTAGTTTCCAATAACATATTTGTTAATTATACTTTTATAAATAAGCTTTTGTAATTACAAACAGTTTTCTTTTAGTTTTCACAACCTAAAATTGAATCTATACAAAGAAATTGATTTTTTTTGTACTTGATTAGATGCCTGAACCAAGAACAGAGGCTTATTTTCTACTTCTCAGAAATGCACACAACTTTATATATATATATATATATGTGTGTGTGTGTGTGTGTGTGCAGGCAATATTTTCATTCATACAATCATTTTATTTCAATCACAATATATATATATATATATGTATATGTATGTATATATAAACAAATTCAAGGTTTAAAAAGTTCGTGCACCTGTAGATGGGAAGAACAGAGAAGCTTCTCATTTGAAAAACTGGAAATTTGCAAAACTGGGAGTTGATCTGTTAGCTTGCATCGATCCTAAACTTGATTGCTTCCTTAGTTGATTCTTTTGAATTGATCATCTCAGGTTTTGATTGCTCTAATTTAAACTTGCTTCACATTGAATCGGGTCGAAGATTTGAATTTGTACATGCTGTTTTTAGCATGAGGTTGAAATTTTGTTTTAGATTTCTTTCTTTTCTTTGCTTGATTTCTAAGATGATTTTACTTTTGAATTTTCCTTTGATCTGGTTTTAGTTTTTTTTTGTTTCTTTAGTTTCGAAATATATGGAAAAAAAATTGGAAAAGAAGAAGTATAAATATTTATAAATCTTGTTTTCATTTTTATTTAAATTAAAAACAAGTGACACTTGTATTATAATCTATAATAAAGCAACACATGTAATATGCATGTTTATTTTCTACACACTTGCAAATACATGTTTTTAAATTTTCTTACAAATGTCTAATGTGATTCAAATTGTGTATAAACCCTCTCTTCAATCAATTTTTTTAAAATTATGTTTTAAACCCTTATGTTAATAAATTTACACTTTTGTACTTATAATTTTACTTTATTATAATTATGTGATTTATTTTATATTTTAAAAACTTTAAATATTCATGTTTATAATATTTAAATATAACTTTGCATTATATTTCCTATTTAAATAAATATACTTTTTTCTTTACTATCATTTATATAACCTTAAAAATGATTTTAAAACTAATTATTCATAATAAATAAACACGCTTATTATACGTAAGATTCTTTTAAAATATAGATCCTAAATTTTTAAACAACTTTTGAAAATTTATATCTTATTTACTAACTATATTTATTTTCAAATATATAAGAAAAGCATTTTAAATCTTTAATTAAATCTTACTTATATATTTACAAACCAATTTTACTCATATATATGTTTTCTTATTAATTTCCATAAGATATGTACATTTTAAAACTTTTGCTAAACCTTGTTTTAATATCACATTATATTTACAATTCTAGTTATATACATATATATTATTTTTCAAAATATAACTTTTAAATCCAATTAATTTTATAATATTTTTATTCTCAAATTCCCAATCCAAATTTACTTTTACAATTTACTTATACATTTATTCCAAATATTCAAATTAATTCTCAATTAATTCATAAATAAATATAAATCCAATATATTATTCAAAATATTTGTTTCTGAATTACAAATTAGAAATTCTATTTAAAATCATATTTATATACATTTATATAAATAAACAAACAAATATCTATTTAAATTTGGAAAATACCAAATTAATTCACAATTTAATTTTAAAAATTAAATAAATTACCAATTTAAATTTTATTTAAGAATGGTGATGTTCCAGGGGTGATGTCATATTCGGTTCTTTCAGCCTCCTAATGGGTCTACGGGTATGCCCGTCTTGTTAGGTGCAGAGATTTCAAAGTTGTTGATCCTCGATACATCCCTTTAGAGATATACTATGTGCAAGGTAGTTCCTCACCAACCATTGTATGAAAATCCATTCTTCAATAAGTGCCTTCAGACTTTATTATAGAGCCCAGTATACTAGAATTTAATAATGTAACAATTTCTGCTAAGATTATGTATATTTGCTTGAAAAGTGTTTTCAAAAGAATGTCACTAGAATAGTATTACCAGATTTTGATTAGTAAAGATTTTGGTTATCATAAGGTAAAACCCATTACGTGTTGGCGTGGTCTTATGAGATACACTTTGTTTTCAAATACCTGTATTTTGAATTTCTCATACCAGTGCCGAGACTGACCCGGAGTTTATTTTCATTTTCCCTTAAACTCTAAGTGCCCTATATTTTTGAGCATCCAAGTAGTTAGGTAGCATGAAACATTCTGGAAGAAGCTCGGAGCATTTTGGATGGCGTATGAAGCTAGGGGGTCCTATGTAGATAGTCATCTATTTCTGATTCCGTTGTATTTTATATTATCTACCAGCACTTGTGAGGATTTGTAGTTATAACTATCCTAGATGGATTAGTACTTACTAGAACTCCGATGGAGTAACTTAGAGTAATTGCAAGTACAACTCATATGTATAATTAAATGTTGGATATGGTATGAGATTCAATTTTATTTTGTCTTTTATCTTTATTTTCTTTTACTCTATGATAATCCGCTTTTCCGGCCTTGGATTTACCGCACATGAATATCGAGGATGAATTAATGTCGATTTATGAGGGCCAAGGAGGCGGGTCGTTACACCCATTTTGGATTAATTTCTCTCCAATAGTAGTTTTCTAAACTTTGCATTTTATAGATAATATAAATATTTCTTAAGGTATTCATTTCTACAATATCTTATTCGTTTATCATTAAAATAAACCTCATTTATATAATCTATTCTTCTAGTTTCATACCATAAATGTACAAAATTGCTTTTGCTCCAAATATTTTCTTATTTTGTAATTTTAAAATTTGTTTACCTAAATACTTTACATCCATTTGAACACAAATATCTGTTACAATTTTAAATTACTAAACACTTTATAGTATACAAGATATTTAACTCCATTAATTTCTTTTTTAAAAAGGAATCAAGGATGTGAAGTAATTCAAATATTTCCGTAAAAATATTATAACCCTTGATAATTAAAAAATGTTCTAACATAAAATTTTATTTTTAAAAGGGTTATTTTCTATCCAAATGAGAAATCATGACAACATTTCATTGTTCAACTCTTAATTCTTTTCAAATGAAATTTCCACATTTAAAATTCAAGAATTGTAAAATGCTAAACTTCTAGAAATAAGTTGTATACATAAACCATATTTACATGAAATGTTTCTAATTCACAAAATCAACTTATCCAATTCATTAACTTAAATTAATTAAATAAATGAATTATGGTTTTATTTCAACTTCCTATAAATTATAACTCATAAACATATGTTTTATCATTTATATAAATCACAATATGTTATATACAATTCATCAAAATCATTACACACAGTTCATTTTATCATATACCTTATAAATGAATCTTATACAAATATACGTATACAATAATATAACGATGTCGTCTTGCCACCCATTTTGTAGCAAATTGCCTTGTCAATTGACTACAATGTTGACGGTGCAATCAACATCGTCTCGCCACTGACTTCAACTATCATTAATGCTCGGTAGCTACACTCGTCATCTAAAATGCAAATACATATTAGTTATCTTTATTTTTTTATCATAATTACTTTTAGCTATAAAATTTTTAGTACACACAAATACACATATTTACATACATATATGTGCATATATATACATGTATATATCCATATATATACATATACGTACATATATATGCATATACATATAGGTACATATATATACATATACATATATATACCGATACATATACATACACACACACACACACACACACACACATATATATTGCATTATTTTCATAATAGGCATATTTTTCTTCTCAAAATATTTAATTAAACATTTTTCCAAATAATACACGATCCCATATCAAATTACTTTATATTATTACTAAAACTCCATATGACAACTCCTTTCGAAAATGAAATATATGGCCCATAACACTTCTATGTAACATTCCCGGTTTTTAGCTAAAATTAATTCAGTAATTTGTATTTATTTTTTGGGATTAACCGTGGATTAATTTGAAAATATGGGAATAAATATATATATATATATATATATATATATATATAAGATTTTAAATAAAGGACTTGATTTGGAAATCTAAATATTTTATCAATAGATTATAATTTGGATTTTGAATTTGAAATTCAAATACATATATGTTGAAAATAATAATTTGGAAAAGAAATAGATTATGATTGGAATAAAATTTATATTTATAAAAAGATATTTGTTTACTCATTTATAAATACAAATTGATTGTATATTAATTTTGAATTTGAAATTTAAAAATAAATGTTTTGAATAATATATTTGATTTGGAAAATCTATAATTTAATAATAGAAAAACTTGTTTTGTATTTATAATATGATGATTTGATAATTTTATTTTGAAATTGATACAATTAAATTTACAAAAGCTATTTAAAAAGTTAAAATTATATCTATACATATTACATATTTATTTACTAATGTTTGATTAATTTTAAACCACATTTTTTTAAGTTATAAATATATATAAATAAATAAGTTTATATACTTTCTTTTTAAAATTTACTTGAACTAAGTATAAATTTTATACATATGAAAATTTGTAATACATATGTAAAAATAAAACTAAAATAAGAAACCATGTTTCATAATTAAATTAAAGTAGGGATTTGAAATAAAGTTATAAATAAATTAAAAAAAGGATTTAAAATAAAGTTAAATAATTTTAACAAGTGTAACCTATAATTACAAATGTAGGCTAAAGAAAATAAGTAATAGAGAAATGTCAAGTTAAATGAATAAGTGGCAATCAAATCTTCTTTTAAATTTGGTTTACAAATATAATGCATAAGAAGTAAATCAGGATAATGCATGTTTCCTCAAATTTTATCTTATCTTCAAAATTTAAAACTCGTAAAACAAAAAGGTAGAAAAAGAAAAAAAGAAAAATCAAAACAGAAAGAAATGAAAACCTGAGATGGAATCCAAACAAAAACAGAATGAAAATCAAAGCCAAGTTCAAACCTAAAAGTAATTCTACTTTCACAAACTTTCAACCTAGAATCAATAACCTGAATCAAGCAAAACAAAATCAAGGCAAAGATGAAACCAGATCTATTTGCAAATCAGGTCAAAGGGAAAACCGAAAAAAATCATCTCAAACTCACAAGAAAAGATTTCAACCTGAGAACAAAATGAAATAAAAAGGCAAAGCAAATGAAATCAGACAAGTACAAAAATTTCAAGGCAAAGATCAAAGACAACAATACAATTCCCAGTTTTGAATTCTGGAAGCAAATCCAGACTTTGCTTCTCTATTTAAACCAGGTTAGAAAACTTTCAGCCCTGAATCTGTTTGTATGTTGTTGTTTGTGAGCAAACTTTCAACCCTGAATCTGTTTGTATGTTGTTGTTTGTGAGAAAGCTTCTTTGATTTGATCCTTGAACTGATATGGTGATTTATGTTTAAATGAAGTTTTGAAAACCTAGTTGCATGTATACAAAATCATACATACATATATATGTGTAAACAGGTTTGTGCATGTTTGTTGTATAGGCAGACAGCTCTGTTCTAAGTTTATAAAGATTAAATCTGTTTCAAAATTCAATACTTCTTTCTCTGATCCATTCTATTCTTCAAGAACTAAACAAACTATGTTCATATAAACAAGATCTTAATTATAAAAATAGTATTGAGCTGCATTTGAACATAGATTTCACAGGGAAGATGAAGATGCAGTGAACTTAGACAAATGTCAAAAATTCAAGTATTATAAATTCTTGATAGGTTTATATAATATCTTTTACTTTTGGAAATGATGATTTTTAAAAGAAAATTCACAATTTTTAATTCAGTAATTCTCGAAATTTTCGAAGTTGAGCGTAAAATGGATTTTGGTCAATTTCTGATGATCATCGAGGAGTGGAGTCTCGGGTTCGAAGTAGGAGGTGATTGATGTAATGGTGGTTGTAGGAAAAATGATGGGTAATTTTATAATACGCCATGATGGTCGATTGGCGTTGATTTAGGGTTCTGGAGCAACTTTTGGTCGATGCGAAATTTAAGGCTAGTTCATCAACATCATTGCATCAGCTGGAATTGTGACAAGGGGAAACGAAGAAGGTGACTGCGGTAGAGATTTTGGTGGAGTGGCACGAGTTCCGATGATCGGAATTGTCATCGGCCAGGTGGTTTTTATAGTCTGTGTTGCTTCCAGGAAAGGGGGTAATGACTCGTTTTCAAATTCTGTAACATCCTCCTTTTTTGTACTCTTTAAATCGACGATAAACCACACACGTCAGACTCAAACCATAGTGAAGGGCGGATTGTTATTGGGGTAAATAAGAAAAATAGAGAAAGAAAAAAAAACAGAATCTTACAGCGGAACGTCAAAATATAATAATCAAATAAACAGTTCATGAAGCTGTTTTACAAAACATTTGATTATTCTTATATAACATAAAATCAGAGTTACACATACCAAAGAATAATAAATACAGTGCAGCGGAACAATGTGATGCAGTGGAACAATATAGTAAATAACACAATCTTCGTCTTCGTCCTCTAGAAGTAAGGTCTTCAAATCCTGAAATGCTCAGGCTGACCCAAGTGAATTGAAAAGACAAAACACTCGAGTTAGAACTAAAAGTTCTTATATGAGTTAAATCAACAGAAATAAATATGAGTGGAATGGCGTCAGAGATGTTTACGAGATTTGACAACTCTTATCCAGTGTCTAACGTGAGTGTAGTAACTTAAGAGATGATCGGGATTCACATCTCCTAAGGATCCGTTAAATTATTTACTATGTAGTAATATACGCTATTGTACTAATGTCTATAGTAAAATAAACTTACTTTTAAATAGCATTAAGGAGTTACCCAATCTCCCCCTTAACACAATAATAGTCCTAGTAGTCCATCCAGTATCAGCGCATCTCCAGATCGAGAGACTAACCTAAATACTCCACGGGCTACGGGAGAAAACCAAACTCGTACATGGCGCGCTAAGTTAGGTGACATGGCACAACTAGGCAATGCCAGGGTAGATATACCAATTAGCTTTCGGACCGTGGTAACGCGTAGCAGCTGCTACTGCCCACCTTGAGCCACACCCCCAAAATCGAAAGGGCCCAAATCAATCATAAAGCAATAGAATTGCATCGAAGGAGTGTGTCCGGTAAAAGGTGCTACCTTCTTAGACCATCAATCGCTCCTGTTTTAGCCACGTTATGCCAACTCACGGGAGCCAGCTCCACTTATATATAGGAACGCCGCCACCATCCTACTTCATTGTAGAATCTCCAGCGAGCACACAGTTGTTAAAGTGGTTTTCGGAGTTGGCAAAGTGTATGACAACTTCCGATCCCGGTCTCTTTAACAACCAAACGTTATTATAACACCGCCGCCATTTCAAAATAGCTTATACTTTAAACCAGATATCATTGCCATTTCAAAATCAAATCAATACGATATCATTTTCATTTCAAATATATCCTTTTTCTAAAATCCTAACACTTTTAAAGTTATAAAATTTCGAAATCAAAACACTTAAATATTACACTTTCAAATTATAATAATTTGAAACTCATTACTTTGAAACATAACTTCTACCACTTAAATGGTTTAAATATTAAAATACTTTATATAATAAAATAGCCTCTTCAATTTCACAAATCAATTCGAAAACAACTCGAATATATAGATTTTAAATCTAACCCAATCCCAAATCATAAATTTCAGTTCAATTCAATTTCCAAATAAACTATTCCAAATTATATTGATTTCAAAACAGATTTTATCCACAGAATAAACCCTTTCCAATTCAATATATTTCAAACTTTAAGTATTCAACAATTTCAAAACTAAGTTTGGTAATCTCATATATATATATATATATATATATATATATATCAAATTCAATTTTCTATTATTTAGTTTTGAAATATTTTTCTTAATAAATCCATTATCATTTAAACAAATCCCAAATTTCAAATAACTAAATGTTTCCTTCAATTATTTATACTCAAAATACTAATTTAATTTAACTTAACCCAAAATCAAGTTATAAAATCATACCCTTTTAAAATTTCTGAATTTAATAAATTTCACATCAACTTATTTAAGTTTAATGCTTAAATAAATTCAATTCCAAATAAATATCCAATTTATTTTCCCACTTTAATTTTATTTAAATGATCATAAACTCTACATTATATACTTTGTGACGACCCGCCTTTCTCAACCCAGAAAGACATATCAACATTAAGAAAGAAAGGGATAGAAATAGAAAAGAATAGAAAGAAAGAACAATAATATCAGAATCTCACAGCGGAATGGAACATAATATAATACATCACATAACTATTACATAGTTATACATACATCAGAGTTATACAATATCATACAACAGGATTGTCATATACATATATGTCCATACATACATCCAAAATACAGCATACACTAACTACACAACGGAACTACAGATATAGGTACATACGTTTGGTCTTCTTATCCAAAATAGCTCCTCCAGAAAATCAACACTCCCAAATACCTATCACTTGGCTACTCATAAAATATTGAGTACCCAAGAGTTTATGAAAACACAAAATATAAACCCCGGGTCAAACGTGGGTCTGGTATGAGTAAACAGGTTAAAATTGCTTAACTTTGAAAATCATTTGAAATAAAGGTATCATGTAAGACTCCCCACAAATAAATACGGGTAAGTTTTTACGTTACGCTAACCAAAACATTTTATAGGAAATTCAATGATATTATAATAGTGTCTAGGGTTTTCAAGTAAATAGAAAATAGCCGAAATTGTTACATGATTAAATTCCAGCTACTAGCCACGAAAGTGGGTAATACAAATCAAAACCGTAGGGTCTCGTAGGGAAAATGGGTTTCCAACAATGGCAGGGCTACTGGGGTACCGCCCGTCACAGTACGGGGCCTAGATCACCGTACCGAGGATCACTCCCGACCCCCTACAACACAAGGCCGGAACCATTCCATACTGAACAGTCCCGAACAAGATAACCCCGCAGTTGTGGCCAACAACTACTCACACAGCCGAAATAAAAAGGGACATCTAGACAGGGGAATATCTTGTCCTGCTTGGGCATGACCCACCTAACCTTGCTGCATCTCCCCTGTTTTAGCCATTCCCTGGTTGATGAGGCATGAGGCTGCGATTACCTTTATTGAACATTATTCTTAGAATGCTCATCGTCCGCCAGACGATGTGTTGAAAGCATTCAATCCATACAAGTTCGTTCCGTGTTCGAACGAAATCGAAGGCATTATCTCGTTACACTCATTTTGGAATCACCCTCAGAGTAAACGACGATAACCCTTGCATTCTGAAACACCATCTCGATCACCATTTGATAAGTCACGACGTAACGTTTAATTTGGATCGATGTGGTTTTCGAAGAATCAAAATTGATTCTTCCGATCCCGGTCTCATCGGAATCCAAACGCCATTTTAAGGGCCAAGTTGTCTATTTAACTTAACAGTTCAATTTAATATCAAAATTCACATAACAGCTATAACAAATAAATCATACACAGTTATCGCAGATATCCATAATATATTATAACATATCACAGAAGTATCATCAAACAGATGTCAAAGTCAATCAAACAGAATTATCTATGCATACCAAAGAGTTTGGTTTTACCTTACTTAATCGATTGCTTAAGAATAAACTATTTTATTATGTTTAATTAATTACTGATGAATTAACTTATTAATGATCAATTAATCAATTAGTTAATCATTAATTATTAATTTATTAGTTATCTAATCTTTAATTACTTATTTAATTAATTAACTTCTATTCATTAACTGTTACTTAATTTCTCAGTTAATTAGTTGATTCTTAATTATTAATTAATAACTTACTTATTACAGTTAATTAGTTATTTACTTATCACAAACTATTTAAATTAATCACTTATTATCAATTTTATTAACTATATAATCTTCAATTAATCACTTAAGTTAATTATCATTTATGAATTAACTTTTAAGTAATTAGCTAATGTTATAAAGATTTAAATTATTTTAACCTATGATTTATTTCTAATTACAAAATCAATTTAAAGTTATCAATTTAAAATTTCAAATACAAATTAATTAAAATCCTAATTAATTATTATTAATCACATATCTTTACATACTTCTTTAATAACCTTTTAACTTAAACAATCTAACTATTGTTTAATTTAACTTAGACATAACAAACACTAAAACAAAATTATGCATGTGCACTCAGTAATGGACCGAGACAGCACCTCCTTTCATTCGAGAAAATCTCGAGCTCCTTTCGTGTCTTCCCCGGGTCTCCCTCTCTCACTCCATCTTGTTCTTCTTTCTCCTGTAACGTTTCTTCTTATCATTTTTTTAAGATAAAGTTATAAAACACTGCTGAAGCCACACACGAGAACGACCCGAAGTCACGTTCGAAGCAACCACCAAAAGTCACGAGCACGCGACGACACAATGACCAATGAACATCACCTCGCCACCGTGCATGTGCACGGTGGCTCGCCTCGCCTACGTGCACGTGCACGGTGGCTCGCCTCCCCTTCGACGACTCGCGACAGCCCCCACAAACCACAAATCATCCCTAGCATCGAAAACAAAACTCAGATTTTCAATTACATGTTGAAAACAAAATATGACCTGTAGCTCGAACAGGCGACAACAAACACCACCGACAATTCCTTAGTGCGGCCACCCTTTATCACCGGAGGTGATGGAACTCCACCAGAACTTCGTTCACGTCCCCTCTAACTCCACCTAAAATCGCATTCCACTCGGTTGACCTATGATGCCGAAATCAATTGTTTTACAGAGCATTGAAATATAAGCACTAAAACCCTACTTTAATCCCAAACTCATAATCTATGTATTCGAAAAATAATTTAACATTTTTCTTGTGTCAAATGGATTGCAAGCTTGTTTCCTACCAATTTACAGAAATTAAAATCAACTCAATCTTCCAAAATTTGCAAAAACCCATTTTAGTTTCATTATAAAACTGCTCTTCATACTCTTACTTAAAAATCATAATTTTTATGCTAAAAATCATAATTATGTGTATGAAATCTAAATATGTTACTGAATTTACAAATTTAAACATTCGAATTCCTGATCCTTTTAATTATTTTACCTGTAATCTTGCAATAACAATGTTTATATCTTACTGTTATACTTGAAAACAAGTTCCAGGCCTATGTTTAAAATAATTAACTTAAATCAGCAACAACACCAAGTTACAGCAGTTATAGGAACAAGTGTTTATACATTTCTTGGCTTTACTTTGTTCAGATTTTCAAAATTCCTGAAGAACACTTCATATATTACAGTTAACAGGAAGTACTCAAGTTTAAATAGTCAAGCAGATATCAAAGCACATATCTTTGTAAGATAAATATACAAGTTTTATATTGGGAAAAAATTAAGTTTACTCATCTAATAACTGTTGAACAAAAATGATGTGTTGAAGAAGACACTACAGGTGAAGTTCCCTGAAACCCTTCTTTGTTTCTTTTCTCTGTTTCTTTTACTTTGTTTTTTTTTCTGTTTTGAATAAATTTTAAGTTTGGAAAGAAAAGTTGTTTGTAGGTTTAGTCAAGTTTTTACCTATGAACATAATATATGTTGGATATATATAGAAGCTACCTAACAGGTTGTAGCTGGCCAGTTTGTATTTGTTGTCATTTTTCTTTTTATTGGCTAAGAATGTATTCTGCAGTATGAAGTAAATGAGATATTTCGGCTGTAGTACTTTACTCAAACAAAATATTGTGCTATTAATTGTTTATGCTCTTAATGATGATAACAAGTATTTAATGTTTTGCTGATACTTACAATTTGTACAAAACACAGATTTTGTCTTGTGTAATTTATCATCTTGTAATATATTTTTCTTTCTTTCTTACAGGTTTGTTCAACTTGATTTTGTAAGTATATTTAGCTATATATTTCCTTATCTTATTATAGAAGCTTGCTCATTTATACATATGTTTGTTATTCTGAGTGTAGCCTGATTTTGATTTTTATTTGTTGAGTACAACTATATATAACTTGTCTTGTTTTCTTTTCATTATTCATTTGTATATAAAGGTTATATTTCTCAAACTTTCTGATATGTTTGCTTAAAAGTTATTGCTAGCATATTAGTTGTATTCTATTTGTTAATTAAATTTTCAAACATTGATTTATATCATAGACTTGCATTTTTATACTTCTAAGTTATAATTGATATTTGTACATTTATCTCTTTAGTTACATTCTATAATTTATGATTATGTTTTATACTAGTTTTGTATGATTATGTTATAATTATTTATATTTTTTTATACCTATGCATTAGATTTCCATGTTTATGTTAATATTAATATGTTTGTTAATTTTTTAAACTTATCATTTTAAAAATTACAATTGTATCCATATAAATTATCAAATAATAAAATATTGAATCTTTGATTTGATTTTATTGAATAAGACATATTTTGTTTTAAATGGTTTTTAAGCATTCTATTTTAAATTTTCAAATCAAAACTTTCTTTTATAAAACATATAACTGTTAAATATCAAAGATCTCATCAGTTTAAAAATTAAAAAACTTGTATTTAATTTAAATTAGATTAAATATTCATTAAATTATGCTGTCAAAAATTCCGGGTTGTTACATTCCTCCCCCCTTAAAAGAATTTCGTCCCCAAAATTTAAACAACAGTTAATTCAAAAGCTTTTATATTAACAATCCAAACATACATATCATTCATACAATAGCAAACAATCAAACAAACTTTTCTAACAAACAACACTAGTTATCCGAACATAAATCCGGATAAGCATTCTTAAAACTATCAAGAGTTTCCCAGGTACAATCTCTGGGATCCTCACTCCATTGCACCTTGGCGAGTTTCACCACTTTGTTCCTGAGTTGCGTCTCGTCTCGATCCACAAATCGAACTGGATTTCTGACCACAGTTAAATTGGGTTCTACTTCCAAGTCTTCTTGAATTACCGGTTCTACAACCAGTGAGGAATCATGAACAAATTTCCTCAAATGTGATACATGAAACACATTGTGAATCCCAGACATGCGCTCTGGCAATTCAATCCTGTAGGCTACAACTCCAATTCTCTCCAGCACTCGATGTATCTCGGGGCAAGTTTTCCCGTCTTTCCAAATCTTATGGCACCTTTAATTGGGGAAACTTTAACAAAAACCAAGTCTCCGATCTCAAATTCCAATGGCCTACGTCTTCTATCAGCATATTTCTTCTGACGATCTTGAGCAGCTTTCATCCTTTTCTTGATAAGCTCAACCTTCGCAGAAATTTCACGAATACGATCGGGTCCGAGCACAAGACGATCCTTCGATTCAATCCAACAAGATGGGGATCTACACAGTCTTCCGTATAAAGCTTCATAAGGAGCCATCTGAATACTCGCTTGATAATTGTTATTATAAGAAAATTCCACTAAATGAAGATGGTCAAACACAAGCCCGTAGCATATCCTCAAGAATACGATTAAGCCTCTCCGTCTGTCCATCCGTTTGAGGATGATAGGCTGTACTCAATCTCAAATCTGTTCCCATTGCTGATTGCAGAGCTTCCCAAAATTTTCTAGTGAAAATAGGATCACGATCACTTACTGTGCTGACCGGGACACCATGCAATCGAACTATCTCCTTCAAGAAAATTTCCGCCAAAGAAACTGCAGTACTGGTTGCATTTACTGGTATAAAATGGGCACTCTTAGTTAAACGATCCACAATAACCCATATACCATCATTTCCTTTCCTGGTTCTAGGCAAACCATCGATAAAATCCATCGAGATCATTTCCCATTTCCAATTCGGAATTTCCAAAGGTTGCAATAACCCGGCAGATTTCTGTTGATCACCTTTAACTTGTTGACAGATGGCACAACTATTCACAAAAGTAGCTACATCTTCCTTCATGCCCTTCCACCAAAAGACTCTCTTCATATCTTTGTACATCTTCGAAATTCCTGGATGAATATTCAATTTGGAGCGATGACTTTCTGATAAGACTTCCTGCTTCAACTCCTTATCATTCGGAACACAGATTCTCCCGTTAATCCTTAGTGTTCCATGGCCATCAATTTCAAAACTAGGACACTGACCTTTCCTGACTCTTTTAATGATCCTCCTCAACTTCTTATCAGATTCTTGCTTTCTTGAGATCCTTTCAATAAGAGATGGAATCACTTCTAGAAGAGATAAAACCGCGTTCCTGCTGAGAGCATCAGCTACGACATTCGCTTTCCCCGGAGTGCACAGAATATCCAAATCATAGGATGCAAGAAATTCAACCCACCGTTGCTGTCTCAGATTTAGATCTTTTTGAGAGAATAGATATTTCAACGGTTTGTGATCCGTGAACAATTCGAATTTCTCTCCCAAAAGATAATGTTTCCAAATTTTCAAAGCAAAAACAATGGCTAGCAATTCAAGATCATGCGTAGCATAGTTTTTCTCCTGTGTCTTCAACTGTCGACTAGCATACACAATAACCCTTCTGTTCTGCATCAGAACTGCTCCTAAACCAACAAATCAAGCATCAGCGTAAACCTCGAATTTGCTTTTCCCGTCCGGAATAGCAAGTACTGGGGCACTAGTTAGCCTTATCTTTAATTCCTGAAAAGCTTCTTCGCACTGAGGTGTCCATTTGAATTTAGCTCCTATCCTGGTTAGCTTAGTCAGATGCGAAGAAATCTTGGAATAATCCTTGATAATTTTCCTGTAGTAGCCAGCCAATCCTAGAAAACTGCGAACTTCCGTCGGTGTCTCTGGCTATTTCCATTCCAGAATAGTTTCAACTTTCGCTGGGTCTACAGAAATGCCTTCACCCGAAACAATGTGCCCTAAAAATTTAACTTACAATTTCCAGAAATGGCACTTCGAGAACTTCGCCTTCAACACATGCTTCCTCAGAGTCTCCAATACAATCCTCAAATGTTCCCTGTGCTCTTCTTCAGATTTGGAATAGACAAAGATATCATCAATAAATATCAGCACAAACTTATTCAACACATCCCTAAAGACTCGATTCATGAGGTCAACGAAGTACGCAGGAGCGTTGGTTAATCCGAAAGGCATAACCAACCACACATAGAAACAATTCGGTCCCCTAAATGCAGTCAAGGGAATACTGTCTTCAGCTACCCTCAACTGATGGAAAACTGAAGCTAGATCCAATTGAGAAAAGATAGAAGCACCATGCAACTGGTCAAAAAGATCATCGATGCGAGGAAGAGGATATTTATTACAGATAGTCACTTTGTTCAATTCTTTATAATCCACACAGAACCTCAGTGATCCATTCGATTTGGTCACAAACACTGTCGCCGAACCCCAACAAGAAAAACTGGGTCTAATCAACCCTTTCTCTAAAAGATCCTGAGTCTGCTTAATCATCTCTTCTCTCTCCCTAGGAGCCATTCTCCTACTGGGCTGAATCACTGGCACAGCTCCTGAAATCAAATCAATACGGAATTCTATTTCTCGATGTGGTGGCAGACACTGTACTTCTTCAAAAACATCAGCGAAATCTTGAACCACATTGATGTCTGCAACTCTCTCTTTAGAAGTCTAAATTCCATGCTAAAGACTGCTCAAGTGAATTCCAGAATTATCACACGACACTCTGGCAATTCTACCCAGATCAGTTTCCAACGAAACTGTTCTTTCATCACAATTCAAAACGGCTTTATACTTGTCCAGCCAATCCATACCCAAAATAAGATCAAATCCCTTAAAATTCAATACATACGGGTCACAAGAAAAGCTGTGGGACAGACAAGAGATCTTCAAGTCCTTACAGATAGTGTCTAATTTGGTCACCTGAACATGTAACTCAACAAATTTTAGATATATATATATATATATATATATATATATATATATATATATATATATATATAATTATATGAAAATACAAATACGCACTCTCAAGATAAATATAATACAAGAGCCTAGGTACTCGCTCGACCTAACGCTCTGATACCAACTATGACGACCCGCCTTTCTCAACCCAGAAAGACGTATCATCATTAAGAAAGAAAGGGATAGAAATAAAAAAGAATAGAAAGAAAGAACAACAATATCAGAATCTCACAGCGGAATGGAACAAAATATAATACATCACATAACTGTTACATAGTTATACATACATCAGAGTTATATAATATCATACAACCGGACTGTCATATACATATATGTCCATACATACATCCAAAATACAGCATACACTAACTACACAGCAGAACTACATATATAGGTACATACGTGTGGTCTTCTTATCCAAAATAGCTCCTCCAGAAAATCAACACTCCCAAATACCTATCACTTGGCTACTCATAAAAAATTGAGTAACCAAGAGTTTATGAAAACACAAAATATAAACTCCGGGTCAAACATGGGTCTGGTATGAGTAAACAGGTTAAAATTGCTTAACTTTGAAAATCATTTGAAATAAAGGTATCACGTAAGACTCCCCACAAATAAATACGGGTAAGTTTTTACGTTACGCTAACCAAAACATTTTATAGGAAATTCAGTGATATTATAATAGTGTCTAGGGTTTTCAAGTAAATAGAAAATAGCCGAAAATGTTACATGATTAAATTCCAGCTACTAGCCACGAAAGTGGGTAATACAAATCAAAACCGTAGGGTCTCGTAGGGAAAATGGGTTTCCAACAATGGCAGGGCTACTAGGGTACCGCCCGTCACAGTACGGGGCCTAGATCACCGTATCGAGGTTCACTCCCGACCCCCTACAACACAAGGCTGGAACCATTCCTTACTGAACAGTCCCGAACAAGATAACCCCGCAGTTGTGGCCAACAACTGCTCACACAGCCGAAATAAAAAGCGACATCTAGACAGGGAAATATCTTGTCCTGCTCGTGCATGACCCACCTAACCGTGCTGCATCTCCCCTGTTTTAGCCATTCCCTGGTTGATGAGGCATGAGGCTGCGATTACCTTTATTGAACATTATTCTTAGAATGCTCATCGTCCGCCTGACGATGTGTTGAAAGCATTCAATCCATATAAGTTCGTTCCGGGTTCGAACGAAACCGAAGGCATTATCTCGTTACACTCATTTTGGAATCACCCTCAGAGTTAACGACGATAACCCTTGCATTCTGAAACACCATCTCGATCACCATTTGATAAGTCACGACCTAACGTCTAATTTAGATCGATGTGGTTTTCGGAGAATCAAAATTGATTCTTCCGATCCCGTTCTCATCGGAATCCAAACGCCATTTTAAGGGCCAAGTTGTCTATTTAACTTAAAAGTTCAATTTAATATCAGAATTCACATAACAGATATAACAAATAAATCATACACAGTTATCACAGATATCCATAGTATATTATAACATATCACAGAAGTATCATCAAACAGATGTCAAAGTCAATCAAACAGAATTATCTATGCATACCAAACAGTTTGGTTTTACTTTACTTAATTGATTGCTTAAGAATAAACTATTTTATTCTGTTTAATTAATTACTGATTAATTAACTTATTAATGATCAATTAATCAATTAGTTAATCATTAATTATTAATTTATTAGTTATCTAATCTTTAATTACTTATTTAATTAATTAACTTTTATTCATTAACTGTTACTTAATTTCTCAGTTAATTAGTTGATTCTTAATTATTAATTAATAACTTACTTATTACAGTTAATTAGTTATTTACTTATCACAAATTATTTAAATTAATCACTTATTATCAATTTTACTAACTATATAATCTTCAATTAATCACTTAAGTTAATTATCATTTATGAATTAACTTTTAAGTAATTAGCTAATGTTTTAAAGATTTAGATTATTTAAAATATGATTTATTTCTAATTACAAAATCAATTTAAAGTTATCAATTTAAAATTTCAAATATAAATTATTTAACAACCTAATTACTTATTATTAATCACATATCTTTACATACTTCTTTAATAACCTTTTAACTTAAACAAGCAAACTATTGTTTAATTTAACTTAGATATAACTAACACTAAAACAAAATTATGCATGTGCACTCAGTAATGGACCGAGACAGCACCTCCTTTCACTCGAGAAAATCTCGAGCTCCTTTCGTGTCTTCCCCGCGTCTCCCTCTCTCACTCCATCTTGTTCTTCTTTCTCCTATAACATTTCTTCTTATCATTTTTTTTAAGATAAAGTTATAAAAACTGTTGAAGCCACACACGAGAACGACCCGAAGTCACGTTCGAAGCAACCACCAAAAGTCACGAGCACGCGACGACTCACTGACCAACGAACATCACCTCGCCACCATGCACATGCATGGTGGCTCGCCACACCTCCGGCGACTCGCGACAGCCCCCACAAACCACAAATCATCCCTAGAATCGAAAACAAAACTCAGATTTTCAATTACAAGTTGAAAACAAAATATGACCTGTAGCTCGAACAGGCGACAACAAACACCACCGACAATTCCTTAGTGCGGCCACCCTTCATCACCGGAGGTGACGCAACTCCACCAGAACTTCGCTCACATCCCCCCTAACTCCACCTAAAATCGCGTTCCACTCGGTTGACCTATGATGCCGAAATCAATTGTTTCACAAAGCATTGAAATATAAGCACTAAAACCCAACTTTAATCCCAAACTCATAATCTATGTATTCGAAAAATAATTTGACATTTTTCTTGTGTCAAATGGATTACAATCTTGTTTTCTACCAATTTACAGAAATTTAGATTAACTCAATCTTCCAAAATTTGCAAAAACCCATTTTAGTTTCATTATAAAAATGCTCTTCATACTCTTACTTAAAAATCATAATTTTTATGCTAAAAATTATAATTATGTGTATGAAATCTAAATATGTTACTGAATTTATAAATTTAAACATTCGAATTCCTGATCCTTTTAATTATTTTACCTGTAATCTTGCAATAACAATGTTTATATCTTACTGTTATACTTGAAAACAAGTTCCAGGCCTATGTTTAAGATAATTAACTTAAATCAGCAACAACACCAAGTTACAACAATTATAGGAACAAGTGTTTATACATTTCTTGGCTTTACTTTGTTCAGATTTTCAAAATTCCTGAAGAACACTTCATATATTACTGTTAACAGGAAGTACTCAAGCTTAAATTGTCAAGCAGATATCAAAGCACATATCTTTGTAAGCTAAATATACAAGTTTTAGATTAGGAAAAAATTAAGTTTACTCACCTAATAACTGTTGAACAAAACTGATGTGTTGAAGAAGACACTGTAGGTGAAGTTCCCTGAAACTTTCTTTGTTTCTTTTCTCTGTTTCTTTTACTTTGTTTGTTTTTCTGTTTTGAATAAATTTTAAGTTTGGAAAGAAAAGTTGTTTGTAGGTTTGGTCAAGTTTTTACCTACGAACATAATATATGTTGGATATATATAGAAGCTACCTAAAAGGTTGCAGCTGGCCAGTTTGTATTTGTTGTCATTCTTCTTTTTATTGGCTAAGAATGTATTCTGTAGTATGAAGTGAATAAGATATTTCGGCTGCAGTACTTTACTCAAACAAAATATTGTGCTATTAATTGTTTATGCTCTTAATTATGATAACAAGTATTTAATGTTTTGCTGATACTTACAATTTGTACAAAAAACAGATTTTGTCTTGTGTAATTTATCGTCTTGTACTATTTTTTTTCCTTTCTTTCTTACAGGTTTGTTCAACTTGATTTTGTAAGTATATTTAGCTATATATTTCCTTGTCTTATTGTAGAAGCTTGCTCATTTATACATATGTTTGTTATTTTGAGTGTAGCCTGATTTTGATTTTTATTTGTTGAGTGCTACTATATATAACTTGTCTTGTTTTCTTCGCATTATTCATTTGTATATACAGGTTATATTTCTCAAACTCTCTGATATGTTTGCTTAAAAGTTATTGTCAGCATATTAGTTGTATTCTATTGTTAATTAAATTTTCAAACATTGATTTATATCATAGACTTGCATTTTTATACTTCTAATTTATAATTGATATTTGTACATTTATCTCTTTAGTTACATTCAATAATTTATGATTATGTTTTATACTAGTTTTGTATGTTTATGTTATAATTATTTATATTATTTTATACCTACGCATTAGATTTCCATGTTTATGTTAATATTAATATAATTTGTTAATTTTTTAAACTTATCATTTTAAAAACTACAATTGTATCCATATGAATTTTCAAATAATAAAATATTGAATCTTTGATTTGATTTTATTGAATAAGACAGATTTTGTTTTAAATGGTTTTGAAGCATTCTATTTTAAATTTTCAAATCAAAACTTTCTTTTATAAAACATATAACTGTTAAATATCAAAGATCTCATCAGTTTAAAAATTGAAAAACTTGTATTTAATTTAAACTAGATTAAATATTCATTAAAATACGCTGTCAAAAATTCCGGGTTGTTACATACTCAAACATATTATCTTCAATAAAAATCAAACTTATTATTAAGCTTATTCTATATTAAAACAAATCATGCATGGCGTAAAATCAAGGATAAAATAATATTTACATACTATCTAAAAACAATATTTAACTATAACCATATATTTCTTTACAAAAACACAGAAACCGTTTCAAAATATTTTTATATATAGACCACGGAGTCTGTATAAAATTTTCTATACTATGGTCAAGTGATACAGATATTTATCATTTCAATCCGTAATTTAAAATACAAATACATATATATATCATTTCAAACCGCAATCCCAAATGAAATAAAAATCCATAACAACTAGCAGTTTATAACAATATAAAATACAACATCCATTCATCCAATATCAATCATCAACCATTTATCACAATCATCATCCAATTCAATCAATGACATCAATATAGGACAGATAATAAATAAAAAGCATTTACTGGCAGTTTATATTCAATAATAAATTAAATAACTATTTTATCCAAATAAATTCTGAGATGATGATTCAAAATATGCCAAACAGTCATAAATAAATTTCTAATCACATCATCAATCAATTTAACAAACATAAGAAATTTTAGAAGTTGTGAGTGGGTTAAAACACTCACCTTTGAATTTAAGTTGAATTTAAATCAAATTTAAACCCAAATTTGAATAGTCTTTGAATTCGTCCAAATCAGCGTCAAAATGTCAAGAATTCCAATGCAATCCTAACGGAGAAAACTACGCATGAATTGGACCTCATATATAAAATTTATGTATATTAGAACACTTGGAATAAAACTAAAAAAATTAGAAAAATAAAATAATGACCGATAGCAAGACGACACGCCACCCTCCTACAACATATAGCCGAACCCTAGCCGATAATCGCCAATTCTCGTTGATCAGCCGCCATCTTCAACATTTTTTTTTGGCCAATGCTACGATGTCTCCGGCCACATCAAACTCCGCCGTCCTGACCACGACGCAACGCCGCACCCACCGCCTTCCACCTCGCAGGCGAACGCCTCTAGGCCGAGGCAAAAAAAATCGTCCCTTTCCTATTGATTTCCACTGAATCCCAACCTCCATACGACATGCGACAACCACCTACGACGCTGCTCGACATCACCTTCGCCACGGCACCACCCGATCGCCTATCGAAGGCAGATCCACCGTTGGATCGCCCCAAATTCAACATGAACATCCAGAATTGGTTCGTGAATTCTAGAAAAATAGATATCCAAATCAGAAAACGAACAGCTGACTTGCACTCATCGATAGCTTCAAATCGATATATAATTTGTTATTGTTTGAGGAGTTTTAAATTTTGGAGTTGATTTTGAATTGAAATTGAAATTGAAATTAGGGATTAGGATTTGTCTGCCATTGAGGAAGAGGAGCAACATAAATGTTTGTACATACAGAAATGAGAAATAGAAAGGCTGCTAGGGTTTCTAACGACATATATTTAGGCAGAACACAATAGAAACAAATGGGCTTGATTGGTTTGGAAAAATTAAACGATTATGACCCGAAAAGCCCGTTTCGACTCCGGAACGAAAATGGGCCAACCCATATATCAAAGTAGATGTTTTAAATATTTAAAATCAATGGGACAGGTTTCATGTCCAAATTCTACCATATGAATAAGTTATGCTAAAATCAAATTATTTCAAATTGATTTCAATTGATTTCAATTTAATCGATTTCTAGGCGTTTCGAGCCCGTATGATCAAATGACAAGTCCGATCGTTATGAAATTGGAAAACCTACAATAATTCACTGTTGCGGAGCCGGTGAAACTGGTTTCGTCGAAATCCGAGTCAGTGGCCAAAATTTCTATATTTCGCATTATTAAATAAATTAATAATTAATTACATCAAATTTTCAATCCACTTCTATAACTGAAAATTTTTATCATTTTTAATTTCATAATCATTTACACTATTTAAAAAATTTAGATGCCAATTTAGAGTTGATTAATTTATCAATTTCAGTATTAATCCCAATTTCATTAAATTTAGAAATTGTAAATTAAAATTCCAAAATCCATTTGTTAAATTTTTAAACCTTGTTATTCAATTTTTTTATTTCAATCAGGATATAAATAACATTAGTTTATTCAAAACTTACTCTTATTTACTTATTTTCAATTCTATAACCAAGTGCAACAATTTGTACTATCTCATTATTGGGATTTCACTCCAATTTTCCATAATTACCTTTAATTACCATTGCTACATTTCATTTTTAAAATTCACTTCATTATAAATTTTAAAGTTTTTATTTATTTCTAAATTTACTCACAAAAATCTTATTAAATTAACCAATTTAATTATCGAAATTTACGGGTCGCTACACTCACCCCCACTCAAAACTTTTGTCCCCGAAAAGGAAAAAGAAGGGAAAAGAAGGAATTGAGTAAACAATACATCTTATTCAAAAATATTAACTTTATAAACAAATAAATTTACAAAATTAATTAATTTAAATAAAACATACCAATTTATGACAATTAAATCTCTTTAAACTCAAATTAATAAAGTTTGGAAAATATTTTTCAAAATTTTTGTAACTCCAAAATTTTCGAAAATTTTCGACAGAGTCTCCTTTGTATGGAGAGGCTTGGGAGAAAATATAATATCAAATATAACAATATATGTCACAATATCTCAAAGTAATATATGCCAACACGGAAAAACAATATAATAACGCTATAAAACCATAATCCGAGAACGTACCTATTTGTCGCGCAATTAAAACATAATTATAACACCAAAAGCAGTAGCAATTGCTTCCATAGCATGTATTTCACTTATATAATCCAAAAAGGGTTAATAGTTATATAAAATGAAATATTAAAGTTGTTTCATCCACTGGCAAACAAATCAATGTCAATCAACAACAATCACTTGCTAGCACAGCGTACACTCATCATACAGAATCAACACAATTCAATTATCCATCCATATCAAACAAAACAAATAGTTATTCGAGTTCAAAAACTTTAAATTGTATAGAATGGAAAATAAACCATTAAAGTGCACCATTTGCTCAACAGTCTTAGATGAAATTAAATAGATTATTCATTCATCCAAACAAATTTAAAGTATCCTTGCCCAAACAACCCTAAACAAAACAACAGATCAAGTTGATTTTTATCAATTTCGTTTCATAACCTTTATTGTTTGATTTCCTTTTCACTCATATAATGGTTTATCTTTTTAATTTACATTTATTTCTCATAGATTTTTATATTTCCATTCATTCAGTCAGTGTTCATTTCATTTATTTATAATACTTACCTTTCTATTATATTTAATTAGTAGCCTTTCATCTACACATCAAATTCTTAATTATTAAAGGATTTCATTGAATACTTTCATTACATCAAATTTTACTTGTATAATATCCATTACATTTTCTTATTAACATTTCAACTTTTTACATCTTTTGGTAAGTTATATATATGCCTTTAATAATGTAATTGAAAGTTATACAAGTTTTCCTTATTTCTTTTAACTAACTTAATGTTCAATAATCATATCCTTTGTTTTATAAGTTACAATTTAAACTTTCTGGTGATTTCATTTGTAACCTAGCATTCAATCTCTTATTTCATTTAGGAGTTTCAATTATTAAATAATTAAGATTTCAATTTCAATTTCAATAACTAAAACCTCTAATTTATGGAAATTTAAGAACAAGATGTCGGGTTCCATTTCCAATCATTTTAAAAATAATAGATAGATGTATACACTTACAGTTTATATATCCAATTATATTTAAAAAAAATTTGAAATTTATATCTGTTTATTAAAATAATTCTGTGGTAGAACAACTACAGTGGTCTTTCCACTTAGAAACTCAAAAATGAATGTCGATGATGCGTGCACTCATCACCGAAATTATTTTCCAAGGACAGAGAACGGAGTACATAAGTTATTTCTTTCCAAAGTTTCTTTAAAATGATTCTTTCAATTTATATTGAAATATTTATATCAGAAAATACTTCTAAATAATATTGTTAATATGTTCCAAAATCATTCAAAAGAAATCTTCAAATACCCCTGAGCTTGAGTTCTAAATTCCAATATATTCTTATTTGTTTTATTTTAAATCTTATTTCTAACCAATATTTATAAACTTCATTACCTAACAACCCATATATTTTAACCAAATATAATATTTACAAAATTTATTTTATATATAGAAAATATATTAGGCAAAATTATTTCATTCACCTATATTCAAAACAAATATTGTGTCGGTCTATCCTATTAAGTGTTTAGAAATACCTATTGATATCATAGTGTCCTATGCACGAACCAGAATTTATAAATACAAAACGGAACAAATTAACACAATATTAAAACCCTTTTTATAACACTAGCAAATACGCTCCCTCATATATATACACTCAGCGACTCATCATAGGGTATTACTACCCTATTAGTAAAGAGTCAGACCCCACAAAGCTAAGGTTTATCGCTAAACCAAAGCTCTGATACCAGATGTAATATCCTTCCTTTTTTACGCTTTAAATCGACGATAAACCACATACGTCAAACTCAAACCATGTAGGAGGGCGGATCATTATTAGGGTAAATAAGGAAAATAGAGAAAGAAAAAACAAAACAGAATCTTGCAGCAGAACGATAAAATATAATAATCAAATAAATAGTTCATGAAGCTGTTTTACAAAACGTTTGATTATTCTTATATAACATGAAATCAAAGTTACACATACTAAAGAATAATAAATAACAGTGAAGCGGAACAATGTGATGCAGTGGAACAATATAGTTAATAATAGTAATACAACCATCGTCTTCATCCTCCAGAAGTAAGATCTTCAAATCCTGAATGCTCAGGCCGACTCGAGTGAATTAAAAAGACAAAACACTTGAGTCGGAACTAAAAGATCTTATGTGAGTTAAATCAACAGAAATAAATATGAGTGGAATGGCGTCAGAGATGTTTACGGGATTTGACATCTCTTATCCAGTGTCTAACTTTTGTGTAGTAACTTAAGAGATGCTCGGGATTCACATCTCCTAAGGATCCATTAAACTATTTACTATGTAGTAATATATGCTATTATAATAATGTCTATAGTAAAATAAACTTGCTTTTAAATAGCTTTAAGGAGTTATCCAATCTCCCCCTTAACACAATAATAGTCCTAGTAGTCTATCCAGTATCAACGCATCCCCAAATCGAGAGACTACTCTAAATACTACACGGGTTACGGGAGAAAACCAAACTCGTACAAGGCGCGCTAGAGTAAGTGACACGGCACAACTAGGCAATGCCAGGGTAGATATGCCAATTACGCTTCCGGACCAGTGGTAACGCGTAGCACCTGCTACCCCCCACCTCGAGCCACACCCCCAAAATCAAAAGGTCCCAAATCAATCACAAAGTAATAGAATGGTATCGAAGGAATGTGTCCGATAAAATGTGCTGCCTTCTTAGCCCGTAAATCGCTCCTGTTTTAGCCACCTTATGCCAACTCACAGGAGTCGGCTCCATGTATATACCTTAAAGGAACGTCGCCACCATCCTACTTCATTCTGGAATCTACATCATGTACACAGTTGTTAAAGTGGTTTTCGGAGTTGGCAGAGAGTATGACAACTTCCGATCCCGGTCTCTTTAACAACCAAACATTATTATAACACCGCGGTCATTTCAAAATAGTTTATACTTTAAAACCAGATATCAATGCCCTTTTAAAACCATTTTGTAATAGCCCAAATTTTAGCAATATTTTATTCTTTATTTATAACTCTAGGGTTTTATTTTTCGACAATTTGATTGTCTAAATTTAATTATAAATAATCACCCAAGATTTTTATTAGTGTGAAAATTCTAAAATTCTTATTTTGGTTAAAACTTAACATTTTTTGAAGTTATAAATCTTTAATTTTTAATTTTTAATCTTTTGGTTTAATTTAACATATTCGTAATATCGTTTATTTCACCTTTTGTTCTTTAAAAAAATTGATTTTGTACTTTTAAAATTTAATATTTTATATTTTACTTATATACATTTTTGAAATAAATTTCTTAGTAAATGTGTAAACAAATCATATTTTTATATAAGTAATAAAATTTTAAAAACTTTGTGTATAAATAAACTGTTTAATTTTGCATTTAAAAGGCACGTTATTTAATGGAATAAATAATGTATATACACATACAAGAAAACGTATAGAATTTAAATCCGTTATTTTCATTTTTTTGGGACAAAAATCACTTTGTCTGTTGTACGAATTCTAATTTTATTCACTTTCCTTTTACTCCCCTAATTTAATAGGAACGTTATTTACAAATTTTATAACTGTTCACCTTTTTAATTTCTTGCCATTGTTCCCATCAACACGAGCTTTAAATTGTAAACGCATTCAATATTGTTTAAAAATCTTACTCCAAAATCTAATCTTAGCTGGCTGTTTCTTCTGCTTTAATTTCGAAACCCATTTGCCTAAAATTTGTTAAAAATCTAGTAACCGTGTATAACAAGAAAAACCATTGCTCAATCAAAATCATGGCCTCTTTTTATCAATATCTTATTTCTTGCCTGTAACTGCTCATTAAAAAATCAACGCTGGTTTAATTTCCTTTCCATTTCAAAGCAAGTTGATTTATTGTCGTTCTTTCTTCTCCTTAAATCACGCTACCTCTCTGATCAAACCTATATTTACTACATAAGAAAAACGTACAAATTTAAAAGCGTTTCTTTGTTATAAATTGGGCATATATTTTTACGCAGTTTTACGCATGTCTCATTTTCTTACCTTGGATAATAATTAAATTTATCCGTAGGCGTATTTTTTTTAAGTAGGAAAGAATTAAATTCCCTAGCCATTCAATTAGTTTAAAATGTTTACCTTGGATTCATGCGGAAAATTTTCTACTCTTTCCAATTGCCTCTCGTTTAAAATTGGTATAAAATCTTTAAAATCCAATCCGGTTCAAAATCAACTTTCCTCCTGCCTTTTTCTTTCATTGTTATCAACGCGTGTTTGATTATAAAAAACGATTAATTTCATACTTCTCTACCGTTCCTAAGCAATTTATTTCATACCGTTTCCTCCACTCAATCAAAGCAAATTACTCCCTTTAAATATAAAATGTGCCTCACCATTTACATGAAAATTATATTCACTTTCCTTTCGCCTTCTCATTTAATAGGAACGTGATCCACAAATTGCTAACCGTTCCAAAATCTTTAAATTTCTTTCCATTTTTCCCTTGATGCACGCAAGCTTTTCTTTAAATGCTAAACACGTTTTCTTCCTCGCTTTAAAATTTGCATGCCTTGATTTTTGCTTTCCCACTTTAACAATTGTGTTGTCACAAATAAATACAAACCACGTATCAAACTTCATCTGCATCTCATTTTGGGTTCCTCTCCTTCTTCCTTGCGTGTGAGCAAAGCATCAGGTAATGACCGAATTATTTTTCCTCCTTCTTTTTTTTCTTTTCTTCATTGTGTTGTTCAAGTTTTTGGCTCTACTATTTCACCACATGATACCTACCCTCCTCCACAATCAAGAGCACCCTCCACAGTATAGACACATTCTTGCTTATATCATTTATAAACACGTTGGAAAAGGATGTACGTGGTATCGCTGTTTTACTTCAGGTTTTAAATCAGTAAAAATATTCACCTCGGCTTTGTTCGTCCAAGGTCTTAACGTTAATAAGTATTTTGGTTTTAGAAAAATATACATTTGGCTAAGGCCTTGAAAAAGAAAATCATTTACTCCACTTGTACTCTAAGATAGAGTAAATATGTTTGCACCACTTTTATAAAAATAGAAAATAAATGTTATCATATGTTAGACCATGCGTGTTTTGTTAGTCACATATGCTCTAGGAGAATGAGAAAACATTATTCAGGCACTACTTTTCTTTTATATATAACAAAAAGTAATAAGAACAAGAATAAATAAATTAGATATGTATAATATGTATAAGGAAGCACATATTTTTTGTGTGGGTTAAAAACATTCGTATGATGTATATTTTAAAAGTTATTTTATAATGATAAAGTTTTTAATAAAAGTTATAAAAGTTATTTTAACTGTTCAGTGTATAATATATATATATATATATATATATATATATATATAATGATAAAGTTTTAAAAGTTATTTTATACTTGTTGTTTCATATAAAAATGCATGACCGCTTATATATATATAACACGTTGTTGAGCATATTAAGTGCATAAGAAAGTATAAAAAGGTATTATATATTCTCAACTAAATATACGTTTGCAGTATAGGTATGTTATTAGCTTTTGAACATAAATATATAGCAAGAGTTTTTATATGACTGAATATTAATAAATATATAAGGTTGTTCTCTGTGTTTATATTAAAACTGAAATTTTATAGTCACATATTTTGTTATAAGTGTATTGTTAAATATTATATTTATAGTCCTAACGTGCATTGTAATAAGTGTACTGTATACTATATTACATTACTATACATAGTATAATTTGAATATAGTCTAGTTTAAATGTATAATGGATATATGTTGATTATACAGAACGTATGGTCAATAGTTGTTTCTAAACTATTTATATTTTTTGGAAAACGTATGTATATAATTTTAATGAGTCTCAAAGTTAGTATTAGTTAAGCGAATAATATTTTGGGATTTTATACATTTTGTTTTGGTCTACATCAAGCAGTTTCTAATATATTTTCATCGATCTCTATTTATCAGCTCTGTTCGTCCTATTCGTGCCAATCTTTATCATTTTGGAAATTCGTTCTTGGATCCATAACCCATTTCAAATCTCTCTAGCCTCAAAAGGTGAGCAATCACTCATGATTAACGTTCTTGTATTTTATTAAATTTGATTTCAATTGAAATGACAATTGAAATATGATGTTGTAGTCATTTAAATTTTTATTCATATGATATTTTCTGTAACTGTTCACTTGTAGGATATGACCCCATATCCTGTTGTTTATATTTTATTTAAATTATTGATGATATATGCCTGTCATTATTTTATTATCTTCTATCACTCTGCAAGTGCCCTGTTAATATAGAATTCACTATGGGTTGAAATGATACATACCCGAATGGCTTTAGAATAGGAGAAAATCGTTATGGGTTGAAATGATAAACCCAAACGATTTTCATTTGAACTTAATTGGGACTACGGGTCGGAAGGATATCTACCCGTATATATATTTAATTATGGATTGAAATGATAAATATCCGTATCACTTAACCATATGATAGAAGTATATACAGACACCGTTGGTCCATATATAAATATTTTGAAAATAATATCTATGGTTTTAGGAAAGAAATATAAGGTTTTAGTTATTATTGGAAATATTCTATATATAAATATGTTTAATGTAAAGTAGATTTAATAGTAAACTTTAATTTAATAAAGTTTGATTTAATCAATAGAATATGTTTAATAATTATATTTTAAATAGATTTCGAATGATCTGTATATGTTAAGGAAGATAAAGTTGAATTGATTGGAATGGTATTAGTTGAGAATTTTATTTGAGTAAATCAATTCGAAACTTATTCAATTTGAAAACTTAAAATATAGTCCATAAGATGACTGTGATTTTAGCGATTTAATGAATATTCGCGTTTAAAGAAATTGAAGGCAAATAAAATGAATTGAAATATAAGGCTATATAAATAATATTGAGTGGATATTTGAAGAATAAATTATAATGAAGATTAAATCAAGATCTATATGAAACTGTTAGGTTTAGTTTGAAATGTTGAATATTAAAGCTTTGAAAATACGAGAACTTAAATAGTTATTCAGATCTGTATTGAAATTGATATAATTTGAATTTGTTACTTAGAAGACTAAATTGGATGGAAATTGAAAATTTGAGATTGAAATAATTTGAACGAGAAAGTCAGGTTGAATTTTGAGGTGATCTGTGAAACTTGAAGAAATTATAAGTACTTTACTTTATAAATTATTATATATATATATACACACTATTTTGGAAAATAGATATATTTGAAATGAAAATGATACTTTAGTTTTGAATAATAAATAAATTTGAAAGGACCATGGTGTTATATTGTTTATTTCTTCATTTTAGATAGTTCCACATACCCTTAAGGACTGTTATCCCAAACATCCTTTGAGTTACTCGTATTTCAGTTGATATTTCACTTGAGTTGGATTTATGGATATAAGAATGTTAATCTTGACTCGAGTGTTTTGTGTTTTGCTTTACGCTCGAGTCACACTGAGTGATACAACATTGGAGACTCACCTTTGGAGTTTGGAGCTTCGCTTGGAGATCCAACTATCGCTTTAGCTTTCAGCTCTTCCAGTTGATTTGTTCGGAGAAGTCTGCTGCATTGGAGACTTCACTGTATTTGAGATAATCTGCTGTATATTATTTCTAACTCAAATGTTTATATAGTAGCTTCATGAACTACTATTTATCTATTCCGCTGCATTATATTACTCTGTTTCTGTGATCTGTGATTATTTATTTACTGTTTAAGCTGTGTTTTGCCAAATTTAAATTAACAATCTGATATTTGGAGCAATTCAAGTCCGACATGTGCGGATGCAAATGGTCCAAAATATCGGGCCGTTACAGTTGGTATCAGAGCTTTGGCTCTAGGAAGAACTTAGCATATATGGTAAATATATTTACAGAATCACTTTCGTTCGAGTTGAATCTCTTCCTTTTTGACTCGATTTCCTTTGAATTTTAGAATGTCCCTCGGTTCCAAAGTTCATTCTTGTCTCTCCCTATTTATATTCGTTCGATTCTGGAGTATCCCATGACTCTACTGAATGATTTGTAAAGGGGATGAAACTCCTTTACAATTGGCATTGATTCACCGGAGATTTATGTATCCCTCGGTTTAGATGCTACTATCTCATGTTATTCCGAATTCTATCTATAGCGATCGAATGTCGTTTTGCCTTAGAATTCTGCATCCATTATATTGCTAAATTCACGGTTGATCCGGTTAAGGTCGTCCGCGATTTATAGAAGTATATCCATCTTCTATTTTGTAATTTAATTATCTCATCTTCGATCGAGTCTATCTTCGAATCATGATTCTATTGATTGGAGTTCCTCTAAATTAAATCTCTATCTTTGTTTCGAAATCCATTCTTGAATCATCCTTTGAAAATCGTGTTGTGTTTGTATTTTTGAAATTGTTTATACCGAAAATTTATTTTGATAACTATGATTTTTTTATATATATAAAAGTGAAAATGTTTTCGATAAGGATTATATACCTATATATATAAAGCAAATAAGAAATGTTATTCTATATTAAAAGGTTTTGAAAGGATTTGAAATTTAAAAAAATTATAAGAAATTGATTTATATAAAAATGATTTATAACTGTAGAGTTAAATTTGAAATTCAAGAATTAAATTCTGGTATTTTGAAATTAGTTTTAAGATTTTGGAAAATATATAAAAATAATACGATTTAAAAGCATTTTTCGAATAAAAAATGTTTCAAATGAGTTCAAATGAATTCCAATAATTTTGAAGAAATTTCAAAGAAGTTTTCAAGAAAATAGAAGTCCAGAACTCACTTATGTCGCTGGAAAATAATTTCGGTGATGAGTGCACGCATCATCGACATTGATTTTCAAGTTTCAAAGTGAGGGAGAGGCCGCTTTAATAACTTCGCTATGACAGTGATTTTGTAAAACTGTTTTTGATTTCAAATTCCGAAATAATTTGATATTTTCGAAAGATATATGTATATATTTGAAACAATTTAAAGTGAGACCGGTGTTCAGTCCTCGAGTTTCGGATTTAATTTGGTATAATCCTATCTATTGAAATTGATTTGTTGATATATGTTGATTTTCAACTCTTGAATTTGGAAATTTGATTTCCCTAACTATTTTGAATGTTCGAACACTTCCAAATCGAGATCAAATTTTCAAAGCTAAGAAATTTCAAAGAGTATAAAATGTTTGATAAAGAATATAAATTTAGTTTTGAAATGTTTTGAAAAAAAAATAGTTTTGAATAATGGTTTTCAGAAAGGTAAATTGGATATTTCAAATAAAAATAGATAGTTAAAAAGTTTTAAAGGGATAATTATAAATTTGGAAACCATTTCGAGTATAATTGGTTTTGAGAAAATATTTGGTTTTGAAAATTAAATTTAAATTAAAAACCAGATGTGACGCCCCAGCTCTATACCCACGCTAGCCAAGAACACTACGGAGTAATGCTGTCGACTAGCACAGAGAATAAGGCTGTTGAGGAGCGATCATCCATGTAATTGCTTTGTGTGAGCACCGATATGTCAGATAATAAAACATGCATTTTATTTCAAGAGGAAATCCGACATACAGATATAAACTCAAAACTACTACACAGTGGCTATATAAATCCTTCGGAAACAAATATAGAAATAAGCATAACATAAATCTCACAAAGGCGGAAGAAGATATGAATATATAACTAACACATGAAAGTGTATATCAGAGTAGTGGTCAAAAAGATCCACAATAATACAAAAGAATAGCAACACGTGCTATACAAAAGAGTACAACTATGAGTCCATATCTCAAGTGTATACAACAAAATAAACTACTAATCTAAGTAGTTAGCCAAAAGTCAAAGGAATCAATCCCAAGTGGGAAGTCAAGCTGAAGCACCTGTAACATCTCGGCCTGACCCGAGTATTATTTAATAAGAAAATAATAAATGGATCAGTCTAACTATAAATATCAGATGAAACGATATAGAATAAGAGATATAACTAAACACATAATAATCACAATGCCAAGCTGTGATATATATAAGTAATTGAAAATCAACAAGAGATTAATCAGTATCACAAAATCTACACAAGAATCAAAGAAATGTCATACTCCTTATTTCGTTCACCAAACCATAAATATTGACGATTATATCAATGTCAATCACTAAAGTCAATGACACACAAATTCACCAATGCACAAATATTGATAAAACTTATCAATGGAAATCACGAAAGTTGGTGAAACACAAATTCTAGAAATCATCTCAAGAAATCCAGAAATCACAAAAAGGGGGGAGGCCTATCACAAACGGGAGCATAAAGCTCCCCAACACGTGTATCATAAACGGAACGCCAATTCCATGGTTGCTAACCATCACATATTGAGCCAAAGCTCCACAAGCGGCCCGAAGACCATGGGTTGCTACCCCACCAATTTGAGTCGAAACTCCACAAAACGGGGTTTAGTCTCCCTCGCAGACAAAGAGACATCGCATATTGCTAGTCTAAATCACAAAGATGATCGTCATGATCAACGAGAAGTGTCAATTACACTAAGCTAGTAAATATATGAGTTTAGCTTCATGTCCCATAAACACTAGCTTAACTTAAATATTTACGAACAAATTGTAGATCTCCACTATAAAATTGTCACAAGAGATTCAATCGAACAAGTCCAAGAATTAACCGACGAAGTAAACGCAAGCGTTTCATACCACTCGTTTTACTAAGTCGTTTAATTAGATTTCTCATACGAGTGAGGTAAAGGTTTGTATATACTAATAGATTGGAAAACGGTTTAAGAAACGAGCTTTGTAATAAAATAGTGTCGACATCATTGAAGAAAGAGTTTTGATATTTACTACTAGTATAAAATCCTTTATATTTTTAAAGTGACAAATCACGAAGAAGATTGTAGGAATAATCAATCACTAGAATTCACATACAAAGATGTGAATAAAAATCCAACGAAACCGATAAAGAATCCATTGAAATGGATATTCAAAAATCCCTAAGAAGGAGTCATCAAAGTCATAATAAATGATAACAACAAATAGCAAACAACACGAATCGATTAAAGTTGGAAATTCAAGCAACTAGGCGAAATAGGCAAAATTGCATCAGGTCGGTCGGCCGGCTACAGAGCTCGGTCGACCAGACCCTATTCTAAAAAAATCTCGGGAAGCAGGTCGGTCGGCTGAGCCCTGTAGCCAGTCGACCGGACCAAAGACAGAAAGGTGCCTATCCACCTTAGTAGCAGGTCGATCGACCGGCCCATGGGTTCGGTCGGCCGACCCTGATGTTCTGCAAGTTGAAACCTATTTCAAATGAGGTGCAAACCTCTTCAATTTGCAAACGGTCGAGCGACGGCACGAAGGGTTTACGCCAATCGACTACCCGGCCATATAAGCTCCTTGGTTCATCACCAAAAACATGATCAAAACATCAAAGTCATGATTTTTAAAGAATTGAACCCAAAACACTAAAAATTAGAATATTCACCAAATCAATTCAAACCAAAAGCTAATGCACACGAATAAGTGTTAGGAATTCATACCTAACATTCGAAGATAATTCATAGACTTAGATGTGAGATTAAAAATCTCACCTTTGAACCCAAACGATTGAAGAAGAAGCTTGAAAGCAAAAGAGAATCAACCACTCTTCAAATTCAACTCAAGAAGCTTGATTCTAGGCTTTAAAAGAAGAACATTCCCAAAGTTAGGTTTAGGAATTTCTGAAATTGATAAGAGAATGAGTTGGAGAAGAAGAAGAGAAGCTTACCAATGGGTTCTTCTATTAGTTTGGAGCTAGAGCTTGATTTGCAAAAGAAAACTAGGGTTTTGAAGTTTTAATATCCCATCTCTCCCACCATTGATGCTTTAGAACTGAAAAGAAGAGAAAGTGAGGGTGAACAGGGAGGAGTGGCTCAGATTTGAGTATAAGTTAAACATAGGGCTGAACCCAAACCCAAACCCAAAGTGAAAAAGTAGCAAAAATCAACTTACTCCAAACATATCGAAGCTTATACTCAAAAAGGACGCAAACGACATTTTAAACTCAATGGGAGTGGTCACGAGTCCTAATTCGATCGTATGCAAAAAGTAACTTTTTGGACTAAATTCCGAGTATCGATAAAATATTTAAATAAAATATTTAAATAAAAAAATCGATAAATATGCGGGTTGTTACAGATTCCCCTCCTTAAAGAAATTGCGTCCTCGCAATATTTGAGAAGAAAATATAAAGTAACAACCATAAAAGCATATATAACACAAAAAGAATTTGAAATAAAAGTTTCACCTCAAAGAGCACGAGAAAGTAAGTCCGGATGTGTTCGCTCGATGAACTCTCTAGACTCCCAAGAACAATCCTTAGGATTTTAAGACCATTGAACTTTCACAAGCGGAACATCTTTATTTCGAAGTTGTTTGACTTCCGTAGCAATGATACAAATAGGATGTTGTTCATAAGTTAAATTAGGCGAAACCTCAATCTCTTCTACAACACCGAGCTCAAGAATAGAATCAGAATCTCGAAGACATTTCCGAAGTTGAGAAACGTGAAACACGTCATGGATAGCAAAAAATTGAGCCGGTAATGCAAGGCGATAAGCCATGGAACCAATATGTTCAGTGATAGGAAATGGCCCAATATATCGAGGTGCTAACTTCCCCGATCGACTGAAACGTACAACACCCTTTATAGGCGAAACACGAATGAACACAAGATCTCCCATAGAAAATTCTAACTTCCTCCTCCGGTTATCGGCATAGGATTTTTGTCTACTCTGGGATTCTTTCATCCTATGTCGAATAAGTTCAATCTTCTCTGTGGAATCACGAATAAAATCTGAACCTAAAACCAGCTTCCCACCAGCCTCAAGCCAACAAGAAGGAGATCGGCATGGCCTTCCATAGAGTGCCTCAAAAGGTGCCATACCAATACTAGTCTGGAAGCTATTATTATAGGAAAACTCAACAAGTGAAATATGATCTTCCCAACTTCCACCAAAATCGAGCACACAAGCACGAAGAAGATCTTCAAGAATTTGATTTACACGCTTGGTTAAATTCCGAGTATCGATAAAATATTTAAATAAAATATTTAAATAAAAAAAATCAATAAATATGCGGGTTGTTACACCAGAACTTATATGGTGATTTTGGAAATGAATTTGTTTGACTTGAATCATTTTAATTTGGAAACTGGGATAATTTTCTAAACCTATTATTTTGGGAACTTTGAAATTTAGATATTTAATTTGGAAGAAAATTTGGTGAAATCATATATGATTTTGAAACTGAATTGATATTGAAATGATTTGAAATTGAGAACCTTAGATTACTAAGCACTTGATTTGGGAGTGGTCGAACTTATATAAAATGGATTGTATAAGTATGAAGTTGATTTGAAATCTACTGATTCGAAAGGTACTCAATATGGAAAGAGATTTTATATAATCGAAGTCTATATAAGTATGATTTGATCTACTATTGATTTGGAAAGTATTCGATTCGGGAAAAATGGAATCCTATATATATGGACTTTATATAAGTACGATATTTGAAAGTGATTTGAATAGGTACTATATGATATATATTTTCGAAGTAAAGATATGGAAAGTGCCTTCTGCTTGGTATCCGCTTTGTGGCCACATCGTGGATTCATTCTATCGATATTATTCCCTCTGATTTTTGGTTTTTCGGATGTAATACTCGAGTGTTCCCACCGTGGTGTTACCCATGTTTTTTTTCTCTCGCGGTTGCATAGCGCAATTACCTGGCTGAGTCTGGCCTAGGGGTACGGATTGTTTCCTAGGGGATCCAGGCGTAACCATTGTGTATCCTGCAATCTGTGTAGGTCGCGAATAGTAGCGAAACTGCCTGGCTGAGATAGCCTAGGGGTACGGATTGTTTCCTGGGGGACCCAGGCGTAACCATTGTGTATCCTGCACTCTACTAGTCATCATGGCGTAACTCGCAGGGCTGAGAAAGCTTACGATACGGATTGTTTCCTGGGGGATCCAGGCGTAACCATTGTGTATCTGTGAACCATGGTCGGACAAAGGTTTTGGTTTTGTTGTTTTGCTTGGATTCTACTTTCCATATCTGTTTTAAAGGTTTTTCAAGTATTTTCACAATGTGTTGAAACAAGTCTACTAAGTACTTGAAGAATTCTAGCTTTGCGCCTGATCAACGCATGGCCAGAGTCTTCAAGAACGAGGATAAACCTGTTGAAACATCGAGTTATAAAAGTATTTTCGAAAGGAAAATTTCGATATAATAGTATTTTATTATAAAAGTATTATTATAAAGGTATTATTATAAAGGTATTTATTATAAAAATATTTTTCCCAACAAAGAAATTTTGAATTGATATTTGAAATTTAAATTCTTATGGTTCTAGATTAATATTCGTGCCCAATACTATTCCTTGCATCTACCTTATCTGCTCAGTTTAGTTATTCACCTTGATTCTGTTTTCCAAATCTACCTTCCTTCCTTGTTGGATATATCCTTTTTAAATATTGCTTATTTGTATACTATATTGTTTAATAGAAAATTTTAGTGTTATAAATATTTTGAAGTTATTAATTTAATAAAACATATTTAAATACAATGATTATTGATGTATCTATAATGTTGAAAGTATCTTAAGGTAAAGTAGTGAAAAAAATTTGAAGTATTAAAGAAAATTGATTTCCAAGTGAAGTTTTCAAATGAATATTTCAAGTAAAATTTATATAATTTTAAAATTTATTGTTTATCTTGTCTTTCAATCTATTTTCTTTCTGGTTGCTTTAATTCTCCTACCTCCTTCCTTTTCAGGGACGAAAAGTTTTGAGTGGGGGAGAGTGTAATAGCCCAAATTTTAAAAATATTTTATTCTTTATTTATAACTCTAGGGCTTTATTTTTCGAAAATTTGATTGTCTAAATTTAATTATAAATTATCACCCAAGATTTTTATTAGTGTGAAAATTCTAAAATTCTTATTTTGGTTAAAACTTAACATTTTTTGAAGTTATAAATCTTTACATTTTGAATTTTTAATCTTTTGGTTTAATTTAATATATTCGTAATATCGTTTATTTCACCTTTTGTTCTTTAAAAAAATTGATTTTATACTTTTAAAATTTAATATTTTATATTTTACTTATATGCATTTTTGAAATAAATTTCTTAGTAAATGTGTAAACAAATCATATTTTTATATAAGTAATAAAATTTTAAAAACTTTGTGTATAAATAAACTGTTTAATTTCGCGTTTAAAAGGCGCGTTATTTGATTGAATAAATAATGTATATACACATACAAGAAAACTTATAAAATTTAAATCCGTTATTTTCATATATATTTTTTGGACAAAAATCACTATGTCTGTTGTACGCATTCTAATTTTATTCACATTCCTTTTACTCTCCTGATTTAATAGGAAAATTATTTACAAATTTTATAACCGTTCACCTTTTTAATTTCTTGCCATTGTTCCCATCAACACGAGCTTTAAATTGTAAACGCATTCAATATTGTTTAAAAATCTTATTCCAAAATCTAATCTTAGCTGACCGTTTCTTCTGCTTTAATTTTGAAACCCATTTTCTTAAAATTTGTTAAAAATCTAGTAACCGTGTATAACAAGAAAAACCAGTGCTCAATCAAAATAGTGGCCATTTTTTATCAATATCTTATTTCTTGCCTATAACTGCTCATTAAAAATCAACGCTAGTTTAATTTCCTTTCCTTTTCAAAGCAAGTTGATTTATTGTCGTTCTTTCTTCTCCTTAAATCACGCTACCTCTCTGATCAAACCTATATTTACTACATAAGAAAAACGTACAAATTTAAAAGTGTTTCTTTGTTACAAATTAAGCGTATATTTTTACGCAGTATTACGCATGTCTCATTTTCTTACCTTGGCTAATAATTAAATTTATCCGTAGGCGTATTTTTTTAAGTGGGAAAGAATTAAACTCCCTAGCTATTCAATTAGCTTAAAATGTTTACCTTGGATTCATGCGGAAAATTTTCTACTCTTTCCAATTGACTCTCATTTAAAATTGGTATAAAATCTTTAAAATCCAATCCGGTTCAAAATCAACTTTCCTCCTGCCTTTTTCTTTCACCGTTATCAACGCGTGTTTGATTATAAAACATGATTCATTTCATAATTCTCTACTGTTCCTAAGCAATTTATTTCATACCGTTTCCTCCACTCAATCAATGCAAATTACTCCCTTTAAATATAAAATGTGCCTCACCATTTACATGCAAATTATGTTCACTTTCCTTTTGCCTTCTGATTTAGTAGGAACATGATCCACAAATTTCTAACCGTTCAAAAATCTTTAAATTTCTTTCCATTTTTCCCTTGATGCATGCAAGCTTTTCTTTAAATGCTAAACATGTTTTCTTCCTTGCTTTAAAATTTGCACGCCTTGATTTTTGGTTTCCCACTTTAACAATTGTGTTTTCACAAATAAATACAAACCACGTATCAAACTTCATCTGCATCTCATTTTGGGTTCCTCTCCTTCTTCCTTGCGTGTGAGCAAAGCATCAGGTAATGACCGAATTATTTTTCCTTCCTCATTTTTTTTCTTTTCTTCATTGCTCTGTTCAAGTTTTTGGCTCTACTATTTCACCACATGACACCTACCCTCCTCCACAATCAAGAGCACCCTCCACAGTATAGAAAGATTCTTGCTTATATCATTTATAAACACGTTGGAGAAGGTTGTAGGTGGCATCGATGTTTACTTTAGGTTTTAAATTAGTAAAAATATTCTCCTCAGCTTTGTTCGTTGAAGGTCTTAACGTTAATAAGTATTTTGGTTTCAGAAAAATATACATTTGGCTAAGGCCTTGAAAAAAAAATCATTTGCTCCACTTATACTCTAAGTAGAGTAAATATGTTTGCACCACTTTTATAAAAATAGAAAATAAATGTTACCACATGTTAGACCATGCGTGTTTTGTTAGTCACCCATGCTCTAGGAGAATGAGAAAATATTATTCAGGCACCACTTTTCTTTTATATATAAAAAAAAGTAATAATAATAAGAATAAATAAATTAGATATGTATAATATGTATAAGGAAGCATATATTTTTGTGTGGGTTAAAAACATTCGTATGATGTATATTTTAAAAGTTATTTTATAATGATAAAGTTTTTAAAAAAAATTTAAAAGCTATTTTAACTGTTCAGCGTATAAAATATATATATATATATAATGATAAAGTTTTAAAAGTTATTTTATACTTGTTGTTTCATATAAAAATGCATGACCGCTTATATATATAACTCGTTGTGGAGCATATTAAGTGCATAAGAAAGTATAAAATGGTATATGTTTGCAGTATAGTTATGTTATTAGCTTTTGAATATAAATATATAGCAAGAGTTTTTATATGGCTGAATATTAATAAATATATAAGGTTGTTCTCTGTGTTTATATTAAAACTGAAATTTTACAGTCACATATTTTGTTATAAGTGTATTGTTAAATATTATATTTATAGTCCTAACGTGTATTGTAATAGGTGTACTGTATACTATATTACATTACTATACATAGTATAATTTAAATATAATCTAATTTAAATGTATAATGGATATATGTTGATTATACAGAACGTATGGTCAATAGTTGTTTCTAAACTATTTATATTTTTGGAAAACGTATGTATATAATTTTAATGAGTCTCAAAGTTAATACTAGTTAAGCAAATAATATTTTAGGATTTTATACATTTTGTTTCGGTCTACATCAAGCAGTTTCTAATCTATTTTCATTGATCTCTATTTATCAGCTCTGTTCATCCTATTCATGCCAATCTTGTTCATTTTGGAAATTCGTTCTTGGATCCATAACCCATTTCAAATCTCTCTAGCCTCAAAAGGTGAGCGATCACTCACGATTAACGTTCTTCTATTTTATTAAATTTGATTTCAATTGAAACGACAATTGAAATATGATGTTGTAGTCATTTAAATTGTTATTCATATGATATTTTCTGTAACTGTTCACTTGTGGAATATGACACCATATCCTGTTGTTTATATTTTATTTAAATTATCGATGATATATGCCTGTTATTATTTTATTACCTGCTATCACTCTGCAAGTGCCCCATTAATATAGAATTCACTAAGGGTTGAAATGATACATACCCGAATGGACTTTAGAATAGGAGAAAATCGTTATGGGTTGAAATGATAAACCCAAGCGATTTTCATTTGAACTTAATTGGGATTACGGGTCGAAAGGATATCTACCCGTATATATATTTAATTACGAATTGAAATGATAAATATCTGTATCACTTAACCATATGATAGAAGTATATACGGACGCCGTTGGTCCATATATAAATATTTTGAAAATAATATCTATGGTTTTAGGAAAGAAATATAAGGTTTTAGTTATTATTGGAAATATTTTATATATAAATATGTTTAATGTAAAGAATATTTAATAGTAAACTTTAATTTAATAAAGTTTGATTTAATCAATAGAATATGTTTAATTATTATATTTTAAATAGATTTCGAATGATTTGTATATGTTAAGGAAGATAAAGTTGAATTGATTGGAATGGTATTAATTGAGAATTTTGTTCGAGTAAATCAATTCGAAACTTATTGAATTTGAAAACTTAAAATACAGTTTATAAGATGACTGTGATTTTGGCGATTTAATGAATATTCGCTGTGACGCCCCACCTCTATACCCACGCTAGCCAAAAACACTACGGTGTAGTGCTGTCAACTAGCACGGAGAATAAGGCTGTTGAGGAGCGACCATCCATGTGATTGCTTATCACACGGTGGCTATAAATAATCTTCGAAAACAAACATAGAAATATGAAGGTTTCAATACTAGTAGTAAATATCAAAACTCTTTCAACAAAATGATTTCAACTCTATTTTCAATAACAAAGCTCTTTTCTTAAACTGTTTTCCAATCTACTAGTGTATACAAACCTTTACCTCACTCGGATGAGAAATCTAATTAAACGGCTCAGTAAAACAAGTGGTATGAAACGCTTGCGTTCACTTCGTCGGTTAATTCTTGGACTTGGTCGATTGAACCTCTTGTGACAATTTTCTAGTGAAGATTTACAGTTTGTTCGTAAATATTTAAGTTAAGCAAGTGGTTATGAAACACGGAGATAAACTTTAATATTGACTAGCTTAGTGTAATTGACACTTCTCATTGATCATGGCAATCATTTTATGATTTAGACTAGCAATTGTGCGATGTCTCTTTGTTTGCAAGGTTAGATTAGACCTCATGGGTGTGATTCCGACTCACGCATATCTCTTTGTCCGCAAGGTTAGTCTTGACACCATTTGTGTGATTGCACTCACACATACCTTTTTGTTGCGAGGTTAGGCTAGACACCATTTGTGTGATTCCACTCACACATACCTTTTTGCTTTTTGGTTAGCATAGACCTCATCTGGGTGATTCCGACTCACCCATATGGGGTAGCTCCCCATGGTCTTCGGACCGTCATGTGATAGGCCTCTTTCCCTTTTTCTATGATTTCTGGATTTCTTGTGTTGATTTCTGGAATTTATGTCATTGACTTGTTATGAGTACAAGTTTAGGTATAATGCCCTCTTTGGATCTTTGAGAAGATTCTTGTGATGTTGATTTATCTCTTATTGATTGATCTTCTGTTGATCATCATTTGCATACTTATAGTAGTATGTCAGCATGGATATTTTATGTTTATGCCATATCTTTTATTTTATACCATGTCATCTGATATTTATAGCTAGACTGATCCATTTATTATTTTCTTAAATAATACTCGGGTCAGACCGAGATGTTACAGGTGCTTCGGCTTGACTTCTTCCCGGGATTTGCTACTCTGACTTTTGGCTAACTATTTAGATTAGCAGTTTCTGTTGCATACACTTGAGATATAGAATCATAGTTGTATTCTTTTGTATAGCACGTGTTGCTATTCTTTTGTATCATTGTGGATTTTTTGACCACTACTCTGATGTACACTTTCATGTGTTAGTTATATATTCATATCTTCTTCCGCCTTTGTGATATGGATGTCTGTGACTGATTTGTGTTATACTTATTTCTATGTTTGTTTCCGAAGATTATTTATAGCCACCGTGTGATAAGCAATCACATGGATGGTCACTCCTTAACAGCCTTATTCTCCGTGCTAGTTGACAGCACTACACCGTAGTGTTCTTGGCTAGCGTGGGTATAGAGGTGGGGCGTTACAGCTTGGTATCAGAGCCAAACTTCGGAATAATGTAGAATAACTTAACAAGGATCATCGTCCTAAGTCCACCTTAGGAGTTATGTCTTAGGATTAATTCGAGTCGTCGTACCGATTCATCCTATATCCTTTATGATTCCTTTTTTTATCTAGCAAGATTGCTTGATATTCATTAGTGAATAATCTTCTTCTTTCTCTTCTTTCTTTCTAAAGGAAGAGAAATGGTTATACCTGGTCGTTGCAGAGATGTACCATCTAGTGCTCCATCCCAAGATGGAGTTTTTATGACTACCCAGCAACTTCTTGACCTTGTCACGAATGCTCAAGCAGTTGGTTCTAATCCGAAACCTACTCACCCTAAATCTGGGTTTGCACGTTTGTGCAATGATTACACCAACCTAGGTGGGAAGCCATTTAAAGGTTCTAAAACTATCATCGAGGTCCAGGCTTGGTTGAGGACCTGCGATCGAATCTTCATTCGCATGAATCTCGTTGATCTTCGCCGTGTTCAGGTGGCTTCCAATATCTCCAAGAGAGAGCATTGGACTGGTATGAACTTCTTATTTCTGAAGTCAATGAAGCAGACCTTACCTGGGAGAAATTCCGGACACGCTACGAGTTAGAATTTGTACCAGAAGCAGAGAAGGTAACTTTGGCTCGACACTTTATAGACCTTGTTCAAGGTGAGTACTTTGTGACTGATTACGTCGCAGCCTTTGAGTCGCTTTCCAAATATGGGGTTGAATACATCAACACCCCATTGAAGAAGAACCAGAGGTTCCTTTATGGCATAAACAAAAGCCTCAAGAAGCCATTACTTCTAAAGTTAGAAGTTCCTTTCGACCAACTTATAGATATTGCTCTTCGTTTGGAAGAGGCTGATAAAGAAAGTGATGTTGAAGTAGTAGCTTCCAAACCCAACTTCAACAACAAAAAGAGGCCCATTAAATTCAAAGGCCCTTATCCCAACAAAAAGGGTAAGCAAGCAACCCCTGCGGCAAAGTCTCCTTCTCCTAGAGGTGCGAGATGCTTCAACTGTGGATCTGGGGATCATTTTGCGAATAAGTGCTCTAAGCCCAAATCTTGTCGCTATTGTAAGAGCCCGGATCAGTACATACATCAATGCCTCAAACATGAAGGCAAGAAGGAAGGAAAGTTGAATGTGGCTCAAGCCCCTGGCAACACCTCTCGTGGCCAAGGTATTTCTCACTCCATTCTTAATGGTATTATTTTATTTCATGATCAACCTATTAGAGTTCTCTTTGATACGGGTGCATCCCATTGTTTTATATCAAAGGAACTGGTAGACACTATTTCCTTAAGTGTTACTGCATTAATGACTTCTTTAAAATTTGCGAATCCTGTTGGTGGATCTGCAACTCTTAGTTTGCTTTGTAAAGATGTGGAGACTATTTTATGTGATTTTTCCTTCCTAGCTGATTTGCATGTTATGCGTTACTGAGGCTTTGGAATGATATTGGGTATGGACTGGCTTAACCGTTATGAAGCTCATATCCTATGTCCTGAGCGGACTATTTATCTCCGACATCCGCAATCTGTAAATTAGATTTCTATTATTCTTAAAGATTCGGATTCTTCTTTGACTGCATCTTTATATTCTTTAAATCCTCGAGACGATGATGATGAGGAGGAGGAAGATATCATTTCTCGAATTCACGTTGTCCGTGAATTTTCCGACATATTCGAGCCTGTTTTAGGTTTACCACCTAGGCGAGCAATTGAGTTCAGAATTAATCTTACCTCTGAAGCTCAACCTATTACCCGTCCTCCTTATCGCATGTCCAATAAGGAAAATGAAGAGATGCGCAAACAATTATCCGAATTGGAGACGAAGCAATTTATTCGCTCTAGTTCCTCGCCTTGGGGAGCTTCAGCTATTTTGACAAAGAAATCCGATGGTACTCTTAGGCTCTGCGTTGATTATCGCAAGCTTAACGATCTTACTATTAAAAATAAATATCCTTTACCTCGGATTGATGATCTATTCGATCAGCTTAGTGGTGCTAAGGTCTTTTCACAATTGGACTTGGCTACCGGTTTCCATCGGCTTCGTATCGTAGAGGATAACATTCCTTTGACATCATTCCGTACTCGATATGGATCTTATGAATGGCTTGTTATGCCATTTGGGTTAACGAATTCTCCAGCTTATTTCGTTGACCTCATGAATCGAGTTTTCAAAGATTTCCCCGATCGGTTTGTTCTCATATTCATTGATGATATTCTTGTGTATTCAAAAACCGAGGAGGAACATGAGAAACATCTTCGGATTGTATTGGAAACTCTTAGGAGTAATCAATTAAAGGCAAAATTTTCTAAATGCCACTTTTGGCAATCTCGTGTGAAGTTTCTCGGTCATATTATTTCCGAATCCGAAATTTCCATGGATCCTTCAAAGATTGAAGCGATTCAAGATTGGAAAAGACCTGAGAGTGTGAATGAAATCCGTAGCTTTCTCGGATTGGCGGGCTATTACTGTCGTTTTATTAAAGACTTTTCTAAGATTGCCGTGCCTCTCACTGGCTTGACTAAGAAGGGAGTTAAATACATTTGGTCGGACAAATGTGAAGCCTCTTTTCAAAAATTGAAAGAACTCCTTTCCGATGCTCCTATTCTCGTTATTCCCGAAGGGAATCAAGATTTTGTTGTTTATACCGATGCTAGTCGAGTTGGTTTGGGTGACGTTCTTATGCAAAAAGAATGTGTTATTGCTTATGCTTTTAGGCAATTGAAGACGGCCGAGACTAGATATGCCACACATGATTTAGAACTCGCGGCTATTGTTTTCGCCCTTCGAATTTGGCGTCATTATCTATTGGGAGAGAAATTTATTATTTATACGGACCATAAGTCTTTGAAATATTTATTTTCTCAAAAGGAACTTAATTTACGTCAACAACGTTGGCTCGAGTTTCTTGCTCCTTATGATCTTGATATTCTTTATACCTCCGGTAAGAGTAATCGTGTCGCCGATGCTCTTAGCCGTAAGCAATAAGCAGTTGTTTGTATGATGATATCCGAATGGAACGATCTCAAGATCTTATCTGCTTGTGAGATTCGAGAGCGCGTATCCGATTTATGCTCATCTTTTGTTTTATGTAGCCTTGAGGCTCATCGTTCTCTCTTAGACCGCATTCTTGAAGCTCAAAGGCTAGATCCTGACTTGTTTCTTCTTGGCCAAAATATTAAGGATAGAATTGATATTGAAGGTTTGAAAGACTTTGATATTGATTCTCGTGGCGGCATTCGGAAATTTGGTAGACTTATCGTACCAAATATTGGAAATCTTCATAAAGATATTTTAGAAGATTCCCATCGTTCTAAATTTACCATTCATCCCGGTAGCAGTAAAATGTACGCTGATATGAAGCGACTTTATTATTGGGAGGGAATGAAATCCGACATCGCTAACTTTATTAAGTGTTGCATGACATGCCAACTTGTTAAGGCCGAACATCAAAGGCCTGGTGGGTTATTGCAACCTTTAGAAATTCCAATGTGGAAGTGGGACCAAATTTCCATGGATTTTATTGATGGCCTTCCCCGTTCTCATTCAGGTCATGATAGCTTATGGATGATTGTTGATAGACTTATTAAATCTGCCCATTTTATTCTCGTTCGGTCTAGCCGAACCGTTCCTATTTTGGGCAAACTTTTTATCAAAGAAATTGTTAAATTGCATGGAGTTCCTACTTCTATTGTTAGCGATCGTGATTCATTGTTTACTAGTGGATTTTGGAAGAGTCTTCAAAAAGTTTGGGAACGAAGCTTAATTTTAGCACCGCTTATCACCCCCAGTCCGAAGGACAAACCGGGCGTGTGAATCAAACTCTTGAAGATCTTCTTCGAGCTTGTGTGCTTGATTTTGGTTGAAGTTAGGAAGATCATATTTCACTTGTCAAATTTTCCTATAATAATAGCCTCCAATCTAGTATTGGTATGGCTCCTTTCGAGGCACTTTACGGAAGGCCATGCCGATCTCCTTCTTGTTGGCTTGAGGCCGGTGAGAAGCTGGTTTTAGGTCCAGACTTTATTCATGATTCCACAGAGAAGATTGAACTTCTTCGACATAGGATGAAAGAAGCCAAGAGTAGACAAAAGTCCTATGCCGATAATCGAAGAAGGAAATTAGAATTTTCTGTTGGAGATCTTGTTTTTATTCGTGTTTTACCTATGAAAGGTGTTGTACGTTTCAGTCGGTCTGGAAAGTTAGTGCCTCGATATATTAGGCCATTTCCTATCACTGAACGTATTGGTTCCATGGCTTATCGCCTTTCATTACCGGCTCAGCTTTCTGCCATGCATGACGTGTTTCACGTTTCTCAATTACGGAAATGCCTTCGAGATTCCGATTCTATTCTTGAGTCTGGTATTGTGGAAGAAATTGAAGTTTCACCAAATTTAACTTATGAGCAGCAACCTATTCGAATTATTGCTTCGGAGGTCAAACGACTTTGAAATAAAGAAGTTCCGCCTTGTGAATGTTCAATGGTCCTCAAACCCTAAAGATTGCCCTTGGGAATCTAGAGAATTCATCGAGCAAACACATCCGGACTTACTTTCTAGTGCTCAATGAAGTGAACTCCTTATTTCAAATTTCTTTTGTGATAATATGCTTTTATGGTTGTTACTTTTTATTTCCATCTTATGTATTGCGAGGACGCAATTTCTTTAAGGAGGGGAGTCTGTAACAACCCGCATATTTATCGATTATATATTTAAATATTTTGTTTAAATATTTTATCGTTATTCGAATATTGGTCCGAAAAGCTACTTTTTGCAAACGGTCGAATTAAGACTCGAGACCACTTCCATTGAGTTCGAAATGCCATTTACAATTTTTTTAAGTATAAACATTGATAGGTTTGGAGTTAGTGAAATTTCACTAACTTTCCCGCGTTGAACTTTGGGTTAGTCTAGCCATTATAACTCAAGCCCACTTCTCTCCTTCTCCTCACTCTTCATAAATTCCTACCAAACTCTAGCTCAAGCATTAATAGTGAGTGGAAAGGGAAACTAAAACTCCAAACCTAGGCTTCTGCTTCAAATCCATCTTTCAACTCCAAATTCAAAGAGAAGATATTGGATTCAACCTTCTTGTGTTGAGATTAAAGTGGATTGATTCTTGCTTTGCTTCAAAGCTTCATTTTCATTCATTTTTTGCCGAAAGGTGAGATTTTTATCTCACAATTCTTGCCTTTAACTATGTTGGACTGTTGGGAATGATTCCCTATCACTTTTGCATGTACACTTGCATTTGGTTTGGATTGGATTGGCGAAAATTCCAATTTCTAGTGTTTTTGGTGAAAAACTGCACCTAGGTTGCACTGCCTCCAAACCTTCGGCCTGTAAATTTTCGTTCGCCCTTAGGTCATCCGGTGTTAGGTCGGTTGGGTGTTGGGTCGTAGGTCGTTGGGTCGTAACTCGTTGGTCGTTCCCTCAGTTGGATAAGGCTCTCGGTGTTAGGTCGTTCAGTATGGCTAGGTCGTACAGTAGTTAGGTCGTTCACGACCTTATTCCTCTCGGCCACGTTTGGATTTCTTAACCCCTTTAGGTCGCTAGGTCGTATGACCTTAGGTCGTTAGGTCCTATGGTTTTTAGGTCGCTTCCATGCTAAGTCGTTTGACTCTTAGGTCGTAACACTTAGGTCGCTCGCCTCTTAATCCGATAGGTCGCATGACCTTTATACTTTTAGGTTGTTAGACCCTTAAATCGTTAGGTCGTTAAGACCTTAGGTCGTCTACTCGTTAGGTCGCATGACTTGTTTGCTTTCACTAGGTCGGTTGACCTTTATGTGCCGTTAGGTCGCTTGAGGGTTAAACCGTTAGGTCGCTAGAGTTATAAACCCCTTAGGTCGCGTGCCGTTGGGTCGTTCCACCTTGACCCAGCTTGAACCCATTAGGTCGTAGGTCGCTAGGCCTTCAACCTTAGGCCATTCTATTTAGGTCGCTCGACCGTGCTAATGATAGGTCATGAGCTTCTTAAGTCGCTCGATCCTATCCTCCCTTAGGTCTTCACTAGGTCAAACTCCGTAGCGAGGGTGTTGCCCTCGCACCCCCACCATGGGGGGTTGCCACCCCCTGGACCCCCCTCCGTAGGGGATCTTATCTGAAAAACATTCAACAGAACTTGCTTCGTTGAGATGCTGAGTTGACCATTCTTCGAGACAAACTATCTTTGGCTTCTCGGTCGATTTTATGGTATCACGGCCTTGCTAAAAAGGCAGGATAACAACTTTGGAAATATGAAGGTTTCAATATTAGTAGTAAATATCAAAAATCTTTCAAAAAAATGATTTAAACTCTATTTTCATAACAAAGCTCTTTTCTTAAACCGTTTTCCACTCTACTAGTATATACAAACCTTTACCTCACTCGGATGAGAAATCTAATTAAACGGCTTAGTAAAACAAGTTGTATAAAACGCTTGCGTTCACTTCGTCGGTTAATTCTTGGACTTGTTTGATTGAACCTCTTGTGACAATTTTCTAGTGAAGATTTGCAATTTGTTCGTAAATATTTAAGTTAAGCAAATGGTTATGAGACACGAAGATAAACTTTTACATTTACTAGCTTAGCGTAATTTACACTTCTCGTTGATCATGACGATCATTTTATGATTTAGACTAGCAATTGTGTGGTGTCTCTTTGTTTGCAAGGTTAGACAAGACCTCATGGGTGTGATTCCGACTCACACATATCTCTTTCTCCGCAAGGTTAGTCTAGACACCATTTGTGTGATTCCACTCACACATACCTTTTTGTTGCGAGGTTAGGCTAGACACCATTTGTGTGATTCCACCACACATACCTTTTTTCTTTTTTCTTAGCCTAAGCCTCATTTGGGTGATTCCGACTCGCTCATATGGGGTAGCTCCCTATGGTCTTCGGACCGTCATGTGATAGGCCTCTTTCCCTTTTTCTGTGATTTTTGGATTTCTTGTGTTGATTTCTGAAATTTATGTCATTGACTTGTTATTAGTACAAGTTTAGGGTATAATGCCGTCTTTGGATCTTCGAGAAGATTCTTGTGATATTGATTTATCTCTTATTGATTTATTCTGTTGATCATCATTGCATACTTATAGTAGTATGTCGGTATGGATATTTTATGTTTATGCCATATCTTTTATTTTATACCATGTCATCTGATATTTATAGCTAGACTGATCCGTTTATTATTTTCTTAAATAATACTCGGGTCAGACCGAGATGTTACAGGTGCTTCTGCTTGACTTCTTCCCGGGATTTGCTACTCTGACATTTGGCTAACTATTTAGATTAGCAGTTTTTGTTGTATACACTTGAGATATAGACTCATAGTTGTATTCTTTGGTATAGCACGTGTTGCTATTCTTTTGTATTATTGTGGATCTTTTTGACCACTACTCTGATGTACACTTTCATGTGTTAGTTATATATTCATATCTTCTTCCTCCTTTGTGATATGGATGTCTATGACTGATTTGTGCTATGCTTATTTCTATATTTGTTTTCGAAGATTATTTATAGCCACCGTGGGATAAGCAATCACATGGATGGTCGCTCCTCAGCAGCCTTATTCTCCGTGCTAGTTGACAGCACTACACCGTAGTGTTCTTGGCTAGCGTGGGTATGGAGATGGGGCGTCACATTTGTGTTTAAAGAAATTGAAGGCAAATAAAATGAATTGAAATATAAGTCTATATAAATAATATTGAGTGGATATTTCAAGAATAAATTATAATGAAGATTAAATCAAGATCTATATGAAACTTTTAGGTTTAGTTTGAAATGTTGAATATTAAAGCTTTGAAAATACGGGAACTTAAATAGTTATTCAGATCTGTATTGAAATTGATATAATTTGAATTTGTTACTTAGAAGACTAAATTGGATGGAAATTGAAAATTTGAAATTGGAATAATTTAAACGAGAAAATCAAGTTGAATTTTGAGGTGATCGGTGAAACTTGAAGAAATTATAAGTAGTTTACTTTATAAATTTTTCAATGTATATATATACACACACTATTTTGGAAAATAGATATATTTGAAGTGAAAATGATATTTTGGTTTTGAATAATAAATAAATTTGAAAGGACTATAGTGTTATATTGTATATTTCTTCATTTTAGATAGTTCCACAGACCCTTAAAGGACTGTTATCCTAAACATCCTTTGAGTTACTTGTATTTCAGTTGATATTTCACTTGAGTTGGATTTATGGATATAAGAATATTAATCCTGACTCGAGTGTTTTGTGTTTTGCTTTACGCTCGAGTCAGACTGAGTGATACAGCATTTGAGACTCACCTTTGGAGTTTGGAGCTTCGCTTGGAGATCCAACTATCGCTTTAGCTTTCAGCTCTTCTAGTTGATTTGTTCGGAGAAGTCATCTGTTGCATTGGAGACTTCACTGTATTTGAGATAATCTGCTGTATATTATTTCTACCTCAAATGTTTATATAGTAGCTTCATGAACTACTATTTATCTATTCCGCTGCATTATATTACTCTGTTTCTGTGATCTTTGATTATTTATTTACTGTTTATACTGGGTTTTGCCAAATTTAAATTGACAATCTGATATTTTGAGCAATTCAAGTCCGACATGTGCGGATGCAAATGGTCCAAAATATCGGGCCGTTACACATTTCCCTTTTAAAACCAAATCAATACGATATCATTTTCATTTCAAATATATCATTTTTCTAAAATCATAGCATTTTCAAAGTTATAACATTTGGAAATCAAAACACTTGAATATAACACTTTCAAATTATAATAATTTGAAACTCATAACTTTGAAACATAACTTCCACCACTTAAATGGTCTAAATATTAAAATATTTTATATAATAAAATAACTTCTTCAATTTCAAAAACCAATTCCAAAACAATTCGAATTTCTAGATTTTAAATCTAACCCGATCCCAAATCATAAATTTCAATTCCATTCAGTTTTCAAATAAACTATTCCAAATTATATTGATTTCGAAACAAATTTGATCCACAGAATAAACCCTTTCAAATTCAATATATTTCAAACTTTAAGTATTTAACAGTTTCAAAACTAAGTTTGGTAATCTCATATATATATATATATATATATATATATATGTATATGTATAATATATATATATCAAATTCAATTTTCTATTATTTCGTTTTGAAATATTTTGCTTAATATATCCATTATCATTTAAACTAATCCAAAATTTCAAATAATTAAATATTTCCTTCAATTTATTTATACTCGAAATACTCATTTAATTTGCATTAACCCAAAATCAAGTTATAAAATCACACCCTTTTAAAATTTCCAAATTTAATAAATTTCATATCAACTTATTTGAGTTTAATCCTTTAATAAATTCAATTCCTAATAAATCTCCAATTTATCTTCCCACTTTAATTTTATTTAAATCATTATAAACTCTACATTTTATGTACTTAACCATATTATCTTCAATAAAAATCAAACTTTTTATTAATCTTATTCTATATTAAAACAAATTATGAATAGCTTAAAATCAAGGATAAGATAACATTACTATGCTATCTAAAATCAATATTTATCTAAAACCATATATTTCTTTACAAAACCACAAAAACCATTTCAAAATATTTTTATATATAGACCACGGTGTCTGTATATAATTTTCTATCCTATGGTCAAGTGCTATGGATATTTATCATTTCAATCCGTAATTTAAAATATAAATACAGTTATATATCGTTTCAAACTGCAATCCCAAATGAAATAAAATTCCATAACAACTTGCAGTTTATAACAACATAAAATACAACATCCATTCATCCAAAATCAATCATCATCCATTATCACAATCGTCATCTAATTCAATCAATAACATCAATATAGGACAGATAATAAATAAAAGGCATTTACTAGCAGTTTATATTCAATAATAAATTAAATAACTATTTTATCTAAATAAATTCAAATAAACTGAGATGATGCTTCAAAATATCCCAAACATTCATAAATAAATTTCTAATCACATCATAAATCAATTTAACAAACATAAAAAATTTTAGAAGTTATGAGTTGGTTAAAACACTCACCTTTGAATTTAAATTGAATTTAAATCCAATTTAATCCTAAAATTTGAACAGTCTTCGAAATTGTCCAAACTAGCGTTAAAACGTCCAGAATTCCAATACGATTTTTGTGGAGAAAACCGCAAGTGAATTGGACCTCGTATGTAAAAGTTATGTATATTAGAACGCTTGGAATAAAACTAAAAAAAATCAGAAAATAAAATAATGACCGACAGCAAGACAACACGTCACCCTCCTGCAACACATAGCCGAACCCTAGTATCCTCATCGATCAGCTACCATCTTCAACTTTTTTTCCGCCACCGCTACGACATCTCTGGCCGCATCAAACCCCGCCGTCCTGACCACGACGCAACGCGGCACCCACCGCCTTTCACCTGGAAGGCGAACTCCTCCAGCCAGAGGCAAAAAAAATCGGCCCTTTCCCGACGATTTCCAGTGAATCCCGACCTCCATATGACATGCAAAAACCACCTACGACGCTGCTCGACATCACCTTCGCCACGGCACCACCCGATCGCTAATCGGAGGCTGATCCACCGTTGGATCGTCCAAAGTTCAATACGAACGGCCAGAATTAACTCACGAATTCTATGCAAAAAGTGATCCAAATCGTAAAATGAATAGAAGAATTGACTTGCGCTCGTTGATAGCTCCAAATCAATATATAATTTGTTATTGTTTGAGGAGTTTTAAATTTTGGAGTTGAATTTTGAATTGAAATTGCAATTAGGGATTAGGATTTGTCTGTCAATGAGGAAGAGGAGCAACAGAAATGCTTATACGTATAGAAATGAGAAATAGAAAGGCTACTAGGGTTTATAAGGACATATATAGGCAGAACACAATAGAAACAAATGGGCTTGATTGGATTGGAAAAATTGAACAATTACGACCCAAAAAGACCGTTTCGACTCCGTAACGAAAATGGGTCCACCCATATGTCCAAATAGACGTTTTAAAATATTTTAAAATCAACGGGACAAGTTTCTGGTCCAAATTCCACTATATGAAGAAGTTATGCTAAAATCAAATTATTTCAAATTCATTTCAATTAATTTCAGTTTAATTGATTTCTAGGCGTTTCGAGTCCGTAAGATCAAACGACAAATCCGATCGTTACGAAACTGGAAAACCTACAATAATTCACTGTTACGGATCCGATGAAACTGGTTTCGTCGAAATCCGAGTCAGTGGCCAAAATGGCTATATTTCACATTATTAAACAAATTAATTATTATTTAATTTCATCAAATTTTCAATCCACTTCTATAATTGACAATTTTTATCATTTTTAATTTCTTACTCATTTACACTAGTTTAACAAATTAAGATGTCAATTTTGAGTTGATTAATTTATCAATTTCTACGTTAATCCCAATTTCATTAAATTCAGAAATTATAAACTAAAATTCAAAAATCCATTTAGTAAATTTTTAAACCTTGTTATTCAAGTCTTTTATTTCAGTCTGGATATAACTAACATTGGTTTATTCAATACTTACTCTTATTTATTTATTTTCAATTCTATAACCAAGTGCAACAATATACACTATTTCATTATTGGGATTTCACTCCAATTGTCCATAGTTATCTTTAATTACCATTGCTACATTTCATTTTAACATTCACTTCATTATAAATTTTAAAGTTTTTATTTCTTTCTAAATTTAATTACAAAAATCTTATTAAATTAACAAATTTAATTATCGAAATTTATGGGTCATTACAAATTCTTTGGTGATCTCTTGGTGCTGGGTGTTCTGTGGATAGGAATGATCGCCGGTGAGGTGTTAGCATTGGTGAAGTAGATCGGAATGGCTCCGATCGCCTGTGCACGTGAATGCACATCACTGTGTATATGATTTGATGATGGGTTGAAGAAGAAAAAAATATCTTGGGTTTTCGTTTGTGATGGATCGTGTTTGACTCGAAGATGAGAAAAGAGGAAGGAAACCAAAAATGAGGCTCGGGTTAAACCAATGTTCGACTTGGGTTTGTAATGTTATAGTTTCAAAATTTTAAAATAAGCAAGTTTTTCATTTAAATCAAATTTTAAACCCTTTTTCTTGATTTATTTATATAAGATATAGATGTTTATCTTTGGTTTTGAAATAATTAAAGGTTTTAAAATATTTTAATTAATCAAACTTGAAGTGTTTTAATCCTTTATTAATTATTAAAATTTATTTTAGTAAAGACCCGGAATTTTCGATCCCGAAAATTCCAGATAGTTAGGGAAAGAAGAAAGAGATAGAAGAAAAAGAAGAAACAGAAACGCCAACATCTCACATTCGCAGCGGATATAATATAACAACATTTCACAATTATTGGACAGTTAAAATATCTTGTTCTAGACAAACAATAATATATCACCGTGGAAACACTCCATACGTTCCTGCCATCCAGCTCGCCACCTGAGCTCCAGATTCGTCCTTGCATGAAAATCTGTAATACTCGGTCTGACCCGAATATTATATCAGAATAATACCCACATCAGGCTGGAAACCAGCATGAGTAAACCCATATAATTTGAAATACTAAGTTCAAATCATAAAAGAATAACCCGGGGTAACTCGTACTTCACTACGAGTTCATTACTAGTTTTGCTCAACACTTATTTCACAAATCGATCTCTCACTACCCATACTTATTTTCAAAGGTCCATATTATTCCATTCCAGTCTATTGATTTCACATATCAAATCTATTTAGAATTATTATAGATTACAAATCGAAATGGATCTATATATTTAATGATAACCGACTCCGGTCTCTTCGAATCCCATGTCATACTACACTAGCTATTCAAATGAAATACAATTCAAACTTACATACAGGATGTCACTTTACACAACAATACATTTTGATAGTTACCCACATTATCACTGTTCAACCCAATCATATCATAAGACATTGCATATCAGAAATACCAAATAATTCCATGGCATTCAATATTATTCAATCATTCATAAATAAGATTAATTAGTCTCACCCTTCCAATTAATTTAAATAAAATTTAAATTAATTACTCTAATTATTTTTAATCCTACTTACTTAACATTAATTAATTACAAACCATTAATTAATCATCCCTTAATTATCCTCATTAATTGCATTAAGTAATTTAGCCTTTAATTAATAACACAAATTAATTAACCTTCACCCATTCACATTAATTACTTTATCCTTGATTTATTTACTCAAATTAATCATCTAATATTCACTTATAGTGATTAATTATTCTACCAAATCACACTCATTAATTAGCTTCCTTAACTAATCTCCTTAATTAATTAATCCTTTAATTAACTACACTAAGTAATTAATTTTTAATTACTTCCCTTAAGTTATTTACCTTTAATTACTTTCATCAAGTAAATATCCCATTGGTTAATTATCCTCAATTAGTAAATTTTTAATTAATAAGTAATTAACATCTAATTACTGACTAATTAACCCTTAGCAAGTTAATACTTTAATTGTTTATTTAATGCTTACAAATTAATTACTTGAGAAATAAATTGATTCAAGTTCAATGCCCTAATAAATCACGGATTCCTAACCCGAGCCAAACCTAATCTAATTTCAATTACAGGAACTACCCAACATATATCACTGTTTAGTTACGAATTAAAGCCTTATTGGTATACCATATTGTTTATATAAATTTACTTTATTCCTATATGTTTTAATTCTATACCTTTTGCCCCGAATCTTATTCTCTGCCCCATCTTATTGCTTTAAATCCAACCCGATCCTATTCCCTTCTTCTCCCTATTCGCCCTTTCCAGTAATCTTCTCTGTTCCATCACCATGCCTCACTCTACTGTGCACATACTCATGCACGTACACGATGTCCTCGGCCACAACCTCTCACCAAGGACCATTCACCTCAGTCACCCACAACCTCTTGTTCCCAACCGACACTTGAATTCACGTCGAAAAGCATTTCATCGACATTTGGCCTTCGAACCCAAAACTGAGACAAAAAAACCGCCTAAAACTGCCTCGACGACGACCTGGTGGTTGAAAAATCTTGCAACCAATTTTTCCAGAACCCATGAGCTCATTGCCTACTCCAGCAGTGCCCTTGATTTTCCCGATACACTAGATCACCAGAAAATGATTAAAACCGAAATTTCCGTTCAACAAGTAATCTTTCTCAAATTTAAAGAATAAAAATCTTGATGTTATTTTTAAGAATCATTATCTCCGATAATAAAATAGATTTTATACTTGAATACAAAATTAATTTAAATCGAGATTTAGACGAGTTCGTACTTTTTACTATAATTCTTGCTTTTGTTAAAAACTATTTTGAAATCTTGCTTGGATTTATTTTTTGATCAAATACTTTTTTTATTACAAACCAAATGGATTTACATAAAGATCTAAAAAGAATCAAGGCGAGGATATTATTTTTTTTAAAATTTTTAAACCTGTTCAATTGGACGGAGCCAAAAATCTGTATACACAGACATATATTCAGATAAATATACATACAATTTATATAAGTAATCATGCTACACTTTATCATACTTTGCTACATATATTAATTGCATGCATCTAGATTTAAATCAGGTTTTAAATTCTTTTAAAAAATAATTGTTACTCGCTATCTCAATTTAAACATGGACTTTTTTTTCATACCACAGTCATATATATAAATATTCACACACATTTATATACTTAAAGTCTTTTTGAGTAACATGCACAGCTTAATTCAAATCATACTTAAAGGATCATCGCATGCTAGTTCAAGATATATCAGATTTTCCAAGTTTTACTCACCTTGTTTTGAGGAACAGAACAAGTCTGTAGTTGATTTTAAAAGATTGGATTTTCAAATCTGAAATTTGCTTCAGAACTTGCTGAAGTTAGAGTTGAATCCTTGCTAGCTTGATTCAGTTTTGATTTCTATCTTCTCTGGTTTTGCTTTTCAAGCATTTGTTGTTGTTAAAAAAATTTAGCGCTGCTTTGTTTTGGATTTCAAATTTGAAAATAGAGACGAGAGAAAGAAATATGAAGCTAGTTTCACTTTTCTTTTTCTTCTTTTTACACAATAGCATTTGTTTCAATTTGAGAAAAACTTATGCCAATTGTAAATTGCATGGCACAAATAAGTTACAAGTGTTAGTATATGGATTATTTGGTTTACAAATGTCTAGATGCAAGAACTATGTGTTTACACATTTTTAAACCATAATTTAAAAAAATTCTAAATTACTTTTTTATTTATATTTGTATGTTTAATGTATGTGTTATGTTTTATATGTTTAATACTTTATATATATATATATATATATATATATATATATATATATATATACATACACATCTTATACATATATTTAAAGAAAGTATGAATCTTATTAAATTCCATTTTAAACTTGAGCTTTAATTCCTTAACAAATAAATAGACATATGTATTATCTTTGTTGTTGTAAAAATGTAGATTTTACCTTTTATAGCTTTAAAAATTAATATTGGTTTTAAACTATAGCTAACCATTTACAATATACATATGTACATTATAACAGGAAATATATTTATTTGTTTTTAGAAAGGTAAATTTTGCCAATTTGAATTATTATAAAAGTAGGTCATTAATCAAATATGATAAAATTTCAATAATTATAATAGGAGATTATCAAATAGATATTTATTCACATATTTATAATTCAGCATTTACTAAAATTCAAATTTATCTATATACATATCAAGATATATTCTAATTATCTGAATTTCATTTGTTAATTCAACTAAAATTAGTATTTCTATAATTAAATCCGATAATTATCAATTAATAGACGCCCAAAAATTTGGGTTATCACATTCCTCCCTCCTTAGAATCCTTTCGTCCTCGAAAAGGAATGAAGCGAGAATTTATTTAATACTTAAAATCAGATAATTTATTCTTTGATCATTTTTAAAACACTTTTAAAACCTATATAATATTACAAAATAGTTTTTATAAAAATACTTTTTATAACTCGATGTTTCAACAAGTCCATCCTTATTCTCATAGAAATTCGGTCATACGTTGATCAGGCGTAAGACTGAAAATCATAAGTGCTTAGTAGACCCATTTTAAACACCAAGTGAAAATACTTGGAAAATAATTTGTTGAAAATATAGAAAACAATTTTGAAAATAGAGGAAACATCTTTGGTGGGAATTCTTTGGAAATCATCAACCCCAACCATGGTTGCAGTTACATCCTGGATTACGTTGCCATCACAACAAAAGTCCATGTAACTGTAGGCACTCCAAGCCCCTCGATTACACTATGGAACCCGCCATAGATCGTAGTTACATTGCAGGGTTACGTTCCCATCACAGCAAAGGTCCATGTAACTGTAGGCATCAGCGCCCTCGATTTTCACTGCCAAAAAATGAAACTTCTCCACTCTCAAATAGGTCGCAGTCTACCGATGTAAAGTCAAATGTAGACTGTTGGCTCTCAACGGCACACATGACATTCGCTACGCCACCATTGGTCACAGTCTACCGATGTAAAATCAAACGTAGACTTTTCGCTCTCAGCGGCACACACGACTTTCACTATG